>JAABKJ010075445.1:136053241-136694759 GCA_011634705.1 Andricus grossulariae | reverse complement strand
CTTTCAGTAACTGCGTTACAGTACAGTGTGACCTTTATCCTCCTTTCTTGGAATACGTGTGACATTCTAGAGACATAACAGCTCTATCACTCTGTTCTATATCAGTTACATTACAGAATTCCAGAACTGTTACGTATCCTTACAGTCATAGCGTTACAGTACAGTGTGACCTTTATGTTCCGTTCTTGAAACACGTGAGACATTCTAGAGACACAACAGTTCTATCACTCTGTTCTATATTAATTACATTACAGAAATCAAGAACTGTTACCTGTCCTTTCAGTAACTGCGTTACAGTACAGTGTGACCTTTATCCTCCTTTCTTGGAATACGTGTGACATTCTAGAGACATATCAGATCTATCACTCTGTTCTATATTAGTTACATTACAGAATTTCAGTAATGTTACGTATCCACACAGTAACTGCGTTACAGAACAGTGTGACCTTTATGTTTCGTTCCTGGAACACGTGTGACATTCTAGAGACATAACAGTTCTATCACTCTGTTTTATATTAGTTACATTATAGAATTCCAGAACTGTCACATATCCTTACAGTAACAACGTTATAGAACAGTGTGCCCATTATGTTCCTTTTTTGGAACACGTATGACTTTCTATAGACATAACAGTTCTATCACTTTTTTCTACATTAGTTACATTACATAAGTCAAGAACTGTTACGTATCCTTACAGACACAGCGTTACAGTACAGTGTGACCTTTATGTTCCTTTCTTGGAACACGTGTGACATTCTAGAGACATAATAGATCTATCACTCTGTTCTATATTAATTACATTACAGAAATCAAGAACTGTTACGTACCCTTTCTGTAACTGCGTTACAGAACAGTGTGACCTTTATATTCCTTTCTTGGAACACGTGCGATATTTTAGAGACATAACAGTTCTATCACTTTGTCCTATATTAGTTACATTACAGAATTTCAGAACTGTTACGTATCCTCACAGTCACATCGTTACAGTACAGTGCGACATTTATGTTCCGTTCTAGAAACACGTGTGACATTCTAGAGACATACCAGTTCTATCACTCTGTTCTATATTAGTTACAATATAGAACTTCTGAATTGTTACATATTCTTACAGTAGCAGCGTTATGGAACAGTGTGACCCTTATATTTCGTTCTTGAAACACGTGGGTCATTCTAGAGTCATATCAGATCTATCGCTCTGTTCTATATTGGTTACATCACAGAATTCCAGAACTGTTACGTATCCTCACAGTAACTGCGTTACACAACAATGTGACCTCTATGTCCCGTTCTTGGAACACGTGTGAAATTCTAGAGACAATGGTATAAGGGGGGGGGGGGTATAGATTTTAAGATTAATCTGAAATTCCCGTGTCTATTTAAATAACACGTTCGTTCCCCAAAATTGCTCCGACCCAGGTCACTGATCAATCTCTCTAGCAATCAGCCCAGGTGAAGAGTTTCACAAAGTCATAATGTAAGATCCATACTTTTTAGTCTCCATAAATCCAACAAGTGAAGCTCAAAAAAATGTATTTTCATTTTTTTATTCACTGATATTGAAGAACGTATTCTTAATAGGTGAAATTGGATTTTTGTTTTATTGAAGTAACTTTTAATATTTTATGCAATAGATTTATTTATGTACTGAAATCTTGAAGAAGCGTGTAATTAACGTATGTGGAGAGGAATGCTATACGAGATGGTTGATTGTAATGAGCAATAATTATAGTTATTATGATAATTACAGTGAAGGGAAGACGTTCATGTATCGATATAACGCGTCGACTTTTGCTTCGATAATGGTTTTATTGAAAAAAAACTGAATGATGTTCGGTGGTAAGATTGATTGACAAATAAAAAAGATCAATTAAAAAAAAAAAACTACTTTTTAACGAAATTATTGAGTTTTCAACAAAATAGATCAATTTTAAACCAAGTAGTTGCATTTTCAACCAAGGATAATTTTCTTTACTTAAAACGACAAAATTTAAATAAAATACATAAAATTTCAACGAAATAGTTGAATTTTCAATTAAAAAAAAGTTTGACCAGGAAGATTAATTTTCTAACAAAACAAAAAAATGAATTTTAAAATGAAAAATATGAATTTTCAAGAAAGAAATTGAATTTTCAACTGAAAAAAATGAACTTTCAAACAAAAAGACGATTTTACAATAAATTTGTTAAATTTTCAGCAAAATGGATAAATTTTAAACAAAATAGTTGGGTTTTCAAACAAGATTAATTTTCTATGCCAAAAAAGACGAATGTTTAATAAAATACATGAATTTTCAAATAAAAAAGATCAATCTTCAACAAAAAATTATAGTTTTAACAAAATTGTTAATTATTAATTTTCTATAGTAAAAAAAAACGAATTTTAAATGAAAGTTTTAACAAAATTTTTGAATTTTAAATAACGTGAATGAATTTCAAACCGAAAAGTTCAAATTTCAAACTAGAAGATTAATTTTCTACAAAAAAAAAAGAAAAAAAAATGATTTTCAAATAAAATAAATGAATTTTCGAAGAAGTAGTTGAATTTTCAATTAATAAAGAACAATTTTCAAGCAGAAAGTTTAATTATCTACAAAAAAGACAAATTTTGAATAAAATAAAGGAAGTTTCAACTAAAAAATATCAAGTTTTAAACAAAAAGATGATTTTTCAATAAATTTGTTGAATTTTCAGCAAAGTGGATCAATTTTAAACCAAATAGTTGAATTTTCAACCATGGATAATTTTCTTTACTAAGAAAGACAGAATTTAAATAAAATACATAAATTTTCAACGAAACAGTTGAGTTTTTATCTAAAAAAAAAAAAATTTTCAACCACGAATATTAATTTTCTAACAAAAAAAAAGACGAATTTTAAGTGGAAAATATGAATTTTCAAAAAAGAAATTGAATTTTCAATTTAAAAAAATCAACTTTCAAACAAAAAGACAATTTTTCGATAAATTTGTTAAATTTTGAGCAAAATGGATCAATTTTAAACGAAATAGTTGACTTTTCAAACTAAATTAATTTTATATACCGAAAAAGACGAATGTTTGATAAAATACATGAATTTTCAAATAAAAAAAATTAATCTCTAACGAGAAATTAAAGTTTTAACAAAATTGTTAAATTTAAAACAAAAAGGATGAACTTTATACCAAAAAGTTGAATTTTCAACTAAAAAGATTAATTTTCTATACCAAAAAAGACGAATTTTGAATAAAAATTTAAAAAAAAATTTTGAATTTTGAATAACGATGAACCGCAACGATTTGACAAAAATTTCATAAGGATTTCAAACATTTCAAATACTTCACAAAGATTTCACGAAGATTTCCATTATTTCACAAAGATTTCAGATAGATTTCAAAGATAGAACTAGGCCTTCCATTATTTCACAAAAATTTGAAATAGATTTCAAAGATTTCAAATATTTCATACAGATTTCAGATAGATATAAAAGATTTCACAAAGACTTCTTTCATTTCTCAAAGATCCCACAAAGTTTTAAATAATTTCACGAATATAACCAAATATTTCAAAAATGATTCAAATATTTCGCAAAGATTTTTAAAGAATTCACACAGACTTCACAAAGCCTTCACAAAGAATTCTCAAATATTTCACTAAGATTTTACAAAGATTTCTTGAAGATTTTAAAGATTTCACAAAGATTTCTCAATGATTCCAATAATTTCACAAATATTACCGAATATTTTTCAAAATATCCCAAATATTTCGCAACGACTTTCAAAGAATTCACAAAGATTTCACAAAACTTTTACAAAGATTTGACAAAAATTGGAATAATTTTCCACAGATTTCAAATATTTCGCAAAGATTTCAGACAGATTTTAAAGATTTCACAAAGGCTTCTTTCTGTTATTTCACAAAGATTTCAGATAGATTTCAAAGATTGCAAATATTTTGTAAAGACTTCAGAGAGATTTCACAGATTAAACAAATATTCAAATGATTTCCTAATGAGTTCACAAAGATTTCGGATAGATTCAAAATACTTCACAAACACTTAATTAATTTCTCAAAGATTCCACAAAGATTTCAATAATTTCACAAATATTACCGAAGATTTCATAAAATTTTTCAAATATTTCACAATTTTTTTTAAAGAATTCACAAAGATTTCAATGATTTCCCAGAGATTTCAAAGACTTCAAAAAGATTTAAAATACTCCGCAAAGATTTCAGATAGATTTCAAAGATTACACAAAGACTTCTGTCATTTCACAATGATTTCAAATAGATTTTAAAGATTGAAAAAAGATTTCAATGATTTCCTAATGGTTTCACAAAGATTTCAAATATGTCGCAAAGATTTCACAAAGATTTCATAAAAATGTTGCAAAGTTTTTGCAAAGATTTAAATGATTTCCCAAATATTTCAAAGAAAGAACAAAGATTTAAATTATTTCCTAATGATTTCGCAAAGATTTCGGATAGGTTTGAAAGACTTCACAAAGACTTATTTCATTTCTCAAAGACTTCAATAAGGTCACAAATATTAACGAAGATTTCAAAAATATTTTAAATATTTCGCAAATTTTTCAAAAGAATTTACAAAGATTTCACAAAGATTTTAAATATTCCGCAAAGATTTCAGATAGATTTGAAATATTTCACAAAAAATCCTATTATTTCACAATGATTTAAAATAGATTTCGAAGATTGAGAAAATTTTTAAATGATTTTCTAATGATTTCACGAAGATTTCAAATATTTCCCGAAGATTTTACAAAGATTTCAAAAAGATTTTGCAAAGATTTGACAAAGATTTAAATAATTTGGCAAAGAATTCAAAGATTTCACAAAGATTTTAAATATTTCGCAAAGATTTCAGGTAGATTTCAAAGATTTCACAAAGACTTTTATTATTTCACAAAGTTTTCATATACATTTCAAAGATTTCACAAAGATGTTAATGATTTCCTAATGATTTAGCAAAGATTTCAAATATTTCGCAAAGACTTTACAAATATTTCACAAAGATTTAATAAATATTAGACAATGATATTGAAAAGATTTCATAAAGATTTCAAAGATTTCCCGAAGATTTTAAATATTTTGCAAAGACTTTACAAATATTTCACAAAGATTTGATAAATATTAGACAATTATTTTGAAAGGACTTCATAATGATTTCCCAAAGATGTCAGATAGATAGTAAAGATTTCACAAAGACTTCTATTATTTCAGTCAAATTTATTCAGATTTGACCAAAGTCTCTACTCTACTTCCTTTCTTCTACTTTATTTCTTTTTCAAAAGGAAATGTACATTGTGTGAATGCTTTTAAAAGAACCTTTCGACAAAGATGAGCAGAAGGAAAAACATCAGAGTGGAATACACAATTTTCCACCCTTTTGTGACCAAAAATAAAAATTCTGGAAAGGAACAGCAAATTTCAAGAAGTAAAAACTATATTAAAAAAAAAAATTTTCTTCCTATTTTGGAAAAGCGACTCTAAAAACCTTAAGGTAGTTCTTGTATAAGACAGAAGGTCTCGAGAAAAACGTAGTTAATTATACTTTCAAGAGTCGCAATATTATTAATAATGATATTGTTGAAAGGAGAAAAGATTATTTTTTATGCAAAAATTTGGAACATAGAGAAATTATTCAAAAAGTAGATTCTCTAAAACATTAATATATTGTTAAAAACTGCATGTAGCAAAGTTGTAGTAAATCTTTTTCTCGCGAAAATAAACCTCCGTTCAACAAAATTCCATCATTTGAAAACGTTTGTTAAGAAGCAATAAGCAAAAAAAATTTGTTTGTCCTGAAAAATAATCTTTTCTCTTTGACAATACCATCAATAATAATATTTCAATTCTAACAAGTATAATTAAATACATTATATTCTAATCATTTTTGCAAGAAGAACGAAAAAAATCTGCTTCAGCCCGGATTTTTTCTCATGGTTCCAAGAATTATTAGTCTGGACGAATAGTAAAAATTTCAAACTTTCGAAATTGTAATTAACTGGAAAACAATCACTATGCAATACGCGCTAGATTATTATTTACTTTTGTCTCACCCAATTTTTAAATTCAAATATAAAATCAATATTATTACACAATTTTTTTATTTGACAGTAGCTGTTAACTACAATTTTTTTTAAATATCATAAATTCTCTACTGAGAGTCCATTGAATGACTATTAATTTCTTGAAAAATCAGTTTTCAATTTTATTCAATTTTCAAAGTTGCATTTCCAACAGTTGAATTGTCAAGTATTGAAAATTGAAGAAAATTTAATTTCCATCAGTTGCAAATTTAATTTTCTTGCATTTTCGAAATTTTGCAATATTCAACTTTTGAAAATTTAACTGCTAAAAATTCATTTTTCAATATTGTTCAATTTTCATCAGTTGAATTTTCAACTGTTCAAAATTCAATTTTTTCGACGAAAAATACTAACATAATTTAAAAGTGTTCACAAATTCTGAATCGTGTTCAAATTATAATGATTTATGTTTGAAAATATCAATTTTCGATGTAAAATGCCAACAGAACCTAAAATTATTGGGGCAGAAGGTTTTGGGAAAAACGTATTTAATTGTAGTTTCAAGAGTCGCAATATTATTAATAACGATATTGTTGAAAAGAGAAAAGATTATTTTTCATGCAAAAATTTGAAACACATGGAAATTATCGATTGAACAGCCTTATAAATTATTTTGTATTATTTTTAACAATTGGATGTAGCAAAGTTGTTGTGAATCTTTTTTTCGAGAAAATAAGGTTTCGTTCAATAAAATGTCGTAGTATGTCTTATAAAAATTATTAATCTGATTTGAAATCTAAAGTAAATTTTATTATTTTAAACAAAAATCATTGGATTTAAATCTAACGGCTTTTATTAAAAATACAAATTTCAGGTGAAACACACCAACATAACCAAAAATTGTTGGAAAGCCGTAAATATTTTTTGAAACCTGCTAATGTTTCATTGAAAATACCAATAATTTATGACAAAAACACTAACATAACGTCAGAAATAATTGTTACAAATTGTAAATCTTCTTTGAAATCTAAAGATTTTTGTTCAAAATAACCGATTCCCTGTGATAAGCATTAACATAACCTTAAATTTAAAAAATTGTAAATATTTTATATATATATATATATATATATAAAAATTTAACTATTCAATTTTTGCTTATAAATTCATCTTCATTAGTAGAAAATGCAGTTATTTGGTTGAAAAATGAAATAGTTTTTGGTAGGAAATTCATTTTTTTGTTGAAAATTTCTTTTTTTTAACTGAAAATTGAACTTTTATATTTTTGGTTGAAAATTTATATTTTTCAGTTTAAAATTCATTTATTTTGTTGAAATTTTTTTAACTATTCTATTTTTGATTGAAAATTTATAGGAAATTAATCTTTTGGGTTGAAAGTTCAACTATTTCATTGAAAATGAATTTTATTTGGTTAAAAAATTAATTTTTTCATTGAAAATTTAAATTTTCCATTTTTTAATCAATGATTCATTTCTTTGGTTGGAAAGTGAACTATTTTGTTGAAAATTCGTCTATTTTTGGTTGAAATTTTTTTTTTTTCAGAAAATTTATCTTTTGGGTTGAAAATTAAACTATTTGGTTAAAAATTCATTTCTTTTATTGAAAATTTAACTATTATGTTGAACATTCTGTTTTTTAGTTAAAAATTAAATTTTAAAATAAAAAATTCAACTATTCCATTTTTGCTTATAAATTAATATTTATTAGTAGAAAATCAGTTCTTTTGTTGAAAAATGAAATAATTTTTCGATGTAAATTCATTTTTTTTTTTTTTTGAAAATTTATTTTTTCAACTGAAATGTGAACTTTTATATTTTTCAGTTGAAAATTTATATTTTTCAGTTGAAAATTAATTTATTTTGTGGAAAATTGAGTTTTTTAATTGAAAATTAAATTAGTTTTTGTTTGGAAATTTATTTACTTTTTTTTAAATTTATTTTTTAAACTGAAAATATAACCATTTCATTTTGGCTTAAAAAGTTATCTTTTTTGGTTGAAAATTCATTTATTTTGTTCAACATTCTGTATAAAAATTATAAATAATCACAATCAGTGACACACGGCACGCATTTATCATTGAGAATTTATCGCGAGCATGACGATGTACATTTTCTGCATTTTCTGCGGCGTATTCGGATCCAATGTTTTGACATGGAGTTCCATCCTAACCTATAAAAACACAAAAGAAATAGAATCACCGAATCACGTCAGTCGTACGACTTCATGCGACTTGAATCAACTTTTGGAGCGCCGTCCAGAATTGGAATTGGAAACACAATATTTCGTTATCAGGTTTTCAAAATTGAAAATGAATGACAATATATTGAAATGTTTCGTTTTTTTAATAATCTGTTTGTCGTGTAATACTTGGGCCGTTTTTACCAACGTTTATCCGAAGCTGAGAAGCTTTCCTCTTGCTCGAGATGCAGATGTGGGAGAGCCTCTTATTCTGACACCTTTAATTGAAAATGGAAAAATTGATGAAGCCAGAAAGAAAGCCACAGTTTTGCATAAAGAAATGCAAGGGATAAGCAGCTACTCTGGTTATTTCACGGTTAATAAAGCCTTTGGATCGAACATGTTCTTCTGGTTCTTCCCGGCTCAGGTTTGTACTTTTTTTTTTCATTTTATTTATGTTTATGTTTATCTTGAAAACCTGGAAGTCTTGAATTTTTCACGAGAACTTTGAATTAATTTTTTTTTATTTTTAAAACAGTTATTTTATTAAAGTGTGGAAAGTAATTTAAATTTTCTATAAAAGAAACTTCTCTCTGGTCTCGTTTAGAAGAAATCTTTTGCTACTGAAAAGTTTTTTATTTATCAAGATGTAACTATTCTATTTTTGGTTGAAAATTTACATTTTTCAGTTGAATATTCATGTGTTTTGTTGACAAATTGTCTTTTTTTGTAGAAAATTTATCTTTTGAGGTTAAAATTCAACTATTTCGTTAAAAATTAATTTTATTTTTTTTTTTAATTTATTTTTTTTTTAAATATAACTGTTCTACTACTGCTAACTAGATTATTATTATATTATTATTATATTATATATTATATCAGCATTAGTCTATGAAGTGAATTATGTTTCTTCAGAAAGTTTGTCTTGAGATTTACCTAGTTCCTAATCCCTTTTCTGGTTTTTTATCTTTTAAAAGCTATTGTCCCAAAGAAACTGCGATCCCGAAACCAGAAGTTAAGTTTTCAAATTAAACTGACAAAAAGTCCCCTTTTTATCTTTACCTATTAAAAACCATTGGCCCAAGGAGTCAGAAAAAAATTATAAACAGAAATTTTGACTGTCGGAAGACGAAAAAATTTTCGATTTTCCAAATATAAGAAAATTTGAGAAAACCTGACCGTGAAACTACGCTACGAAACATAAAAGTTAAATGGTCTAATTTGACCGAAAAAAGTATATTTTTTGGTCTTTAGATAATAATTTGTATTGCCCTAATGAGCTAAAAATATATATATAAAGAATTTTCGACTGTCGGAAGAGAAAGCTAATTTTGATTTTCGAAAAACAATCAAATCCAGAGAAAACTGACCGTAAAAGTATGATCCCGAACCTATAAGTTAAATTTTCTAATTGAACCGAAGAAACGTACGTTTAGTTGTTTATTAAAAGCCATTCGCCCAAAGAGTCTGAAAAAATGATAAACACAATTTTCGATTGTCATAATATAAAATTTTTTTCGATTTTCCAAATACAACTAAATTTGAGAAAAACAGACCGTGAAAATACGCTACGGAACATAAAAGTTAAATTTTCTAATTAAACTGAAAAAGTCCCTTTTCTGGTCTTTAGCTAATAAAAGGTATTTCCCTAATAAACTAAAAAATAATTATAAACCGAATTCTCGACTGTCGGAAGACAACAAATTTTCGATTTTCGAAAAAAAACTAAATTCACGAAAAGATGACCGTGAAACTGCGGTCCCTAATCTGAAAGTTAAATTTTCTAATTGACCTGAAAAAGTGTATTTTCTGTTCTTTAGGTATTGTAAGCTATTGCAACAAAAAGTCATACGAAAATTATAAACAGAAATTTCGACTGTCGGCAGAAAAAAATTTGATTTTCGAAATACAACCGGATTTGGAAAACACTGACCGTGCAACTGCGATCCCAAATCTAGAAGGTAAATTTTTAATGGAACAACTTTCTGGGATCAGTAGGGAATGCTAAAAAAATGGTCATGCTGAAATTGAAATTACAGTTGCTATTATATTTACAATGTATAACTGTTTATTAAAAAGAATTCGATTTGGAAATGATGTGTTTCAAATTTATTTTATTTTGTACGTTTTCAATTAAAAATGTGAAGTTCTAAAACTTCTGAGTTCGAATTTTTATTGATAAGAATTACAATTCTGATTTGGAACAGAGAATTTCATAAAACAGTATAATTCTGGATTTAAACCGGGATGTTTTTAAAAATTTCCTCTTTATAAATCAGAAATAAAATTACTTAACAAAAATTTCCCGTTCCATGTCAAAAGTGACAAAATTAAAATTCTTGGCGAAATTACCTGTTTCAAATTACAAATTATAATTCTTTATGGGAGTTTTTGAATATTTAATTTATTTATTCCTCGTCCAAACCCAGAATTATGACTCTTTTAGTAAATTCCCTATACCAAGTCCAATAATAATTAAACAAAATTCCCGGCGATTTCCCAGTTTTCCCGATTTCCCGGATAAGTAGAAATCCTGTTTTCATACACTGTAAAGCATTTTGCAAAATTCCACTTGAGTTAACAGTGAAAATATCACTCGAAATTAAAAATATATGAAATCATGTTAACGTAGACAATAGGGTGGTCCATATTTATACCTGTGAAAATTCGACTTTCGATTTTTGGTGATCGATCCCCCCTTTCCCCTCAATTTGTCCGATTTCCGGAAAAAGGAAATCCGTGATTTTTTCAAAGGAATTTTTGAGGAATAATTTTCACCCAATAACTTTTAATTTGAATCCCGCAATACCATATTGTGCTCGGATTATTGTAGGTATGGCGATATCTGCGGGAGTCTTGGAAAGGTGTCTGGGTTGACTATTTATAATTTGAATATTTTTTTACTGCTTTAGTAGAAGGCAACAGAGACTAGATTCCTTAAATGTACCAGAGGTGGTTTTTCTGAGTGTAATATTATTGTAGGGATGTGTATAATCTACAATATTCTGAAAAACGTGTGTGGGTTGACTATTTTTTTTTATTTCGAAAAATTTTCGGCTGCTTTAGTTGACGGTAACTGAGACTGAGTTCGTTAAATATACAAGGAGTGTTTGTTTTGGGTGTCTAAAGTTATTGCAGGGATGACAATATCTGCCAGACTCTTGGAAAGGCCTCTTAGGTGACTATTTTTAATTTGAAATTTTTGTGGGCTACTTCAGTTGCAGGCAGCTGAAACGGTGTTGGTTCATTGTGCTAGGGGCGTTTTTTGGAAGTTGAGTAATATTATAGTAGGGATAGCGATATCTGTTAGAGTCTTAGGAAGGTGTCCGTGTTGACTTTTTTTAATTTGAAATTTTTTGGCTGCTTTACTTGAAGGTAATTTAGACTGGGTCCGCTAATTTCACTAGGGCTGTTTTTAGGGGTGTGGAATATTATTTTAGGGGTGAGGATATCTACGGGAGTCTCGGAAAGGTACTTGGGGTGATTTGTTCACTTAAAATGCTTTAGGTTACTAGGTTTACTAGGGATGGCGATATCTGTTAGAATCTTGGAAAGGTGTCAGGGTTGACCCTCTTTAATTTGATATTTTTTGTCTGCTTTAGTTGAAGGTAACTGAGACTGGGTTCATTGAATATACTAGAGGTGTTTTTTTTGAATGTGTAATATTATTGTAAAGATGGGAATATCTACAAGAGTCTAAGGAAGGTGTCTGGGCTGACTATTTTTTTTTATTTCAAAATTGTTACGGCTGCTTCAGGTAAAGGCAACTCAGACTGGGTTCGTTAAATGTTAGGGTGGTTATTTGGGTATGTGTAATATTATTGCAGGAATGGATATATCTACGAGAGTCTCGGGAAGGCCTTTGAGGTGACTACTTTTTATTTGTAATTTTGTTAGACTGCTTTAGTTGCAGGCAGCTGAAACGGTGTTCGTTAAGTGTACTAGGAGCGGTTTTTCGAAGCTGAGAAATATTATTGTAGGGATGGCGATATCTTTCATAGTCTTGGAAACGTGTCAGGATTCATTTTTTGTAATTTGATATATTTCTGCCTGCTTTAGTTGAAGGTAACTGAGACTGGGTTCGTTAAATTCACACGGGGTGGTTTTTTCGGCGTTTAACATTATTGTAGGGATGGCGATATCTGCCCGGCTCTTGGAAAAGCCTCTGAGTTGACTATTTTCAATTTTTAATTTTTGTAGGCTACTTTAGTTGCAGGCAGCTGAAACGGCGTTGGTTCAATGTGCTAGGTGCGGCTTTTTGAAGGTAACTACTATTATTGCAGGGATGGCGATATCTGCTAGACTCTTGGAAAGGTGTCAGGGTTGACTATTTTTAATTTGATATTTTTTTGTTTGCTTTAGTTTCAGGTCATTGAGACTGGGTGCATTAAATGTACTAAAAGTGTTTTTTTTTGGAGGGGGGGGGTGTACTTATTATTGCAGGGATGACGATATCTGCCGGGCTCTTGGACTCTTGGACTCAACTAAAGCAGCCAAAAAAAATTCAAATTAAAAAAAGTCAACCCCGACACCCTTCCAAGACTCGGAGAGATATCGCTATCCCTACTATAATAGTACTCAACTTCAAAAAACCGCCCCTAGCACAATGAACCAACGCCGTATCAGCTGCCTGAAACTAAAGTAGCCCACAAAAATTTAAAATAAAAAATAGTCGCCTTAGAGGCCTTTCCAAGAGCCCGGCAGATATCGTCATCCCTACAATAATAATTAGACCCCTATCAAAAATAACACTTGTAGTACACTTAACGCCTATTCGGGAATTTTATTATTCGGGAATTTTATTTTTCGGGATTTTTCAGTCGTGCCAATATTATAAACTGTCGGGTATTTTATTATTCGGAAATTTTCCAATTCGATAATATTATAAACTGTTCGGGAATTTTATTTTTCGAAAATTTTCCAATTCTGGAATTTTATATTTCAGGAATTTTATTATTCGAGAATTTTCCTATTAGGAAATTTTACAGTGTCTGACATTTTATTGTTCGGGATTGTTCAGATGTCCTCATATTATAAACAGTCGAGAATTTTCCTATTCGGGAATTTTATTATTCGGGAATTTTATTTTTCGGGATTTTTCAGTCGTGCCAATATTATAAACTGTCGGGAATTTTATTATTCGGTAATTTTTCAATCCGATAATATAATAAACTGGTCGGGAATTTTATTTTTTGGTCATTTGCTAATTCTGGAGTTTTATATTTCAGGAATTTTATTATTCGGGAATTTTTCTATTAGGAAATTTTACAGTGTCTGCAATTTTATTGTTCGGGATTGTTCAGATGTCCTCATATTATAAACAGTCGGGAATTTTATTATTTGGGAATTTTATTATTCGGGAATTTTAGTGTCGGGAATTTTATTTGTCGGGATTTTTCAGTCGCCCCAATATTATAAACTGTCGGGAATTTTATTATTCAGGAGTTTTCCAATTCGATAATATTATAAACAGTTCGGGAATTTTATTTCTCGGAAATTTTCCAATTCAGGAATTTTATTATTCGGGAAATTTATGATTCGGAAATATTATTATTCAGGAATTTTACAGCGTCGGGAATTCTCTTTTTCAGGATTTTTCCAATTCGGGAATTTGATTATTTGAAAATTTTCTTAGTCGGGAATTTTACAGTGTCGAGAATTTTATTTGTCGGGATTATTCAGTCTTCCCAATATTATAAACTGCCGGGAATTTCCTTATTCGATAATATTATAAACTGTTCGGGAATTTTATTTTTCGGGAATTTTATAATTTAGGAATTTTGTTATTCGAGAATTTTTCTATTCGGGAATTTTATTATTCTGGAATGTAACAGTGTCGGGAATTTTATTTTTCGGGATTGCTCAGTCGCCCCAATATTATAAACTGTGGAAAATTGTATTATTCGGGAATTTTCCAATTCGATCATATTATAAACTATTCGGGAATTTTATTTTTTTTGTCATTTTCTAATTCGGGAATTTTTCAATGGGACGACTGAAAAATCCAGAAAGGTAAAATTCCCGACACTGTAAAATTCCCGAATTCGGGAAATTCTCGGATAATAAAATTCACAAATAATAAATTTTCTAAATAATAAAATTACCGAATTCAAAAATTCCTGATTAATAAAATTCCCGAATTGGAAAATTTCCGAATAATAAAATTCCAAAACTGTTTATAATATTACCGAATTGAAAAATTTTCGAATAATAAAATTCCTGAATAATAAAATTTCCGACTAATAAAATTCCCATACAGTTTATGATATTACTGAATTGGAAAATTCCGAAATAATAAAATTTCTGAATAATAAAATTACCGAATTGGAAAACTCCCGAAAAATAAAATTCCAAAACAGTTCATAATATTCCGAATTGAAAAATTCCTGAATAATAATATTCCCATATAATAATAAGATTCCAGAAAATTTTAGAATATTACCGAGTCGGGAAATTCTCAAATAATAAAATTCCCAAAAGTTTATAATATTACCGAATTTGAAATTTCCCCAATAATAAACTACCCGACAGAAAATTACCGAATTATAATATATCCGAAATAGAAAATTCTGGAATTTAAACAATCAAATTCTTCTTCGTAAATATTATTTATTTATTAAAAATACAATAATCAAGTATCTCTATAAAAAAAGTTATTTTTAGTGTTTCAAGTTTCTAAAATTGTTGCTTTGATTTAAGATAACAGTAATTGAACTATTATTTACAATTCCCTCTTTTCTATCTTATCCTATCCTTTATCTATTCACGTCAGTATTTCCCTATCACTTTTTAAATTTAAATTTACGTTCACCTTTTCCAATACCCTCTTCTCTATCTCATGCTAGCCTTTGTCTGTCCACATCAATATTTTTCTATACCATTGTCAATCTAAATTTCCATTAACCCTTTTTAATCTCCTCTTTCCTATCTCGTCCTATCCTTTACCTATCCTTGTCAATATTTTTCTATCTCTTTTTAAATAAGAATTTACGCTTATCTTTTCCAATATTCTTTTCTCTATCTCATCCTATCCTTTGTTTATCCACGTTAATATTTTTGTATCCCTCTGTCAATCTAAATTACCATCCATCTCTTTCAGTTTCATCTTCTTTATCTAATCCCATCCTTTATCTGTCCACGTTAATATTTTTCTATCTCTTTGTCAATCTGAATTTCCGTCTATCTTTTCCAATCCCCTCTTCTCTATCTCATCCTATCTTCTGTCTGAAAACATTAATATTTGTCTATCCTTCTGTCAATCTAGATTACCAGTTATTCATTTCAATCTCCTCTTTTTTATTACATCTCATATTACGTTTATCAACGTAATATCAAACATATCTTCTTTTCTTTATCTCATCATTTCCTCTGTCTATCCACGTCAATATTCTTCTATCTGTTTGTCAATCTTAATTTCCGTCTAACTTTTTCAATCCCCCCTCCTCTATCTCATCCCATCCTTTGTCTATTCACATCAATATTTTCCGATCCCGTTGTCAATCTAAATCCCCTCTTCTCTTTCTCAACCTATCCCTTGTCTATCCACATCAATATTTTTCTATGCCTCTATCAAACTAAATTTCTATCAATCTTTTTTAATCTCCTCTTTTCTATCTTATCCTATCCTTTACCTATCATTGACAATATTTTTCTATCTACATTTCAATATAAATTTTAGTCTAACTTTTTCAATCCCCTCTTCTCTATCTCATCCTATCCCTCGTCTATCCACTTGAATATTTTTCTATTCCTCTGTCAATATGAATTAACATCTATCTCTTTCAATCTTCTCTTCTTCATCTCATCCTATCCTTCGTTTATCAACGTCAATAGAAATTTCCACCTATCGTTTACAATCTCCTCTTTTCTATCTCATCCTATCCCTTTTTTATCCACGTCCATATTTTTGTATCCCTCTGTCAATCTAAATTACCATCTATCGCTTTAAATCCTCTCTCTGCTATCAAATCATATCATGCATCTATAAACTTTTATCTTTTTCTATCTATTTTTGAACTTCAACTCACGTGTATCTTTCTCAATACCCTCTTCTCTATCTCATCTTATACTTTATCTATTTGCATCAATATTTTTCTATCTCTCTATTGATCTAAATTGTTGTCTACCTTTTTTAATTTCCTCTCCTTTATCTCAGCATATCCTTTATCTATTCATGTCAATATTTTGATATCTCTGGTGGTAATCTCAACCCTCGTCTATCTTTTAACACCTTCTCATCCATCTCATTGTAACCTACATCTATCAACATCTATCTTTTTCTATATATTTTTAAATCTCAATTCACATCTATCCTTTTCCATCTTCTATTTTCCATCTCATCCTACCCTGTGTCTCATCTTATCCTTTTTCCTATTCACATCAATATTTTTTTATCACTTTGTCAAACTAAATGTCCGTCTACCTATTTTACCCTTTTCTTTTCTATCTTATCGTATCCTTTGTCTATCCTCGACAATATTTTTCTATCTACATGTCAATCTCAATTTCCGTTTATATTTTTCAATCTTCTCTTCTCTATCTCATCCTATCCCTTGTCTATCGACGTCATCATTTTTCTATCTGCCAACCTAAATTTCTATCTATCTTCTTTAATCCTCTCTTTGCTATCTCATCCTATCCTTTGTTTATCCACATCAATATATTTCTTTAACCTTAAAAACAAATGAATAAATAAACCTAACAAAGAAATATTTATTCAAAATTTTTATTTTGTATTTAAAACCATTTATCCCCTTAAATTATAATTTCGGTGAAATTTTTTTTCTTTCTTGACTGAAACACCTTTTTTGGTTAAAAATTGAAGTATTTGGTTAAAAATTTGTATTTTTTATATGAAAATCGACCTGTTTTGGTTGAGAATTTCACTAGCTTATTTTTTTGAAAATTCGTCTTTTTCGGTCAAAAGTGCAACTGATTGAAAATTATTTTGTTTTGGTAGAGGATTCAACTACTTTGTTGAAAATTTAATTTTTTTTATTAAAGATTTACCATTTTAGTTAAAAATTGATCTCTTTGAAAATTCGGCTTTTTTAAAAATAAATTTCATCTATTTTGTTAAAAGTTAATATTTTTGTGTTAAAAAAATTGAACTGTTTTGTAGATAATTTGTCTCTTTTTGAAAAAACTTGATCTTTTTTAGTTTAAATTTTCTTTTTCGGCATGAATTTAACTATTTTTATTTGAATTAATATCATTTTTTGTTGAAATATCATTTATGTTATCTGAATAATATGAAATAATTTGATAATAATAATCAATGGTACAAAGGTCTTCAACAATTGGAAATACAAAATGTAATGTTTTCCTTTTAAGAAATATAACATAGAACCCAAGTATCTGTTAATTTATAAAGCTTTCCTAATTTTTTAGTTACAAATATTTTAAACACGTTACAATTTCACAAAAAATCAGAATTTTTTTATAATTTATTTCAAATATTTGATTTAGAAATTTTTTCAATTTTTGATCCGCGAAATGTAACACCTTTTTAAAGAATTCCAAAAACATGCATGCGCGCGCGTAGCGCGCTTTGGCTACTTGTACAATTAAATTTGAGACTGAAATTGTTCTCTGACACCAACATTATTTCTCTCTCTCTCTCTCACCGCCTACGTCATCCTTCAATTCCAACCCCCATCAACCCCCAATCGGCCCCACGCTCGAAAAATGTTGACCCTTCGTTCTGAAAGTCACCTCGCAAACTTCATCAAATCAGGGAGGCGGAAACTGACTTTGGATCTTTTTCTCAGAGGTCAATGCATAGAGGCCAATAGCACCCTGCAACAAGTACGACAGGACGCGAATTCACTACTGACGTCATCGTACGACGGCCTCTCGACTATTGACTTAGAGGGGTCGTTCAGAGCCGCGAAATCCCGGAAAGGGCCGGAAACGCGAAGAATCCCGGATCGGAAACCACAATTTTTTTAAAAACCCTTATTTTCCCCTACTTCCAAAATTTGAGTCTAAACGGCCAAGACCACCCTCGAAATGTCACAACACATCAAGCCCTCGAAAAGCGTCATTTTTTGATAGAAAGGTTTAAAAATGCCCGGAACGAATAGAACTAAAAGAAAAATTGTAAGATTTTTTTCAAACTAAGGGTTGATTAGTCTCACCTGGCGTAGAAGAACGGCTATCGATGTCCGGTTCCATCGGCGAGGTGGATCGTTTTTTCACTTCCCGGATTTTGCCCTCGTATTGGGAGTCATATCGGCTCTTTACGGCTAGGCGGTTCGATACCGACTGACTGGCAGCCATGTTACTAACCCCCGCTACCGTGGGTCTTCCACCCCCTCCCACCCTCCCGCAACGCCTAATTTTACCCCAATAGACCTGTCTTGCCTCCCACCCTCACCCGAGCCTCGTGATTCAACGTCGTTCGCGACTTCGTACGCACGCATTACGTCATTGACTCAGGGACGTCGGTACTCACTTGCCAGACCCGTTAGACTGAGTGACGTAAAATTGCGAGTGGTGAGAAATAACTAGTTTATTTTAACTAGTTACTCTCTAAATCTGAATTAGTAGAAAACTACTAATTGGTAGCAGTTTTCTACTAATTCAAATAGTGCCGATTCGTTTGGGATTTCAAAATATTTCCACGGAATTTCAGGGGATTTCAAATGAATTCAATTATTTTAAAGATTGTCAAACATATCAGGGATTTCAAATCATTTGTACAGATTTCAAAATATTTCCACTAATCTTAAGGGATTTCAACGGATTTCAAGAGATTTACAAATATTTCCACGATTTTCCACGGGATTTCAAATTAATTCAATTATTTTAAAGATTGTCAAACATATCAGGGATTTCAAAAGATTTTTACAGATTTCAAAATATTTCAACGGATTTCAAGAGATTTACAAATAATTCCATGGAAATGCACGGGATTTCAAATGAATTCAAATATTTCAAAGATTGTCAAACATATAAGGGATTTCAAAAGATTTTTACAGATTTCAAAATAGTTCAACTAATTTTAAGACATTTCAATGGGTTCCAAGAGATTTTCAAATATTTCCACAAAATTTCATGGAATTTCAAATGATTTGAATGATTTCAAGGTTTTCAAAGATTGTCAAACATATCAGGGCATTTTATGGGATTTCAAAATATTTCCACGGAATTTCAGGGGATTTCAAATGAATTCAATTATTTTAAAGATTGTCAAACATATTAGGGATTTGAAAAGATTGTTACAGATTTCAAAATAGTTCAATTAATTTAAACAAATTTCAATGGTTTCAAAGATTGTCAAACATATCAGGGCATTTTATGGGATTTCAAAATATTTCCACTTAATTTTCCGGAATTTCAAATGAATTCAATTATTTTAAAGATTGTCAAACATATCAGGGATTTCAAAAGATTTTTAGATATTTCAAAATGTTTCAATTAATCTTAAGGGATTTCAACGGATTTCAAGAGATTCACGAATATTTCCACGGAAATGCACGGGATTTCAAAAAAATTCAATTATTTCAAAGATTGTCAAACATATCAGGAATTTCAAAACATTTTTACAGATTTCAACATATTTCCACGGAATTTCAAATGAATTCAATTATTTTAAAGATTGTCAAACAGATCAGGAATTTCAAGAGATTTTTACAGATTTCAAAATGTTTCAATTAATCTTAAGGGATTTCAACGGATTTCAAGAGATTTACAAATGTTTCCACGGAAATGCACGGGATTTCAAATAAATTCAATTATTTCAAAGATTGTCAAACATATCAGGGATTTCAAAACATTTTTACAGATTTCAAAATATTTCCACGGAATTTCAAATGAATTCAATTATTTTAAAAATTGTCAAACAGATCAGGAATTTCAAGAGATTTTTACAGATTTCAAAATATTTCAACTAATTTCAAGGAATTTTAATGGTTTCCACGAGATTTGCAAATATTTTCAAAAAATTTCACGGAATTTCAAATGATTTCAATGTTTTCGAAGGTTGTCAAACATATCAGGGCATTTTATGGGATTTCAAAATATTTCCACGGAATTTCAAGAGATTTACAAATGAATTCAATTATTTCAAAGATTGTCAAACATATCAGGTATTTCGAAAGATTTTCAAAAGATTTACAACTATTTCCACGGAATTTCAAATGATTCTAATGATTTAAAACTTTTTTTAAATTGCAACTAATTTTAAGGGGTTTCACCGGGTTTCAAGAGATTTATAAATATTTCCACGTAATTTTGCAGGATTTCGAATGATTCCAATGATTTCAAAAATTGCCAAACATATCAGGGTATTTCATAGGATTTCAAAATATTTCAGCTACTAATTTTAAGGGATTTAAACGGATTTCAAGAGATTTACAAATATTTCCATGGAATTTCACGGGATTTCAAATGAATTCAATGATTTCAAAGATTGTCAAACATATCAGGGACTTCAAAAGATTTTAGCTAATTTTAAGGGATTTCAACAGATTTTAAGAGATTTACAACAAATATTTCCACGGTATTTCACGGGATTTCAAATGATTTCAAAGATTGTCAAACATAACAATTTCCTCGAATATTTCAAAACAATTTAAAATTACTATAAATAAGAATTTTGAAACAAGAAATTGAAAAAAAAACGTTATGGGTTTTAGTGAAAAATATCAAGCCCCCCCCCCCACACTTTATCCTCATATGAGACACGTAAAAGTCTAAATTTTTATAAGAATCGGGGTTTTCAAGTATTTGAACAATTTTTTCCTTCATCTGACTTGTTATGTATTATAAATAAATGATGAAGAGTGTCGTTCTATGAAATCTTTTATTTATACTAAAAAACAAATTGGGTGGACACAAGAATTATCCAACACATGGAATCTATGTCATTTTTTCCGTAGAATCAAATGGCGCTTTCACTTTTTGCGTAATTCACAGATTGAAGCAAATTGTCTAAACAATTTAAAAATAAGTTTTTTTCTCTGGAAAATGTTCTTTTAATAAAATTTTCTCACCACATATTACCTTGTTTGTTATGTCTATTGGTCTGCCCATGGGCCTAAATAGCTTTAAAAAATGCTTGATACTTTATAACCTGTTTACAAATTTGCAATAATTTTTGTCTATAATAAACTGATATACTAGATTATTTGTTTAAATAAATTGTTCACAAAAATAAAGTGAAGTGTTAAATAAAATTTGTATATGATTTAAATCTATCTTGAATAATTATGATCAAGAAAGAGTTTATTTAAGTAATTTGTTCAGATATAAAAAATTATATTGTTGAAATGGCTAATTTTTCCGCTGTATTTATTTATATATAAGAAATCTGTATTATTATCGGGGATAGTAATGGCCGATCATGCATTTAACACCAAATATCACACATATGTTGGTCCGAAATTTGAATTTTCGATTTTTTGCATAGTACTTTCGATGAATAATTGCTCTTTAAGACTTTTTTCGTATTTTGCTTTGTTTGGTTCGAAATTTGAATTATGTGGTGTCAAACTTCGGATAATTGCAATACTTTCTCAATGATAAATGATGAGAATATGATAAATTATAACAAATTTATATCTCTTTTTTGGGTGAACAACTTTTGTCTATCCATTTGTTTGGGTACCTTTTGTGGTTTTTCCACAAAATCTTCATTTTTATTTTTACTTTCATTTTTTAAGATTAAAACCAAAACTACGCGTCCTATAAAAACGTGATTCATGAAAAATTTGTAGATGTGTTTTGGGTGCACAATTTTTATTTCATAATTTTTTTACGTAGCTTGTGTCGTTTTTTCCAAAAATTTAATTTTTTTACTTTCAGTGTTATTTTTCACTGTTAATCTTTCTTCGTATCTTCCATAGTTTGACCATAAAATGAAATTTTTGATTTTTCATTATTTTTTGTGTGATCAAAATTTGAATCTTCGAATCTTCAAGAAAATTCAAAAAGTTGTTATGATAATCTTGTAGAGCTTTCAAAAAACAAAATTTTCCTTCGCTCGACTTTTTTTCATATCGTGTGTTGTTTAGCTATTTTATGTGAAAAAAACTAATATGAAAATCAATAAACACGAGCATTATTTGCAAGAGTTACCGTGCCCCGCACTAGCACCATACCTCGCTTTCTCCTACTACGAATAGTCGTATATAAAAATTTTAAATCTTAAAAAAAATGGACTAAAAACTTTTGAAAATGCTCTAACTTTGTGCATTTCTATCCAAAATGGCTGGTTCACGAACTCGTTCTTTCTTTCAGGACCTACAAAAAGCTAGATTCTACAGCTAGATTCGATCCGTTCATTTTTTCGAGAGGTATCGTGTTTACGGACGGACAGACAGACAGACGCCACCGCCAAAACTTGCTTTTCGGCTTCAGGTGTCTCAAAACGTGGAGATCGGTTGAAAAACTGTGATGTCAAATTTCAGACGATTCTAATACTTTCTCAATCATAAATTATGAGAAAGTAAAAAAATTCTCTTTCCGGAAAAAGAACCAATGGGGGGGGGCTATTTATCGGATATATAGCCTAATAAATGAAATCGGAATTCTATAGTAATTATTATTATATATTAGGCTATTTATAGGATAAATACCATAATGAATGAAATCGGAATTCTATAGTAATTATTCTTATGTATTAGGCAATTTATAGGATAAATTGGATAATAAATGAAATCGGAATTCTACAGTAATTATTATTTTGTATCAAGCTATTTATCGGATAAATAGCCTGATAAATGAAATCGGAGTTCTACAGCAGTATTTATTATTATTTTGTATCAAGCTATTTATCGGATAAATAGCCAAATAAATGAAATCGGAATTCTACAGTAATTATTGTTATTATCTATTAGGCTATTCATCGTATAAGTAGCCTAATGAATGAAATCAGAATTCTATAGTAATTATTATTATGTATTAGGCTATTTATAGGATGAATAGCCTAATAAATGAAATCGGACTTTCACAGTAATTATTATTATGTATCAGGCTCTTTATCGGATAAATAGCATAATAAATGAAATCGGAATTCTACAGTAATTATCATTCATCAAGCTATTCATCGGATAAATAGCCTAATAAATGAAATCGGAATTCTACAGAAATTATTGTTATTATCTATTAGGCTATTTATCGGTTAAATTGCCTAATAAATGAAATCGGAATTCTATAGTAATTATTATTATTATGTATTAGGCTATTCATCGGTTAAATGTCCTAATAAATGAAGTCGGAATTCTACATTAATTATTGTTATTATATATGAGGCTATTTATCGGATATATAGCCTGATAAATGAAATCGGAATTCTACAGTAATTATTATTATGTATCATGCTATTTACCGGATAAATAGCCTAATAAATTAAATCGGAATTCTATAGTAATTATTATTATGTTTTAGGATATTTATAGGATAAATATCCTAAAAAAATCGGAATTCCATAGTAATTATTACTATGTATTAGGCTATTTATAGCATAAATAGCCTAATAAATGAAATCGGAATTTTACAGTAATTATTTTTATTATCTATTAGGCTATTTATCGGATAAATAGCATAATAAATGAAATCGGAATTCTACAGTAATTATTTTTATTATCTATTAGGCTATTTATCGGATAAATAGCCTTATAAATGAAATGGGAATTCTATAGTTATTATTATTATGTATTAGGCTATTTATCGGATAAATAGCCTAATAAATGAAATGGAAATTCTATAGTAATGATTATTATATATTAGGTTGCTTATCGTATAAATAGGATAATAAATAAAATCGGAATTCTACAGTAATTATTGTTATTATCTATTAGGCTATTTATCGGATAAATAGCCTAATAAATGAAATCGGAATTTTACAGTAATCATTGTTATTATCTATTAGGATATTTATCGGATAAATAGCCTAATAAATGAAATCGGAATTCTACAGTAATTAATGTTATTATCTATTAGGCTAGTTATCGGATAAACAGCCTGATAAATGAAATGGGAATTCTCTAGTAATTATTATTATGTATTAGGCTATTCATCCGATAAATAGCTTAATAAATGAAATCGGAATTCTACAGTAATTATCATTCATCAAGCTATTTATCGGATAAATAGCCTAATAAATGAAATTGGAATTCTACAGTTATTATTATTATATTTATGTATTAGGCTTTTTATCGGATAAATAGCCTAATAAATGAAATCGGAATTCTATAGTAATTATTATTATGTATTGGGCTATTTATAGGATAAATAGCCTGATAAATGAAATCGGAATTCTATAGTAATTATTAATATATATTAGGCTATATATCGGATAAATAGCATAATAAATGAAATCGGAATTCTACAGTAATTATTGTTATTATATATTAGGCTATTTATCGGATATATAGCCTAATAAATGAAATCGGAATTCTATAGTAATTATTATTATATATTAGGCTATTTATATAGAGTCAATTGTCGAAAATGAGAAGTGCCGCATATACTGGAACTTCATATTCTCGGCAATTGTTTCTGTTGCGCACTCGAGGTAAGCGTTATCGAATTTTTGGGCTCCAATTGCCAAAACATCATAACCAAGGAGAAGGAAAAGAAAGAGAGGTATAATGACCTTATAAGGGAGTTGCGACGGTTATACCCGGAATATTCCGTTAAGCTAATGTCTTGATCATCGGCGCTCTTGGAGGTGCTGAAGTTTCACTGGTTAATAGCCTGAAAAGCATCCCTGCGTGTCAACAAAATTCGGAGATAGTTGCGGCGAAAATGCAGAAGGCGGTCGTCCGTGGGTCGCTCCGTGTCCACAGGGTGTACAAGTCTTTTGCCGGATCATTATATTGAATTCGTCGCAGCCTGTAACCACCCATCTCGCGGTCTTGAGACGTGGTTACAGCTGAAATTTTACCGTAATTTCGCTGGGAGCGGGTGCAATTTATCAGATCAGCACCGGCTCTCAGCAGGTGTTCAGGTCTCTGCGTATGTCCTTATGATAAACTTTCGATCATATACTATACTATAAACACGGCTTAAAATGGCGGCATCCGGTTAGGTTGCCACACTGTCTCTGGACACTCTGTAAAATGTCGGCTGTGGTCTGCATCGGTAAAGTTATTGTAAACTGCACACGTTTTAGAAGTAAATTTGGATCGGGATAATTCTGATAAAAAAACGCCATGCAAATAATAAATTACGCATACGGGTTGAAAAATATTGAGCGATTCATGCAGAATCTAGCACCCATTTTCATTTATATAAATTAAAATAATTCTTACAATATAACCTTACATAGTAAATGAATCATTTACGAATGTTACTTGTTTATTATATTTTGTTGGAAAATGTTAAAGTACATAACTTGCTGAAAAAATATTCGTTTTCTCTCATCCTTGAAAAGAACTTCTGACCATTAAATTTTGTTCATACATTAAAATTTTTCTTTTAAAATTACGGTAAGTTTATAATATATTTTACATATTATATTTTTCATATACTTAAAATAATGAAACAAGTCGCAGTCGCGTACGCCATTTTTTCTTCTAGTCGAGTCCGTTCAAGCTCGCAAGTTTGAGCGCGACTGAGGCGCGCGGTTGTTGGTTCCCGCGCTTCGCGCTCGATAACGTATGCACCTCGCGCTACGCGCTCGGTCTTTATATTTTCCCTAAATTTGTGCGCAGGCCTTTTAAAATTGAAGGTCAAAACATCAACAACTGTAAGTTGGTGATTGTGAATTCTCTTTTGTTAAAGCTCCTTCGGCTTTAACGAACACATTCTCATCACATGTCTCGTGCTTCGCACTCGATTTTGTCGGAAATGCGAACTTTTCAACATTATTTTCAACTTTATTATATCAAATATATGTTAAATTTATTTCTGTACCTCGGGCTGGGGCTGCTTATTCACATATTGCAAAATAATGTACATATTTTATTTTTCATGATTACTTTATTATTTGTTTCTTATTTTGCTTTAAGTTTTATTCTCAGCTACTCTGAAAAATGTATCATTTAAATAAATTTATATTATTACAATTCATAATATGCATTAGCATTGAAACATACGTATTCTCATTGTCTTGTTCTTATAATTTCAAAAAAGCGTATCCTATTTTTAAAAATATCGGGTTGTTCTAAGCAAATAGTAATTTTTTATCTCCAATATATTTTTATAAAAAGAGTTTATAACATATTTGAAGATATTTTTTGGTACAATAACTCTTTTTGTCATTTTTTTTTGTTTGTTATGTCGTTTTTCCAGAAATTTAATTTTTTAATTTCTAATTGTATTTTTAACACATAAAATAAAGTTTACTCCTTCTATCTAAAAATTACTAATAACAAATTTGTAGATCCTTTTTGGGTGAACAACTTTTGTCGATTAATTTTTTTTCGTACCTTGATATTATATATATAATTTAATAGAAATATATATTATATATCTATTTTTTTTTAATAAAATATAGTTACATTTCCAACGAAATAATTGTCAATCAAATAGACGAATTGTTAACCTACCAAGAAAATTTTTGAGTTTTCAAAAGTTTAAGAAAATAAATTTGCATTATTTGGTCACTTAAGAATACCCAGTCATCTTTTTACTAATTTTGAATCGTTCAAATAATTTTGATTTGTTTAAACATTTGTTTTTTCAAGTAAGTCGCGAAATGAACGTATTTTCCAGAAGTTATGAGTTCTTTAATTAATTATAACAATGACATAATTTGCTGAAATGATTTTACATTTATATTAGATTTTACCCAAATAAAATTGTTTGAATAATTTTAATTTCTATAAACATTTACAAGTAATCCTAGAACATAAATCAGTACTGAAAAATATGAATACCTGTCGAAAATTTGGTGAGATAAGAATATTCTCCTGCCTTATTTAAATTAACTATATACTTGAACAAACATTTATTATAAAATAATTGTAAAATTATCAATTCAACTTATTTTATTGTAATCATTGATTAAAGTTCTCATAAAGTCTAAAAAATACGTTCATTTCGCGACTTACCTAAATAAAACAACTGTTTAAACAAATTTTTATTGTTTACCGATTGATGATTATTATTGAGAAAAAAAACTTTTAAAACGCGGTAATAAATCGCAATATTACGTAAAATTCAAAATTTGTCACTTATGGGGTTTTCTTTGGGGACCCATAAGAGTAGCTTAAGTCATTCACCCTCACAATTTATGATTGATTCTTATTCTCTGACGAACTCTAAACAATAATATGCTCAGTTTTCTGAAATCCAAGTTCGAGAGTATTAGATTTACAAAAAGCTAACTCTTTCCCATGTTTAATCAATGAGAAACTTCATGGTTTTTACGCCACCCCTGAATAATAACCGATTTGACTCGAATTTGAAAAAGATAATTTTTTTCGGAATTCAAACAAAACTGGGGGATAAGAGCAGAGAAATTCTGAGAAAAAATTGACCAAGTATAAATAAAAGCCACTCTAGTGTACACTGTATACACTATCTATTACACATGACGTATAGAGCCCTTTTACGATGTGTATTTACGTCATGTAGGTGGTCAATAGAAAAAAAAAATTAAATAAAAAACTGGAGTATGCTGTTACAATGCTGAGATATTTTGCAGTACATTCAGGTAGTGATTTCACAGATTATAAATCAATGAAAGTGACTCCCACGAAAGCGGTGAGCCATGCCTTCGCTTTCCGCTTTGTCATTTGTCTTCCAGATAAGTAGAGAAATGTAAGGGTCTGTCAAGACGTCGCGACGCTGATGTTCTAAGGGAGAATGCTCTATGATGAACCTTCAACCGAAATAGACTGATTGCCTCGGAGACCTTTCTAGCCACCCGATTTCGCAAAAAAAAGGAAATGTCTCTAACACACTCAAAGTCGCGACAAAAACTCCTGAGAATCTATTTTAGTACCTTTAACAACTCCCTTGCTTCATTTTTTTTCAGTTGAGTAATAATCGCTACTAGAAAAAAAAAAGGATAGTGATGGATAGAAGTAAACAGAAAATAATAGTGGTACACAAAGGGACATAAAATATAAAAAATGCACCCCTTATCGACAATTTTATCCATTTATATTTTATTGTATTACTGTCGACCTTATTGCCCCAATTACTTCTCTACAAATCATCAACTTTCCTTTCATTATGTTCCTCTTATTTATGAACATTTTTTATTTTTATTTTTCTATCATATTGCATCTATTTTTTATTCCGTCAAAGAAACTATACACTCCTTCACAACAAAATGATATCCTTGGCATATTCCTAGGATATCTCGGCAGGATATGTGATATCCTGAAAAATGTCCCATAAATCTCCCGGGATATCCGTGGCATATTCCAAAATTCATGTATCTCATCAAGAAATCGTCGAATCCATTTCCAATAATACAGGCCAGCAGGTGACATGCTCAAGATAGGCTTGCCTGTAAAATATTTTTCTGTACTTGGAAAATAAGAATATAATTTTTTTTTTAATGAACATAGCGACATTTTTTTATTTCTTGCAAATATTTTAGAATTTTGAAGGTTCAACGAGCTTTTTGCTAACTTTACTTTGAAACCTTGCGATTATAGGAATTTATGAGACATGTAAGTTATTTTTGTTCAAGTTTATCCATTTTTTTGCACTCTTTCAGAATTTACAACGAAATTTAGAAATAATGAAAAATAGTAACTATATTTTAAATTAAAAAAAAAAGGAAAAAAATTGATTTCGAAAATACTTTCTTCATTATTACTTGTTTAAGAATAATATATACTAGTATACTCTACTTAAAATAAATTTCTCGTTTTTATTTTGTTGCTTTCAAGGAGAAAACAATTATTTTTTATTTTTTTCCTAACCTTTCCTTTCTGTCTAACGTTTTGGTAACGTTATTTTGTACTTTTAAGAAAAAAAAAAAACAATTTTCTCAAGAACTCCCACACCACTTTTTAAAATTTTTTTAGGAATATTAGGTACTGATATAGTATACCTACGATATATTTTCCGATTTGTATTACTTTTTTGGTCGGGAGAGAACAATTATTTTTGATTTTTTCTTCAACATTGCCTTCTTGATAATTTTTGAGATTTCAAGGTTGTTTCGGTTCAGTTTATCCAGTTTTTTGCACTTCTTCAAAATCCATATAAAATAAAGGTAACAAACGGAAAAATTATGGTCAGTAACTCTTATTCCTAAGAATTACAGAAAAAAAGTTGGTGCTTTGAGAAATTTTTTTTCTTTTTTCAAAAATCAAAAATAACGTTGACATGTTTTATTATTTAATACATTTTCATTCTGAATTTTGAACGTGTGTGAAACAGTGAAGAGAAAAAATGATTGAAGTCGAAAAATTTCTATTGTATGACTTTTGGATATAAAAAATCAAATGAAAGTTATTTGGGGTAATGAACTATTACAAACTCTTCGTTATTTCATTAGAATTAATTTTTTTATCTTAGTATTTTTCCCACATGTTTTATATTTTTCTTCGATTTATAAATTAAATTGTATCTAACTTTCTAATTCATTGTCCTCACGGCAGGGCGACGCGCAACATCTACTATTTTCGTCAAGCTTATTACCGGAATGCTTGCAATTCCAAACCGACTATTTTCATGGTTATTTCAAATATTTCAGGTTTATTCTTTCGAGAATTCAATGGCGCATCATGTCCCTTCTTAGAATATCTTAGGCTATTGATTGCTACATTTTTGTACATATCAATTGGCCCTTGGCTACCTTTAGTTCAAATTTCGTGAAATTTATGATTTTGTGACGTTAGAAAGAAGGTCTATCGACTGCCTTCCGCTCATCATTACTTTGACCAATTAGAGACAGCCTAGTATCCTCTTCACCTCTGTGTCAAAAATCTACGCTATCACTAGTGTTCGTCCTTTCGAACTAATCTTCAGATACTTTTCTACCATTACCAAGAGAACATTCAAACTCGTCTCGAGCTTATGTTCCAAAATCATTTTTACCTTGTCATACTCGTGATGATAAGTTTTGCTACTGCTGCGCTCTGAATATCTGTGAGACTACCAAATGGTGGGAGCTGAGTTAAGTCATTCATTGGCACAACAAAGTGTTAATCCTTATTCGAGAGTAAGTGAACCTTATTTTTCTATATCACAGAGGCTCCCTTTTTTTAGCGTTACCGAATATTTGGATGTCGTGATCAATCTACACGACGCTGAACATCCAATTGAGGGTAAGCCAAAACATGATCACAGGATCAATCTTAACTAGGGAGGTATGATATCCAAGTAGCGTGATTGGGGAGGTCAAGGACGATACCTAATGTGGACGTCTTGATTTGTTCTGAGTAAATTAACTAGGAAAAACATTAGAACAATACTACAAAACTCAGTGAAACTTTGTGACTTGCAAAAACCCCTCCTTCATGAAAATCTACATAATGAATAAAAAAAATGTTAATTTCATGATTTGAGTCAAATATTGGAATTTTTTATTGTTGACCCCAAATTCGTGTTTTTGTTCAGTACAAGGGTACCGACTTTCATGGAAATATTTACGGAAACATAACCTCAGTTTTTAGTTTTCATTAAACATGCCACTCACATGCTTCTCGCGGGAGAAAGAGTTAGTAGATCTCAGTGCGCATGCGCAACTAGTGTAGAGTGCATTCTCGAAACGTCTGAGCTTGGCAATCACGGAGAATAGACAAAAAAATACCAAAGTACTGTAAGTCAAAAATGAGCAAATTTTTGTCATATGAAAATGGTTACAATACTACCCGAGTATAACGCTAGTCTGGCACACGTATAAAATGGCTACCGTCTATGTTGATACTTTACATTATTTACCAATGTGATTTTCATTGAAATGTATAAATTTATTATTTAAAAGCAGAAAATTTACTTTACTTATCTCGAAGTATTATTTTACTTATCTCGAAGTATTATTTTACTTATCTCGAAGTATCTGTGACACTATGAAATTAAAGTGATCCTGCAATGGACGTGGTAGGGACTTTATATTTATTGCACATACGTGGAAAATAATAAGTGTATAACTTACCACTTTCCGATCTTGTACGCATAAACATCACAGAACTGATATCAAAATTCTACTTGAATATAACAGTTTTAACATTCCAATATTCTTTAAATGGCTGAAACAAAATTGTTTGAGCCGTTTAGGAATAATGGAATTTTGTTTAAGGTCATCTCACAGGTTATATCTACATGGGCCATGACGATCAGGACAGATTGAAAAGACCACAGGCCGCGGGACCTGCCGAGATATTTGACATGCGCAACCATTGCGCGGATAATTTAAAATTTATTTCCGCCTCAATGATATGAGTGTGTCTTAATTTGTCATTGATTTTAATTTAATTAAAATTTGCAAAACTTTGAAATAAGGTCAGGTCAGAATGACAAATGAAGGGGGAAGTCATGGATAAATATCGATATTTTTTTCAGAAATATCGATACATATCGAGATGTTTTTTTTGCCGATATTTCCCATCACTAATACGCGAAAGAGTTCGACGGGAACTAAAGATGCGTAGAAGATTTCGATGGCAGATATGGCTGCGAAGTAAAGTTTCATGGTACTTGCAGCTGTGCAGTAGAGTTACATGGCACATATGGCTGCTCAGAAAAGTTGAAATGAACTTAGAGCTACGTATTAGAATTATATGGAAACTAGTAGTCTTGCGCGCGCCCATTATTTTTCTTTTATGAAAAAGAATAAACCAAATACTTATTTCTCTATGCTATTTATATTTAATTAATGTTACAAAATAATTAGAAGGCACGACAGGATGATGTACGTAGCATCTAATAAGGAACTCCTTTTCATTTGTTTCTCCGTTAAAGCTAAAGGAGTAATGATAAATACTACGTATAATATTAATTTTTATTATTATATAAGTTTTAAAAAATTGAAAAAAATGAATCATACATAGAATAATGGCAGTAATTACCAATCTTTCAGTTTTTGAGAAATATGATGAGAAATTTATAAGTTGTCTATTTGCTCGGATTATATGCATTGAGAGATTTAGTGATTTTTTTCCATAAAAAATTAATTTTCTATTTTTATCATAAATGATGCACGTTATTACGAAACAGTGAAATGTATTTTAATATAACTTTTTTATACATGAACATTTTTGTGTGAACATGTTTATCGTAATTGTTGTTTACGTAAAAATGATTAAATTCTTTTATTATAAGAAGAAAATTATCCTGTGGATAGAACTTTCCAGGCCTTATATATATACACATAAACACACACACACACTCACACACACACACACGCACTATACATAATATCTAGAATTATTATAAGGAAAGATATTTGAATTTTAGATTTTTTAGAATTTTAGAAAATTGTAGAAAAAGTTTAGAAAATTACATTGATTAATACTGCGCTCTACGCGAAGAGTTGGCAAAAAGTGAAAAATTTCAGAAAAAGCCGCAACTATTTAGCATTACCATAGGAAAAAATAGTTGTAAACGATAATAATTTGTTTAAACAATTCATTTTGTTGAATTTCAGTCAATATTACCACACTCTAAGTAAAAAGTAGAAAAAGAGTTAAAAATTTCAGAAAAACCCGCAACTTTCTATTATTATTCAAAGAATATATTATTAAAAATAATAATTGATTGTTTAAACAATTATGGTTGTTATATCGATTAAGTTATCACCTCATTATAATTTGAAAGTGGACCAAAAGTAGAAAAATTTAGAAAAACTGCAACTCTCTAGCATTATTCTAAGAGACTATTATTATAAATAATAAATTGTTTGAACAATTATATCTGTTAAATTTAATTCATTATTGCCTCGATCTAACTGAAAAGTTGAAAATTAGTTTAAAAAATTCAGATAATAACCGCGACTTTCTAACTCTACTCGAGGATAAAATGGCTATAAACAATAATAAATTGTTTGAACAATTCATTTGAATATCAAATTATCAGTATAAAGTCATATTTTATGTATTGGAAACAATTTTTACTACACAAAACCTAAAAAAAAAATAGTTAGCGCCAGAAACTCGCATTACCCAATTTTTCACTTATGGGATTTATTTGGGTCCCTATAAAATAGACTTATGGGGGTGAAATTCAAAAAGTAATTTCTCATTCGTATTCTATGACTAATTTTGTAAAAATGTTTTCAGGGTCAACTCGATGCACCTAATATTGACGATTCTGAATAAAATGTACAAAAACGTCTTGCTTTCTTACTGGAAATAGCTGTTAAATACGGAGCTTGCGGAACCTCTGAATATCTTTTTTTTTTAACGCATTTATTTTTTTGGTTGATTTGAACAAATTTACTTCAGATGTTTCAGGAGATTTAAAGAGAATTCAAGAGACTTTAAATGAATTCAATTGACTTCAAGTGAATTCAAGTGACTTTAAGTGAATTCAAGTGACCTCAAGTGATTTCAAGTGACCCCCCCTAAGAAGCGTTTCGATATCTCTCATGTAATAATACCTACTATCCCTACTGTACTACTGCATGCGACATTTATTGACAAAACCAGCCCTATCCGACTCCCAAGCTTTTGCATGGATGGCATCCGTAATTATATAAACTGAAATTTCGGGTTTATTGATCTCGGTTTAACTGGCGTCTGTCGAGTTTGGCATGATTTATGGTCCCTAGTGTCGACTCGTGCAGTGCCGTAACTATCAACATAGCAAATGCGACGTTACCGACTGAAACATAACCTGGTCTTGATTCCCCGCGATTTATACAGCACCATGCGCTTGAGATTTTATGACTCTCGATTTACTTGAAACTCTCCCGAGCTGCCAGTTAAACCGAGATTTCAGTGTACTTCAAAGTGGTATTTTAAAAGGAATCGAAATTTTTCTCGCAAAGAGTATCTTAGAGTAGGGTGGTCCAAAAAACGCTTTCAGCCCTAGAGGGCAAGCCCCCCCCCCCTGAAAAAAAGTTTCTATTTCCGGAGAAAGAAAATTCGTAATTTTTTTTTTTTCGAAATTCGAGTATTAACACGTGCCACCGGGCACTTCAAAACCCCATTTAATTAACATGGGGAAATTTTGGATTTTCGAAAAATTGAACTCATAGTTCAGGGTTTGATCGAAACGAGCCAAGTTTTTTAGAGATTAAAGAGGAGTACCTATGAAATAAAATCATACTAATAACTTTCATTTTGAACTCACCATACCCCCCTTTCATTTTCTTGAAAATTTCAAAATTCTTACAAAGGTTCCAAAATTTTATTTTAAAGTCTTCAAAAATCTATATTTCCTTTTAATTTGTTTTTAAAATTTCTTAATATTTGAATTATTTTTTTATAGTTTTAAAACTATGTTTTAAGTGAATTCGAATTTTTGCTGCATTTTTTTTTAATTCTGCAAAATTCGCGACTATTCCTTCGTGGCAAAATTATAAAAATTGGCTTAAAATCTTCGAGATTCTTTTATGACAATTTTTTAATCAAAGCGCCCCCAATGCACCTAGCTAGTTTACGAACTAAAAAGCCGCCCTGTTTGACCACTTGAATGGGAGCGTATATCGTCTATTTTAGTTCGTGAACTGGCTAGGTCCATTGGGAGCGCTTTGATTTTAGTTCGCAAAAGCTTAGGAGCAGGGGGGGGGGCGCTGCGAAAAATCACTCGAAATTGAATGTATGGGATCGGCAATGTACCTCCTCATCTCTGACCATATACATACTCTATACATTTATTTCTAATAAATGCAAAATAAAGCAAGTGCAAAATGTTAAATAACGATTGCAATTAAAATTAACTAGCATTTATCATTTCACGTTATTTATTTGTTTCATTTTACATTTATTATATCCTTTTCCCTTAAAATAATAAAATACTGGCGCACACAAGAGCAATATATACATGCGCACGTGCGCTGACGCATTGACGCTGACTTAGTTTCGCCGCCTGATACAGATGGCGCTAAAAACGGCACCATTTCCCTGCCACCACCTAACCTGGTATATTCAAAGAGTCCTCGCAGAGATGAGATCTCTGCTCTGGGGTGGCACTCCGATGTCGTGAGTCGAACGGACCTCTCTTTCTACCGTGTGAGATAGACAACGAGGCGCGATCGAAAACGAAACGATGGTTTCGAAAGCTCTCTTTCTATCGTATATAGTAGAGAGAGAGGGTCTCATAGTCTCAAACGATAAGTACGACTTGTCGTTGGAAAACCATCAAACCCTCTCTGTCTACCATATACGATAGAATAAGTTTTCGAAACAATCGTTTCAACTTCGATCGTACCTCGTTGTCTATCGCACATGGTAGAAAGAGAGGTCCGTTCGAGTTAAGGTTTTGGAGTCCCACCCCTGGTCCTCGAGAATACGACTTCCTTCTCTTAGACGGAAGTTACCATTCGAAACTTTACGTTTACGGAAAGTTTCGAACGAACTCGAGAATAGAGCCCCAGAACGAGAGCGCGGTATTCGTACCCACAAATTTTCGTGCCTGCTCGTTTTCTAATTGTATGCGACGTTGCCGAGTACTGCTTCACAGCCTCTACGGCGGGAATTTATTCAGCCATCGAGACCGAAAAGCTGTCTTTATTGATGTGTAAACATCTTAGACCGTAGACTCGTAGAGGGAAGGTTGGTATAGAGGCGTAAATGCAGCGGGCAGCTTGATGCACTCAACGGGGAGCGTGACTGTAGGGGATGGCTCAGTTAGGTTTAGTTTGGGCACCAGCTACGGGTGACGCTAGTGCCGCGAACAAGTGGTTTATTCTCAATGTACGAGAGTGGGGTAGGTGAAGCGAGCGTGCCGTGTACATGAGTCGAACTGCAAAAAATTTAGAACTTATTGATAAATACACAAATGAAAATGTACAGATCATGTCCTTCGCATACAATAATTATTTTCTTAGAATGATAATAAGATGTATGGGCATTTTTTACATTATTTGATTTTGTACTTATACATTCTCTACCCTCAGACTTATCTTTCTGCACTCGTGAAAAAAATCTGAATAATGTAGGTACAACTTTAAAAAAATATGCCCGCTGCGCGGGCACATTCTCATTGCGCGCTACGCGCGCGGCTCGCTTTTGAAAATGCTCTAAAATTTTTAATTTTGGTCGGAAATATCTGGTTAACGAACTTAACCTTCATTTTGGGACCCTATGGTTTTGTGCGCCTTCTGCTACTGAAGCACCTTATTTGGATTTCAGGGTTTTGTCAAAACTTTATGAATATCAAGCTGTCGATCCCGGTATCTCTCGTGTTGCATTAAAAAAGATCATGAATCATTTATGGTATTTAGGCTCTGAAACTGTCGCATTAGCTTTCTTCGATCCGAAATTGCCATCTGAATCAAAAATTAAAATGGTCAATGCTTTGAATCGCGAAACAGAATCATCAAATTAGAATGTGAAGCGGGTACAAGTTCAAATCGATGAAATCCCAGAAATGATTAAAAATGGAATGGAGCAATTCGTTTTTGCTGACACTAAACGATTTTTTGGAAGATTTAACTTGAATGATGAATTCCTTAGGACAGAACCGCCGACGTGGCTTGAAAGTGAAAGTTTTGTTAAGGGACTGGATTTAGTAAGAAAATTGAAAGTTCTGAATGATTCGGCTTAGAGAGGCGTTAAGCTGATGGAAGAATATAAAACATTATTTACGAAAAACGAACAACAGAAACAGTAGGTGCTTCAGATTGTGAGTGAATATCGCCGAATGTTCCCAGGTTATAAAAAAATTCATTGTATAAGCGTCAAGATTTGTAGTAAGAACAGATGATTTTCGAATTTTTCTCGGAAAAGGTTAGTCATACGAGAAAACGTCGCGGATAATAATATGTGCATTTTCAATAGATCTACAACTTTTGTACTAAGCTTTTCTTACATAATCAAAAGTTTGCAAAATAAACAAATAAAATATTAATGTAGTGAAGGCGTTTTCTGGGGTTTTGATGTTTTTATTCCAAAATTGCCGACATGTTTCGACTCGAATCAGAGTCCTTTTCAAGGCGCAGTTCTGTAGAGGATACAATATATCGTGAAAAATGTTGTTAAAACAGTTTTGACTAAAAATAGAGTTATGCAGAGTTATGTCGGCAATTTTTAAATAAAAACATAAAAAACGGAAAAGGCCTTCACTACATTAATATTATAATATACCGGAAAGTTAAAACATAAACAAATAAAATTGGTTTGTTCTTCAATTATATGGGTTTTTTATGTTCAAGGGCCCAGAGGCACCCTTTCCCCTAAACCTCCCAGTGGGCACCGGGAAATCCTTAAGACATCCTTTGGATCTTGTTATGTCTTTAAAAGGTCCTCAGGACCTCCTCAAGACGTACGCAACAAGACTTCTATAGGACAACTTTAGGACTTGTGTGCCCACTGGGCTATTAAGCTCAACTTTTAAGGAAATTATTTCTACATAAAATGGAACCAATCTGCTTTGAAAATAAGAGCCACCCTAAGCCTGCACCTTCAGTAGAAAAGCAAATGAACATGCGAAACGATCCGATAGACGAAAAAACAAGTAAAGATCGCAGAAATAGTTGAGGTGACAAAACAAATGCTGCAACACTAGACGTCTCCAGAATGTGGCGCTCAGCGAACGGAGTATATTCGAGGTTTTAGATTTTTTAAACTATGGTCTACCCTTTCGATCGATCGAAAAATTAGATATGTTATTGGGTACAGAAATGATCTTGATATTCACCGGACATGACAGGCATCGCATGCGGCGGCCAAAGCCTAAAATCCTTTATGGATAGAAATGGTGATTTTCATAAGTTAGCACGTGTGCATTGTTTTTAAATATAATAAATGAATAAATGATTGCTTTGAAAACGTATATAACATTTTTCAAAACAAAGCAAAATAATAGAGGAAACTTTCTTGCAAAAAGATTTCGTGAAAAATTTATCTCTTCATTCCAGCTCAACCCGTTCTAGTTTCGTTGTTGGTTAAATGAACATAACCTTAAAAACTACCGGTCGAATGTCAACAAGCAGATTCATGATGAATATTTTATGCCCGTGAAGATGGCACCTCAATTTTGGAAAATGGTATACATTTTTTATGGAATCGTTTGTTGCTGGTTAGATAGAAATTTGACCCTAGGCCAAACATGGTACAAAAATGTCGTAAAATTTATAAAATGACCAACCATTTACAAGAATTTTTAAAATAAAAATCAATGTATATCATATTCAAATAACATTTAGGAATATTTATAAGAGGTATTAATACTTTCCGTTTTTAAAATTAATGTATATAGAGTACAGTTTTTATTTGAAATTTCACGACAGTTTCTTGTACCATGTTTGAGCATAAAGTAGAATCAAGGGAAAATATTCTAAAAATCAAATTTATTATATATTCTCAACAAAATATATGAGAATTGCTATTCCAATAAATAAAATTTATTTTATATAAAAAAGCAAATAAATTTTCAAATCAAACAATTTTTTAGTGCGGAAAAAAGTGAAATTGCAACAAAATTATAATTTAAGGCGAAAAATATTTTTGTATGGAAAATAAAAATTTCGAATAACTATTTATTTTTAAGTTTGTATAACTATATTTTTCCTAAGATTCTTAAGAAAATTTCCAAAGATTTTTTAATATTTCTGCATGTCAATGAAAATTTCAACAGCAAAAAAAGTTGTAACTAAACTGTCGAATTTCCAACCAACAAAAGTTGATATTTCAACGAAAAATGCTGAATTTTGAAGGAAAAATGTAATAATTGCTATTTCAATGGAAATATTTTAATTTTTGATTACAAACAGTTAAAATCAATTTGAAAAGAATGTGTTTTCGACAAAATAAAAAAAATTTCAAATCCAAAAATTTGTTATTGAAGAAAACAGGAAAATTGTATCAAAATCATAATTTAAGGCGAAAAATATTTTTACATACGAAATAAAAATTTGGAATAACTATTTATTTTTGAAGTATTTTCTTTGCTTATTTTAAGGTTATATAAATATAATTTTCACATGATTCTTGACCAAATTTCACAATTTTTCTCAATCTTTCAGATATGTCAAATAACATTGTAAACAAAAAAATATAATTTTCAATTAGACACTAATTAATGGAGATTTGTTTATAATTTAATTCTTCAAATCTATTCCATAAGGTCAAAAATGGTACAAAAATGTCGTACAATTTATAAAATAACCAACTCTTTACAAGAATTTTTCGAATAAAAATAAATATGTGTCATATTCAAATAACATTCAGGAATATCTATAAAAAGTATTAATATTTTTCATTTTTTAAATTAATGTATACAGAGTACAGATTTTATTTTAAATTTCACGACATTTCTTTTGTATCATGTTTGACCCTAGGACACCATCAAGGATAAATATTCTAAAAATATGTTCATTAGTTATTAAAATACTACAAAGAATTACCTTCATAATAGTTTTGTCCTTTCAAAATCATGCGATATTTCTTTATAAAATAAATTTTATTAAATTTATTTTACAATTATTTACAATTCATTTCCAATTAAAATTATTTTACAACTAAAATAGAATTGTAAAAATAAATATAAATATAACTTTTCTGAGATTCTTGAGAAAGTTTCGAAATATTTTCTAAAATTTCATGTTTTTTAAATCAAAATTTGAACAAAGAAAAAACATTTTTAACCGAATAGTTTCATTTACAGGCAAAAAAGGTTAATTCTCAACGAAAAATGTAATAATTGCTATTTCAACAAAAAATATATATATTTTCAATAAAAAGCGGTCGAATTTAACATTAATAAAATGAATTTTCGACAAAATAAAGAAATGTTCTAAAACTATGTTCATTAGTTATTAAAATAATACAGAGAATTACCTTCAGACATTGTATTATCCTTTTAAAATCATGAGATATGTCTTTATAAAATAAATGTTTTAAATTTATTTTACAATTAATACGATTAATTTCCAATTACAATTATTTTACAATTATAATAAAATTGTAAAAACTAAATTTTGTAATGTTGAGATAAGTATTTTCAGACATTAAAGATTTTGTAAAGTTTTTATGTTACACCGTCACAAAAAATCAAACTTTAGTATTTTAAATTTTGTTTGTTTCCCAAATTCTGGGAGACGCGACTTTCAATATTCAAGAAAATTTAAAAGAATTAAAACGGATTCAGTACAAATTAATACAAATTTAGATTGAATGCCAAATGAATTCAAATGAATTGCAAAAAATATTTGAAAATCTTTTTAAATCTTTGAAAACCTACAAAATCTCCTCACTTCTTGTGAATAAATTCTTTGAAATCCATCAAAATATTATAAAATACCGTGAAATTCTATGAAATCTTATGATCTTAAAAAACCCCTTGGAATCTTTTTAAATATTTTGAATCCTTATAGGTCTTGTAAAATTATTCCGTATCTTCCGAAATTGTATGAATTTTTTTACAACCTCATACAAAATTTTTTAAATCCCTTAAAATCATTAAAGTCCTTGGAAATCCCTTGAAATTTTTGAAATCTTTGAAAATGCCTTGGAATCTTTCAAAATACGCTAAAATATTTAAAACCTTAAAATTCCCTTTAACTATTGAAATAAATTCCTTGGAATTTTTAAAAACACTCTAAAATATGTTAAATTTTTTTGGATCACTTCAAATTATTAAAATCTATTAAAATCTATTAAAGGTGCCCTAACATATTTCAAATCTTGAAATTTCTTGACATTTTGTAAAACCTTTGAAAATTCCTTGTAATTTTTCAACATACCCTAGAATCTTTTAAATTCTTTGAAATCTCTTCAAATTAAAGAAATCACTTGAAAATTCCTTGACATATTTTAAAGTATAAGTGAACAAAGTGATCTTTTCATTTAAAAAAGCGACTCGTGACTTTATCTTAAAAAAGTGACTAAGAAGTGACTTTTGCCATTTTCATTTCAAAATCCCTCACTTTCCCTTAACAACAAAATTCCCTGACGTGGAGCCACCCTGCATGAGTATAATGCCAGTAGATTCAGTATAGGTCCTAGTATCAAACTGCCCTCATACCCGAAAATAATAATTTTGACCCTGACTTAGAAGAACGCGAATACGTACGTATCTCCTAATCTGAAACCGGCCACAAGGAAACGAGTAAATTAGCAAAAGGAAATGCCAATTCCAATTTGGAAAACTGAACTTGCGATTCGAGAATTAAAATTAGAACCTTCTTGCCGGATGCAACGGTAATTCAATTAAAAACTGCCATTCGTGGATGCACTTGAACCGGGAATAATGACACAAATGAATAAGTAGTAAAGAAATGAGGAAGATGATCGACATCGACCTACGGCAACTAATGTGAGATTAGCTTTTCCACCACGAGATCAAACTCTTGAATTTTTGACAAAGTTTCATCCGGAATCGTGTTTTAGTCGATGCACTCTCGACAAATTTCAATTTGATTTCAGTAATCGTCTGAAAGGGATAATACCTACCTCCTGCTGCATCCCTTCTACCCGAAACCATTTTCAGTCTGAATCAGAGGGGGAAATAAATTAACAATTGTCTTTAATATTTAAAAGAACTCGATTCGTTTGCCAAATTCGTCCCACTGTCCATGTTATATATACTAAAGTCGGGGCCAAAATTAAAGCCCCTCACTTCTTTTGATTGCAGCCCGCTCAAAAAATCTTTAATGCAATACATTTTTCAAAATTATGAAACACTCAATAATTTACTTTTAATGAGTATTTAATTACAAAAACTTTACCTTCAGAATAAGTGAAGGTAAAGTCATTCTTACGCAAAAAATATAATTTTTAATATTTCTGAATTTAATCAGTGGTGATGCGTGGGTGGCACCGAGGGACAAGTAGTAGAAAAAATTACCCTTTTGATGACAATAGTAACTCTATTATCATATCTAGGCAGGGGAGCCGGAGTAGATGTATAGGGCCGGTTCTAACGCAAGATTCCTACCTTACCGACATCGAGAAGATTCTAGCTGTAGTGGTTCGTGTCCCAAAAGATAATTATGTTTATATTTGTTAAATATTATTATAATTTCGAATACGTTCATGTTTTTCTATGAATGATAGATATGATTTTTTAAATTATAATTTTTTGTACTTTGGAAGTTCAATTTTGATTACTAGATTGAACCGAAATTTAAGTGCATTTAAGAATATATATAAAAATTTTGCAGATTTGAAGCTTGAGACAGGTTTTTTGTACATAGTGCTTTTAAAAAATTATAAAAAACGCTTTCTCGAAAATCGAATTGTTATTTTAAAAAACTAATAATATATTTTGAGATGAACCATAAACCAGTGCTGAAAAAATGTTTCTTTGATATTTTTAAAAATTAATTTAATAAAATATTTATACCAAAGAAAAAACTTTTCTGTTTTTTAAAAATTACCAAATTTTTTTCAAAAATCGAATTGTTAATTACAAACAAAAAATTAAAAAGAAACTTCGAGATAAATTAGTGCTGATTTAATTCCTACAAAGTTTATTTGGAAAATGTTATCAGGTTTGAAGAAAATTTAGGGAGACATTTTTTCCGTTTGAGGCGCACGAGTTTTTACAATTATTTGTTTATACAATTTTTGTGGAATTATTTTTATTTTAAATTCGAACAATAATTTTTCAAAACTAAATTTTAAACAAAAATTTCTTTGACAAAAATATTTAATCATCGTATTTTTAATAAATAATACTTATTATGAAACCATTTTTTAATCATTCAAATTCTGTAATTTTATAATTATGGATTATTCTAGTTCGGATATTTCATGATTTGGTAATTTTATGTCGCAAATTTTATTATTTTGGAATTTTCAAATTCAGTAATATTGTGAACTGTTCAGGCATTTTATTATTTTTAAAATTTTATCATTCGGGAGTTTTACAGAGTCGGGAATTTTATTTTCGGGATATTTCAGTCGTCCCTAGAAGTACAGAAAATTTGCTTGAAAATTAAATAATTCGCTGTATATCCAATTTGTATTCCTGGGTCTTGGAGATTTTTTTCCTAGTGCATTTCGGTCACTGGTAAACGGGCGTGAATTTAATAAGAAGTATATCTCAGACAATAAGTTATTAAAATCCGAAAAAATTGGGTAGACTCTTTTGACCTCTAGGTATGTAACAAGAATGTAAACTTCCAAAAATTTAAAAACTCTGCAAACAAGAAATTTGTGAAACATTTTTTTTAGCGCGGATAGCCAAGCTGTATGCAAAGCTATTATATATATTTGCTATATGTCTTTCGATACCGAACAAATTATACTCTTTTAGGATTCTAAAACAATTTACAAAACACAAATTGTAAATTTTTTAATTTTTGAAGTCTCAATTTTACAACTTGATTTTTAACATTAAAATTTTCCTCATTTTCAAAATGCAGGCTTATTGTTTGAATTTTCACAATTTTCGTTGTAAGTTATAGGTTAGGTGAAAATAACCAATTCTGGTATTGGAAATTGCTAAAGCGTGAAAAAGTCCAATGTTTAAATTTAAACGTTAAAAATGTGAAAATACACATCCTCTGGTTTCAGTTTTCTTTTCGAAATATATCTTGAATTCAACGCACTTTAAATTTAATGTTTTCAGCTGCATTTAGATTGAAGTATACAAATGTTTTTGGTTTAAAATACAAATTAATTAAAATATTTGATTTATTTTTCACAATTTTAATTTATAACATGTAAAACTGAATAATTATAGCTCAAACATGAAAAAGTAGACGAATTTCAAATTTATAGTGTTTCTATTATATATTGAACCATTTAAACCTCACACCTTTTTTAAGATTTTTAAAACTTTTTATTGCTTGAATCACTATTATAGAACGACTAAGATCGTATAACTTCAGATAAATTTAAAAGTAGGACTATTGAAAATTAGGAGTGCTTGAAAGAACTGAACAAATGTTTAGATTCAAAATCTCTTTAAAAGGGTAGCGTCTCAACTTCAGTTCCTCAATCGTTTTCTTTTAAAGCCTCAATCCTATTCTAGTTTTTAGCCGATGCTGTCTTATTTTTGTTACACCTTAAAAAAAGCCCAGATTTGGTATTGTATTGAGACTTTTTTTCTGTGAACTTCACGACATTCTATGTCCATGTCGTTAAGATATCTTTACGATATCTTCAAGACATCTTACGATCTGATGATGTCTTTACAATATCGTAAAGACACCTTAACAATATGGACATAAGATGTCGTAAAGATGCCATAAAGACGTCGTCAAATTTGGTGCCCACTGGGTTAGATGTCGACGAGAACCCCGACCAAGTAGACTCAGACTGTGCGATGAGTAACAATAATAAAAGTATATGATGAAATGTACTAACCTCGAATATGGTTGAGAATATGTTAATGAGGATCAATCAATAGAGCAGGTTAAACAAGATATACTTTCACTGAACAAAAACTTAGAATTGACGCATTTCACATGCTTGGAGTGGCGACTATTTTTCTGTTCGTGTTACGTCATGTCATAACTGAGAGAAGACGTTAGATTCTTGAATCTCACTTCTAGAGGTCTAGAGTTAGCTTTAATATCGTCTTCTTTTTAAATGCTAAGATCTTTCCATCTTGATAAGTCTAGGGAGACTTATTTCAAGATGAATATTTTCACATAAGCCATATAAATGAATTAATTTTAGTTTCAAGTCGATAAGGACTTCTTCTAAAACGATATTCATGCTTTAATTCAGTTTTGGGCTTAATTTAAGACAAAACTAAAAACAAGACCAACCCAACTTTAAGACTTTTTTTTCTGTGTAACTTTTCAGTAATTCCATTTCTTTTAAGGCTTTCAAATTCGTTGAAGCAGGTCAGCAACCAATTAAATAATTAACTAAAATAATATTCAGTGGGTTAAAGTAAGAAACAATATTGATTATAATATTATAAACAAAATAATAAAAAAGCTAATTTCTTCGTGATTTGTAATAATTAGCTATTCTAAATCCATAGTTTTCATATCAAATATGACCGATATCAATTTGCGGTTACTATTATTTGAAAAAAGCTGCTGTTTACCAATTATTTCCACAATTGTTATGAGCAAATGCGCATTTTAACATTTTTTTTCATGAACTGACCTCATTTTTTGCGGAAGCAACTAGAAATGTCTTGCCAAAGACTTCTTGCGGTCATATTTTTCATAATAACTAATACCTTCAATTATACATAAAGAATGTTTATAAACTAATGCACATTTTGACCATTTTTTCATGAATAGGCCTAGTTTTTTTTCGGAATCAATACTTAATCTTTTGCCAAAGACTCGTTGCTGTCATCTTTTTCAAATTGATGGAAACTATCAATTCTTTAAACGAAAATTAAGGCATTTCGCATTTATTCCGCAAAAAAAATGAAGCCTATTCATGAGAAACTAGTAAAAATGTGAATTTGTTCATACAAATTGTTTACGTAACTAATATTTTTTGTCGCTATGAAAAATATGACAAGGTGTCTTTGGCAAAACATTTCAAATTGATTCCGAAAAAAATTAAGTCTGTTTATAATAGAATGGTTGTGGCACGATAGGCTTTAAAGCTTGAGCGCCAGGGGAGCTCTTCATAGGCTTCCCGCCCGTTGTAAAACTAACTAACTAAACTATGATAGAATGGTTCAACTGTAAACTTGTTTACAAAAATAGTTTGAATAATTGGTAAACAGCAGCTATTTTTAGCTAATCATAAGTACACATTAATAGATGTCATATTTTATACAAAAGCTATGTATTTAAAATAGCTATTTATTACAAATAACGAAAAAATTAATAGATTTAATACTTTCACGATGATTCATTATAATAAGTTAAAATTTAAAGCTTTTTCGGGTTTCAATCGTGTGCAAAACTACGAAACTTGCCGACGTTTCGTGAACATTGCAGTATAGATCGGAACGAATGAAGATGAATAACATTATCGGTCTATACTAGTTACATGTGGATATAATTTCTTAATACTTGAGGGTGATAGTTAAACTTACGGGCTCAAAATCCTATTTTTTCATTTTACTCAACAAGTATCAGAACTAGATATATGTTTGCGCTTTGTAAATGTACATGTTGTCGTAGTTATATGATACTATTGATAATATTTGAAAGAATTGTGTTACGTAGGTAATATCTTTCACAAATTTGTTAAATTGTCAACCAAGACAAGCCAAGACAATTGAATGCAACATATTTATCATTTCTACTCATTTATAATCATTGTTTTCAATCTCAAGAATACTAAAAAACATTGAGTATTTCTTGAATAATACCGATTTTTGTCCAGAACACGTTTTTATCATAAAAATTTCCATGATGTATGTGAAGAAATATTTTACTTAAATATATTTGATTAGTTCAAATTAACTGTAAGAATTGAAGATGAAATATTAGTACTTGTTTTTAATCGCACGGTAATGTTATACGCTATTTGAAGTCTTCAATTAATTTTCAGAACAAAATAAAAGTATAATAATTTCGAGATACAGTAGAAATGAACATATGCACACAATGCAAATTGTAACATTGTGATTTTTGAGTAAATTCTGTGTATTCATCCTTTAATATTTCTTCATTTTAAAATAAAATTACTTTTAGCACTTTATTTACTAAATTATTTATATACGTGAAATAACTGTTTCTGTATTCTCTCTTGAAATAGCCTTGATAGCAGTAAACGTACATTGTAAACTTCATGGTACTCGCAATAAATAATCGATGTGATATTAAAAAAAAACATATTTTTTCACGTGAGTATCAGACATTCTTGGCATATAACTAGCAAGGTCTTGCTGCTGCTATTATTATTTGGAATTATCCGTACTGCTTCAAACGATGTGCAATAATCATGTGGGACAAATATTTTATACGAAGAAGATTGTAGAGGGTTGATAATGATTGGTGAAGATATAATTTCTATCTGTATTACCTAATGAAAAAAGGCAACGTAGCTTGTGGATATACAAGGATTCGTTGACGGATAAAAAATCACGAATTACAAAAAATAGTCTATAAAGTTTTTTGACGAAAGGATTGAAGAAGGATAAGTAATGATTGGCCCGGATTAATATTCTATCCGTGTTACATACTGATCAAAATCAAAGTAGTTCGTGGATAGACAAGGATTAGGCGATTGATAGAAGGATTGAAGAGGATAAGCATTTATTGTCACCGATTGGATAGAAAATTATGGATTTGAACACATAGGAAATACATTTTATGGTGAAAGGATTGAAGATGATGAGAAATAACTGGCACGGGATAACATTCTATCCGTGTTACATAACGAGAAAATTCAAGTAGGTCGCGGATAGATATGCATAAGCTGACGGATAAAACATCATGGATTAGATCAGATAGCCTAGTCTGTCTGTGGAGAAAAGATTCATAAGGATAAATATTGACTGGCATGGATAAGTATCGTATCCGTACTTGATAATAAAGAATGCCTAAGAAGGTCACGGATAGAAAAGGTTAGGTTGGCGAATAGAAAATTATGCATTGAAACTGATAGGAAATATAAATATATTGCCTATCCGTTTCAATCAATTTTTTTTTATTATGAGAGAAGTTTTAGGCTCTGGAAGCTACGATCATGGTTCCTTACAGCAACCAATCCCGACGCAACTGGAACGTGTACGTCATCCACTTTCGCTCCTTCTGTTCTAGAAGGTAAGCAAGAACGGGGAATTTACGCGAGAAAAGATCGTTCAGCACTGTTCTTTGAAGTCAGGTCTCTAGCCGCGGATGACCTCACGCGGCAAACGGGACAGTTGGAGATGAAAATTTCACCTCTGGATACTTTTTTAGAGCTACCAATCTTTGTAGAATGTTATGAGGATGATGGGACCTTCATATAGGTTTTCTAATGCGCTCATATGCGCTCTGAAAATTTTCTGCTTATCTTGAAAATTGCGAGAGATATGCAGGTTATAACATATTTCAAAGTGATGACCACCAAAATGAAAAGGTTTTAATTCACAGTAGTAAAGGGACTGCCGTATGGGGTTTTAAATGCGCTCATATGTGCCATAAGAAATTTGAGCATATCTTGAAAATTGCCCATGATATGGAGGTCATAAGATTTTGCAAAGTGATAACCAAAACATGAAAAGTTTTTAATCCACAGTGATGAAGGGACTGTCGTATGGGGTTTCAAATGCGCTCATATGCGCCATAAGAAATTTTTGCAAATCTTGAAAGTTGCCCAAGATATGGAGGTCATAAGATTTTGCAAAGTGATGACCAAAACATGAAAAGTTTTTAATCCGCAGTGATGAAGGGACTGTTGTATTTCAAAGTCATGACCACCAAAGTAAAAAGGTATTAATCCGCGGTGATGATGGGACCTTCATATAGGTTTTCTAATGCGCTCATATGCGCTCTGAAAATTTTCTGCTTATCTTGAAAATTGCGAAAGATATGCAGGTTATAACATATTTTAAAGTGATGACCACCAAAATGAAAAGGTTTTAATCCGCAATAGTAAAGGGACTGCCGTATGGGGTTTCTCATGCGCTCATATGTGCCATAAGAAATTTGAGCATATCTTGAAAATTGCCCAAGGTATGGAGGTCATAAGATTTTGCAAAGTGCTAACCAAAACATGAAAAGTTTTTAATCCGCAGTGATGAAGGGACTGTCGTATGGAGTTTCAAATGCGCTCATATGTGCCCTGAAAAATTCCTGCATATCTTGAAAATTGCGAAAGATATGCAGGTCATAACATATTTCAAAGTCATGACCACCAGAGTAAAAAGTTATTAATCCGCAGTGATGATGGGACCTTCATATAGGGTTTCTGATGCGCTCATATGCGCCATCAAAATTTTCTGAATAACTTGAAAATTGCACAAGATATGGAGGTCATAACATTTTACAAAGTGATTTAGTCGTGGAATATCACTGTGGATATGGATATATTGACTAGGGTATTTAAAAGTTGTCTGAGGTGATTATTTTCAATTTGAATTTTTTTTAGCGGTTTTAGATAAGGGCAGCTGAGACGTGTTTCGTTAAATGTGATAGGGATGGTTCCTAGGGGATGTGTAATATCACGGTGGAGTTATATATATATATATACGTTGTTTGAGTTATATATATAACTCTACCGTGATATTGCACATCCTCTACGAACTAACCCTATCACATTGAACGAACCAAGTTTCAGCCGGTTTCAACGAAAATCCCTTAGAAACATCCAAATCAAAAATAATTACCTCAGGCAACTTTCTAAGACTCTAGTTAATACAGCCATCTCCACAGCAACATTCCACAACCCTAAGAAGCTGAGACGGGGTTCGTTAAATGTGATAGATCTGGTTCCCAGGGGTTGTTGAATATTACTGTGGAGATAGCTATATCAACAGGTGTCTTGAAAAGCTGTCTGTGGTGATTATTTTTAATATGAATTTTTTTGGCGGTCCTATATAAAGGCAGCTGAGACGTGTTTTGTTCAATGTGATAGTGGTAGCTTCTAGTGGTTGTATAATATCACTGAGGAGATAGGTATATTAACTAGAGTTTCGAAAAATTGTCTGAGGTAAGTATTTTTCATTTGAAAATTTGTTGGGGGTTTCACTTGAAGGCAGCTGAGACTTCAGACCCTCGTTTATAAGCCTATCCAACTCCCCATCTATCTTCCCGTCACTAGTGAATAGGCTACCTAGATATATGTACTTATTAGTTTGTTCTAATCTCTCATCATTTAGGACAATGTTGCACATTGTTTTCTCACCTTTTTCTCCAAACACTGTGATATTTGTTTTATGTGGTTGCAAATTCATTTATTTTTTGAACTGACTGATTAATTATTAGCTGATGAATTTTTTCACAATACTAAATTGCATAAAGATTGAATTTTGATTTGTTTTAATTAAGTACATAAATGGATTATTTGCTTTATGGTTATCTAATTTAATATTGGCTATAATTTGTATAATTACAGATTATTAACATTTAAAATACCTCTATTCCAATTACGTAATTTCCGTGAATGTTTGTGATGTTTTAGAATGATTATTTGAATTTTATTTTCAAAATGATATGTAAATATGTTTTAATTTGTATTCAAATTACTATAAAAGGTTACGTATAAATCAATTTTTCCGAAATTAAAGTGAAAATTTAAAAAAAAAATGTAAAGCAAAAATTATTTAATTGCCTTAATGAATATTATAGTTTAATGCTTTTTATGTTGTGAATAGATTAATTACTTATTAGCTGATTTTTTTAAATATTAAATTTCATAAAGATTAAATTCTAATTTCTTTAAATTGAGTACATAAATTGATTATTTAATTGAAGGCTATGTAATTGAATATTGACTATAATTTTTATAATAAAAGGTTATTTATTTTTAAAATACGTCTATTCCAATTATATAATTTTTGTTCATTTTTTGATGTTTTGAAATAAGTATTTGAATTCTGCTTTCAATATTATATGTACATATTTTTTACTTTTCTTCGGAATTAGTTTAAAAATTAATTCAAATTTTCAGAAAAATATGAAGTAAAAATTATTCGAATGTTTTTTTTAAATATCTTTTTATTGCTTTTTATGTTGTGAACGGATGATTTAACTATTATTAACTATTGACTGATTAATTTTTTTTCAATTGTATTACATGAAGATTGAATTTGAATTGTATCCAATTAAGTCACATAAATTAATTATTCACATTAAGGTTATGTGATTTAATACTGGCTACTATTTTTATGATAAAAATTTATTTTTCCTTTAAAATATCTCCATTACGATTAAATATATATTTTTTAAAGTTATTAATAATTGAAATTTTTAGATAAAAATTTAATACAAGTTATGCTTACTGTTGTCTGAATTCATTAATTATATATTAACTGATTCTGTTAAAAATCACATTTTCTGGAATAAGTTAAGAGATGATTAATAAATCAAATTTAATAAAAGAAAAATCCAAATTTTAAAAAAATATACATGAAGTAAAAATTATTCGACAGTTTCAATGAAAATAATTTTTCCGTGCTTTTTATGTTGTGAACTGATTAATTATCAGCTGATTAATTTTTGTTCACAATATAAAATTACATAAAAATTGAACTTTAATATTCTTCAATTAGGTAACATGAATTGATTATTTACTTTGAGGTTATGTAATTGAATATTGGCTATAATTTTTATAATAAAAGTTTTTTTCAAATACATTCATCATAATTATATAATTTTTTTACATGTTTGCGATGGTCTGAAATGATGAGCTGAATTCAATTAAGAAAATTATATGTACATATGTTTTTATCCTTTATTAAATTTGTATGAAAAGTTATTAATAATTTAAATTGCAAGTAATGCAATTACAAATTAAAAAATTTGAATTAAAAATTAATTGAATATTTTAATGAAAATATTTATGTAATGCTTTTTATGTTTTGAAATGATTGGTTAATTATTGAATCTATTAGAACATACAATTTCTGGAATTTCTTCAAAAGCTTATTAATAAATCAAAATATTCATAAATGAAAGTTCAAATTAAAAAATATATATAAAGTAAGAATAATTTGATTGTTTTGATGAAAATAATTGTTTCAGGGCTTTTATGTTGTGAACTGTTTAATTAATTATTAGCTGATTAATTTCAACCACAATATTGAATTACATTAAAATTGCATAATAAAAGTTGACTTAAATTTGAAATACCACTATTTCAATTACATTATTTTTTAAATGATTCTTATGTTGTGAAACATCCACACATTACTACTATCCAACCGAGCAATTCACGCCTACCCCGAAAGGGAAACGGCTTAATGATATAATAAATTAAATGGGCCGTTACAGTACACAATATATCAAATAGCCATGTAAAAACCAGCTTTCCATGAATCGTAAAAGATTTCATAAATGGTGACATAATTTCAACAATGACGTAATATTTTTCGTTGAAGCTGACTCTTATCAAATGTAAATATCTCAGAAGGTTAAGCTTGACGCCTTCAATCTAAGAGATAGCGCCTATAGTATAGATTATATAATATAATATGAAGCACTAGAATATTCATAAGTTACATTGTCAACCAAATTCTTCATTAAAACATCAATTAGGTTTTTCTCTGATCAGAAAGGATGAGGATTTTCTGTACTGTGGTTTTATCCTGGACCGTTATCCTTGATTCTATTGGTGATTACAAAATTATATTAAAACTATAATTTTAGGTGAATTTCAGTAAACTTCACGCAAATCATAATTTTTGCGATATAATATTTACGGAGAAATTTTACGTGCACGTCTCAATTTCAACGTGCACAGATAGAATAATTCAAACTCTGCACGCTCACAGATGGAACACTCTGAACGGTGCACGTGAACATATGGTAGCCTCCTAACTGCGCACGTGTACGTATATCCAATAGAGTTCATACATTATACTCATAGTTCATTATAAATAATAATGAGCAATTTTAGTTTATAACGCGTAAGTCCCTCAAACTCCTTAAAAGATGAATCCCTTGTGGTTTTGAAAAAGTTTTCAAAACGCAAAAATCTAGCAAGTTCCGCCCTTATGACATAGTCACACATGATTACACATGATAAAAACACATGATAATTACACATGATGATTACACACGATTTTATACTAATTAATTTTACTTTTGAGAAACTTGAAGTAGTTTATATCTACTTGAAAATGATTAAATGCAGATAATATTGTTATCAATATGGATCATTCCAGAATACATTATCTGGTCGGAGTTGCGGTCTGTTAGGAAGAATTTAATAAGGTGATATTATCTCCGGATATACAAAAGATGTACAAAAACGTGCGCATGCAGCATATTAGAAAATGTTTTTAAAATAATCCTTCCAATGTTAATACTTCAAAAATACAATATTTTTATTCACATTTAAGAATGTAATTTTTAATTACGAGCAAAATATTTTAGTTTGAATATTGGTTTTAACATTATAAGACGATTCTAGACACTGCTTCGAAATATCAAATTTTCGGATTTCTAACTGTAAATTTTATAGTAAACATTATTTTAATTTAAAAAGAATCATGCAAGTCCACCAAATTTTGAAGCAACTAACGGAAAAAATAATAGGGCTAAAGTTAGCCTAATATTTAGTGCATAATTTGTGCAAATTTGTCCTATCAAAATTAGAATTTTTGGCAACACCGAAAGTACCTAATTTTTCAATCAATCTTTTCAGCTCAATTTGGGCCGATCCGGCCATTACCAACAATCAAAACAAATTTTTAACCAAAAAAAATTCCTTATTCAAGAGTGAAACAAATTTCAACGGAAACGTTGAATTTCAAGACAAAAAGACGATCTTTCAATAAAAGCGTGGAATCTTCAATCAAAAAGAATGACTTTCCAACAAAATTGTTGAACTCTTAACAAAATATTTCAATTTTCTACCGAATAATAAAATTTTCAATCAAGAAAAACTAATTCTCCACCAAAAACATAATATCAGACTTTTTCACTAAAAATAATTGGGTTTTTAACCAAAGAGATAAATTTTAATCTAAAATGATTACCACCTGCAAAAGTTAAATTATCACTTAGAAAAATAAATGTTTAACCAAAAAATTCGAATATTCAACTCGGGAAATAATTTTTTTCTCTTCCGAACAGTGTTTTTATAAATTTACCTAATTCCATCCTCTACTTCTGGAAGATTAAGGCTACAAATACCTTCGCGAACCGGATGCAAAAGGCTGTTCTTCTGGGATCACTTCATCTGATCAGTAAGCACCGTTCCTCATAACATTATACAAAAAATTGGTAGCTCTGAAAAAATATCCAGAGGTGAAACCTTTATCTCAAGCTATTCCGTCTGCTGCGTAAGGTCAATCGCAGCTAGAGACCTGCCTACAAGGTACAGTGCTGCATCATGTTATTTCGCGTTAATTTTTCGCTCTTTCTTACCTTCTAGGACAGAAGGAGCAGAAGTGGATGACGAAAGCGTTCCAGTTGCTTCGGGATTATTTGCTTTAGGGAACCATGACCGTAGCTTTCGTAGCCTACAATTTCTTAAATATATGGATGTCAGCAAAGTAAGGTGCAAATTGGGCCGATTGACTCAATATAAGGAAGGAAATAGAACCAGAAAGCTGATAAACCATGTTATTAAAATCATCAACCCTCGGTACAGCATGACATTGATATCAGCAATATTGAATGAGATTATAGACTCCCAAAGGCAGAGACTTGATGTTCTTACCAGGAAACACCAAAGTCCCTCAACTGGAAGTATGACTAACTGTTGGTTGGGTGTTTGGGGGAAAACGGATAGAAGCAATTTAAACGCTGCGTGGTACCAACTAGACAAGGCAAAAGCTAGCAATAACCCTCAAATTGAGCAGATTAACATCACAGCTCTAGATGTTTCAGCGGTTTTAAAAAGGGCAAGTAACTGGAGAGCTCCTGGTCGGTACATGGTGCAGAGCTTCTGGTGCAAGGTACAAGTACCTGCCTAGTGTGTATTCTGCGTTGGTAAGGTGTTTTCGGAAGATCATGGAATATCCAGATCTGATGCCAGGCTTTATGCCTAAAGGTACTACGTATATATTGCCTAGAGAATAGATACTCAAAATTCATTTGAATTTCGACTGATAGCCTGTCTTCCAAATAAATATAATTTCCTTACAGCTATCAGTTCAGATAAAATATATTCTCACTACAATGAGAATGGCATCCTTAGAGAAGAACACAAAGGATGGTGTAAAAACTCGCGGGGCAGTAAAGATCTAGTCACTACAGACACTGTGGACATGACGCAAGCTTGTAAACATCAAAGAAACTTTCACATGGTATACACTGACTACAAGCAATCGTTTCCCTCCACAGCACATGACTATTTGCTTGAAGTCTTGAAAATATACAAAATCTGCCCTTGCATCAACGATTTTCTAAGTCGTGCGATGATACTTTGGGTTCTAGGAATCAAGACCTGAAACTATACGCTAGTTCGGAACATAAACTGTAGCAAGTAATTGATGCTACAAGACAGCTTTCCAATGATATCCACATGGAGTTCAGACTAAATAAATGCAAAATAGTCTATTTGATCAAAGAAGAATTAGAGACGGCAGAGCTGGAGAACGATTTAGAGAATGACATCGAGGAAACGACTGAGGGCAAGTCATAAATACCAGGGTATTCTCGAATCTAAGGGTACTCAGCATAAAATAGTTGAGAAAAGTCAAACAACGACATTCAAAGGTTAAACAGAAACATCCGCGTAGAATTGACGAAACACGGAATGCACCACAGTAATTTGGCGATCGAAAGAGTAGTTCTACTACGAAATAGAGGCGGTAGGGGTGTCGCAGAAGTCAAGAAACTCTGTAAGTCTCAAGTTACACAGTTGCGAGACTATTTCAACAGTAAGCGGGATGTTGCGCTCTACAACACCATCTGTAAAGCAGATCTTGATTACGTGCCCTTGAATTTGTCCTCAGAGTAGGCCTTGAATATCGGGGTAGAAACCATACAGAAATTAGAAACGCAATGGAGACCAAAAGTCATCCACGCCGAGCATCCCAAAACGTTAGATCAATACGATGTGGATAGTAAGGCATCCAAGAATTGGCCATAAAAGGGCATCCTTTATCCAGAAACGAAAAAAAATGACATCGGCTCCCAGTAGGACCGCGGTAAATCCCATTCATGGCCACGTCTCACAACCGCGAGATGAGATATAAGAATATATATATATATATATAAACCCTTTCCTGGCGGGGATATTTCGTTCTGACTGCGTTTTACCAACATTTACTGTCATGACCGGTCATGATTGGTCATGACTGTGAAATACCGAGCAGCGCCCATCACTACAAACAGGCCACACTGTCGCACCGACATTACCGTAACGTTACTTTTGTTACCGGTCACATTGTGACGCCATCTGTGCGATAAAATGTGAACTTCAATTCATTTATATACATATTTATAGATTATTCTTATCGACTTTATTGTTTTTTTTTTTAAATTATGAAAGAAAAGTCGAAAAATTATGTTCTATTAAATATTTTTTATATTTTTTATTCGTAACAGAACAATTAATACAAAATTATTAGAACTATCAAACCATTTTCTAAAATTCATAATGGTGATAATTCGATAACGGGTTTATTGATTGATATGAAATTTGCAGGAAACTTGTTGAATATGCATTAGAACTTGCAAATATAGATACGAAATTTTTTAGATATTTTTTGCCACCTGTAAGGGGCGATAAATATCACTTTTTTAAGGAAAAATGTCGAAAAATAATGAATAATTGTGCTTATTTTCTTTCTTTCGACCTGATGGTAATATTATAAAAATATATTTTTTTAAAATTTGTTTCAATTTGTTTCTCATAACTATAATAGATTTCCTAATAATAATGGTCCCAATAATTTTGAATTCATTTGTTGTTACGAATAAAAAAATGAATTTGAAGATGAACATCATTTTTCGAATTTTTCGCTGTTTTTATCTTAAAACATTTTTGAGGCAGCACTTAGAATCATCCAATTTTCTAAGTAGCTCCTGCTAACGCTGATATATACAGGTTAGGAGCTACTTAGAATCATTACATCATTTCTTAGCAGACTATGTTACATAAGAAACATATATGCATTTGGTTTCAAGTTAATGATCAAATTGTAAACAATTGTTAAAAAATAATATTTTTACAAAAAATATTATGATCGTAAGTTCTTTAAGCGAAATCAAGCCCTCTTGTATAGGTTAAGGACCACTTAAAAACGTGACATTTTTCCCGCAAGTTATTCAATGCAACAAATATACATGAATATTATATTATATTTACTGGTAATTTCAGTCATTACAGGTAATTTCTGATAACGACCCAACACTACGGCGTATAGCAGAAACTCATGAGAGTGAAAGAGCAAATAGATCTGTCCGTATCTTTCACTCTCATGAGTTTCTGCTTTACGCCGACTTTTTCTGCACACATGACCCAAGTGAAGATAGCACCCCAAATTTGGAATATCCCATTTATTTTGTTTGTCGGTCTTTGTTGACCAACTTTCGACGTTTTTGTTCAAAATTGAAAAAGACATTCAGTTTTGAACAATAGCCTGCACCCAGGCGGCACGCAACTGTTTCTGCGCAGGCGGTACTCGATTACTTGTCATTGGAGCGAACATTTAAAAAGCGAAGAATGACATAAATGTGAAAAACAGTTTTTAGTTTTGCCCCATCAGGTTAAATATGTATAATTTAGTATACTTGAGTATATATATTCTTTGCAAGGGCATTTTTTGTAATCAACTGTAAGTGCATTAATTTAACGGAGTGATCAGGATTACTGCTGAAGATTGCGTACAAGTTATGATATATATGATAACTTATCCACACAATACCTTTTTTTTTGTATTAGTATTAGTGTTTTCTTAGAGTTTATAAAATCAGTTATTAAATAATAAATAAATATGATCTTTTAGAAAAGGAATATATATATATATATATATATATTTTTTCGGTTTCGGTTTCTATTCCTTTTGAATAGAACTGAAGGGCCTATGACAAGGCCACCGAACGCGTCCTCGGGTTATATATATATATATATATATCGAACCGAAGGGCCTATGACAAAGCCACTGAACGCGTCCTCGGGTTGCGGATAGAGGATCCATGTACCAAGGGTTTCTGCTGAATATGGTTACAATTATTAACAAGCAGTCGCGGACAATTGTCCAGGAATGGTGCCGAAGGAATACCCCCTAAGCGAAGGCGTTACAATCGTGCCGAAAGCTGAATGACACCTGGTGTCTTAAACGGTGTCTCTGGGATACCGGGCGACCTTTCAGAGTATGCATCCTTATCCTTGCATGCGGGGCTCTACAAGGACGGACAAACCCTTTCCCTAGCTACTCGTGGGAACAACAATAACACCATCACAACACCAAAAAGTTGTATATGCGGTTCAAAACGATCGAACGCGCAGAGCACCCGACAATCGATCGGCAAACAGTGCCGATCACCCTAGAGTTCACAGCAGTCTTTGCGAAATCAACACGCCTACCTCTCGGAAAATGGATATGTACGCGGAGCGCTTCCCCAAACGCTGGTTGAACAAGCTGCAGACGAAGATGAGGAAGCGACATTAAGACCAACCGCGGAAAGCAGGCACTTTCTGAGAGATGATAGCAATTTCAGGATAAGAAGGAACAATGACATACAGGTTCCTCCTAAGCCCCAAGATCTGGCTGAAATGGATGCCACCCTTCGTGAGGATGTCTCGGAGGAGTCCGAACTCTGGAAAATCAATTGTTCAGTTTATGGTGCTGTGAAAGCATTGGCTGATTCAAATCGAAGGCTAAAACCGACAATAGATTAAAAGACCAAAAGACGCTTGTATCAACTGAACAAGAAGATTGGATGAGCAAGACAGAATGCGTCCCGTATTCAGTGTATGATTGTCTACATAACATTTAGTAGGCCGTTCACGGAAAGGGTTCGAAAGTTCCCTCAAGAACTGAGGATCTTCAATCATACACTGAACAAGTCAAAACTGCTGACAATCAAGCAGCACATTGTTGACAAAATACGGGTGTTATTTGAAGCAATGAAAAGAATACAGAAGAGGGAGAGATGGATCAGGGAGAATCAACCGTTTCTCGCTGAACCATCTCGCCTCTTCAGTGATCACCCTGTCTGTCAAAAATCCACCCAAGCCCAACGAGGTAGAGACTTTTTCGAGAGAGGTATACAAGATCCCAAAAACACTGGAGTTGAAAAAATATACATATAATATCATCCGCTTCCAGGAGTTTTGCGACATCCTTATAACATCTGAGGAGGAATATCCACCAATCACTGCCGAAGAGGTGAAAAAAGCACTTCGAGGCACGAAGAACTTTTCCGCTCCAGGACCAGATCGTATCAAGAACTTCTGGTTGAAGAAGTTTACTTCTAAACACCATCATTTGGCCCGGATATTCATCTCATATATAAGGTCGGAAACGCCTATTCCGCAGTGGCTGGTATTAGGACGCACTATAGTCCAACCGAAAAAAGGCAACTTGTCCAACCCAGAGAATTGCAGGCCAATAGCTTGTTTGAATACACTGTATAAGATCTTCACAGCTCTCCTGAATGACAGGATTGTCCGAAGAATTGAGCCTGTGTGGCGAGAGATGTACGAACAACGTGGCTCGAAAAATGGTGTAGTAGGATGTCAAGAGAACCCGCTAATTGACAGGTGCATCTGTAAAGACGCTGCAACCCATCAGCGTATCCTGTCTATGGCCTGGATTGACTACCGGAAAGCTTTCGATTCAACATCTCATAGACTTATCATCAGTCCGTTGGAAAGCTTGAAGGTGCATCCACACATAGTGAGATGCATAGAGAGATTGATGCCTCTCTGGAAAACTAGATTTACTATCTCATCTTGAGATTATCGTGTGACAACGAACAACGTTACCTTCCAGAGGGGCGTCTTTCAGGGCGATACCATGAGCCCTTTGCTTTTTTGCATCACACTTCTGCCTCTAACGACCACTGTAAGGCCCAGACAAATACGGATGTATTCCTCCCAACAACCCACTACTCTAAAGCACACCCTGTCATAGAAAATCAAATATCTTTAAACTTCTCAGCTATAACGGCTTCCTTCATGAACGACTCAGAAGTGAATCTACCTATATTCCATAGTACACCAATCGACCTATCCCAGCTCAGAAAAGCAGCTGCCTCCTTGACAGAAACTGAAGCAGGCTATGAAGATCTTCTCAAATCCAGAAGGCAGCATTCGTGGTGGCAAGCCAGAACAACTACATTGGAACGTCTAGGATACACCAGCCTCGCCGTCTTCATATTTGCCGGCCTTTGGAAATGCGGGCTACGTCACGTAGTACGCAGACTCTGTCTATCAACACCCTGTGGGAAAACGATCTACAAAACTCGGGACCACACGGTCATCTACCACCAACCATCCGGGACATCAGCCCACGCAGCATGCATGGTGCCCGCCGAACCATCAGGAAGCCCCATGAGGAACAAAATACCAGATCTTTGACTGGTAGGAACCCGTCTTCCCGGAGGAAGGAGATGTCAACTCAGCGTCCATGAAAGATAACAAAAGGATGTATAAGACTCATGGCTCATGAATATGTACGCATTATTAGTCCAGACTCCAAGTAGGAACGTATCCGTAACCTTTACGAATAAACCTTGTATCATTTATCCAAAAGTCTACCTTGGAACCCTAATTCCCTTCCCAAGAGCCATTTGTCCTCTTTAAAAAGTCATCCACAAAAATACCAGGACAACAGATTAGAAAAAGTTAACCAATGCCGAGTAAATAATTCAAGAATTGAAAATTTAGTGTGACGGTATCACACTATAGAAAAATTAATTTTCAAAACAAAAAAATGTAATTCGTAATATTCGTTTTTCGGATTCAGTGATTTCTTCATATCTTTCATCGCCGTAACTTTTCTGCTTCTTTTTTGCGAAACTTTTGCTGTTCCTCCTCTTCAAAAGTACTAAGAGTTTGCAGAAACTCATCGTAATTCTCAAAAGACGTGCCAGCCTCAAATAAACCCGGCTTGGAATTATTTCGTTTGCGCGTAAACATTTTGAAAAACGATGTTGTCAGTGCAAAATGCGAACTGAAACTGAGGTATCTGGCCCAATTGTAGCTCTAAGATTCTAAGCTCTAAGGGTTCACGATAATTGTTTCGAATTTTTAACTGAGCTTAATTTAAATTTCATTGAAAATTTCACGAGGTGATAATGCCAGGAAAAACCACAAACCCAGACCGACCGGCGCGGCGGGGACCCCCTGCCGAGCGACTACTCAAAAACAAATTGAGGCCTATAAATAAAAAAAGATCAGTTCTAAACCAAAAATATCAAAGCGGACTTTTCCACAAAAAGGAATTAACTTTCAACCAAAAGTAGATTAATTAATTTATTTTAATGTGATGTAATATTGTAAAATTGTCCGACTTATAGTTGAAGATGTAAAGACTTCCGGTTCGACGTGGATACAAGGTTGACGTGTGCGAGGTGCCAGTGTGGGTTTTCGAGGTTTTAGTTCGGAAAAAATGAGAAGAAAGGTGAAAGGAAGTTTTGAAAAAGTGTAGAAAGGTGACTGGGCTCAGTGGAAGTGAGTGTGTGAAAGGAGAAGGACTAGTGGAATAAAAAAGTGGCACACCGAGAGTGTGAGGTTAGGGTCGGACCGGAAGGACGCTGAAAAGAGGAAAATAGTGCACACGAATAAAGCGAGATGGGAGGTGAAAAGAAGGAGAAGAAGCAGAAGAGGGAAAAGGAGGAAGCGATAAAAGAGGCGTGGAAGCATGCAGTGGACATGCTGGAACCCTTCTAGAAATAATTAATTGAAACCAATTCAGAACGATAGAAAGAAATTTGAATTATTTCTAATCGTGTTTCTTAATCGTGTGTGCACGATTGGAAACGATTGAGTGTTGCAAAAGACGACCCCGAGCTTAGAAAATATCTAGACGCCATCGATCCATGTGGAGAGTTTGATGATGACGAATTCTCTAACAGAAGAGATAATTTTCTAAAGTCCTTTAGTGAGCACACGAAAGAAAGTCAAACTCCCAATAAAGCAGTCACATTCGAATCAGCAAAGCAAAACAATGAAATAGGCGAACTTTCCCTCCCTATGCTTCAGGCTTCAGCGGAACCGACTGGAAGGGCCAGGAAAAGTATTGTCCGTTTTAGGCGTGTAGAGGATATAGACAAGTCCCCTATTGTTAGTTATCAACACGGGAACCAATGCTTTCAACTAGTCCAAGTTGAAATCGGCACATTTTAACGAGGCAGGACAATTTCAGTAAATTCTGTCTTGCAGTGCCAATACTAGATTTAGAAACAAAAACCATTGCCCATGCAGTAGAAACACACCTTATTTCTTACTTCGGGGCCCCGCGTTGCGTTCTGACTGATCGAGGTGGTAGTTTCGTCAGTAAATTGATGCTGAATCTTGAAAGGATTTTCGGCGTCAAACAAATAACAACTTCGGGTTACCGTCCGCAAACGAGCGGGTCGTTGGAACGCTGTGAAGTTGTCGGCTACACCGAAAATAATAATGTAATTTCAGGAACAGAAAATGGTTTGCGCTCTGCCAAGCACGCGGATTAGCTTTCGCGCGTTTTCTGCTGAGGATTGACGTCTGCGAAAAATAATTGAAGTAAGGTAGTTTACTGACAAATTATCAATACAGGTATCTTAAGTATAGGATTAACTGATGGTAAAAGATAAGTAAATACAGAAATTGTATACAATTTCCAACTATATGTACAAGATAGCAACCGAACCATAGAAAAGTTATACATGATATACATGCTTGTATGTGTATGTTTACGTAGCTATTTATCAGAATCTATCATTGAGTAAGCTCTAATGTTTTTTTTTGCGATAAAAACTGTTACGTCAGGTGGCTAAGGCCTTCACTGGTCTAGTTGGAGAAAAATAAAATAAAATAAATAAATTATAAAATAAACTAAAAATAAATAAATGCAAAATAATAATAAAGTTGGATATTTTTGTACTTCAAAAACTTATAGTAAGCACTGTTTCAGGATGCTGTTATGTCTTTGTTAACACTGGCAATATTTCTGATTCTGTTTGGGCTTACCATGCAACAACACGAGCTGGCATACTGGAAAGAGCCATTCCAAACTAGTTCTGGAGTATATTTTGAACGGATGAAAAGGATGTCTCGACAAGCGACCGTTTAGAGGGTGACTACGTTCCTGGATATACATCTTTACTCGAAATTTCTGTAGAACTTCACTAAAAGACTGGCCCAGATGACATCACAATGCCGGACTCAGATCTTGCTCAGATCTTGCCAATTGGGATTCGAAAACGACCAAGCCGATTAACCCTGTTCAACGGGCTGATAGGAGAAATCTTACATCCTATAACAGGAGTGATGACTAATGTCCAGCGTCGGAAAATTGATGAGGAAATTCAGTATCGGAATGCCAATCAACAAAGTATAACTCACCTTCTAGGACCACAAATCCACTTCGTTACAGCAAAAATAGAGGAGCTTCACACTCATGCGGAATCTAATGATAAACAAATACAACAAGATCTTCAATCTTTGGTTGACAAAGTCAATATGATCAACGCAATTAACACCCAGATGGAATACTAACAGATGCTGATAGACCCTGAATTCGATGAAAATTGGCTTAGATGACTAAATTCGATCTGCGAACCATCCATTGAACTCCATTCATTCAGCTCAGCAAGAAAAATTACACACTATGCTACTTACATCCGAACAGTTGAAGCCGATTCTGAGAGACATACAGGACAGATCAAAGCGAATACACATTGTACCAAATTCATCCCGTACCGGTACTTCAACCCATTTTGGAAAACAGAACTGGAAGAGCCTAACAATTATCTATCTTGTTTGAATGCGAAATTATTAGTGTTCACGTATGTACAAATTTGATGACTGAAGAAATATGCAGCAAAAATTATTTTATAAATGCAAATACTAAATACTGTAAAATATTAAATATTTTCAGTTTTCAAATCTTATGTTACGTATGATCTGAAACAGTAATAATTATCTATCTTTTTTGAATGCGAAATTATTAGCGTTCACGTATGTAAAAATTTGATGACTGAAGAAATATGGAACAAAATTTATTTTACAAATGAAAATACTGCATATTTTCAAATGATAAATATTTTCAGCTTTAAATTTTTATATTACATATGACCTGAAACAGTAATAATTATCTATATTGTTTTGAATGCGAAATTATTAGTGTTCGCGTACGTAACAATTTGATGACTGAAGAAATATCGAACAAACATTATGTTATGAATGCAAATACTAAATATTTTCAGCTTTATATTTTTATATTACTTATGACCTGAAACAATCAAAATTATCTATGTTGTTTGAATGCGCAACTATTAGTGTTCACGTATGTACAAATTTGATGACTGAAGAAATATGGAGCAAAGATTATTTTATAAATGCAAATACCAAATACTGTCAAATACTAAATCATTTCAGTTTCCAAATCTTATGTTACGTATGTTCTGAAACAGTAATAATTATCTGTCTTGTTTAAATGCGAAATTATTAATGTTCACGTATGTACAAATTTGTTGACTGAAGAAATATGGAACAAAAATTATTTTATAAATGCATTTACTGAATATTTTCAAATACTAAATATTTTCATATTCTAAATATTTGCAGTTTTCAATTTTAAATTACATATGATCGGAAACAGTAATAATTATCTATCTTGTTTGAATGCGAAATTATTAGTGTACACGTATGTAAAAATTTGATGACTGAACAAATATCGATCAAAAATTCTTTTATAAATGCAAATACTAAATATTTTCAAATACTAAATTAAAACAAGTATTATTTTATGATTGCAAACACTGAATATTTTCAAATACTAAATATTTTCAGCTTTCAAATCTTATGTTACATATGATCTGAAACAGTAATAATTATCTATCTTGGTTGAATGCGAAATTGTTAGTGTTCACGTATGTACAAATTTGATGATTGAAGAAATATGGAACAAAATTTATTTTACAAATGCAAATACTAAATATTTTCAGTTTTCACTGCTGATGTTAAATATGATCTGAAACAGTAATAATCATCTATCTTGTTTGAATGCGAAATTATTAGTTTTCACGTATGCACAAATTTGATGACTGAAGAAATACGGAACAAAAATTATTTTATAATTTCATTTACTGAATATTTTCAAATAATAAATATTTTCAGTTTTCAACTTTTATATTACATATGATCTGAAACTGTAATAATTATCTATCTTGTTTGTATGCGAAGTTGTTAGTGTTCACGTATGTACAAATTTCATGACTGAAGTAATGTGGAACAAGAATTATTTTATAAATGCAAATACTGAATATTTTCAAATGCTAAATATTCTCAGTTTTCAATTCTTATGTTACATATGATCTATAACCGTAATAATGATCAATCTTGTTTGTATGCGAAATTATTAGTGTTCACGTATGCACAAATTTGATGACTGAAGAAATATGCAACAAAAATTACTTCATAAATGCAAATACTAAATATTTTCAAATACTAAGTTGAAACAAAAATTATTTTATAAATGCAAATACTGAATATTTTCAAATACTAAATATTTCAAGTTTCCAATTCTTATGTTATATATGATCTGAAACAGTCATAATTATCTATCTTGTACGAATGCGAAATTATTAGTGTTCACGTATGTACAAAATTGATGACTGAAGAAATATGGAACAAAAATTATTTTATAAATGCAAATACTGAATATTTTCAGATACTAAATATTTTTACTATTGCCGAAAACAGAAATCGAAAACGAACAGTGCAGAATCCAGACAAGAGATATATTTTTGAAGCAAAAGTAAATTTTTTTTATCTTTTCGTTCACTTTTCCATGTATGGAATTTCCATGGTTGGAAATTTACATGTCTGTGTTCTCCATGTCATCCATGCTGTCTGCGCCGCCCCTGCAACAGGATTATTCTGGATAAAGCACATGCAGTCGCAAATGGACAAGACCCTCTTCTTAAAATGGCCAGGAAACATGAAGAAGTGGGCAAAGGGGCGTTTCTGTACAAAGCAGCGGAGGAGGCTTCTAAAACAGTCGGCCTTGACTTCAATATCAGGGGTGAGCAAAATGCATCAAATCTCATTCATCTCGAGTACTTACTCCTGAAGGTCCGGATTAAGAAAGCACAGGAGAAAAACTTCCGCAAACAACTCCTCGACAAGAGGATGCACAGCATCTTCCACAGAAATGTGGCTGATCAGTCGATGTCGTATGAGCTAACGCTTGCTTTCCTTAAATCACCCGGATTGAAGTCGGGCACAGAGGGTTTCATTTTGGCATGTCAAGACGGCGTCATTTCCACTCTAGCATATCTTTGCCACATTTTGAGCCAAGACATTCCCGATGATAGCTGCAGAGCGTGTCATGCACACTCCGAGTATCTAGGAAAAATACTATCTAGATGTCCAACTCATGCGGGAACGACCTACATCCAAAGACACAATGCGGCACTAAGAGTGCTTTATTACTATCTCTGTCACTCTTACGGCATTAGCCCAAATACCGCTCCGCTAAACGCTCCCTGGGAAATAGAGTCAATTGTCGAAAATGAGAAGTGTCGCATATACTGGAACTTCATATTTTCGGCAATTGTTTCTGTTACACACTCGAGGCCTGAAATAATTCTCCTTGATTTCGAGAAACGAACCATGTTCGTTGTCGAATTTTCGGCACTAGCTGACAAAAACGTCATAGCCATGGAGAAAGAAAAGAAAGAGAGGTATAAGGACCTTATAAGGGAGTTGCGACGGTTATTCCCAAAATATTCTGTTAAGCTAATTGTCTTGATCATCGGCGCTCTTGGAAGTTCCAAGGTTTCACTCGTTAATAGCCTGAAAAGCATCCCTGCTTGTCAACAAAATGCTGAGGCATTTGCGGGGAAAATTCAGAAGGCGTTCATCCTTGGGTCGCTCCGTGTTCTCAGGGTGCACGAGACTTTTGCCTCATCATCGTATCGAATTCTCTGCAGACTGTAACCACCTATCTCACGCTCGTGAGACGTGGTTACAGCTGAAATTTTAACGCTCTTTTTATATATTTTATTATATGTGTATATATACAGGTTTGGACCTGTAGCAGGGAGCTTTATGGTCAACCCTGCATCTGGAAGTCCTATGCCTCTAACTATTATAACAATAAGCCGCTCTGAGTTCAACTTAGCTGCCATAAATTCTTCGAGTTCGGAGAAAAGCTGCTGTTGGACTGAAATTTTTCATTTTCACTCATTTTCGTAATCGCTTCAAGGCTATACATTAAAAGATAATGAACATTTTTTTATAAGTGTGTTCTCAATATCCTCAAAAATGCTTCTTGAAAATTTTAAGTTAAACAATCATATCTGAGGCTCGCTACGACTCAACAAATATTGCAATTTTATGCAACCTTCGAGATGTCTCAAATTTTTTTATTACTTTGTTGACATATTAAAATTTGACAAAATGCATCTTCGCTGAGAGGAGAACAAGTTTGTAACATTATCGAGTATAATTTTCCTTTTCTGACGTTGATTTGAGATCCACGATTACCGATTTTACGCAAATTTTCTTTACGATTTCGATTCATTTTGTCGACCTATTGCAGCATTTTCGCGTGTTTACGTTTTTGTTCTTTGATTTTGGGATCACAAGAGTGCTGAGAAAGGAACGCGTACGGAATAAATTCTTTTGGCATATTCGTTTCAGGCTCATTAACGTACAACATTTTGACCTTTAAAATGATCCTTCATTCATTGAGCTACTATTTTTTTACACTTACTTTTTTAACGTCAAAGCCAGAGGACTCGAATCATTCATTGATGATCTGATTCGTAGGTTAGATGAATCAGGTTTTTATACACAAGGGTATGTAGATGACCTTGCTATATTGGTAACAGAAAAACATGAGGGAACTTCAGTCTATCTCATGCAGAATGCTCTCAACATTGCTGAGGATTGGTGCAGCGACCGTGGCCTATCTGTTAATCCAATAAAACTGAATTGTTGTTTTTTTACGCAACGCAGGAAACTACCTGATCCCGTAAACCCTAATTTCTATGGCAAGAAGGTCGACTTCTCCACATCAGCTAAGTACTTAGGAGTCATCTTTGACCCTAAACTAACCTGGAAACTATATGTTGACGCGGTAGTAAAAAAGGCCAAAGCAGCCTTTTGGGTTTGCAGAGGCGCAATTGGAAAAATCTGCGGACTCAAAGCCAAGGTAGTTTACTGATTATATATGGTAATCATTAAACCAATTATTACTTATGCCTCATTCATGTGGGCGCCAAAAACCAGTTTGGTTTATTCCAGGAAGCAGCTGGAGAGCCTACAAAGGAACTTCTGTTTCAATTAATGGATCAATAAGAACAACCCCAACAGTGGCATTTGAGTCCGTCTTAGGTGTGCCACCGCTGTACCTTCTAATTAGGTAGATGGCTGCGGCGGAGGCATACAGACTTTCTCTAAGGGAGAATAAAAAAATGCCGCGTTTCTTGATCTGCCTGATTTAATAAAGAGCGTATTGTCAGGTGATGAAATCCTTTGCATGCACTCTGATAACGTTCGGATAGAATGCTCGTTCATAGAAGCCCTTTTAAGTGATCTTCCCGAAAAGGGAGGACTGGCATAATGAACAGAGGAGAAGCAATTTATTTATAGCGGGAGTACTCGTCTGGTATACATACGGCTCTAGAGACTCCCTTGACTCTGGAGCTGGAGTACTTGGGATGAAACCTATTGCGGAGATAACTGTCGCTCTGGGCAAATTTCCTACCGTATTTCTACAAGAGATTCTCGAAGTGTCCGGTAAAAACTGGATCAACTGGATCTGAGTTCCTGGACATTAGAACAATGCAGGTAACGAGAAAGCAGTTGTAAAACTCTCTTTCTACCATTTTACTTGTTACGAAAATAAAGTGAATAACCTTAAATGTGCACATTTTTTTAAACACATAAATAGCCGGTGGCATCAAGTAATAATATACTCATGATCGTCTGAGGAAGTAATATACAAAAGTTTTTTGTTCGTCGCTTACGATTTATTCTTAAAAATTTCTTCAATTGAAATCTTAAGATTCAATACAATTGTCCATATGCCCAAATCCTCAAATTGAAAACAAATCAAAAAGGGGTGGCAGAAAATATTAAACTGTTGTAAAAACAATTAGGGTCTTCTACAAAGGCAATTGTGCCGCATTTCAATGGAGTGGCCCACTAAGAAATAAATATTTTTTATAGTATAGTTTTACTCTCTAAATTTACATATTTTAATAAAGTAATGTACCCCTGTGTTTACTATAACATTTTTTTGAACTTTCACAAGACTTTAAAGTTGTGTGATATGCAAAACTGAAAATTAAAAAAGAGAAACAATATTTTGGTGTGCTAATTCTTTTTTCTTATGAGAAAATATGAAAAAAACTTTTCTTCTCACTAATCTAGTTCCTAAAGATCATGCTTTTAACGAAGCATTGAGAAAATGCCTTTTTCTTCCAAATAAAGTGATTTAAGGCCATGTGACGAGTGGGTCACTTGACCGGCTTCCTACCTTATCGCCACTTTTTTTATTTGTAAACTTATTTTCACACGAATAGCCACATCGAGTTGAAAATTTGGGATAATAAATAAGAAGCGTGGATACAGCTGCAGCCATGGCCTCCGTGCTGGAATGCATGACATTGCAACAGAGCACCTATCACATTCCGCAGTTCGACGGGAAGACTCCTAAGCTTGAAGAGTTTCTTCAAGACATCGTGAATGGCGCAGTTTACGTCACCGAGGCAAATGAACCTGGGTTCATTAAGATCGTCCTCAGCAAGCTCAAGGGAATCGCCCGCGACGAAATGGTTCAAACGTAGATAAGGATCCGATGAATTATCCACCTCCCGCTTCTGCAAAATACCCGGCCTCCTACGCTCCTTACCCACTTCAATACCCTTATCACTATCATCCTCCCTTCCCTCCTAACATCCCCTTCCCATATCATTATCCTCCGAATTTTTCGGCCCCCTCATTTCCACATGGGTACCCGCCAGACAATGGAAACCGAGCTAACTCTCCATGGTAGAGGTATGGAAAATCAAAGAATAGTACGACGCCTCCAAGGTCAACCTCGCTAGGACCGTCGGAAAATTTAAACTTGCAACAGACTCCTCGCGCGGACGTGGCAGGGAGTCAGTCCACTCCCCAGCGTCCCCAAAAACATATCCGCTTCCCGGAACACACCATCGGGTCCTACGAGCAGGAACCGAAATAGAAAGCTCCCCAGTTGCCTCTCTGACAGCACCAGAATTAAGACGCTGAACTTGCATCTTCCTGGTAGACCAGGGATTCGATGTGAATTTTATAAAAATTAAAACTGACGATTGGAACAACCAGGATCACCCTATTCGGTACCCCAGTCGAATTCCACATAGTAAAGTATGACTTCCCAATATCTCCCCATGGGATCATCGGAAGGCCTTACTTGTGGCAAGAACAAGCCCAAATATCTTTCAGGCACCATTCGTTGGTCACCATTTCGGATCCAATCAACCCGATCCCATTTGTTGACAAGGAGTCTCGATCAGCCCGGGCATCGCTCAAAACCGAAATTAAACCCTTCGCTAGGATTCTAAGAATCAAGACTAGGACGAGGCAACCAGTCGCCATAAACGTCCTCAATCCAGAAATAATAGAGGGATACCTACCCAGGATACACACCACTGAGGGTGAGTACCTAGGCGAGGCAGCCGTCTCCACCCACGAAGGAGTCTGCCATGTACTTGCCATCAACACCCGAGAGGAGAACGTGGACATAGAGCTACCTGCTCAGGAAGTCCTGTCCTACGATTTTATCGAACCGCACGATGAAGAATCCACCAATTCCGAATCCAAATATTTAGGTAGGGACCTACGAAAGAAAATGGGTAGCTCTTATACTTACCGTGCCAAGAAAATTAAGGACAGCTTACGCATTTCAGAATTAACATCGGATGAAAGGAACTACGTATATAAATGGGTAGCAGACTTCGCCGATATTTTTCACATAAACGGTGAAAGACTCTCGACTACGAATGTGGTCCAACATAGGATCCCTACCACTAACGACGAGGTCATAGCCAGAAAACAATACCGATACCCCAACGAGGCTGCTGAAAGAAAATGGATGGTAGTAATCGAATTCCGAGATCATAACGAGAAAGTCATAGGGGACGCATACCCCCTGCCCAATATTAAGGACATCCTCGATCATGTAGGGGAGGCCCAGTAATTTTCTGTGCTCGATGTAGCCAGTGGTTTCCACCAAGTCGAAACCCACCCCGATGACAGGGTGAAAACGGCATTTTCTACGCCTCGAGGACACATCGAATATCTGCGCATGCCCATGGGGATCCAAAACGCTCCTGCTACGTTCCAACGGCTGATGGACACGGTGATAAAAGGGATGCACGGGACCGAAGTCTTCGTTTATCTGGATGACAGTGTGGTTCACTCTAAGGCCTTAGAAGAACATGATTTGAAGATCAGAAGGTTGCTGTATCGACTCCGAGCAGCCAACCTGAAACTTCAGCCTGACAAGTGCGAGTTTCTACAAAAGGATCCTCAACAAAACCAGATCAATTTAGATTAAGAAACAAACAGTTGAATTTTTGTATTTTCGACCACAAAAGACAAATTTTCAATAAAACATATGAATTTTCAACTAGAAAAGATCAATCATCACTAAAAACTTTCAATTTCCAACTAAAAGTCGAATAGTTACGTTGTTAGTATAAAAAAATTATTCCTAACAAAAAAAAAACGAATTTTCAAAAAAATGGTTGCATTTTAAACAAAAGAGATGAATTTTCAACTGATAGAATCTTAAAAAAAAAATAATGTTGACCAATGTGTTAAACCGAAAAGATAATTTTTTAACATGGGAGACATAAAAAAATAGAATAGTTAAATATTCAACCAAGGAGGTGAATCTTAAAAAAAGATAAATTTTTAACAAACTAGATTTTTCAACAAAATACATTAATTTTAAACAAAATACGTGAACATTCAACAAAATTGATGAATTTTAAAGCCAAAAAGAGGAATGATTTATAAAACGATTGAATTTTCGCCTTAAAAATGAGAATTGTTTTTTTTTTTTGAAAATTCCACTACTTGGTTTAAAGTTGTACTAATTTATTAAAATTTCATTTTATTGGTTGAAGAGCACCAAAAATGGAATATATTCAATTGTTGGTTTTAAATTTTATATTTTTATTTAAAAATTATATTTTCGTTTCCAAATTATATTTTCATTTCCAAATTACATTTTCCAGTTGAAAATTCGAATATTTGGTTGAAAATTAAGGTATTCTGTTAAAACTTCTTCTTTCATGGTAGAAAATTAATCTTCTTGTTTAAAAATTCATATGTCTAATTAAAAATTCAACTACTGAGTTAAATGCTTTTGTTAAAAATGTATTTGATTGTTGCTGAAGATTCATAATTCTAGTTGAAAATTCATCCTTATAAGATGAAAATTCAACTACTTCGTCGAAAGTTGAACTAATTCCTCAAAAATCGATTTTTTTAAGATTCATCATTTTAGTCAAAAATTCATATTTTTCGTCGAAAATGTCAATAGTTTGGATGAGGAGTGTACCGATTAGGTAGATATTTAAACTTTTTGTTTGTCAATCTCTACAAAAAATTTCGAAACAAATGTATTTAAGTTTGTAGTTCAAAAAATTAATTTTCATTGAAAAAAAAAACTAATTTTCACCCAAAAAGATTAATTTTCATCAGAAAAAAAAAACATGATTTTTAACAAATTACATGAATTTTCAACAAAATATTTTAATTTTTAACAGGATTTTCAAGCTGGTAGTTGAATTTTCAACCAAAAAGGTTAATTTTCTACCAAAAAAAAGACAAATTTTCAACAAGATCGAAGAGTTTTCATGAAAAAAAATTCAAAACAAAAATTTTAATTTTAAGTTAGAGAAATAATTTTTTAATCAAATAAAATAGTTTTTCAACAGAATAGTTCAATTTTCAACGAAACAGATAAATTTTCAACAAAAACATTTAATGTCTATTTGAACATGTCGAAAGAAAAATCAGTTTAATTTTTAGGCCAGAAAATTAATTAACGTTTAAAAAAAAATTGTGTAAAAGAATTTAATTTAGAGCTAGAGGAAGAATTTTTTAACCGAATTTAATAGTTTTTCAACGAAATAATTCAATTTTCAACGAAACAGATGAATTTTCAACAAAAACAATAAATGCCTATAAAAAAATTTCACAAAAAATTTAGTCACATTTTTAGTTCAAACAATTAATTTTCGTTCAAAAAAAACAACTAATTTTAACCTAAGAGATGAATTTTCAACTAATATGATGCGTCTTCAATCAAAAAAATATATTTAGGCAAATAGTTGAATTTTTAACCCAAAATATGATTTTTCTACTCAAAAAAGACAAATTTTCAACAAAATAAAATAGTTTAATTTTAAGTTATAGAAATAAGTTTTTAACCAAAGAAAAGAAATTATTAACAAAATTGAATGGCACTTCCATGGTATATCTCATGGTAAGGGTGCATGTGATGGTATAGGAGCGAATATAAAGAGACAAGCAGCACGTTTGAGCTTACAATGTTCTCCGAAACATCACATATTCACTCCCCATGTTTTGTTTCAGTGGGCAAAGAGTAACTGTAAGGAAACCGAAGTTTTTTTCAGTAGCAAAGAAAATCATGCCTTAGCCACCAAATTACTGAAAGCCAGATTTGACCAAGCTGTTACGATACCAGGTACATTACAGTACTGCACTTTCATTCCCACTCAAGGTGGAAAACTTCAACTGAAAATGTTTCCGTCCTCTGAGAAACACGACATCTTCTCGAATGGCAAAAAAACAGAAAATGGAAAAGAGGTCTACAAAGAAAACAACTGTTGAAACTATAGCCAAAAAATCGAACAGAAAGACACACAATATTACCATATAATATTACTTAACTTAAAAAACTAGCACTAAAGCGTTGCACAAAGATCCTCGGCGTGAGCGCACTAACGGAGATTGCGCGCCATCCGCCCTATCATGGCATCTTGTTTACGTATCGTCCTATCACTCAAAGACGAATTAATTTGCCACTCTGAAAATTGGGGGTCTTATAGAAAAATATCTCAGCTGTATTTTAAAACTATTTTGAAGAAAAAAAAACATTCGAAATTTGAAGAAAAGTCAAATTTATTTTTGATTTTCAAAAATTAGGGTGAAATTTGGACTTGTTCAAAAAATCGTTATGGCCACCAAAAAGTTTGTAAAAAAATCTATCAAAGACATTTGTTGTGAAATTTTGTTTAAAGCAATAGGAAAAAAAGTTACAAATGTTCGAAAGTAAGACTTTGCTTAAAAACCCCAAAAATTGTACCCCCTCCACTTTGATAAATAACTATCACAATGAATTAATTTTTGGTGTAAGGAATACTTTTCTGTCAATCGTGAATCGGTCGAACAAATTTTCTCTGACAATGACATTGGATGAACACTCTAACATAAAAATTCAATCTTTTCATTCTACTGATCAAGTATTTACAGATTTGCATACTTTTTCGCTCTATGGCGATACTTCTTTATTTGATAGATTTATTAGAGAGCTAAAGGATATTTAGTTCTCATATTTCTTAGAATAAAATGTAAAAATTGAATTTTAGAATTTGTATCCAGCATCATTAGCATTTCAAAAGAAATGTTTCGGAATTTCGTAAGCTGAATTTTTAATACTTTAAAACATTTATGCAAAAATTTATTATTAAATATTTATTCTAAAAGAAAATGAACGTAAACTGAAAAGCGTGCGCTAAGAAGGACTTCCGTATTCCAGTTAGCCCTACCAATCAGAAACGAATTCGACGTGTCTGAACTCTCCCTGGAGGATCTCCAGTCCCGCCCAAGCAGTGGGAATAACATGCGGCCTGTAACTTTATAATCTTATACAAAGTACTTTTACATTTCGTCTATTTAACTCATACAAAAACTTGTAAATATGCTTTTATTTGTAAATTCAGTCCCATACAAATTTAATGCTCTACGTATATTTACATCGTATTACAAGGTTCAAATAATTTCTAGCGCAATACACTAAAATTTTGAAGATCGACTGTCAAAGCACCGATGTGACGGTTTTATCACTATGCACGTTTAAGTTAAACTACAACGCACCGTTAATTAGTATTTCCGTTTCTTTGATTTACTTCTTTATTCAAAATTAATTTTTGACAGTCCGATAGGTAAAATTACGCGCGACTGTGATTTTTAGCAGAACTTTTTTTTACAGTGTACACTGTGAAAAAAATTTCTGGTAATTTTACCACTTTCAGAGTAGGTACGATTATTACCTACTCCCAAAGTAACGTTTTCACTGAAAATAACGAATATCCACTTTTAGTATGGAATTCAACTTTTAGGTTACGTAAGTTTCCAGACAGATTCTGTAAAATTACCGCTGATATGCGCCATAAAAATGGTCCGATTATCTTGAGAATTGCCCAGGATATGGAGGACATAACATTTTGCAAAGCGATGACCACCACTATTGAAAATTTTTAATCCGAAGTGATGAAGGGACTTTTGTATGGGGTTTCAAATGCGCTCATGTGTGCCAAAAAAATTTTCCGAAACTCTGTCCTATATCAGTTACATTACAGAATTCCAGAACTGTTACATATCCTTATATTAACAGCGTTACAGAACAATGTGACCTTCATGTTCCATTCATGGAACACCTGTGACATGCTAGTGACATAACAGTTCTTTCACTCTGTTCTAAATTATTTATATCACAGAATTCTATAACTGTTACATATCCTCACAGTAACAGCGTTACAGAACAATGTGACCTTTATGTTCCGGTCTTGGAACACAAGTGACATTGTAGTGACATAACAGTTCTTTCACTCTGTTCTACATTAGTTATATCACAGAATTCTATAACTGTTACATCTGTAACAGCGTTACAGAACAATGTGACCTTAATGTTCCGTTCTTGGAAGACATGTGACATTGTAGTGACATAACAGGTCCATCACTCTGTTCTATATTATTCACATCATAGAATTATAGAACTGCTGCATATCCTCACAGTAACATCGTTACAGAACAATGTGACCTTTAGTACCTGTAACGCGAAATATCACACTTTGCTCTATATCTCTGTTAAATAAGTTTCGTAACACGCATATAACCATGTCATACATTGCTATGTTATGTAGATGTTATGTACCACTTACAGAACGATATTTTAATAATCTATAATAAAAGGTAAACGATCTAAAGCATGTTCACTAGAGTTTGTATCTATTTGCATTGACATCAAATTTTAAACAACAGAAATTGGAAGGACGCTTGCATACATCAATTCTAAATCTAATTCTAAATTTTTCTAAAAAAAAAGGAATTCTACAATCAATCAAGAATTGCATTCTAAAAGCTATTTTGAACTTTGTTATTTGATTTCGCTCTACTGCGCCTGAGGATGCGCGTGGATTTTTTTTGTAGGATTCAACGCAAAAAATGTTAAGAATTCGAAATATTCATATTAAAAAAAAATAAAAGTATGTGAGTGGGTCTCGCAAATTAAGGCATAGGGTGGATTTTGGAACGTCGAGAACGGTTGAAGTCAGTGAGAGAATGCAAGGTATATTTAATCAGGGTTTATTGAACCACTTACAAGGGTGATGTCACCTGCTGGTCCATAAGAGATAGTGAATCTCGAAGGCGTTGCCCGAGGAAAAGTTGGATGATGCCACAGGACTTCTTCAAATTTATTTAATTCATCGCAACTTGTTTTCCTTCTTATTCAGTGTGAGAATTTCTTTTCCTTTCCTTCTGTAGGACCAGTTCCTGTTTCTCAATGCATATTTTTAGAATGTCCTAGATTTGTTCTCATATCTCAACCTAACCGACTTCTATATAATTCGTCCTCGTTGAATTCGGAACCGCATAGTAGTTTTTTGTCCAGTTTAAACTCGTGACGCAATAAGTGTCATGAGAAATATATAAATCTACAGGAATCATCATCCTGCAGTGCCCACATTACCACATCTTGATGTCATCCATCCTTCTTCTTTTTCTGTAACAAAATTTAAAAATCCTACCTCTCTCTCAAAAAAGAAAATATATATATATATATATACCAAGGGTTTCTGCTCAATATGGTTACAATAATTAATGAGCAGTCGCGGACAATTGTCCAGGGATGGTCCCCAAGGAATAACCCCTAAGCGGAGGCGTAACAACCGTGCCGTAAGCTGAATGGCACCTGGGTGAGGTGTCTCAAACGGTGACTCTGGGATACCGGGCGACCTCTCACAGTATGCAGCCTTATCCTTGCATGCGGGGCTCTACAAGGATGGACGTACCCTTTTCCCTAGCTGCTCGTGGGAACAATGTATTTTTATAGCAAGAGTTTATAACAAATTTGTAGATCTTTTTTGGTTGAACAACTTTTGTCTTTTCATTTTTTTCGTCTCTTGTGTCATTTAAAAAAAATTTAATTTTTTTATTTTTATGCTTATTTTTTACGATTGAAAGATATACTCGCCCTTTCTGAAAATTATAAATTACAAATTTGTACATCCTCTTTGAGTGAACAAGTTTGCCTATTATTTTTTTTTCCTTGTGTCGTCTTCCAAAACATTAAATTTTTTTACAAATTTGTAGATCTCTTTTGGGTACACGATTTTTGTATCTTCGTCTTTTTTTGTATCTTGCATAGTTTGACCGCAAAATGGATTTTTTTTCATTATTTTTTGTGCGATCAAAATTTGAATTTTCGATTTTTGGAAAAAATTAAAAAAGTTGTTATGATAATCTTCTAGGGCTCTCAAAATGAAACGTTTTTTTCCTCCTGACTTTTTTCATATCATGTGTTGTTTGGCTTAAAATATTAATTTTCGTTTGTTTTTTGGAATTTTGAAAATGCCATAACTCTGATAATTTTTATTTTATCAAAAAATGTCACAAGGATAAATTGTTTGTCTCTTGGAGTGCTACTAATAACAGTACATATAATTTTCAAATTTTGAAAAAAGTGGTCTCAAACATTTTCAAAATGTGCTCACTCTTTGAATTTTGATCAAAAATAGCTGGTTAACGAACTCGTTCTTTCTTTTTAGGCCTTCAAAAAGTGTGCCAAAGTACAATCTAATCTGATTAATCTTTCGAAAGTTATCGTGCCTACACGATACTACAGACTACAGACTTCGTAAAACCCGTTTTTTCTGACTCAGGTGGCCTCAAAACGTCGACATTTGATTGAATCCGCGAAAGTCATTTTTCACATAAAACTAATACCTTCTCATTGAGATGAGAATGTAAAAAACAAAGTGATAACATGTTTCTTTGGTTCAAGCTGATGAAATTTCAGGGTTGACATATTCAAATTTTTCTAAAGTGTGCATTCCACTCACTCCAGAAAAACGTTTTTTTGCGCACTTTCAGAAAAGTATAAATTAAACAAAAAATTTTATATTTATTTATAATGTTGTATTACTGTTAGTATAGAAAAAACTGATCGACGCTTCCATTCAATATAAGTCTATGTACATAAATGAGTCTATGTATATAATATGGAAGTGTTAACTCTTTAATATGAATCAGTGGCCCAAAACAGAAGATTTGAGCGTCTGTGGTCGAATTTCGCGATTGGGAGACATGAGATGTCATATAAATTCCATTTAAAAAATAGAATTACATATTTTACAAATAATTAAGGGTGTGCAAAAAGCTCGAAACTTCGAGTCGAGTCGAGCTCAAGCATGCTCGAAAGTTTAGGGTTCTCGAAGCTTTTGAAATTCACAAGAATTTCTTCAAACCCGGTACTAGGGTTTTTTTCGAATTGCCAACAGTGTTTTTAGAATCAAAATTAGGAATTCGAGATATTTTATCAAAAACAACGATTAATTTGTCAGAATTTCAATAAATTGACAGATGAAAAATTTAATAAACTGACGGATTTCCATGAGACTCAATATACTAGAGTTTTTTTCGGGCTTCTGATCATAAATTTAGTTGACATTTATTATATTCAGAAATGTCGTCAGTTTATTGAATTTTTACAGAATTTGGTCATCGTTTTGGATAAAAAATCTGGAATTTTTATTTCAAAATCGCTTTTATCAATGCGAAAAACCTCGCAGTATCGGGTTTGAAAACATTCTTGTTAATATCAAAAGTTTCGAGAAACTGAAACTTTCGAGCAGCTCGAAACTTTCGAGTAGCTCGAAAGTATTCGACTTCTCGAAGACATCCGAGAACTCGAAAGTTTCGAGTTCTCGAAGACATTCGAGTGCTCGGAAAGTTTCGAGCTTTCTGGAAAGCTCGATCTCGACTCTTGTTTTAAATTACAACAAGAAGTTTATTGCAAAGCGTAAAAGAAAAATTTGGAATTGAACATATTTTCATATCAGACCCCCCCCCCCTCCAGCAAAATATATTTACGAAAAAGAAAGAGATTGTTTAGAATATTTTTCTCCCTAATGTTTATTTATTATTTGTTCATAACTAAAAAGGCAAAGCAAAATTAAAAATTTCAGAAAAATCCACAACTTTCTAGCACTTATTTAAGAGAAGATAGTTATTAAGAATAATAAATTGTTTAAATAACTATTTTTATGAACTTGCATTAATTATTACCTCACTAAGTGAAAAGAGGGCAAAAAGTTAAACATTTCGGAAAAAACGCAATTATCAGGCATTAATATAGATTAAGAGAGTTATTAACAATAATAATTTGTTCAAAAAATTATTTTTACACAACTTAAATGATTATTAAGGCATTCCAAGTGAAAAATAGACAAATAGTTACACATTTCTAAAAAAAATGCAACTTTCTACCATTGAGCAAAAAAAATATTATTAACAATAATGATAGAATTATTCAAACAATTACTTATGCCAACTTTAATTAATTGATACTTCACTCTAATTGAAAAATGGGCACAAGTTAAAAATTCAGAAAAGAACGCAACTATCTAGTATTAATATAGAAAAAGATAGCTATAGCTAATAATAACTTGTTTCAAACAACCATTTTTTGGTATATTGAGTTATATATCAACTCACTGCAAGTGAAAAGTGAACGAAAAGTTGAAAATTTCAGAAAAAACCGCCATTTCTAGCATTATTCAAACATAATAGTATTAAAAATAATAATAAATTGTTTAAACCATTATGTTTGTTAAAATTTATCAACTCTAACCTCTTTTTAATTGGAAATTGGATGCAAAGTGGAAAATTTTCGAGAAAACCGGGACTTTCTATCTCCGTTCTGAGGGAAAAATGCTAAGACCGATAATGAATTATTTTAAAAAATGTATTTAAACATGTCATTATCAGTATAAAGTAGCTTTTATGTTTTAGAAACAATTTTCATTTTAGAAAAAGCAAAAAAATCATAATTAGCGCCAAAAACTCGCAATAGACATTTTTCACTTATGGGGTTTTTTTGGGACCCTACAAAACAGACTTATGGGGTGATACAGGTATTTTAAAAGTTATATTTTATTCGTATTCTATGGCTCATTGTGAAGAGAAATGTTGAGTTTCAACTCGATTCAGCTAAAATTGAGGATTGTGAATCAAATTTACATAAACGTATTTTTTTCTTATGAGAAATACGTGCTAAACTTCACCGGGCTTGCGCCACCTCTAATATCTGAACAAAAATGACAAAATATGCGTTTTACAAAGATTCATCATGTTTCTGTTTTCTTTCCGAAATAAATTTTTGCACAGATTGACTTGTTAATATTGTGTTTCTAATATTCTTCTTTTAAAAAAAGAATTGTTTTTGGCTCTTATTTTATAAGGCTAAATACTATTTATTTCAAAAACTGTTTCTGACCAATGGAAAGGGCATACAAAAACCTATGAAAACTGTACTAAAAAAAATCCTTTTACCAAATAGAAGAACTAAAACTAGCAAAAATGATTTATAATTATTAGAATTCATAATTATCTTGACCTCAATATTGCTTTTCTATTATTATAATAATTTATTACCAATAGACTTTGACCAAGTGTGACTTCGGGCAGACAACTTTTTTTATGAGTGGGTACTGCAGTTGCAAAATAATGCCATATTTATAAAAAAAAAAATTCCGCTTCTCTTTGAATTATGATTAATAGACAATTATTTATCAACAATTCCATATAACCAATAATTGAAATTTATGATTCTTTAAACAAATTCAATAAAATAAATTATTATCTGGCTATTTTCCATCGCTTAAACTTTATTTTTCAACTTAATCAACTGTTAATAATTAATTTTGTAACATACAGACAGACACATTCGTAAAAACCTGTTTTTTGGGTTCAGGGGGTCTCAAAACGTGGACATTTGACAAAAACCCGGGGGGGGTCAAATTTTACACAAATCTAACACCTTCTCTGGATGAGAATGTAAAAACAAAACAGAATAGGATCGGAAAGACTAATCATACTATTAAAAATTTCAAAACTAGATCACATTGAAAATCAAATTAGAGAGGAAATTCAAAAAGTAATAGTTAAATACAATGAAATATTCACGTTAGAAACAGACCCACTACCATGCACAACATTAACTAAGCACAAGATCACTTTAAATTCAGGTAAGATAATAAACCAAATTATTACACAATATGATCACACAAATTACCCGAGAAACATAGAGAATTTGCTTCAGAAGAAACACAAAGACCACTGGATATAGGAATTATAAGACACTTACAATCACATTCAACTCTTCATTATGGGTAGTTCCTAAAAAAGGTAACAAATTAAGATTGCTAGTAGATTACGGACAAATGAATAAAGACACCGACAAAGACGCGTACCCTCTCCCAGTGATAGATGATATACTAGATCATTTAGGTCAAGCTAAATTCTTCTCCGCATTTGGCATGAGTGCTGGTTTCCACCAGATTCCGATGGAAGAGAAATAAAAAATATACAACTTTTTCTACTTCACAAGGACACTTTGAATATAATAGAATTCCCTTTGGATTAAAGAATGCCCCAGCTACTTTCCAACGTATGATGGATAATGCGTTTAGAGGACTTGTAGGCGAGAAATGCTTAATTTACATTGATGATATAGTAATATTCGGTAAAACACTAGACGAATATAACAAAAATTTAATTGAAGTTCTTGAAAGAATTTAAAAATCAGGATTACGATTGGAAACCTCTAAATATGAATACCTTAGACCGGAATTAGAATATTTAGGTCATTCGATAACAAAAGATGGAGTTAAACCTAACCCATCAAAAACAGAAGCTATAAAAAATTTAAAAACTCCAACTACAGTCAAAACAATACAATCATTTTTAAGACTCGCTGGATACTATAGAAAGTTTATAAAAAAATTCTCCACAATAGCTAAACCTTTGACCAACTTAATACGAAAAGCAGTAATATTCGATGGGACACCTAGGTGCTAAGAAAGTTTTGAGAAATTAAAAGAACTTTTATGTAATGCACCAGTATTAAGATTTCCAAATTTTAAAGAAGAATTTACTTTAACAACAGACGCATCTAACCTTGGTTTAGGAGCTGTATTGTCACAAAAAGGACACCGATGCCTTTTCGTATCTAGCATACTTAACAAAGCAGAAGAAAATTACAGCACTAGCGAAAAAGAGCTTTAAGTAATTGTTTGGGCATTAAAAATATTGATACAGTACCTACTAGGAAATCCCTTTAAATTTCAAATGGATCATAAAGCTTTAGTTTGGCTTCACAACGTAAAAGACCCTAGTTCAAGATTACTTCGATGGAGATTACGTCTTAAAGAATATAAGTATGAGATACGTAAAAGGAAAAGAAAACAAAGCAGCTGATTGTCTTTCAAGACTGTTCCCACTTCAAGATTAAGAAACAGTTAATGATTCGGATACTACGGTACCATCAGACAGTAGTGATTCCGATTTTGAAAGTGATGGTAAAGAACCCACACAGAAAAAATCTGTGATTACGGAACAAAGAGTATTAAGAGATAGAGAAAAGTTAAAAATTAAGGAACCATCCGAAGAAGAAAAAGAAGAAGAAGATTGATTTTCGGTGACCCAACCTTTACACCATTGGGAAAGGAAACTATCTTCGAAATATTACAATATTTATCTAATTATCACCCAGAAATAGGATTCCATATATGTTTTGATAAAACCAGAGAATTAACTAAAGAAGAAAGGAAAACCATCATTAAAGAAGCCCACGCTAACCACCTTGGAGAGAAAGTCAAGGTTTAACGGGAACTATGTGTGGATTATGCCAAGGGCGAGAGCGCAATATTTGTGTGAGAAAGGAGAGAAAGAAAGTCAGGAGCTTATAACGAGGATGAGATGTGAGTACATGGAGGATTTTAATAGGTTCTGGCTCTCTAGGGAGAAGAGGATGTGTGAATTGTGCGGGAAGGGGTATGCAAGAGTGGATCACTGGTTGCAGGAGTGCGTAGTGGTGGAAAGGATTGGAATAAGCATGTCGGTATTGATGCATGAAAGGGGGGACAAAAGGGCAGTTACATGGGTGAAGGAAGTGTTGGGCAGGATGGAGAAGAAGAGAAGGAAGGAGCAAGAGGAATGGAGAAGAAAATATTGTAGATAGGAGAGGAAGTAGATATAAGCAATCTGCAAATATCGTAAATAGTAGATAAGTATTAGGTATTAGCCGTGGAAGCAGAGTTTGTCAATGCGAGGCAATGCGAGAGACTGGGGACATGCGAGCGAGGCGAAGCGAGGAAGGCAAGGCGATAAGAGCGTGCGATCTTAAAGATAAGGTATGGATGGATGTTAGTTTTTATGGGTTAGTTTTAAGAAAATCCTGTAAAAGAAAAAGGGAAGTGTAAGTAAGTCAATTTTTTTAAGGCCAACAGGCTGAAAAATAAACGTTTATCATCATATTCAGCAGAAATGTTGTTGTATTTTGCGCACATTGAACGGCTCACAACCTTTGCAAACCATGTACAAAATTTTATAGATTAACGTTTCGTGTTTCGTCCCATCCTCTTTCAATGCAGATATATATCTAAAGCTTTTTCTAAAATTATCCTGTAGAATGTTCGGTAGAGTATCGGTGTAATATGTATCGGTATCCTTGGTTTTGCATTTTCCTTTCTTCTATGAAGCTGTCGCCGCTTTCGCCTCTTCAATTTTGGCCAGAACTTGTGCTGATTGTCTACGTGTTTTTTTCAAGTATTTTTTTTCGAATAGTTAAATTATCACTGAGGCTTTGGTGATTTTTTTCCTATTTTGTATTGTTTCAACATCACTCATAAATTTTTTCAGTTAAGAATATCTGAAGGTATATTTGAAAGTGTGCCCTTTAAGGATTAAAATGTATTAAAGCTGTTTGACTTAAGCTCTAGTCTTAAAATCTAGTCACCCAGTTTTACTAAGTAAATAGTAGAATGAAATATTTTTTAGGTACTAAGCGGTACTCATTTTTTAAATAGAAATATGTATGCATTAGGGAAACTGTTCAATTCAATAATTTTTGCATACAATGAAATTTTCGAATGGTTACCTCAACTAATATAAACATTCAAAACGTTCTTTTACGCAAATTGAACAGATTGAGTTAAATGAGGCAATTCAATTTTGAGGTCATAGAGCTTGAATACTTTCATTGGAAATGCTGCAAATCTTCCACATATATTATAACAAATAAAAATAATAAAACTTACCCGTTTATGTAGGTATCATTGTAGGTAAATTTTTGGTAAAACAATTTCGATTTTTTTCCCCGTTACACCTGGCGTGGACCGAAAATATACTTGTTAAGAAACAACATTGATATTACATATCGATATATCAGAATGGATATATCGATATAAAATATCGATATATCGGTTGAAATACATAGATGTTTCCGATATTTTGATATCATTATTGCAAAAATGTCGAGAAACAAGTACAAGTATTATAGGTTTTAGACGTTTTAAAGGAACCTGACCTCTCAAACTTAAGTTGTCATCGGTGTTATGTAATAAGATTGAGGAAAGGAAGTTAAAATAATCCGTACCTCGAGTATACCAACCTCGAGATAAAGGGGGTAGAGGTTTTCTCAGCTTGGAGTGTCTTCATCGATGAACGGTTCTGGCTACAGTCTGCTCAGTTCTAAATAGTGCAGATTCTCTTATGCGACTCGTACATCAACATGAAGTCGTCAATGTTGCGGCGTTTCCGCGTACATATCCATTTTTCGAGAGGTAGGCACGTTGATTTCGCAAGGATTGAAGCGAAACGTGCTGAAGCTCCGGGCGTTTTGGGCACCACAGAGTATGCATACGCGCCATAAAGCATCGATGAAAAGAGATAATGCTGGCATCGTAGCAGTCTAGCAAGTCATCCCTGAGTTGATTCGTCCATTCAATGTGGGCGTTTCGCCAGTTCGTCGTCGTGTTCCCATCTAAATTATTTTCAGCACCCCAAACTCTAGGATGATCAGCATTATTTGCAGACCCATTTTCGGGTGCTCTGCGCGTTCGGTCGTTTTGAACCGCATGTACAACTTTTTGGTTTTTTAGTCGTGTCATTGTTGTTCCCACGAGCAGCTAGGGAAAGGGTTCGTCCATCCTTGTAGAGCCCTGCGTGCAAGGATAAGACTGCATACTCTGAGAGGTCGCCCGGTATTCCAGAGTAACCGTTTAAGACACCTCACCCAGGTGCCATTTAGCTTTCGGCACGGTTGTTACGCCTATCCTTATGGGTTATTCCTTCGGGACTATTCCTTGGCAATTGTCCGCGACTGCTGATTAATCATTGTAACCATATTCAGCAAAAACCCTTGGTACAGGGACCCTCTATCCACAGCCCGAGCACGCGTTCGGTGGCTTTCCCATAGGCCCTTTAGTTCTATTCAAAAGGAATCGAAACCGAATATATATACGACCCGTCTCACGGTTGTGAGACGTGGCCGTGAGTGAGATTTACCGCGGTTCTACTGGGAGCCGATGTCATTTTTAGATGGCAGTTGCTCCCAGTGGGTCCCTGCGGTGGTTGTTCAACCTTTAGTTTTTGATTATATATATATATATACAATATATAGTTAAAAGTTTGTCATAAGGACAACCATGGAATTTCACCGGGAGCGGGCGCATTCTGAAAAATTGCACCCGCGCCCGGCGAAATCGCGGTAATATTTCAGCTGTAACCACGCCTCACGACCGTGAGTTAGGTGGTTACAGTCTGCGATGGACTTTCCCCGCAAGTATTTTAGCATTTTGCTGACATGCAGGGATGCTTTTCAGTGAAAGCTCGGCACATCCAAGAGCACCAAAGATCAGGACGAATAGCTTAACAGAATGTTCCATATCCATTGGATGCAGTAAAAAATAGTAAGAAATATTGATGCTATGTAATTTTTTTCGCAGAATCGAATAGCGTTATTAGTTTTTCCATATCTCGCATATTTAAACAAATGTTTTAAATTAAAATTGTTTCAACAATTTTATTTAAAAATCAAATTTTTTCTCCACAATGTGCGGTGGAATTATAGACAATTTTTAAGCCAATAACCCTTCAATTTTTTACTTTTTTTATTTTCTGAATACCGCCAAAATGTATGTAAAAAATTAATACAGCAAATTACTGAACGACTTAATTCCTTGCAAAAAAATTACCGGCAAAAACTTTCAACATCATAACATTGAAATCTTTGAAATATTTCGAATATAAAAAGCTTAAAATATTCTTCATAAACAACGGCTCTCATCCCAGTATAACTGAGCCCAGTGCTGCTCAACTTCGGTGATTAAACAAGAAACCTTGAACAATTCCGCGTGTACAATCAGACATACGAAATAAGTATCAGGATTTCATTTGAATAAATTATAATTATCTTCAGTTCTTGAAACCAAAAAGAAAGAACTTGAGATTTTAAAATGAAGAATAATTGAGGGTTCGGATCAAAGAATGGGTCGCGCACTCGAAAACTCGGTGAAACATATGTCTCATGCAGTGAGACATTTGTTCCTCAATATTAAAGTAAGATTTCTGAAAATCTCTTCATCAAAAATTGACAGAAATATCCATTATGTAAGAAAGCACGCCACGCGATCTACGATTGCAAGCGCTTCTCAACGTTCGCTTGTACTCTCGCCGGTACTCGCCTATAAAGGACGCTTTCTGAGTGGTTGAAACCACTAGCCGCGAAAAATAGGTCAGGTTTGAATAAATGAAGACACTCAACACTGTATTTATCCTGTCAATAAAATCAATCGTTTTATTATGAAGTTCTGGTAGACGTGGCAGATATTTAAAGCCTCACATAGAGTATCGATAAACAAACACACAAGTAAGATTAACACTCAACATTTCGGCACAGCCGAACACAAACGCACGCATCGCCATCACGAAAGTGCGGTTACGATACATCCGAGATTCTACAAAGTTTCTAAGTCCAAAACTGTACAATAAAAGAAGTTACCAGAGTCGCAGGTTCAAGCTTGAAAGGCGCGCGCCGAGATACAATATTCTGTCGTTCTCGTGCTCTGCATCTATATTTATAAGCACGTTGGGGGGGGGCGGTTATCCCCACTTTTAGCGTTTAACCAATAGAAATGTTGACGTCACTCTATTTAGGTCCCAAATGACCAATCATAAATGAGGTCACTTTACTCCTCCTACTAGTTTTAGGTAATTGAAGTGAGTGACAGTTCAAGGATTTGGGTCCAAAGTTCGACTTTTCGACAGGATGCACGTCAATCATTTTGAGTGTCGGTTTCCTGTTGAAAGTCCAAGGGTCGTTTTTTTATAGCGTCTGGCTGGCGCCATGAACCATTAACGATACTAAAAATAGCTCAGTGTCTCAAGTTTCTAACCTTCAATTTACTGTAGGCAGTGAGTCTGCGCAGTACTATAACGAGTACATTAACGAAATTGAAACCTTATGCTATACTTAAAACTTAGTTCTTTCATTTGTAATAAATCTATTATTTTGTTCATATTCGTATATCATTATTAATCGCCTTAATAGTTGCTCATTTCTTGCGTATTTTGATTTTACTTTAAGCTATTTGAACTTTTCCACACGAGAAATTACTAGTCTAGAGAGTATTTAGTAAAAGGGTCTTAGCGCTATGAAACTTTAGTGCTCAAAACGGCGCATGCCATTACACCTCCCCCCTTACCTAAAAGGTGTCTGTTGCTCTATGTTGAGACAGCTTTTTTTTACAATAGTTTGTTGCTATTTAACAAATTACTTGATGTCTAATGACTTCCATAAACCTTCTCGAAGGTGTCAGATTTTTGACGTTTCAATCAGGTCACGTCATAACTGTTTATCCGGCTTCGTGTGAGCAACGAAATTGAATGTGTTTGAGGAAGAGCTGTAAATAGTGTTAAAAGTGACGAATGTCAAAGGACCAAATGTCAGGAGTAACAGAAGTGATAGATAGGATTTTTGAAATCTTTCAGAAAGGAAGATTCTTACCGATTTCCTTACAAAATATTCCAAATCATGTATCTAAGACCCATCATACTGACATTAACTTCCTTAGTTTCACATTAGGTGTGAATCAACTCAACAATTAGATAGAAAAATAAAGTTGAATTGATAAGAATCTATTTGAAATAAAAATGACTGAAAAGGGAAAAGGCAGTATTTAACCTAATAATAATAAAAAAATAAATAAAAAGTGAAATAAACTATTAGAGTGAAATAATAATAGGGAATAGAAAAAAAGAATGAAGAATTTGTTCACGTTAAAGTGAATTTAAAATTTAAAATTAAATTTTTAATGCCCAAATAAAAATAATAATATCTCTAAGTGAAGAATAACAAAAGTAGAAAGGATAAGAATATGGAAGAAAAGAAATTTAGTGGATTCAATTATTGATTGTTATTTTGTCCTTGTCTGAGCATCTTTTCATGCGCCATCTGCGCCTCATAACACAATCTGGTGAAAATGAAAATGAAAAGTTTGTCTGCCTCATCCGTCCGATCCCGCAAGGATTCATGCGTCTGACAGTCTGATCTTTTTCAAAATAACCAAGCTGAAAAATAAATTCAAATCAATTTAAATCAAGACCAATTCAATCGGATAATCAATCGTCGAATCAGTGATTAAAATCGATACATGTCAAACTTTTCTAACCTTAAAAAATCTTTCTACTGCTTTACCGTCATATTTGACGAAGACCGAGAAAATCAGCGCTCGACTTCGTAGTACGGTGAGGGCAGCACCTTGATATGGCAGAAAATGTGATGTCCTGTATATATGGTTCCCCCACTCTGACACCCCGTGCCGCATCTAGGCTTATAATATCTTTGATCAGATTATTTTCAAAATAAAAATAAAATAAAATAGAAAGTAGAAATTAGTTACTTCAAAATTAAAAATAGTTTCCTTAAAGTCAATGATTTCTTACTTTAATAACTACATAAACCTTTTTAGGTTATATTTAAGTTGAATAAATTTAGCTAAATTATTTTTCGATTTATTCTGAATCCGAAACTTAGATTATTTCATGATAGGTATTTTTTCGTTGCTCTGGTTACTTGAACTAATTATATATTTAAGATTTATTTTTCGTGTAATTGAAATTACTTATAACTAAACGTCGAAAACGAGTATGTTTCCTATTATTTAATTCTTTACAGGAGTTAGTCAATATCTATATCACAATTCGACAGTCCCGAGCCATTTTGACGTATCTCCAGCGAATGCTTTAAAACTGTCGTATCACTTTGTCATGTTGGAAAAGTATCGTAACTCGCAGAACCAATTCCAGAGTATCGTATCTCTTGACAGTGTTTTAAAAGTGTCGCAACTCGTTTTTTAAGGAAATATTGATATTCATATAGTCTATTGAACTGAAATTTTGTCAATTTATTGGTACTATTACTCAATTTATGAAAAATCAATAGAAAAAATGCGACGTTATTGAAAGTTGGGTGAATTATGATTTTTCGAGCTTCTTCCGTTCCATACTGTCGTAACTGTCGCCTAAAACATTTTCGCATCAACTGAAGTAACATCTAGAGAGAAAACAGTTGAAAGAGTTATTTCTTTCGATGTTTCATGTTTAAATCTGTCAGTAATGGACATGTTAGTGAATCAAAACGTCAATTTAAGTGAGAGAGGCATCACCGACGAAGAGATTTTGAATGTAGACTCTTGTAGAAACATTCAGTTGTTTTGTTAGCATTTTCCAAGCACAATTTTTCACCTTTGGATGTAATATTGAGCCTAAACTGTAAAGTTATTTTTAACGGTAATTTTGTCAATTAGTTTACGCGTAAGTTCTCAATAATTGAATTATATTACATTTTGAAATTAATTGAAAATGTTGGGAAAAAATCAAGTAAAAGGGTAAATTCAAAACTAACAATATATTATAGATATTTTAATGGGCCTAGGGGCATGATCATGTAAAAATGGCTCCAGCACCTATCAAGCCTATATTGGCACCATATATTTACATCTATGGGAATATGAAATCCTGCAAATTTCAACCTTAAAATTTCATTTTTTTGGGAGATAAGAATAAGAATCGTCTGTAGTTCGCCTATACAAATTATAGTTTCCAGAGTTCACCACGAGGAGGTTGCGATACGATTTTGAATTCCTTATGAGGCTGCTTTTTTAGTGTGAGTCCCCTCGCCTCTCACAAAACGGAGTGCTTTTCGAGTGTATCCCCTCACCTCTCACAAAACCGGGTGCTTTTTTAGTGTGTATCCCCTTGCCTCACACAAAACCGAATACTTTTTAGGTAAATATTTTTTTTAATCTTCATCACTGTCACTTTCAATTACTGGAATGTAATTATTTTTCTTGATTACATCACTTAGTATTTTCGCTGATTGAAAAACTTTGGATAAGTATCTAGCATGAGATAAATAATACACTATTGCAGCAATATAAGAGCAAAAACCAACAGTCCGTTTTCCATTAGCACATTCGCATGTGTGATGCGTCAAACCAGAAACACCAACGCTCTTAGGCCGATATCTCAAGAAGCATCTGTATGCTGTGCGAGAAATATGACGAGATGGAGATTTTAATTTGAGTACATTTCTATGTTAAAAATATCGCGAAATTGACGATAATCTCGTCGATAATATTGACGATAGACGATACGATACGATACTGTCCATGACGATACGATAATCAGACGATTATTTCGCGACACGATACGATAATGACCTTGATTATCGTATCGTATCGTATCGCGGCAACACTAACAATAATAATGATCTTCAAATTGTCGATGCTTTCTCGAAGTTCATTGTCGGAAACCTTAGAGAGCAACAGTGGACAAAATCTTAAAAAAAAAAAAAAAAAAAATAGGATGAGTAAGCTGAGAACAAACGATCTGTACTCAGCATTTGAATATTCTATCTATTTTCGGTTACTTAAACTCAAATTTTATTTTAAATTCACAAACATTTTGTCAAATATGTTCGAGTTAATATAACCTCAAACTTGAGATCCTTGTTCCGTCGCGTAGACAGACAAAATTCGTTATCCGATTTGAATTAAGGATAGCTCATTTTGATTCTTTGGAATTAATGGGCGATGTGCATGCGCTCGGATGATTTTAACATCTGAATGTGTTTCAGCTTAACATAACAATATTTTAACGCCTGCATCTCAAAAAGGTAGTGGATGTTAGCGTAAATATCTGCATGTTAGGCGGTAAAATCTTACGCTCTGAACATCTAAATTTAAACATCCATTTTTCTCCGTGTAAAAAAGGGAAATTGATGACTAGATAAATATTATGCTGTTATAAAAGCATAAAATGTGTATTACGGACGTTGAAAAAAAAGAAATCCGAACCTCAACTTGCATCTTCGATTTTTTTGTTCCTTTTGAGTTAAAAATGAATATCCTGGAAGGAGAAATAAATCAGATAATATTTAGAGGTCGCTCATCGTGAAGTTATTTAAATAATCCATAGTTAAGGAGATATATGAAGAAAGTTGTTATAAAGAAGCCTTAATCATCTATTCCACTTGCTGCCAGATCTTTAATACACGTTTAAATTATGTGTATATCCTTAAACACAATTCATATAAATAAATTTGTCAAAAATAGTAATTTTTACATTCTCAATTTTAAATATCTTACAATTTAAAGGTAATTCTTCAAAAAGTACATAAAAATGATTAGAATGAATATAACTAAAGTGATCAATGTACACTTCAGATTCGTGGATGATATGACTTTCTTAGTGTCAGTTTTTGAACGTTTGGAACCTTCTTTCTATGATCTGAATTGTTTTCAACGACCCAAAAATAATTTAACTGTGTATTAAAGATCTCTAAGTACGTGGATAGATGATTAACGCTTCTTTATAACAATTTTTTTCATATCTCCTAACCTATATATAATTTCAATAGAACTTATGTACAAAAAATATTCATTTTAATGAGACGGATCTTTTATCTCGTTTACAATTTGGCGTTATGATTGACCTTTTTGGAGAAAAATGTATTTGTCTGTTGAAAACAGACAAATTCATCATGAGCGACCTCTAAATATTATCCGATTTATTTCTCCTTCCAGAAAGTTGATTTTAATCTAAAAGGAACAAAAAAATCGAAGATGCAAGTTAAGATTCGGATTTCCTTTTTTTTTATGAACACCCCTAATGTATATAGCAGCTAAGCACGTATGCCTACAGTTTATTTTGCAATAATGAACTAATTAAAATGTTCTCTCGTGATGACACACACACACACACATATTAATATAATTTAAAGTAAGGTTAATAACCACCGCAGGGTCCCACTGGGAGCAACTGACATTTAAAAATGACACCGGCTCCCAGTAGGACCGCGGTAAATCCCACTCATGGCCACGTCTCACAACCATGAGATGGGTGGTCACAGGACCAAGGATGAAAGCTTTCTGCATCCATCTCGCAAGTGCCTTGGCGTATTTTTGGCACGCGGGTATGGCTTTAAGGTTACGAACCAGTGATAGTTTCGCACCTCCGAGAGCACCTATCACAAGACCAGAGGAAGGCCTTGATCTAATGAGCATTGCTAGACCTCTAGTTGATGCAGGTAAAGTCTTAGCTGTGTTGATTCACAAACAGAACGTCACTAGGAAGGCGTTCATCGAGCTAGGCTTGTCAAAGGAGACGAAGGCCATCCTAAAAGAGACCAAGGTCGACGAATACTTGTACGGCGCAGACCTCACTGAGAAGTTGAAGGATGCTAAGGCGATGGTGAAGATGGCTGAGACCTTGAAGACTCCACAACTAAAGACTGCTACCGCTGCAAAGCAAAATTTAAACCAGAAGCCCCCATTTGCGAGACGTTCAAACCAAGTGGGGGGATCTTTATCTTTTAGAGGATTTCAGAAACCAAAGGTATTTTTCAAAAACAAGCAGCAGTTTATGAACACCAAGGCACAGCCATCACCACAAACTCAGCAACAACAGCAGAAGAATCTCAAGTTCCAAGAGAAAAAGGAATAGGAGAAGTAAGTAGCTGTGGGGGTAGACTTAGTTTTTTTTCCAAAAACTGGAAGAAAGTGACCAAGGATAATTTCATTTTGAACTGTATAAAAGGGTATAAAATACCCATCAAGGAAAACTTTTTTCCTTTTGAAGCTAAAAGCCAAAGAAACTTCTCTGCTGAGGAAAATGAAATTATCAAAGGGTGCATAGATCAACTTTTAAAGAAAAAAGCTATAGAAAGATGTTCTTATAAGAGTGATCAAGTAACTTCCCCCTTTTTCGTTGTAAAGAAACCGAATGGAAAGTACAGATTCATCTTGAATCTTAAGAAACTTAATTTTTTCGTAGTTAAATATCATTTCAAGATTGAAGATTTAAGAACAGCTGTTCAGCTGATTTACCCAAACTTTTATCTAAGTTCAATTGATTTAGAAGATGCCTACTATCTTATAGCAATCCATCCTGACAGCAGAAAATATATACGCTTTTATTTTCAGGGAGAATTATTTGAATTTTCTTGCCTTCCATTCGGTCTCTGTACAGCGCCATTTATCTTCACGAAGATTATGAGAGTAGTCATGAACTATTTAAGAGAAAGAGGGTGGACCTCGGTGATATACTTAGATGATATTCTGTTTATTGAAAACTCCCTCGAGAAATGTAACGAAAACGTAAAAGTTACCATTGAGCTGCTCGAATGGTTAGGTTTCATAATAAATTATAAGAAGTCTGAGCTTGTGCCTAGTTTTAGATGTAAATTTCTTGAAGTAATTATAGACACTGAAAGGTATTTAATCGAACTACCAGATGATAAGAGAAAAAATGTTCTTGCCGTTATAGAAAAAACGTTGAATTCCAAAAAATGTTCAATTAGAGAGTTTGCAAGGGTTATTGGAAAACTCATTGCATGCTGCCCAGCTGTCGAGTACGGTTGGTTATATACAAAGAGGTTAGAAAGAGAGAAGATTTATCAACTTATACTTAATAATGGGTTTTTTGATTATCAGATGGTCATTATTAATAGAATTAAACAAGACTTAACTTGGTGGAAAGATAACATTAGTAGTAGTGTACACTATATAAAAGTTGATTTTTATGCAATGACTATTTATACTGACGCTTCTTTAACGGGCTGGGGAGTATGCAATAATTTTAACAAACAGATCTTCGGTTTTTGGACAGAGAATGAAAAGAACAATCACATAAATTACCTTGAGTTACTTGCAATTAAAATTGTGCTAGACTGCTTAGCGAGCAATTTGAGAGACTGTCAAGTTCTAATCAAAGTTGACAACACAACGGCGTTAGCTTATATAAATAAATTGAGCGGAGTCAGGTTCGACCATTATAACGACTTAACGACTTAGCTTGTGATATTTGGCAATGGGCGGAGAGGCGTAGGATTATCTTGTTAGCTTCTTATATTGCATCAAAAGAAAATGTAATTGCAGATAGATTATCTAGACAAGAATGTGTTGATATAGAATGGGAATTAAGGCTTTTGAAAAGTCGGTATAAATTACGTCAACCTGATAACCTTTTTGTAGAGCGTCACTAAGATATTGTGTGAAACACATAAGGTTGGTGACCGTAGACCTCTTTTGAACACAGCCATGTTGTTCATCAGTAAGAATGGGTTTAATTGCTGCATGAATTAAAGGGGCTATCGAAAACTCAAAGACTTTTGCAAAGTTAGAAATTATAGCCACAGGACGGTAATTAGCTATGTTAGATTTGTCACCAGCTTTAAAGACAGAAACGATCTTGGCGGTCTTCCAGGCGACAGGAAACAACCCTGTTTTGAGGGCGATATTAAAAATCGTAGTCAGCGGTTCGGATAACACAGAGGCGCAATCTTTTACAAAAAAACTAGGGATTTGATCAAGACCTGCCGTTTCTGAAGCTTTGAGAGTCTTGGCTGCAGTTGCTACATCATTATTTGTTAAAAAAAAGAAGAGTTTCTAACATAAAAATCAAAAGGGACGTACGGGGTTTTCTCAAGTGCATCGGAGACTTGAAACGCATTAGAAAACGCATCAGCAAACGCATTCGCAATCGACAGTGGATCACTCAATTTTGTCAGACCGCAATACATAGACTTTGATTGTATGGTGGATCAAATTTAAAATCTTATTCAACATCAAACACTGAAGTCAATGTACTGAATTCCTGAAAATAAAACAAGAATCCAACGATCAAATTTGGACAAATACCTCAAAATGCTCCTATTGCAATTCCTAAAAACAAAAACAAAAATTTGTTTCTTGGGACAAAAATCAAAAAGAGGAAAGAAAAATGAGAAGGCAACCAACCAAATCCCCTTCCCTCTTTTTTTATTTTTATTATTCACAATACAAAAGCGTTTATAATATTTACCAACGTTTCGGTGCTCATGCAGCACCTTTACTGAGGTGAAAAAAATTAGAATAGGGGGGAACAGCGACGAAACCACGACGCAATCTCCTCGATACCTGAGATCTAAGTGTGAGTCAAAAGGCAAATCCGTTATAAACAAACAAGAAATAAGAGAAAATCAAGATTCATGAAAACCTATTGCTAAATGTCATTAATCATATTAGAATAACTTTTGTTTAATTTATCCAAATCAATTTTCAAATCAATAGACAACTTATTTTGTTCTTTAATATAAAGCATTTTCATGAATCCTCTCTTTCTCTCATTACTTTCACGATGTAAAATTTCAACATTATCCCAGTAAAACTCATGGTCAACATCAACAAACCCTTTCGCATGTCTATCAAGAACATTCTCATAACAACGTCCCAAAAGAACATCACTTTTGTGTTCCTCCATCCTAGTATTAGGACTCTGCCAGTCTGTCCCACGTAAGTCATCTACGGATTTTCCAAGTGATCTTGTAAACAATACCACCTTTTTCGAATTCATCTCAAGGATCTCTACAAAAAATGATTATTGAATATATTTCAAATGGTATACGGAAAACCGTATGAATATTAAATATCTTCTACATAAATTCAATACTTTTCGAAATTTGACCAAAAAAGGAAGAAAAAAAGTATTAAAAGAACTATATTCTTTCAATTCCTTTTGATTATAAAGATAAAATGTTACTTTGTTTGTTTTTGATTTGTTGAATTTTAATTGTGATATGATGCTTAATTAACTTTTGTGGGTGATGATCAAGAAAACAGATATTCCTAACAATATTCAAATTCTCTTTGTGAAATGAAATGTGGGACAAACCTAGAGCTTCTGTTATCTATGTTTTTCATTACTGAAATTTTCTTTTGAAATGGATGAGCCTTAAAGAAATTTAAAATTCTACCTGAATATGTACTTTTCCTATACCAATTGGTAATAATATTACCATCCTAACATTTAATTACTTCTATGTCCAAAAAACTGATTTTATTCTTCTTCTCTATTTCATGGGTAAATTGAAGTTTTGGATGAAAACTTTGTAGAAAAATTCAAAAAAATTTAGTTTTTTGGTAGAAAACTTCTTGGTTGAAGATTTATCTTTCTTGGTTGAAAATTCCACTATCGTCTAAAAATTTCGTCTCTTTCGATTGAAAATTGTACTATTTGATTGAAGATTGACCTATTTTGTTGAAAATTCCTTGTTTTTTGGCTGAAAATCCAACTTTCGTATAAAACATTCCGAATTTTCAAATTAAAATTCAGCTATTTTTATGAAAATTAACTTTTTTGTTAAAAATTCCTATTTTCGGGCGAAAAATTCAATTTTTTTGTGTGGAAAAATTCAACCATTTGGTTGAAAATTCATCTTTGCAGGTTGAAAATTCGTCTTTATGGATAGAAAATTCGTCCCTCTGAATTGAAAATCTATCTTTTTGTTAGAAAAGTTCTTGGTTGAAGATTCATTTTTCTCGAATGAAATTTCAACTTTTGTTTTAAAAAATCGTAATCTTTAATTTAAAATTCAACTATTTGTATGAAAATTTACCTTTTTCTTAAAAATTCCTATTTTCGGGCTGAAAAATCGTTTGTTTTGTGCAAAAAATTAACCATTTGGTTGAAAATGCGTCTCTATCGATAGAAAATTCGTCCCCTGGATTGAAAATTCATATTTTCTGGTAGAAAAGTTCATGGTTGAAGATTTTTAACTATTTTTTTTTAATTCTTTGTTTTTTTGGTTGAGAATTCAACTTTCGTCTAAATATTCGACTCTTTTAATTGGAAATTCAACTCTTTGTATGAAAATTAACTTTTTTGTTGAAGATTCATATTTTCCTGTTGAAAATTCAATTGTTTTGTGGAAAAAATCAAACATTTGGTTGAAACAACATCTTTTCAGGTTGAAAATTCGTCTTTATGGATAGAAAATTCGTCCATCTGGATTGAAAATTTATCTATTTTGGTAGAAATGTTCTTGATTGAAGATTCATTTTTCTTGGATGAAGATTCTACTCTCGTCTAAAAAAATCGTAATTTTAAATTCAACTATTTGTATGAAAATTAACTTTTTTGTTGAAAATTCAACTCTCGCCTAAAAAATTCGTCTCTCTTGGTTGAACATTCTAATACTTGGTAGAAAACTTCTTCGTAGAAAAATTCAACTATTTTGTGGAAAATTACAACGATGAAAATTCATCTTTTTTGGTAGAAAACTTCTTTGTAAAATATTCATCTTTCTGGGATGAAAATTCGACTTTCATCTGAAAAATGTCTCTTTTGTATGAAAATTAACTTTTTTCTTGGTTTGAAAATTCAACTCTGGTTTAAAAAAATCGTAATTTTTAATTTGAAATTCAACTATATGTATGAGAATTAACTAATTGTTTCAAATTCCTATTTTCGGGCGGAAAATTCAATTTTTTTTGTAGAAAAGTTCTTAGTTGAAGATTTGACTATTTTCTTGAAAAATCTTAGTTTTTTTGTTGAAAATTCAACTCTCGTCTGAAAAATTCGACTTCTTAAACTTAAATTTCGAATATTTGTATAAAAATTAACTTTTCTGTTGAAAATTCATATTTTCCTGCGGAAGATTCAATTGTTTTGTGAAAAAAAGTCAAACATTTGGTTGAAAATTCATCTTTACAGGTTGAAGATTAATTTTTTTGGTTGAAAATTCAACTTTCTTCTAGAAAATTCGTCTCTTTCGGTTGAAAATTGTACTATTTGATTGAAGATTGATCTATTTTGTTAAAAATTCTTATTTTCAGCTTGAAACTTCCGTTTCTTTTTAGAAAAATTCAACCATTTCGTTGAAAATTCGTCGTTGTAGGATTTGAATTGAAAATTCGTCTTTAGGGATTGAAAATTCATATTTTTTGGTAGAAAACTTCTTCGTTAAAGATTCATCTTTCTTGGATGGAAATTCGACTTTCGTCTAAAAAATTTGTCTCTTTTGGTTGAAAATTTTACTGTTTGGTTGAAGATAAGCACTACCGGCTTCAATAACAACAATAACATTCAAAATTTCGATAGTCAATTTTCTGAGGAAAAATTTTCTGAAGTAAAAATTTCTTCCCAAAAATTTCAAAAGCACTATCGGCTTCAATACAAACAATAACATTCAAAACTTCGATAGTAAATTTTCTGAGGAAAAATTTTCTGAAGTAAAAATTTTTTCTCAAAAATGAGAAAAGCACTATCGGTTTCAATAACAACAATAACATTCAAAATTTAGATAGGAAATTTTCTGAGGAAAAATTTTCTGAAAAAAAAATTTTGTTCCTAAAAATGTAAGAAGCGCTATCGGCTTTAATAACAACAATGACATTCAAAATTTCGATAGTAAATTTTCTGAGAAAAAAGTTTCTGAACAAAATTTTTTCCCCAAAAATGTAAAAAGATTTATCGTCTTCAATAACATCAATAACATTCAAAATTTCGACAGTAAATGTTCTAAGGAAAAATTTTATGAAGAAACTTTTTTCCCAAAAATGTAAAGAGCGCTATCGCCTTCAGTAACAACAATGACATTCAAAATTTCGATAGTAAATTTTCTTAGGAAAAATGTTCTGAAGAAAAAATGTTTTCCCAAAAATGTCAAAAGCACTATCGGCTCCAATAACAACAATAACATTTAAAAAATCGATAGTAAATTTTCTGAGGAAAAATTTCCTCAAGAAAAAATTTGTTCCCAAAAATGTCAAAAGCACTACCGGCTTCAATAACAACAATAACATTAAAAAAATCGATAGTGAATTTTCCGAGGACAAATGTTCCGAAGAAAAAATTTTTTCCCAAAAATGTCAAAAGCACTATCGGCAGGAATAAAAACAATAACATTAAAAAATTTGACAGTAATTTTTCTGAGGAAAAATTTTCTAATGAAAAATTATTTCCCAAAAATGTCGAAAGCACTATCGGCATCAATAAATACAATAACATTCGAAATTTCCATAGTAAATTTTCCAAGGAAAAATTTTCTGAAGTAAAAATTTTTCACCAAAAATGTAAAAAGTGCTATCGGCGTCAATTACAACAATAACATTAAAAATTTCGATAGTAAATTTACCGAGGAAAAATTTTCTGAAGACAAATTTTTCTCCCAAAAATGTAAAAAGTGCTATTAGCTTCAATAACAAAAATAACATTCAAAATATCGATGGTAAATTTTCTGATGGGAAAATTTTCTGTAGAAAAAATTTTTCCCAATAATGTCAAAAGCTCTATCGGCTTCCATAAAAACTATAGCATTCAAAATTTCGATAGTAAATTGTCTGAGGAAAAATTTTTTGAAGAAAAAATTTTTTCCCGTAAATGTCTAAAGCAATATCGGCTTCAATCAAAACAATAACATTTAAAATTTCGATAGTAAATTCTCTGAGGAAAAATTTTCTGAAGTCGAAATTTTTTCCCAAAAATGTCAAAAGCAATATCGGCTTCAATAACAACAATAACATTAAAGATTTCGATAGTAGATATTCTGAGGAAAAATTTTCTGAAGAAAAATTTTTTTCACAAAAATTTCAAAAGCATTATCGGCTTCAACAACAACAATAACATTATAAAATTCGATAGTAAATTTTCTGAGGAAAGATTTTCTGGAGTAAAAATTTTTTCCCAAAAATTTCAAAAGCACTATCGCCTTCAATAACAACAATAACATTCAAAATTTCGATAGTAAATTTTCTGGGAAAAAATTTTCTGAAGAAAAAATTTCTTCCCAAAGATTTCAAAACCACAGTCGGCTTCAATAACAACAATAACATTCAAAATTTCGATCGTAAATTTTCTGAGGAAAAAGTTTCTGAAAAAAAAATTTGTTCCGAAAAATGTCAAAAGCACTATCGGTTTCAATAACTACAATAATATTAAAAAATTCGATAGTAAATTTTCTGAGGAAAAATTTTCTGAAGAAATAATGTTTTCCTAAAAAAATATTAATTTTTAAACAAAAAGATTAACTTCCTACCAAAAAGAGGATTTTTCAACAAAATACATGAATTTTCAACAAAATATTTGAATTTTCAACCAAATAGTTTAATTTTGAACTGAGAAAGATTAATTTTCAATTAAAAATGGAATAGTTAAAAAAGTTAATTTTCAACCAAAATAATAAATTATCAACTAAAATCATGAATCTTTAACTGGAATAGTTGAAGTTTTAACCAAAAACATGGATTTTCAAACAAAAAGATGAATTTTCAAACAAGAAGATTAATTTTCAACAAAAAAGATTAATTTTCAAACAGGAAGAATAATTTTCAAAAAAAATTAATTAATTTTTAAACAAAAAGATTAATTTCCTACCAAAAAAGACGATTTTTCAACAAGATGCATGAAATTTCAACAAAATAGTTTAATTTTCAACCAAATAGTTTAATTTGGAACTAAGAAAGATCAATTTTCAATCAAAAATGGAATAGTTGAAAAAATTAATTTTAAACCAAACTGATGAATTATCAACTAAAATGATGAATCTTTAACTGGAATAGTTGAATTTTTAACCAAAAAGATGAATTTTCCAACAGAAAAAACAATTTTCAAACAAAAATATTAATTTTTACACAAAAAGATTAATTTCCTACTAAAAAAGACGATTTTTCACAAGATACATGAATTTTCAACAAAATAGTTTATTTTTCAACCAAATAGTTAAATGTTGAAATAAGAAAGATCAATTTTCAATCAAAAATGGAATAGTTAAATTTTCAGTTAGAAAAATATATTTTCCACACAAAAAATTTAACCGAAGTCATGAATTTTAAATCAGAAAGATGAATTTTCAACCAAAAATATAATTTTTTAAACAAGAATTTAATTTTCAAACCAAAAAGAAGATTTTTTAATAAAAAAGAGAATTTTTTTATAAAAAGAGACAGTTTTAATCAAATACGTGCATTTTTAACAAAATAGTTAAATTGTCAACCAAAAATGGAGTGGTTACAAAAATTAATTTTCAACCAAAACGATGAATTATCACTTAAAATGATGAATCTTTAACTGGAATAATTAAATTTTTAACCAAAAAGCTGAATTTTCAACTAAGAAGATGAATTTTCAACTAAGAAGATGAAATTTTAAACAAGAAAATTAATTTTTAAACAAATAGAATAATTTTCTACCAAAAATAGGATTTTTCAACAAAATAGTTGAATTTTGAACTAAAAAAGATAATTTTCAACCAAAAATGGAATAGTTAAATTTTCAATTGAAAAAATTAATTTCTCACAAAAAAAAACAAATTTTCAATTAAAGTTATCAATTTTCAACTAAAATAATGAACATTCAACTGGAATAGATGAATTTTGAAACAAAAAGATTTTTTTTCTAACAAAAATATCAATCGTCTAACTAAAAAGAGTATTTTGTAATAAAATACATGTATTTTCAACTGAAAGGGATACATTTTTAATCAAATAGTTTAATTTCGAACTAAAAAAGATAAATTTTCAACCAAAAATGAAATAGTTAAATTTTCAATTGAAAAAATTAATTTCCTACAAAAAAAAAACAAATTTTCAAATAAAGTTATCAATTTTCAACAAAAATAATGAACATTCAACTGGAATAGATGAATTTTTAAACAAGAAGATTAATTTTCTGATAAAAATATCAATTTTCTATCAAAAAGAGGATTTTTTGAATAAAATACATGCATTTTTAACGAAATAGTTGCATTTTCAACTAATAGGGACAAATTTTCAACCAAATAGTTAAATTTTTAACTGAAAAAGATTTATTTTAACAACAAATAGAGTATTTTAGTTTTTTGTTAAAAACATTAATTTTCAATCGAAAACATAAACGAATTTTCAACAAACTAGTTAAATTTTCAACTAAAAAGATTAATTTTCTACCAAAAAGACGATTTTTCATCTTTATATTCTATTTCGACTCCGAAAAACCAAAAAATATTAATCAATCCATTTTAAATTTTATTCGCGTTATAACGATGTCAAAAGGAAACATTTCAGTGACAGGGCGTTCTCGATTTATAAAAATTGTTTTTTTTTTTTTCGATCCACCTTACCTCACATTCCATCCCTCTTCCCCCCTTTTTACAAAGAATTCCTCTTTATTCTCTTTTTTGAAGAAAAATTCCCCTTCTCTCGTTTTTTCTTTATAGGCGAACTGAGTTAGTAGAATCCCATAAGAAAATCCAAATGCTTCTGTCTAGAAACTCATTCTTTTTAATCAAAATTCGGCTAATACATTTCTGAAATTCTGCTATTTTCATGAAAATTTAACTGTTTTGTCAGAAAGGCATATTTTTTCATCAAAAATATAACTGTTTTCTTAAGCATTTCTTATTTTGGATAAGAAATGTGACCTTTTGGTTGAAAGTTAATCCTTTTTAATTCAAAACTGTCTGATTACATTTTTGCCTAATAATTTATCTCTCTTGATTAAAGAAATAATTATTTTGTGGAAAATTCAACTAATTTGTCGAAATTTAAAATACCTTGTAAAAAATAATTTATTTTGTTGATTTATCTCTGGTTGAAGAGTAAACTGTTTTTTTGAAAACTGCTTATTTTGCTTCAAATTGTTTCAAATCTAGGATGTTCATAGTAAACGACATCTTGTCAGCCTTGTCAGCAGTCCACTTACTTCTAATTAAAAAAATTTCCATTTTATATTGTCAATTTTAAGCGAACCTTTTCACTTTATATAATTTAAAAATGCTCTTTTCATAATACCAACAATTAAACAGTAAAAGCGTTTGAAGTTGAAAGTTTTTGATAGAAACGCTAAAAAAATATAAATTAATCACGGATGTTTAAAATTGCGTTGAAGTTCGAGTATCAAAAATTGAACAATTTTTGATGTTGCAAGGTGATTTCTAATTTGTTCAGAAATTAACCAATTAACAGATAAACGTTAAAAATATGAATGTTTCAATTCAAACGCTTATTAAGAATGAAGAGTTTGTTAACATTTAGCAATTTTTTATTCATCGTTTAGAATAAGTAATTATAAATCAAATATTCAAAAGTAAACAATTTTAAATTGAATTATTTGGAATAGAAAACTTCGAATCGTTAGAATTTCAGAGTGACTGATTCGAACTTTGAACGTAACGATTTTAAATGTTTGGTTTTTAAAATGTTTAATTTGTAACTTAATGTGCTGAATTTCGATGCATAAATGACAAGAAAATTATTATTATTATTTATTAAAAATATTTGAGCTTCAATTTTAAATTTCAAAAAAGTTGCACTTTGAGTGCAACAAATTTTTCCTGGATGTAGACTGTCAGCCAATAGAAAAGTCATCGTTTTTGGTTGAAAATTTATCTTTGTATGTTGTCCATTTAGATATTTGGTCAAAAACTAAACTATCTTGTTACAAATACTGTTTTTTTATCTAAAGATCGACTATTTGGTTGTAATTACAACTGTTTGTTTCAAAATTATTTTTTTGTTTAAATCGATCTATATAGCTTAAAATAAATTTACGTTAAAAATAAACTTTTTGTTGAAAACTTAACGTTTCGGGTCAAGAATTCAACTTTCTTCTGAAATTTTATTCTTATTTGTTCGGAAATTGAACTATCTGGTTTGAAATGAAACTGTTTTTCGTTGTAGTTTGATTTTTCTTTTTTGAAAATTCAACTACTTGCTTAAAAATTCATTTTTTTTGTTAAATATTCGAATCTTTTGATTGAAAAGTCAAATATTTGTTTGCCAATACAACTGTTTATTGAAAAATATTTGTTGCTGACCCTACTTTTCGCCTTGAAATCCATCTTTCTTGGTTTCATATAGAATTGAATGTGGTATCAATGTTAATTTTATTGGGAAGAATTGATTTCCCGATTATAAATCTTCATAATAAAATGAAAATGAATGTTTAACAAAGTAGTTGATATTTCATCTAAAAAGATTGTTATTTTAATTAAAAAAAAAACAGTTAAATTCAAGTAAAGAAACAACAAATTTTCAATAAAATAATTGAATCCTCAACCAAAACAGATTAATTTTTAAACCAAAAAGACGATTTTTCCAAAAAACTATTGAATTTCCAATTAAAAAAATGACTTTTCACCAAAATTGTTGAATTTTCAACCAAAGAAATGATTTTTCATCTAGAATGATAAATCTTATTGTAAAACCGAATGTTTAACAAAATAGTTGAAATTTCAAGTAAAAATATTGTAATTTTAACCAAAAAACAGTTGAATTGAAGCAAAAAACAAAAATAAATTTTCAATAAAATAGTTGAATCCTCAACGAAAACAGATTAATTTTCAACCAAACAGTTGAGATTTTAAGCCAAAAAGATAAAATTGATACTAAAACAGATGAATTTTCAAACCAAAAAGACGATTTTTCCAAAAAACTATTGAATTTCCATTAAAAAAAAAAATATCTTTTGACCAAAATTGTTGAACTTTCAAACAAAGAAATGAATTTTCATCTAGAATGATAAATCTTCATAAAAAATGAATGTTTAAAAAAGTAGTTGATATTTCAGCGAAAAAGATTGTAATTTTAATAAAAAACAGTTGAATTCAAGCAAAAAAAAAGACGAATTTTGAAAAAACAGTTGAATTTCTAATAAAAAATAATAACTCTTGATCAAAATTGTTGAATTTTCAACCGAAGAAATTAATTTTTATTTAGAATGATAAATATTCATAAAAAATGAATGTTTAGCAAATAAGTTGATATTTCAACTAAAAAGATTTTAATTTTAATCAAAAAACAGTTGAATTCAATTACAAAAAGACGAATTTTCAAAAAACAGTTGAATTTCTAATAAAATTTTTTTTTCATCTAGAATAATAAATCTTCATAAAAAATGAATATTTAACAAAGTAGTTGAAATTTCAACTAAAAAGATTGTAATTTTAATAAAAAACCAGTTGAATTCAAGCAAAAAAAAGACCAAATTTCTAAAAACAGTTGAATTTCTAATAAAAAAAATAACTTTTGAGCGAAATTGTTGAATTTTCAATAAAATAGTCAAATTAACTTGAAAATTAGGCTCGTTTTTTGAAGAAAATTCGGCGCCCTGAGCCTGATCTTCTACAAATAAATAGATGCGCTTCTCTTTCTATATGTTAAAAATAAAAATGATATCTCACATGCATCCTTATCGGATTTCAAATTCTCCAAATGATCTTCGAGATGAGCTTTGATAGACATCCTGGCTCTGCCTTCGCTGGCAAAGCTGGTGTACTTTTGTTCGCATTCGTCAGGCAGTAATGCACAAACGTATGAATACTGTCGTTTCAATTCGTCACTCGTGAATATCGAGAACTGCTTGACCAATTGTTTCGCTGGCATGGAACTCAGCTGGAGAACATTGAAAGTCAAGTCTTGATTTTTGCGTTTCAGCGACTCAGGAGCTCTGGCTCTGCTGCTGCTTTTCCCCAAAACTCCTGCCTTTTCACTCTTTTCACTCTGCTCTTTTTCCGAATGAAGGGTCTGCGATGCTACTTCCGCCAGCATATCAAGCAAAGCGCCCGGACTGTCTCTTCCAACATTTTCTAGAAACAAAAAAACAGAAAAAGTTACAAATTTATAGATCAGACGACAAATTCATCAGGGGTCGGGTCGGCGCAATTTTTTCAAACCCGAACAATACATCATTTTTATAGTTGATTATGAACCAATCTATTTAGATTATTATTACATTTTCCAATTAGGAAAAGAAACAATCAAAAATTTAATGTATTTCTAACACTGCTAATATTTAATGCATTCTTCTTTCAAACATTTTAAATAAAAAATAGATTTCTTTCAATAAACTGAGGTAAAATTTTCGTTTAATTACACAGCAAAATGACGAAATACAAACAAACACGACAGCACACATGGCAAGCAACTCCCCTGATTTTGAATCATCTCAACTAAATTTTGATTCATTTTAAATTTGTAAATTCTACACTCAAAGTGATGATGTATAATTTAGCACGGATAAGCCATAATTAATTTGGGTACATTTTATTCTACAGTGTTCCGCAATGTTTTGAATTTTAAGTTTTCATAATTCTGCAACATTGAATGACACAATAATAGCACTCATTAACATTTTCAATAATTTGAATTAGATGATTGAAAATTAAGAGATTTGCAATAACATATTTTAGAATTTATAAGCTTTCGAAACTAAACAGTTTCAAACTTGAGCACTGGAAAATTAGTCTTTCTAGGAATTATGAATTCGAAACTTTTAAATTGAAATCATGTATAAACCATTAAAGCCATGATCAGGTATATTAGGGTGGCTGAAAAAAAAACAAATTATCACGGTTTCCAACAAAAACAATCATTTTAAGGATACCATAATAATAACTGAAATATTTTTTTATGAAGACATTTACAGTCAAAAATTTGTATAGAACTTACGTCTACAATCAATGAATCAAAAATGTTTTATTCTTAAACATCTGACATTTGAACTATCTAATTTCAAAGTAGAAATTGTTCCATTTCAAAGGCTTTCAATATGAGAGTATTGAAGCATCAAAAATAGTAACTTTGATTGAAAAATGTACTAAGTATGACTAGTTTTGTTTCGCATCGATATTGACCGGTGATGTGCCTGAATTCAAATCAGAAAAACTAAAATATTTACTCATTTTTGACTGTATTAATGCAATAAGAAGCCTTAACGTATTCATGACACAGCCCGACGGTAATATTGTGAAACTTATGAATAGGTCAAGTCACCTTAAATAGAAAATAATATAATTATTTACACACTATATCTATTTCGCTTTAGTTTATTTACTTCAAATACAATTCCACAGGGACTCTATGAAATTCGATAAAACGCAAAAGCAAACCTGACATAGAAATCTTATAATTTAGAATCATTATACTACAAACTGAAACTTTTGAAATTTGAAATCATAAAGGATCTTTATATAATTTGAATATATTTTATTATCCGGGGTTTAAAATTTGTCACTGTTTCGAAATCAATTATATTATATTGATCATTAATTAAAGATAGACGCATTTTTTATATGCTGTATAATTATGCGTTATGATCTGTTGTTTTCACGAAAAAGGGGGTCTTCTGTGGAAATAGACAAAATCGCGATAAGCGACCACTATAAATATTATTTTATTTATTTATCTGTTTCCGTAGTTCATCTTCAAACCAAAAGAACAACAAAATTGAAAATGCAAGTAGAGATTTGGATTTCGTCATTTTAACCGTATTCATCCTGAACAGTATAATTTATTTGCGATCGCCCAATAAACGCTTTTTTCTGTGCTCCATCAAAATATTTTTCAAAATATCCTTATTTTCATAATTTTATTATTATCACTTATTTCGATTTGCTACGTAGTCTGGATATCTTAACAGTCTCCACACATTAATGAAGCTTTTAATTTGCTAATGGGAAGAAGATAATTAATTTCGAATATGACGATTATTACGATTATTACGATTATTTTTGTATTATTCTTTCTTTGATATTAATTTTAGACCTGCACAGGTTAGAAAATCGTCGACTTTATATAAAAAAAAACAAAGAAAAGAATATATATATATCATTTTCCATAATGCTTTTCCAGAATGTTTAACAGCACTAAGACCTGTAATTTTAGTTTTATTGGATAGTATCTTCTGTTCTGCGAAATGATTTTGAAATATAAATTTTTGAACATTCATACAAAGCGTTCCTATAGGGTAAAAATACATGTTGAACTTCTGTAGGTACTATTGCTCCAGGTGAATACTAATATAGAATTTTTTTAACTGCAAATTTAATTATTCCATTCTTGATTGAAAATTGATCGTTTTTAATTAAAAAATGTTGTCTTCTTCAGTTGAACAGTTAACAATTTTGTTAAAAATTCATGTTTTTTGTTGAAAAATCGTGTTTTTTGGTAGAATATTAATTTTATTGAATGAAAAATTATATTTTTGATTAAAAATTCATCATTTTAGTTGAAAATTTATCTTTTTGGTTGAAAATAAAACTACTTGGTTGAAAGTTAAACTTTTTCGTCGAAAATTTATCTTTTTGGTTGAAAATTAATCTATTTTAGTTGAAATTTCAACTATTTGGTTGGAATTCGTGTATTTTGTTGAAAAATCATGTTTGTCATGAAAATTCAACTATTTGTTTAAAATTTCATCTATCTTCTTGAAAATATAATATTTTTACTTAAAACGTTACGAATTTATTATTCAAATTCATGGGCTTTGCAGACAAATTCAAGAAATGATTAATTACGTTTTTAGTATTATTTAATTATTTAATTAATCAATAGTGCCAATATATTCAAGAATATATCGTAATATAATTTGGAAAAGCTTTCTAAATTAATAATATTAATTAAATCCCTTGAAACTGAAAAAAAAACTTTATAATAAACTATGAAAAATTAAAACTTCCAAAAACCTGGATGACAATTTCCATTGTCCTGGAATTTTTTTCCAGGATTTGAATAGACACTGCTACAACTTTTTTGGAAAATGATTATATACGACTACCTGTTTAGTAATTTAAAATCCATTTTTTACGGAAGAGATTTCAGATTACAACTGATATTTGGCCTGCATTTCAGTTGAAGTAATTTTGTTTTTTAACTTAATCTGAAGCACGAAAAAGCGTGTCAAGTGTCGTTTTTATTTCATGTAACTACTAGCGCGTTTTTGCTGTAACTGAGGCTCTTCAGTGATTCCTGGTGCGATAAAAAGATATTTCAAGAATGTAAGTCATAATTATCCAATTGGTCACCAGCTCACAAATTCAACCTACGCCCACTCATGTCAATCCCGAATACAATTTTAATTGGTCATGCCTATTTTACCTCGTTTTCAGCTGTATTAATACTCGAATTAAGCGATTTTTAGTTGTAATTAGTTAAAACATTTTATTTTCTTTTAAATTATTTTTTTTTATTTTCTAATTAAATTTTCCAAACTAATTTTGAGTGGGTGAGAAACTGCAGTTTACAAATTCTCTGACTTCTCTCTGATTTCTTCCTGACCAATTTTTCGTTTTCCCTGAATATCCCCAAATAGTTCAATTTTCAAGCCAATGAAACGATTTTTTTTAGAAGATAGTAATTTTTAATCGAAAAAGACGAATTTTTTTTCAGAAAAACGAATTTTCAAGAAAATAGTTAAATTTTCTAGAAAAAAGAAAAGATTAATTTTAAACAAAATAGTTGAATTTTCAAATAAAAAAGACAAATTTTTAACCGAAAATGGAACAGTTAAACTTAAAAAATATATTAATTCTCAACTAAAAAAAAAAACAAACAAGACAATTTTCAAAATAATAGTTCACTTTTCAAGGCAATAAGGCCATTTTTTTTAGAAGATAGTAATTTTTAATCGAGAAGGACGAATTTTTTTCAGAAAAACGCATCTTCAACAAAATAGTTGAATTTTATACCAAAAAAAGATGAATTTTTTACAAAATAGTTGCATTTTCAAATAAAAAATACCGATTTTTTTACCAAAAATGGAATAATTAAATTTTTATTTAAAAAAATTAATTCTCAACTAAAAAAAAAAGATCCGAATTTTCAAAATAATAGTTCAATTATCCAGCCGAAAAACGATTTTTTTTAGAAGATAGTAATTTTTAATCGAAAAAGACGAATTTTTTTCAGAAAAACGAATTTTCAAGAAAATAGTTAAATTTTCTAGAAAAAAGAAAAGATTAATTTTAAACAAAATTTTTTCATGCAATATTTTTTCAAGTACAGACAGGTTTTACTGACATTATTGTGTTTATGCTGATATTTGCTTTTCAAAGAATTTTGGTTTCCATACAATAGAAACAGGCTATAAAATATTATGTTGTACTTTTTTCATTCCTTTATCATCGTAATTAGTGATGTAAGCTCTGAATTAAATCATGGAAAATTTTATGTTTGATTATTCCGTAACTTCAAATGGAAAAATGATCGCCCTAGCTGATGGAACAATCAATATTGCTGACTGACATGATAGAATTCAGATAAAAAAATGGTGTGTTTAGAAGTTAGTTTATTCTTCTATCAATGAAGCTTCGGCGGAGATAACGTTGGATCAGAAAACAAACTTTTGAACTATTTGTCTAAAATATTGGGCAAGTTTTATTCTCAAAATTCAAAAGATGCTAGATCATTACCTATGATTGAAACGTTAGTAATTTTATTTCAGAGAGTCGCACTAAAATATTTCATGAATTATGAACGATTTTCTCAGTTGATTTAATTAGAATTTCAGTTCATTTTTACTCAACAATCGCAGAAAAACGCTGTTCCTAATTTTGTTGAAGCTCAAATGACAACAATCTCAAAATGAAAATGTTCAGTCTCATATTTCAACTATTGAACCAAGGTGCACATCTGGATAAAATTCATGATTTTAAAACCGAATTTTGGTTCATATCGAGAGTCGTGGAATGTTGGAATCTGTGCACTATTTGGTCTAAAAAAAACAGTAATCAGAAAGTCAATTACAATAATATATACACAATGGACAATGGTTTGATTTCTTCATATTAAAAAGTGAAAATTTGAAAAGTTTAAACAAGCAACGCGTTGATTTGAGATTGCTGACTCTGTTAACACAATAAGAATGTCGTAGTGTGAAATCGTAACCATGACGTCTGTTTTTAATTTGAAAACATTGCTTTCTCATTGTTTAAACAAAGTTAAGAAAAAAGATAATTTTTGACAATGCTAAAATGACGAGGAATCAACGGCCTCCAAATTATTATACCTATTCAGAATCTTCAAGCGCAACTTTTCAACAGAGTTCTTTTTTTTAATTTTCAGTGATAAATTTCAATTATATAACAAACTTTGTGAAAATAATTCGCCTTGAATCAGGATGTACAGATTGTACAGTTTCCTTATCGAAATTCCTTTACAGGGGCCTTCAAGATTACCTGTACAGGTTCATGTCCAGGTTTATGTCCAGAAACATGACCAGGATCCTCCGAGGTTCCTGTACATAAATTTTCAGCTTGGAACCCCCATGGAAAAACTTTACAAAAAATACTGATGAATCAAACTATTTTAACAGAAATCTACAAATATATACAATAGATTACAAGCAAAATTACAGGAAAGTACAACTATGTTGTATGACTGAGACGAATTTGGTACTTTATTTTTTCTTTTTTCATACACTGTATTTTATTGTAGTAATTGAAATTAAAAGATTCGGACTCTTGAAGATAAAAATATTTTCACTCGAAGTTATAAAAACTGAACCGCAAATGAAGACACTCAAAGTGAAATACATACTTTTGAATTTTTAACTTTTAGCCGAAAACTTAGATATTTCATTTTTGCAAAAAATTCATCTTTTGTAGTTGAAAATTCACGTATTTTCTTGAAAACTCGTGTTTCTGAATTGATTCAACCCTTTTTGACATAAACAACAATATTTTCTGTAATGAATATCAACTTTTACATTTTTATTTCAAAATTCATTTTTTTAAATTGAACATTTGTCACTTTGGAGGTCCATTAGTCTTTCATTTTTGTCAGTTTTATTAATGTTTTTTGGATATAGTTCAAACCTTTTTTGTTGAAAATTCATATTTTTTGTTTAAATTAAATGCTGATAATTTTAATTCAAAGCTTTCGTGGTCAAAATATCAACTATTACTTTATTGTTGTTGAAAAATATATAAGGGGCCGCTCGAAAAAACGACAAGGGCATGCATAGCCGTCAAGGGTATGCATGTGATCTTGGTGCCTAAATTCTGCTCTAGAGATCACATCGTTATTGAAGCGAGACTCAGGGACAGTAGCGGAGAAAGGCTAGGGGTGTTTATTGCCTCGGCCTATTTCCCTGGCGATGCCGGGGGACCTCTGCCTCCCAGAGAGGTGGAGACTCTAATTTGGCATGTCAGGAGAATAAAATCCCTCTGCTGTTGGGCTGTGATGCAAACTCTCACCACACGGTGCGAGGAAGCACAAACATCAACGACAGAGGGAGATATTTAATTGAATATATAGCAGGCACACAGCTGGAGATTCTGAACCGGGGTGATACTCCCACATTCCAGACTAAGAACAGGAGTGAGGTTCTCTATTTGACTCAATGTTCTGGTGCACTGAGGAGCTGGGTATTGGACTGTAGAGTCTCCGATGAGGAGTCTATCTCGGACCACAAATATATCGTGTTTCGATTAACCCTAGGGAAACCAGTGGTTTCCAAGATAAGAAACCCCAGAAATACACTTTGGGACTCGTACAAAGAGGAACTTAAATGGAGGCTTGCGGAATTTCCCACAAGCTATGGTACCATTGAGAAGCTTCTGGTCGGGTTTTCTGGCCGCGGATTTTCTGCGAAGGGCTCTGACTACATCATATGAGAACCATTGCCCTACACGCACAGTTAAGTCTAGGAAGGAAGCAGAATGGTGGAATACTCACCTGCAGAAACTTCGTAAAAAGACAAGAATGTTCTGCAATAGGACAAATAGAACTCAATTGGCTTCGGACTGGGACATCTATAAGACGGCCCACTGTGAATACAATAAAAATATAAGAAAGTATAAGCGGGAAGATTGGAAGGGCTTCTGCGCGGAATTTAAAAACATTCCGGAAACAGCGAAGCTGCGCAAGATCATGGCAAAGAATCCGGAAGCTCGCCTCGGGCTCATAAGGCTCGATAATGGTGAGTTTGCCGAACACGAAGAAGCAACGCTGAATCACCTGATGGAAGTTAACTTCCCGGGTTTTCAACGAATGCAAACCGACTGAGAGGAGAAAGGCTGGGGTCATGAGATAGTGATGGCCGACTGGAATTTCGCATCTAAGGTCGCTGATTACAAGAAGGTGGAATGGGCCGTGGGGTCCTTCTGTTCTTTTAAATCACCAGGGGTGGATGTCATTTATCCAGCGCTTTTATAAAAAGGCATAGATTTGGTCGCCCCTCCTCTGACGAAATTATTTCAGGCAAGTATAGCCCTTAAACATGTGTCATCGGAATAAAAGGATGGCAGTGTGGCCTTCATACTGAAACCTGGGAGGTAGGGATACACTGCTGCAAAAGATTTCCGACTAATCAGCCTAACGCCTTCTATCCTGAAGACGTTGGAGAGGCTGGTCGAGAGATACATTAGGGATGAGGTGATTTTCGCCTCCCCGCTGCATAGAGGGCAGTATGCTTTTCAGGCTGGCTGCTCAGTAGAAACTGCGCTTCATGCTGTTGTGGCAAAATTGGAGCAACAGTTGGAATAAAAAGGGTACTCTGTGGGCGTTTTCTTGGATGTAGATGGTGCTTTCAGCAATACTCCTCCAGAAGTCATCTGTAGGGAGGCTCTGAGATGTGGCGTGCCGGACCAGCTGGTACGCTGGATAGGAAGCATGCTAAGTCGGAGAAGACTCGAAACCAGATGGAATGAGGGCCTAGTAAGGAGAATAGCTTCGCGGGGATGCCCACAGAAGGGTGTCCTGTCGCCCCTCCTGTGGCGCATTGTTGTAGACGGCCTCCTAGTCAGGGGGGCTCATCTGGAGACGCTGATGGGTCTTATGAGGTCAGCTCTGCGCATTGTAGAGCTCTGGTGCGATAGCTCAGGGCTCTCGGTAAATCCTGAAAAGACCAACCTGGTCATTTTCACACCTCTTCTATCTTTACCTCTTCTACCTCTACCTCTTCAACCTCTTCCTTTTCCTCTTTCTCTATCTCTACCTCTACATTTTCCTCTACCTCTTCTCAATTTTCACATCCCTCTTCCTCTACCTGTACCTTTATACCTTTCCATAACCTTATTCCCGATCTTCACAACTCCAAACACCCGGTTTGAGGTTTCTATCTTTTACATCCTACTTTCCAACTATTCTAATTTTTCATTCTACTCTTTCTAATTTCCTAGTCTTTTTGCAAACACTGCACTGTTTTTTTCTTCAAAATGTTCCTTGACTTCACACTACTTTGAAAAGGGAAAAAGAACGTTAGTTTAGGTATGTGAAAGCACATATAGAAGGTATATAGTTGAAACCTCTTCGACCTCTACCACTTTTACCTCTTCCTTTTTCTCATCTTCTATCCCTATCTCTCTACCTTTTTCTCTATCTCTACTACCTCTACCTCTTCTACCTTTTCCTATTCCTCTTCCTCTACCACTACCTCTTTACCTCTAGCTCTTCCTCTACCTTTCTACTTCTACCTTTATTTCTATTCTCATTCGAACTTCTTCCACTTCTTCTTTAAATTTCTTTACTTCTAATCTTAGAATCTTTATTACTATTTTCTATCCTCTTTCTTTTCCCTTCCTAATATTTTTCCTTTTTCTTTTCAATCTTTCCTTAACCTTCTTCCCGATCTTCACCACTCCAAATACCCGGTTTGAGCTTTCTATCTTTTATATCCTACTTTTCTACTACTCTACATTTTTATTATACTCTTTCTAATTTCCTATTTTTTTGCAAACACTGCACTCTTTTTTTTCCAAATGTTCCTTGACTTCATGCTATTTCTAAGAAGGGAAAAAGGATGTTAGTTTAGGTATGTGAAAGTACATATGAAAGGTATATAGTAGAATTTGGACGGAGGGTGAGGGGAGTAAGTGAAACGGGAGAGGATGGAGGGGGGAGGAGGTGAGACGGGAATGGAAGGAAAGGAAGGGAATTAGGAGATAGCGGGAAAGCGAAATAGATAAAAAATAATCGAAGGAAAGAATAGAGAATTTTCCACTTTATTAGAAAGTAAGGATGAAGAGCTTAGGGACAACTTGAGAGAGGGAGAAAGGGAGAGAGAGAGAAAGAGAGAGTTGAAGGCTTCTAAGAAGATACAGGTGAGAGGTAAAAGTGGCAAAGAGAAAGAATAAAAAGAGCAGAGAAATGGTACTATAAGTTTCCCACTTTTTAAAATATTTTTGAGCTTCAACTTCAAGGAAGGTAAGGGGAAAGTATAGGAAAACGTTAGAAAGAGAGAGATTGAGGACGAAAAACGTGGAATCAATGGAGCAATTCATTAAAAGCAAGAGAGGGGTGACAGGAAGCAGTAAGCACATAGAAGAATTAGAGAAAAAAACAAAAGAAAATAAAAAACAATAGAAGAGGAAAATTTAAAAATGCACAAAATTATGATAGAGGTAATAGAGATGAATAAAAAAAGGCAGTGGTAAAGGGGAGAGGAAATGAAGAAACAAATTAGTCAGGATATGGACGAACCTAGAAATCAAATGAGAAAGTGGGAAGAAGTAGAGAGAAACTTGGAAAAAAGGATGCAGAGTTTAGAACAAAATATAAAAGCAGAAAGAGCCTAACAGAAGGTAGAGGAGTTGATAAGTAGGATTGAGAAGATAGATAGCTCAAACTGGGATTTTTGGTGGAGAAGAGATCGGGAATGAGGGCAAGGAAAGGTAAAGTAGAACAGAGAGCAGAATGGATGGAAAAAAGGAAAGGAAAAAAGAAATAATATAGTGTTGAAGAGTCTAAGGTTGGAAGGGAAGGAATTCAAAGAAGGAATGGAAGAAGTGCCGAAGAGGATGGATGCGAAAATAGACGTAGAAAAAAGTGAGAAGTAAGGGGAAAGGAAAGAAGGAGGGAGAGGGAGAGGGAGCTAGACATACAGAATGACTTGAAATTGTCTTGGATTGGTCTTTACCCAAGGCAAAATCAAGATCAAATATTTTTACCCGGGAACTTGTGAAGAATATTTAGCAACTCATCCCGAATTTCTTGACTTGAATTTCTTAATTTCTTAATGGGTATTATAGTTTGATCAGGCTTCTTTTAAATCTCTTTAAAAATACAACAAAAAAATATAACATAATTTTTTTTAACGAAAGTTTTTCTATAGGCCAAAACCATTTCAAATCAGGCACGCTCTACAATTGATATCGCAGAATCTCTCGGGCAAAAAATATGTTGCTTTTTAGAGGAAATTAGGCGATACGTATTTATACGATTTGTGAACATGAATTTTTTTCGCGAAGTTAGACGTATTTGAATTTTTTAGGGGCTAAATAATTGTTTTATTTTTGACCTGTTGCAAGATAAAAAATTATTATTTTTTATTTATTCTAGTTTGAGCTATAACCACACATCTGCTGAAGATAAATGAAACCCTAAATCAAAAAAAATTCTGTACAAAAAACTAATAGTAACATAAAGGCTGATCCAAACAAATCGATCTGCAAACAAGTCCTACATACCCTAAACTACTTATTACTATTTATCGTTCCAAGTGATTTAAAAGAACCTTAAGGGGGTCTTCTAGCCTAGAGCCACGATTTCAAGCCTATTTTTGAAAATTTACTGCGAGAAAACTGCACATGATGACTGGAACCCGTTTTCTCCTATTTATGGATACATTCTTCGACTCCAAAAAGATAAAGTACAAAAAAATGATTTCCACACCCGCGACCTTGGAGTACCCTTGACCGCACCACTGCAAACATGTCACTATTGACTGCGTGGTAAAGTTTCGGATATTTGAACAAAACAAAAAGTGAATGATGGCTTTGATTATGGTCTCTCAAAATGGCCTTTTTTACAAAAAAATATCTTTTCGAACTATTTTTTTGAGCTTATGTAGGCTGCAAAGTTAAAAAAATATCTATATTTTCAGAAAAGATTATATCCTGACCTAGCAACAGGTCTGCTGAAAAATTAAAAAAAAATGACCCGATATTCCTAATATTTCTAGTCGAAGTCTTGCCAACATTTTTTCAAATCACGACTTTTGGGGAAACGCGTTTAAACATGAATAATGGAATAAAACATGATTAGAAAAACTTACGATATGATCGGCTATGCTAGGGCACGCTTCTCGTAACTTCAAGATCCGAAAAATGCCAAAAAAAAAAAGGATTTTTTGAAACCTCTAAACGAGAAGACCCCCTTAAGTTTAACACTATTAAAATTATTATTGTTCTGTGACTAGAAATATTTTGCTTATAGCTCTGTGCTTTGACCCATTTCTGTTAGAGAACAATTCCTTATTATCGAAACGAGATTGGTAAACAAAAACATAATGTAGTTAGCTTCCATCACGAACATTTTGCATTTTCTATAGAATCAAGCAGAAAAATTCTGGCTATTTTGAAACATATAAACATAACTTTTTTCAATGCGATTTATTGAGGATTTATTCATCAAAGAACACATTATTTTCTGTAATGCCTTTTAGCTCAAAAAGATTTATTGAGCCAGTGATAATTGAAAAATCTTTGAACTGTTTTTCAAAAAGTAATTAATATCTTCGACAAGTAAATCTTTGCAAGAACTCTTTGAATGTGAGTTGTAAAAGTTCACTCAATTGAAATTATAAATGATTCTACTAATTAAACTAGAGACAGTAATGCAATATTAATAAAAAAAATCTGCCTGCCGTGTGGGCATATTTTCATCGCGCGCATTGCGCGCGGCTTGCTTCGCTCGCAACTTTGAGCGCGCCTAGGGCGCGCGACTATTGGTTCTCGCGCTTCGCGCTCGGTCTTTGTATTTCCCCCCACATTTGCGCCCAGACCTTTTAAAATTAAAGGTCAAATCATCGACAACTGTTTTGTCAGCAAGAAGCGCAGCAGCGCCGCCAGCGGATTAGTTCACGGCTGGCATCAAACTTTAGCCAGAGCTCCTATCCAAAATTCGGGTCGGTCGGATAGGGCTGATGTACACATTGATTGTTGCGACAACTGGCGCGTGAATGGAAACATGGTACCTAATTTCAGCATTTGGCCTACGGTGTAATACTGTAATAAGTAAGCATTTGACTTTTCTTTTAATGAGTCAAGAAAAAAAAACGCAAACTGTTAAAATACGCAGAAATAAAAATGAAACAGAGTTTAAAAAAGATCCGAGTTAATGTAATGGGGAAATTTTCGAAATGTTTTAATTTAAGGAAGGTTTTGACGGTTTTGAGCAGACGACGCTGTAACTCGCTGTCGCAATGCGCATGGTGTGGCCGGTTTGTTTGAATTTGTAAACAGGCAAGAGATGAAAGTTTAACTGGAAAACCTTAAAACCCTTTACCTTTGTGGTGCATTTATTTGTTTATTTGTGCAGGTAAAGAAACAGAAACTACACATTTCAACCAATCACAGTATTTCTGTGGATTACTAGGAGAATATCATTGGCTAAAATGTTGGGTGATTTGACTTTTTGTGCCAAGTTTTAACGTTTGAGGGCTCTTTCTGGATTCCAGATCCGCAACCTGCAAATCTCAGAATGGCGGTAGTTTGAATCCTCCATTCAAAAAAAAAAAAAAAAATTAATGTTTTTTAAATGATAGGCAAATGTATTGAGCTAATGATAATTATGGAATAATAACGGCGATACATTAAATAGATTTTTCAAGGTTTTGATGGAAAGAAACAGACATGCAACTCAGTTGATTTCTCTCCAAGTTCTGTGTGCATGAGTTGTGGGGATTTTGAGGTTTGTCGTGTTTTGTATGGCTTTTTTAACAAAATAATTTTTTTGTACACAGGAGTGAGTGTTATTCTTGACATTTATAAACATAATATTATGCTTTTGCAAACAATAGCCTGCATAAGTTTTGCGGCATGTCTTTGTGTGAGCCAGCCCCGTGGCACTCTGAAATGAAAGTGGCGGAAAAGTTGAGTACGGCCGAGGCGACTTTTAGGCCGAAAATTATTCGAATGTATGGGAAAAGTGTCAAAAATGTGAAATTTTGTGCTTTTTATATTATAAAAAATCTTTTTTTGCTTTAGAATTAAGTTTTAAGGCTTTTAGACTGAATTTTTATCAAGTTTTTTTTTGTGATGAACGAGAATAATGGAGAGAATTTTTCCGAACATTTTGCCTTGAGAATTTTGAAGATTTCAAGAAAATAGAAAAGTTTTCTTAAAATTCCTGGAAAAATTTGAATAATGTTTTATTTAGTAAATTAATTTTAAGGGAATATTTAAAAATGATTCTCGGAAATTCCGACAAATAATGTAGAAAATTTTAAAGCAACATTTTTTAATTCGGCGCGCTTACAACATTTTACAAAAAATTCGTATTATTTTAAAAAATATTAAAACGTTTCGCCAAGATTTTATCAAGTTTAAAACAAAATGCCGATTCAATAAAATTAAAAAAAATGAATTTTTAAAGATTTCCAAGAAAAAATTTAGAATCTTTTTAAAAATGAAAGGTTTCAAGAGAATGAAAAACTTTTATAGATATAATGGAAGAAGATTTCAAAACATTTCGAAAGATTTCCAAAATTGTCAGAAAAAGTATGTGGAAGATTTTAAGGCAATTTTTTAAATTTTTCAGTTAAAAAAACTTATGAAAAATTCAAATCACTTCAAAAGATATTAAGAAGTTTTGAAAAAAGATAAAAAAATTATTTTGAAAAAGAATGTAGAAGATTTTAAAGCAAAAATTTTGAATTTTGCAAGACTACAAAATTTAAAAAAAATGTCAAAAAATGATTTTTTACTTTGAAAAATTAATTTTAAGATAAAATTGAAAATTATTTCAAAATATTTCAAAACTTGACGCTAGTGTTCACCGCGCGGGCCGCCGAGGCTCTTCCAGAGTGCGAGGCAGCAATTGAACCCGCAAGCCGACGGCGTGGATGGAAGGCCTACGCCTTGGCTCCCACGACCATCGTCCCGCTAACAACGTACTAATAAGAACTATAAAACATGAAGCTGATTAAATCCTTATTTACCAATAGAATTGAGAATAACGTCCAAAGCTGAGGCCAGAGTACAAAGGATCCTCATTTTTTCAAAGTGTAGGAAGAATTGATTGACGCAAAATTTTAAGAAAGCGTAACTAAGGAATTTCCTAATGTTTCGTGTCTATATACCGTTCTGATAAATTCGTGGTTTTTCCCTTTTTGCGCCTAAATTGCCTATATGAATTATTGTTGGGGGCTTGGGGTGATAACAAATTTTGATATCGCACGTATATTGGCAAAAGTTACGAAAGACTTTTATATCTGAAGCGTCTTCATTTATCTGATGAGTATCTCCATATATTTGCTTCCAGAAGACTTAAATCTTTCGCAACCAGATGGATTTTCAACGGCACATGACGTTTTATTAAACACACGGTAAGGATGAGCAGAAGAGGTGGAATTTTTCCAAATCAACTCAACTCGCCGTTCAACGCGTTCTTTGTCTGTTGAAAAAGCTCTTATCTCTTGCTCCCAGTGCTACATGATGGTCAAAAGTTCACACTTGCTCAGTGTGTGATTTGCTTTCCTCAAGTTACGAGAAAGTTTTTTAACATTTGAGGTGATTTTTTTATTTGATGGTAATAAGCTAATCACGCACTGAAATTTGAAGTACGCTCTCTCGCTGTTTTAATGTTAAACTTAAGATGTGCAATTCGCTCGCGAGTCTTACTCAGGCGTACTAAAGTATCATTACTTCTATCGTCGCTAAGCAGGAAGACCACCTTCTCGTAAACTACACAGTTCAGAGTCCAGAGATTCACATCTCCGGGAAGCAATTCAGGGAGAGTTTCAGCTAATTTTTCCATCCTGAGAAAGACTTTTTCGTAGATTTTTCAACTCCTAGTTCTCATGTTGACATTATTGGCTGTCAGCAAGGGTTATCTTGATGGAATGGGTAGTATGTTCGCTGAATGACGTTGTATCAGCATATTCCAGGTGCATATTGGCTTCACGTTCATGTAACCTCTGCATCTATCTTCTTCGCGCCGGTTAGCTACCTTGATAATAGGTAAGCATGCCCCACTTGAGTTGGTGCGGCCATTTAAAATGATTTTCTCGCACTTGTCCGGGGCCATTACCTGGTTTTCGCCACAGGAAGCTACAATCATGGTGTCTTGGAGCAACCAATCTCGACACAACTGAAACGTGTACTTCATCTATTTCTGCTTCTACTGTTTTAGGAGGTAAGCAAGAGCGGAAAATTCACGCGAGATAATATCGTGCAACACTGCTCCTTGGAGTCAGGTCTCTGGCCGCGGGTGACCTTACGCGGCAGACGGGACAGTTGGAAATAAAAGTTTCACCTCTGAATAATTTTTCAGAGCTACCAGTCTTCGTCGAATGTTATAAGGAACAGTGTTGACGGACCAGATGAAGTGATCTCAGAAGAACAGTCTTTTGCATCCGGTTCGCGATGGAATGAGCCTAACGAGGGCAAGCCGGAATCTTGTTGAGTTGGCTAAGAAATAAAGCTTCCCTACCTCCAAGACAGCCGATTGTAAGAACTACAAGATGGACTTTTTAGCCTTAGTACAGCCTGCTCAACTCGAAAAGAACGGCTTGATATTTCACCCGTTTTTGTTCCTTCTCTGCCGTTATATAACCATCGTCTGGTGCCGAGAATTTAATCGCGTAAATGATCTTGGTCATCAGGTCTTGGAGGAAAAAATCAGGCTTTGGAGCATTAATACGTTGAGTGGTGAAGAGTGAGAAATTCCAGTAGATCTTACACAGATCATTCTCCACATCGTACACGAGGTGTCAAACTTCATGGGGCTTGCGCCATCTCTAAATGTCATTTTTTTTTTACAAAAAAAAAAAGGATTTGTTTTTGTGTGGATTCGAACAAATTTCCAGGCGTTATTTATCAAAGTTCGAAAAAATAATTGCGTAAGATGTACGTGGAATACATGAATTTTTATCCAAACATTTGAGTTTTCAGCTCGAAAGGATCAATTTTAAGCCAAAAATAGAAGAATTAAATTTTCAGTAAGTGCAAGTACGCTCTAAGTGGGAAGCACGCACTTCTGCGCAATCTCATAATGCGTGCGACGCAGTTTCATAACCAAACAGACGAAGAAGTTATTTACCAGAAAATCACTTACTTTTATAAATAATAAATTAACTGTCCACATTATAAGTTGATCTCGTATTCGTATCTCGTAATCTATGGCTAATTTTGAAGAGAAATGTCGAGTTTTACCTTATCTTTCCTTGCGTGACCGTTTCCCTTCTTTTTGCAATCCTGTCCTCACTTATCTCGAATCAAAATGATTCCGCTGAAACTTGGTGCCAGCCACTTATTTGGTACGCTAATTTCAACCCATACGAAACGTTAATAATTTAACGAAAAAAAATCCCATAATGAGTTTCTGTCAAATATTCTTGAAAGTACATTGCTGAAGTTTTTTTCCTCCTCAACTGTCTCTCCTTGTGCTATAAAGGTCTGTACAACCCTCACCCGTTCAGTTCCCTTTTCTTCCGTGTCACTTCCTCTTTCCCCTTTTCTCTACCGTTTTAAACGACCAACGAAATTATACGGTGTAAATCCTTCATTCGGCCGTAAACTCGAGAACAACCCGACACACTCGCTCCGTATTTCCTCTTGCGTAAAAGAATTTGCGAATGGTATTTATGGAAGTAGTCCGAGGGTTGAAATAAGCTAAGGCTGAAATTTAGTGCAAAAAGGGGAATTTAGAGACATCATTCCCCCTTTCCATTTACGACAAATGAGTTGACTTGGGTAATAAAGACAAGCACTGCTTTCCCTTTTCAATTTCACAATTTTCATTTAGACTACACTTCAAGTCCCATATAATAACAGTTTCGGGGGTTATTACGCAACGGCCTTGCTACTAAATCGGTACCCTCGACACGTAAACAGTCAGGGCCGTCTGAACCGCTCCCAATCAGAATGCGTAATGTTGCGCAATATACTCGGATGAGTAATTGCGCACGATGGCCCTACGCGCTGAGAAACTGCGTGGGCCAGCAGTTCTAGGAATTAAAAGACTAGACGGGCTTCTATGGGACCTGGAGTGTATTTATTGAAGATATTCAGTTCTGAAATAACAGTTCAACTTTACTGATTAGATCAATCGATCCAGATTAAAATTTAAAAAGGGATCTTTCGATTCACTTTTGTCATTTTTGATACTGTTATATAAATCAGGGTGTTGAGCCTGTTTGCAAAAAAAAAAAAAAAATCCAGGACTTTTCCAGGACAAAAAAAATAAATTTTTCAAGGTACCTTTTTCACAGTAAAAAGATAATTTTCATGAAACATGTCTCAAAAATCTGATTTTAGGGTCGAAAACCGAATTTTTTGTCCAAACAGACAAATGTTCAAGAAAAAAGTTGAATTTTCAACCAAAAAATACAAATTTTCAAGCAGAGAGATGAATTTTAAATTAAAATTATGAAACTTAAAAAAAAAAGAATTTTTAACGAAGTAGTTCCACTTTCACCCCACAATTCATATTTTGTAATCAAAAAGACAAATTGTCAATAAATAAAGCATTTTCAGAAGACGGAAAACAAATTTTATCCAATTTGTTAAATTTTCAAGCCAAAGACGAATTTACGAATTTTTAATAAAATAATTCAATTTTCTACCTAAGAGATGAATCTTCAAACAAAAAATTAATTTTTAACAAATTGGTTCAACTCTTACGGAAGTAATTGAATTTTCGATTTAAGAAAATATGTCATTTTTTTGGATGACAGTTACTCCCAGTGGGACCCTGCGGTGGTTGTTAACCTTTAGTTTTAGATATATAAACCTTTCCAATCACTTTTTTTGAGCTTGAAACACATAATTTGTAACTTTTTCAAAGTAAAGTTTCGAAGGCTTGAATAATTAAAAATATTAAGTGTTTGAAAATCGACAATTTTAATAGTAAAATGTCTTATGTCGATTAACTGTAAAACTAAAATAATTAAATATTTTAAAAAATTGCATTATAATATTTGGAATTGAATAATAATCGAATGTAGAAAACCTTAAAAAAATATTTTAATTTGTTCAAACTTAAACGATTGTAAAATTTACACGTTAAAAATTGCAATCGTTCAAAATTGTTCTGTATCAAATCGAAAGTTTTAATAGAAAGCTGAACAATAATTTTATTGCAAATTGCGGATTAAAGTTTTTTTTCCAATTTTCAAATAATTTTAAATTGTTAGATACATAATTAGAGGACACTGAATCATTTGAAAATATTTCAAATTGAATACTTTAAAAAGTAAATCTTTTCAATTTGAACAGTGTTTGATTTTGTATTTAGAATGGAAAATTAAAAATGAAGTGTTGAAAATTGTATGGTTTGATATTGTTCGAAATAGAAATTTTTCAATTGATCCACAATAGTGGATTGATATATTTAATATAGTTGTGAATCGTTAAACGAAGTTTAGATTGGTTCAATTTTGAATGTTTCCAGTTCAAAATGACGTAATTCAGAACATGTTGTAGAATACTTAAATGTGAAAGGTTTGCAATTGAAAATTCTTCAATTTTTCAATTTCACAATTCTAGTTTAAGAAGTGTTCAGTTTTAAGCGAAGTTCAGGATCTTTAAATTTTGAAAATGTTAGCTTTTAAGTTCATAAGTCTCTTGATTTTTAATTGTTCCAAATTTTAAATTTTAAATATGCTGCGACATGCAAACACTTCTGCAAATGGAAATAAAAACTGGAATATCTTTTACGATTTTAATTTAGAACATTAAAATAATTAACATTTTTTTAATTAATAACATTTGAAATTGAACAATTTCTTATTTCGTGAATCCGTATTTAAAGTTTCAATTTTTTCAAATTGCAAGCCTTAATAGTTGGACATTTTTAAGTCTAAAACGTTTAAAATCGATTAATTTCAAATTAAGTTACTGAATTAATAGAATCCAACTATTTTTGGTTGAAATTTCATTCCTTTTGTTTCAAAATTTCACTGTTCGACTGAAAATTAAATTTTTTGGTTAAAAATTCAATTATTTTGTTAAAAAGTCATATTTTTTTGACGAAAATTTGACATTTTTGTTGAACATTCGCCTCTTTGGAAAGAAAATTCATCTTTCTTGGTTGAAAATAAACTTTTTTGTTAAAAATTTAACTGTCCTCTAAAAAAATCACTTTTTAGTGAAAATTGAACTATTTGGTTAAAAATTCATCTATTTTGTTGAAAATTGGTCTCTTGATTTCAAGTCCAACTATTTAGTTGTAAATGCAACTGCTTCGTTCAAAATTTTTTTTTTTTAAATTCCAATATTTGGTTAAAACATCATTTTTCTTGATTGAAAACGATATTTTTGTAGAAAATTCAACTTTTCAGGCTAATAATTAAGCTGTCTCCTAAAAAATTCAAGAATTTTGCGGAAAATTCGTCTTTTTTGATTAAAATTTCAAATATTTAGTTGAAAATTCAGCTTTGTAGGTTGAAAATTCAACTATTTAGCTACAAATTTCAATTAATAGGGTCATCCACAAAAATTTGGTTTGCCTCACAGTTAGGCTTTTTATAAATTTTGACTCCCAAAGAATTTGAATGTGAAATTAAAACTGAATTTTTTTACATATAATAATTTATTAAAAAGTGACAAAATATCAACCGGAAAGGTCGATTTTTTTAACGAAACAAGTGGCGCCCTCATTTTCCCATTTACCCTTACACTCGCTTTACTGCCTGCATATATTGTTTGTATTGCTTGTAGGAGCTAACCATGTACTCAAATCGAAAACATGAATATGGAATTTAACAACATATTTCTTTAATCTAAAGAAGTATTAAATCGAAACAAATTACGCCAAATTATTAAACATTTGATTTGAAAAAAAATTACTTCGTTGGAATAACAGTTTATTTGTTATGAATAATTTAATTCTAGTAAGCAAATGTAATATTTCTTTACACTGAAGAAATAAATATTCATGTAAAAACAATATCTTGTTCATCTAAATAAATTCGCTCCATTGGTATAAATGCATGAACTCTTTGTAACAAATAAATATATTTTTAATGTAATTAATATTATTTTGAGTTAAACCATTAATTCTTTGATTTAAATAAACCTTATAACTTGATTCAAGTATGCAAATTCAATTCATTCAAATGCGTCCGAATCAATTCCAAGAATCGAACTCATTGAGTCAAATATTTATTAGAAATCTATATTATCATCGGAGAAGGTAACGGATCGAGAAGAGAAATCCACTCATAACATTGAAATCTACAATATCGACCAAAGTTATATTCTCCTATACAGAAAATATTTTAACATAATTTCAGACAAGATGGAGAATAAACATTTTTAATTAAATTTCATTCAGAAAAAAGATATTCTCCTTTCACTCCGCTGGGATTCGAACGTCATGACAACCATGTTATGAGTGGATTTCTCTTCTCGATCCGTTACTTTCTCCGATGATAATACAGATTTGAAATAAGAATTCATATGAAACATCTTGCTAAATACAGCGTAATTCAGAAAAAAGAATTCTTCCTCTTATCTCTCTAGTAGCTTAGTAGTTAGAGCACCTGACCGGAAATCAGTTGACCTGGTGTTCGAATCCCAGCGGAATGAAAGGAGAAGATCTTTTTTCTGAATAAAATTTAATTAAACATGTTTAATCTCCATCTGGTCTGAAATGACGTTAAAATATTTTCTGTGTAGGAGAATATAACTTTGGTCGATATTGTAGATTTCCATGTTATGAGTGGATTTCTCTTCTTGATCCATTACCTTCTTCGATGATAATATAGATTTCTAGTAAAAATTGATATGAAACACCTTGCTAAATGAAGCGTTATTCAGAAAAAAGAATTCTTCCTCTGATCTCTCTAGTAGCTTAGCGGTTAGAGCACCTGACCGGCAATCAGTTGACCTGGTGTTCGAATCCTAGCGGAATGAAAGGAGAAGATCTTTTTTCTGAATAAAATTTAATTAAACATGTGTCATCTCCATCTTGTTTGAAATGACGTTAAAATATGTTCTGTATAGGAGAATATAACTTTGGTCGATATTGTAGATTTCCATGTTATGAGAGGATTTCTCTTCTTGATCCGTTACCTTCTCCGATGATAATATAGATTTCTAGTAAAAATTGATATGACACACCTTGCTAAATGAAGCGTAATTCAGAAAAAAGAATTCCTCCTCTGATCTCTCTAGTAGCTTAGTGGTTAGAGCATCTGACCGGAAATCAGTTGACCTGGTGTTAGAATCCCAGCGGAGTGAAAGGAGAAGATCTTTTTTCTGAATAAAATTTAATTAAATCAAATAAATATTTCTTTGAGCGACTAATCATATTTTAATGAATCTAGACCTTTTGAATCAAGGAAATCATTTTTCTGAATGTAAGAAGTATTTATTTGAATCAAGAAAATATAGCCGAAGAATTCATTTCTTTATATCAACAAAAGATATGTATTTGGTTTAAATAAAAATTATTAATGTTTAAGAATATTTATTCTTGATGCTAAGAAAGAGTATTTAAGTAAATGCATTTTCTTGGTTCCGGAAATTCTTTTCTTCAGTGTTGGAAAGAAAAATGCGATTTATGTAAAGAAATGTTTGATAAAATCAAAAAAATATTTCTTACGGTTCAAATATTAAAGTAAATATATTTAACTCATTCAACAAGTATGTCGAATATTTTTGACAATCCTAAGATTCTCTACCCACAGTAAAATTATTTTCATCATGAATAAATACAGATATATTATTGAAGATCTATGCAAAACTAAAGTATATGTTTTCACGAATGCTCACGGTATTCAGGGAGCAGGTATAAATTAGCAAAATGGAGTTAACTTTGGCATAAAAATTGATAAAAGAACAATCGTCATACATTCATAATTATTAAGAATATATCGTTTTATTTCCTCAAATTCGTAATTAGAGACATACTTATTTTTTTTTCTTTATTTATCACCTACAATAATGATCATTATTGAAGAATTATTGACCTGAAGGAAAAATGACCAGAAAAAAGAATCTAATCTTTGTGGCTTTATTAATTAATTACTTTTTATAATATGCGATTCACTTCAAACGATGATTTTTATATACTTTTATCCTTTAGTGTTATTAGTGTGCCTTATCCTCTCGTAGAAAATATCCATGAAAAAAACATCTTGTTTGTTTGAGTGGTCTTTGCGCCTATCGGTATAGGATTTGGAAATCATTGTTCATGAAAGAATGCTCGAGTTTTCATGGGGTTGTGAGTATCAAGGAAATCATGTTTGATGGTAAATTGAACCCTTTACATCCTAAAAATCAGACGATTTTGAGGAAGCGGCCCCTCTCCATATATAACCGAGCCAAGCCCTGCTTAACTCCAGTGCTCGGATTAGAAGTCTTACACAATTCGATGTGTCCGAGCGGACACATATGGAATGCTATCTAATTACATTCACTGAAGGCCAATCCTTGGGACTGTCATCAAACCTGTGAGATATTTCAATATTGCGTAAAGATTTTAAAAGCCTTGAATATTCCTCTCCGTTTAAATTCCTGGAAACCTTTTATATCTTTCAAAACTCTTGAAACCTTTGAAACAAATTTGCTAGAACGACTTTCAAGACTTTTATTGGATCGATTGGTGAATCCCAGTCTGTTTCTGAACGCTCATTTTTATCAATAAATAATAACATGTTTATATTTTCAACCTGACGATATTTAAAGGAGAGAATCTAAGCTTTTTTCCAGACAAGAGAAAAGGAACACTAAGTTAAAAAAAGACTGATATGACTGTTTGTTAAATTAAAAATTATTTTATTTTGATTGTAAATACTTCAAATTTAGAAGAGTTCTAATGCTTTTGATGCTTTGGTTTGGTATTAAGGTAGTCAATAGTTTAATTAAACATTTTTTAGTTATGAAAGTTTTATTTTTTTATTTTAGCGACTTGGAAAATTTTTTTGTAACCAGGAAATGACAAGAAACATATTTTGGTTTTTAAAGGACACCCTGAAACATTTATATTGAAAAATTGACTGCTTATAAGAAACTTACCGCTCTCATAGCACGCGAATCATAAGTACTATTACTAAAAAATATTGAATATGTAAAATGATATATCGACTGCTCCATGCAGTATGGAATCAAGTTCAGGTAACTCTGTACAAAGAAACAAGTTACCGATGTTCCGTATAAAAATGTATAAAATATCAGGTCCGAGTTGCTTCGTATATTGAATCATGCACACTTTTATTAATATTAACATTTGAAGTTTTTGTGCTAAATTTTATAGAATTTTCAGAAATACTTACTATTGTTTTGAATATCCTGAAATTCTATTACGTGATGCAAAACGTGCTTGTTGTTTATTCTGTTGCAAAAGATCAAACTTTTAAAAACTTGATTAGTATCGATATGCAGAACAACTTTAACCTGATTCTTTGTACGGAATAATCGTAACTTGCTTATTTATATGGGGATAACTGCAGTTGATTCCATATTGCATGGAACAGTTGATATACAGCAATTGGTCAATTTAGTTAGTCATAACCTACCCAGGTCACTTATCTGGAGCCGAGCGTATACCGACATTATCGGAATGGCAGATACCTCAAAAGCGAATCCTAACCTCCAAATAGTGCATATAGAGAAAATTTTTATCTAGCAGAATAATTTTTTTTTGCTATTATCTCTCAAAAAAAGAGTTCCGAGACGTCTGTTTTTCTATTTTATAGCATCTACAAATACAGTTTCAAAATTTTTTAATTTAGTGGACAAAAACCCGGGGAACTGAACCCGATTTACCACACGCGGAAGTATCACATGCCCTTAAGTGAACTGTAAAATAAGCGGTCTTTAAAATATACGGAAGTTTACTGTAATTTCAGAATTTAATGAATTGATCTTTTAAATTAGGACCGCTTTCGAAGTTAAATAAAATCGAATTTAACCGATAAATATTATATAATTTCTGAGTAAAAGCCTTCAATGTTAAATGATTTTTAATTAAAACCTTCAAAATTTGGAAATTTTATTTTAAATTAAAAGTACTAATATTAAATTGAAAACGTTTTAATTGGAATAATTTTTAGATTAAAAAATTTAATTAAATTTTTTAATTCAAATTACAATTCTAATGCATATAATAAGTCTTCACTGATTGAAATATGTAATCATTTTCACATTCTCATCATTTATGATTGAGAAAGTGTTATAATAGGCCGTAATTTGACATCTCAGTTTTTGAAAGGATCTCCACGTTTTGAAACCCCCTGAAGACGAAAATCAAGTTTTGGCAACAGCGTCTGTCCGTCTGTCTCTCTGTCTGTCGGTATGTCCGTAAAGCTTGATAACTCTCGAAAAAATTAATGGATAAAATCGTCGAGTTTGGCACACTTTTTTGTATCCTAAAAGAAAGAGCGAGTTCGTTAACCACGACAGATACGTGAAAAATTTTTAAAAGAATAATTTAAGCTTTTTAAAATATCTACAATTTTTACCTCGACCATTTTTTTATAAGACTTGATGTTTTGGTTTTAATTATCGAAAATACCATGCAAAAAATTCTACAACATTTCTTCGAAGCATTTTTTGTTAGGATTTCTCATTTCGGTTTTATTTATCGAAAATACTATAAAAAAATAGAAAATTCAAGTTTTCGGCAGAACAACTTGAGATACGGAAAAAAGTTATATGGATGAATTGCAGCTTTTAAAAAGTCCTTAGAAATGTTTTGAACAATTTTTTGATAAACTTTGTCATTTTGGTTTTATTTATTGAAAATACTATGAAAAAAAAATCCAATTCGGAACCAAATAACGCAACATACAGGAAATTTTAATCAAAATGACTCGAAATACGGGGAAAAGTTTGTGGAGAAATTTCAGCTTTTAGAAATTCCTACAACATTTCTTTAAAACATTCTTGGACAGAATTCGTCGTTTTTAAGGGTGTTGGTTTAACCCGACTTGGATTTTTTTGTATAGGTACGTCACTGACTCAATATATTTTTTTCTGAAGTATTTGAGAATGAAAGAAAGAAAACTTGTCTAATATTTGGAGTTTTGCGAGATCCCCGGATCAATAAAATGTAGAGAAATTAAGCCTTTCGCTGAGGCAATTATTATTTTTACTGAAATTATAAATTTTTCGAAAGGGAGCAATCTGCAGATAGCATAAGACAGCATTCGCATGGCGAGAACCGTTCGCAAATTTATTTTTTTACTCCCAATTCTGACATCACAGAAGCATTCTCAGGAGCTATGAAGTATTCGAAGACCCACGACTTGATGATGGTGAACCTCAAATTTTGCGAAATACGTCGCGAAATGGAGAAAAGTGGATACAAATTTGAGATGTCCTGTGCATGTGAAGACCATAAGACTGTAGTTGTAAGCAGCAAAACAAACACAACATTCAGGCCACCTGTCATATCATGCTCCGAATCTCCGAGGCTCTGAAGTACGAAATCAGTGATGCCAATGTGGGCGCCTTTTGCTACTGCGCTTGCGTTCGGGCCGCGCACTGGTTCATATATAATATATGTGCCTTGTTTATTGAGGCATTTAGGCAGTTAGGAGAAAACAACAGTAGGGCAATAAAGCACACCTTGAATGGCTATCTAAAATTTTATTTTTATTTTTATTTAATTAATAAACTATGATTTCACAAAATGATCAGAATAATGATTTTATATTATACATTTAAAACGTCTAATTTCTAAGCAAAAAACACGAATCTTCTACAAAAAGTTGCATTTTTAACCCGAGAATATGAATTTTCAACAAAAAAGTTAATTTTTGAACAATCGTTTGAAGGTTCAACCAAGTAGTTGAATTTAAAAATTAATTTTCTACCAAAAAAGACGAAATTTCAACAAAATATATATTTTTTAAATCAAATCTACCCAAAAGACGAATTTTCAATAAATTGTATACATTTTCAACTACATAGTTTGAACAATGAATGTGATGCTAGTTTCTAAATATTTTTGACTGAATAGTGAAATTTCTAATGTAAAAAGGTCAATAATGAACCAAAAGTGGTGTAGTTAAATTTTCATATAAGAAAATTAAATTTTGATGAAAAACAAATGTTTCTACAGAACAGTTTAACTTTGTACCAAATATTCGAATTTTTATCCATTACTAAATAGTGGCGTTTTGAAACTAAAAAAGATCGGCTTCCGTTTCCGACATGAAAGTGTTAGGTGGCGGTGATTGTGTGGTGCAGATTTTAGCGAAATTGCAGTGGAGTTTGAGGTGAGTTGATGGGAGAAGTGTGTTTGAGAGTTTTTTGAGTGTGAGATCGCATGTAAAATATAATAGAAGTGAAGAGATCGGTGATAATTTGTGAGCTTGAGACTGTTTTGTGTAGACTGGGTTACGTAAGGCGTTACGAACAAAGGTTACTTCAAGTCGGTTTGATGTGTAACGCGGACAGAGATAGCAAAGAAGGAAGGGATTTTGACTAGGAAGTATTATGAACGTCGAAACGTGCGACAAAAAAGAGAGGGCAGTACAGAAAAGCGGTAGAAAGTGAGAAACTGAGGGCGAAGAGTTTTGACTCAATAGAGCCATTCATAAATAGGAAGAGTGATATGGGCGAAGAGAAGAAGTAGTGAAGATGAAGTAGAAGCAGGATCGACCCTAAAAAATCCGAAAATGTACAGAACATTATTGGAAAGGGAACAACATGGAGGGGGGGGGGTACAAGGGGAAAGACTAAGCAAATGTTGAACACAAGGGACAAATAGAAGAAGAAAATTTACAGTTAGATGGCATGCGTAATATGATGGTGGAAGTAATGGGAATATATAAAGGGAAGCAGGAGAAGGAGCTGATGGAAGAAGTGAGAGAAGTACTAAAAAGGATTGATGCTAAGATAGAGATAGAAGAAGTGCGAAGTGTAGGAAGGCAAGAGCGAATAGCGGAGAGACTGGTAATGGTGAAACTAAAGAAATGGGAACAAAAGAGAAAAGTGATGAAAAAGAAGAGGGTGTTATATGGAAGCTCTGAAAGAATAGAGGATGATTTGACATGGGTAGACAGGAATATGCAGTATAAGTTAAGGAAAATAGCGGAAGAAGAAAGAAAAAAGGGAAGGAGAGCGTGGGACAAGTATGGGAGAATACAGATAGAAGGAGTATGGTGGAATTGGAACGAGGACAGGCAAAATTTAGTAAAAAATGAGGTGTCAGGAAACTAGGAGATGAAGGAACGGAAGATAAAGAAATAAGAAATAGTAGGAAACAAAAAGAGACGTGAAAGGAAAGTAGGAAAGATTGGAGGATGTACTACTGAAATATAGCAAGCTTAGAAAGAAAGAATAGGGAGATTTTGAGAAATTTGACACAATGGGATGTAGTAGTAAATATGGTGACGTGGCTAGATGAAAAGGTATGGGAAAGCGTAATGGGAAGATTACCAAGAGGTTACAGATGGAAAGTTCAAAATGCAAAGAGGAAGAATAAAAAAACCAAACAAGATATAGAAGATTTTGTATTGGAATTTATTGAATTATTTAAAGCTTTTAATTTGAAATTGTTTAATTTCAAACGCTGATTCAAGCAATTGTGGATGTTTGAGACAAAAAAAAATTATTTAACTAATCATTGATTGTAATTATTTTTTCAAATATAATATATACTTTTTTTCAAAGCACACAATTTTTAAAATGTAAACCATAAAACCAAACCATTTTCAATGTTTTGATATTTGCTTTTAATTTGAAATTGTTTAATTTTAAATGATTGTACATTGGAATAATTCATTGTTAACGATTTCAAGTTAAAAGCTGATCAACAATATTTAAAATTATCAAATTCACAGGTTTCAAAGATTTAAAGAGGGGAAAGTCACAAAACTTATAAAGTGTTCAAAAGGCTTCAAATTAAAAAATTGTAATTGTAATAAATTTAAGTAATTTAATTATTTTCAATAAAACTAATATTAGAAGTCAAAAAGGTATTCATTTTAGGTATTCTAACTCATAAAAAAATGTAAAACCTACTAACGGAAAAAAAAATTAAATAAACATAGTGAGTTCAGGGAATTAGGAATATCATGAAAACCAAGAAATTTAGGGAATTCAGAGAATTTCAAGGATTTCAGAGTATTTAGGAAGTTTAAGGAATTCAGAGAATTCACTGAATGCAAAGAATTTCAGTAATTCTGAATATTCAAGGATTTTGGAAAAGTGATGGAATTCAGAAAATTTCGAATATTCAAGGAATTCAAGGATTTCTGGGAATTCAGTGAATTTTAGAGATTTCAGAGGATTCAGGTAATTTAAGGAATTAGAGAGTTCATGGAATTTAGGGATTTTAGAACATTTAAAGAATTGAGGAAATTCAGAATATTCAAGGATATCAAAGAATATTTTACTTTCTTATATAATAAACTAAGAAGAAAAAAGACTCCACTCCTGATTGAAATTGAAAAATTGTTATTTTAATAGATTTTAACAATTTATTCAATTATTTTATCCCAAAACTAATATCAGCAGTTGAAAAAGTTTAAGGTTTTTCTTTATTCCAAGTATTTCAAGTCATAAAAAACTGTAAAGTTATTAACTAAAAAAAAAGAAATATAGTAAGCTAAATGTCAAATATCTTTATTAAAAAAATATCAGTTTCCAAGTATTAATTTCATTTTATTGTGCGATTTCAAGGGTAATCAATTAAATAAAACATTATTGATAATTACCTAATATTATCTTTATCACAATATTCTTGATTTATTTCAAAAAATATGATAAGCAACTTTTTGAGAAAATATACAAGAACGTATCTGACAAGTGCGTGCAATATTGGTGTGGTGAAAAGTGGAATTTCATTACTGGTCTAGCCAGTGGGTGGTCTTCGATATCGGAATTTGATCTTTATCGGCCACGGGATTTGTACGAGAAATCGAATTCCAAAGTCTCAAATATATTGCACGTCGATCGATCGATAATCTCACACGACTCTACCGACAGTTATTTGTTTCGAGAAAGCGACCGCGATTCGCCTCCAATTCCATTTCCTACGCGTAAAACCCTTTGGCGGGAACCCATTTCCATTAATTAAATTCGATCGCTGTCCATTGAGCCGTGTTCCGAATCCTACGTGTTGTAACATTCGTTTATCAACGAAAAACAACATGGATGGTCAAAGCCTCTTATATTTAAGCAAAATATAAAAAGCAGTTGGAATAAAAAATAAAATTTTTGTTTAAATATTTTTAATTTGTTTACATTTAATTTCAAACGGTATTTTACGTTTCTTTAGTAAGAACCTTAAATTATTCATATTTTAGGATGCGTTATGTCCTCATGGCTATTTATTATATTTATGGATAAGTGTCCAAGAATGGCCCTCTTTGACGAAGAAGGTGTAGATCTCGAAACAGTAAAAGTGCGTGGATTGGCTTTCGCAGATGACCTTTTTCATGTGTGTGTGTGTGTATGTGTGTGTGTGTGTGTGTGTGAATATATATATACGGAGAAAATTTGGTTAGGAATGATAAATTTCGCTTATTCTCTCTAGGTAAAAAAAGTATTATTTGTTTGAAAGCCTCACTAGAAATGGAGATCATCGTGCCGGAGGTCAGCACATATTCTTGATTCCTAAGTTCTCTCCTAAGTTGTCTCCTAAGTTCTCTACGTTCTTTATAACACTTAAAATTTTGCTTACGTGGAACTTTCTTCGTTAAAAAATGAGAGTATCTTCTTACAGACGTCCCCCAGTAAACTGGTGGATTTATCTGGAGCCAATTTTGACAAAAACAAACCCTCACAACCAGTCTTGAAGCAGTCTCAGATTCTTTCAGCTAGTGCGACCCAATCCGGTGGTCTAGTACAATTTCAACATCCACATTATGAACCAGAATATCCCACATCAACACAATCTCTGGTTTCTCCATCTGTTGCATCAGAACTAGATGCAGGAAAATTGGGGCATCAATATCAGCATCATTACCAAGGACATCCTGGATTAGGGCCATCAGTGTTTTAACCACCTGGTGCTTCACAATCTCCTCAAAAATAATTCGGGTATCCTCATTCTAATGCTAGACTAGCCTTATCTATCTCTCTCAATCTTTCCAAAACGGTACATCACACTATAACGTCCTGCAACCAAATCAATCTGATTACGCAGTAAGAAAATAACTTCTCAATGAAAAAATTTGTATGGAGCCTAGCCGTTCTTCAAAATATTCATTATCTTTTTTCAGCCCTAAGACTGTAATATACAGCAGAACGGACGACACTATTATCCACCACGTTTGTACGAGAATAATCCGGATGATTGGAAAAACAAATTTATTTAGAGAACTACAGAATCTGTTGTATGTAGATATTTCTCACTTATGCAATTTATTTAACTAAAAAATTAAAAAATTATTTTTATTATTTTATGTCCAAGAAATAATTATTTCATTGCGTCAATTCCTTGGGTTTATTTTGTTGAACCACGCTCTGTTAGAAATCTTTGAAGATAAATTACTTTTCTTTTGAGATAAACGTTACATCTCGTCGAAGTCATGGGACTGGTAGCTTGTGAAAATAATTTTGAAGCATCCACAAACTCATTCATTTGCCCCTGAGCTCTGTTTCTTACAAGTGCTGAATCATTTATATATATATATATATATATTCCCCTCGCCTCTCACCATCAGGGTGCGGGTTTTCGATTAACATTTTACAATAAGTGCTCAAAATGTTGTCCTCGCACTTCGCTGCACTTGTTAATCTGAGCTTCGAAAGATTCCACACAACTACCAAGTGTGTCTGGTGTTATTTGTGCGCAAGCAGACCTGATTCGATCTGGCAGGCCAATTTATCTTACCTCCTCTACCGATCCATCGTCCATTGAATTCGCGATTGAGTACTTGCCTCGCGATTGCCCAATAATGTGCTGGACAACCGTCATTTTGAAACCACATGTTGTGTCAACCTTAGGTCTTCAAGCAATATTGGAAGTTCATTTTCTAAAAAGCTGTGATATTTTTCACTGTTTAAATTTCCATCAATAAAATACGGACCGGTAAGTTGATCTCCATTTATTCCATACCAAACATTTACGGACCATGGACGCTGATGCTCAACTTCACGCAACCAGTGTGGATTTTGTACACTCCAATAGTGCATGCTGTACCGATAAACGTTACCATGGTTTGTGAAAGACAACTTATCTGTAAACAGTACTCGAAAAAAGAAATTCGGGTTTCCTTGTATCTGCTGAACCGCCCATTAACAAAATGTCACTCGGTTTTGAAAATCATTGCCATGAAGTTCTTGATGCAGTGATATATGATAAGGATGATATTTATTACGTTTTAATACCTTCCAAACACTGGATAGAGACATTCCGGAATCGCGGCTTAGGTTATTAGTAGTACTCGAAAATACAAACAATTCATTTTCATGACATTTTCTGATGAAAAAAAAAATACCAGAGTTACAGCATTTTCAAAATTCAAAAAAACAAACGAAAATGAAAATTTTAAGCCAAAAAACGCACGATATGAAAAACAGCGAAGAGAAGAAAATCTTTGCTTTTTGAACACCCTACAATATTGTCAAGACAACTTTTTGAATTTTATGAAAAATCAAAATTTTAAATTTTGATCGCACAAAAAAATAATGAAAAATCAAAAATTCCATTTTGCGGTCAAACTATGCAAGATATGAAGAAAGATTAAGCATTTTGGAATGAATCGAGTTCGGAGCACGAGAAGCGTGATGCGAATGTGTTCGTTAAAGCCGAAGGAGCTTTAACAAAAGAGAATTCACAATCCCCAAATTACAGTTGTAGATTCTTTACCTTTGAACTTCTTTGTTGAAAATTTATTTTTTTGATTGATGATTCATCTCTTTGGTTAAAAATTAATTTTTTCACTGAAAATTTAACCATTCGATTTTTGTTTAAAAATGTATCTTTCGTGGTAGTTTGTGGGAGGGCTTATGGGTCTTATTGGACTATAAATCTGGATACGTGAACCAGAGGGGCTGCATCGCGAGGTGTATCTACTCTAGGGAACTGACGGACTCTAGTGAGTGGGACTTAAACTAAGGAGCGATCCTTTTAGGGGGTAATGGCAAAGCCTACTGGAATATCGAGGGTGCTATTTCTCATGCTCCCAAGCTACGATGTGATCGCCGTGTCAAAGGCTGAATGGTACAAGGGTTAACAAATCATTGAACATCCCGGGCTGCCCCCCTCAGTAGAGAAGGACAGGCCGGGGTCTCAAAGGAGGTGCCTTAAAGGAAACTTTGGGACACCAGGTCGAATCCTATAGTATGTAGACCCGCCCCCTGCAAGCGGGGCTCTGCGGCGAGTGTTTCTAATTTCCCTAGCTTCTCGTGGGACAATTAAATGAAACACGAAAAACAAAATAAAAAATAATAATGAGGGGCCTGTTCTGAGACCCTCTTCTAACCCACCGCCAGTGGTGGAAGGCTCCTCAGGGGCTGTCAACCACGAGCGGTGCGAACTTCTGGAGCCCCTGCGGCTCTGGATTACCGACTCTATCTAGGAGTCCTGAATTAGCCTTTTAATGGCTAAGTCGGGAGGCAGGAATTGCCCTAATCCAAGAACCCTGGTTATACAGCGAAAGGATTAGTGGCTTGTTAGGATGTGGTTCCATATATAAGGGGCCACGAAAAAAAGCGCCAAGGGCATGCATAGCCGTCAAGGGTATGGATGCGATCTTGATGCATAAACTCTGCTCTAGAGATCTCATCGTTATTAAGGTGAGATTCAGGGGCAGTAGCGGAGATAGGCTATAGGTGCTTATTGCCTCGGCTTATTTCCCTGGCGATGCCGAGGAACCCCCGCTTCCCAGAGAGGTGGAGGATCTAATTCGGCACTGTTAAGAGAACAAAATTCCTCTGCTGTTGGGCTGTGATGCAAATTCCCACCACACGGTGTGGGGAAGCACGAACATCAATGACAGGGGGAGAGATTTAATTGAATACATAGCAGGCACAGAGCTGGAGATTCTGAATCGGGGTGATACTCCCACATTCCACACTAAAAACAGGAGTGAGGTTCTCGATTTGATTCTATGCTCGGGTGTACTGAGGAGCAGGGTAGTGGGCTGGAGAGTCTCCGATGAGGAGTCTCTCTCGGACCACAAATATATCGTGTTTCGATTGACCCTAGGATAACCGGTGGTTTCCAAGATCAGAAACCCCAGAAATGCACTTTGGGACTCGTATAAAGAGGAACTCAAAGGGAGGCTTGCGGAATAATCCACAAGCTATGGTACCATTGATGAGTTGGAGCACGCCGCGGATTTTCTGCGAAGGGCTCTGACTACATCATATGATGGTTGAACTCCTAGGTGAGGATTGGTGGATGGAACCTTGCGGCCGGCAGATATAGGGTGGTTTTCCACGCAACCCTAGGAAAATTTTGAGAAACACGGAGGCGTTAATATGGTTTCTCCGATAAGATAATTTTGGCGGAAATGCCTGTCCACTGACGGACTTTGTGGTCATCTCGCCCTGGGCTTATCCATATTAATGATGAATGATAACCCTAGCGATAAATTTAAAGGAATATTACCTGTTCATGTAGTGAATTTTAAGGTAATTCTCTTGAGTACGCCCGCACCGGAACTTGCCTAGGATCTTGGACTCGATAATAGAGATTTGCAGGCACTAGAAGCAACCTGAAGAAAATGAGGTGCTGGTCCCAGGACTTGGAAGGTGCGTCTTGTCTTGCTTAATTTCATACTATATATATAATATAAGGAAAGGCATTGTATTATTAAGATGTCATTCACTGATTTTATTTGAATATAACTGAATAATTTTTTAGGAGGCGTGTTGGTTTATTTCATAGAATATGCCTGTTTGGTCACTAAAGTAATCGTTATATTCTGAGAGCGGTATAAGTGGCTGAATGACGGCTCTTGTTTATGTGAACTCAAGCAGAACCGAGTGTAGGACTAAACAGGCCTTATGTCGTGATCACTAAGAGAGCTGGTGTGAATGTGTAATCTCTAGTTAGTTCAGATCAGAATTCGATACAAGAAAGACGTGGCTTTCAAAGTGCACTATGAATAAAGCACTAATGTGGTTTTGAAGTTATATTACGTTGTATTATTTCATAGCCTAATCTCCTATAATTTCCCTCGTAAAATTATAAATAATTTTTAAAGCAACTCTGCAGTTTTGCGATTTTTCTTAATCGGATTTTGTTTGAGAAATCTTGATGCCATTATTCTGAACTTGCTTGTTTAGTAAAAATCGCCGCTAACTATAACAGCTTTTGTCCTTGATAACAGATTTTCGAAAATAATGCCCATCTTGGACATTCTCTCAGAGAAAAAATCTCTTATTACGAAATATTGTTGGTCTCAGGTCACCAGTTAAAAAAATAATGACAAACATTCATCTTTGCAACTATAAAGCAATTTTAAACGTTTTCTCTTAAATAACTTTCTGAAAACAATATTGTTCCGATATTTCAAGAAATAGATTAGTAGAGCAACAACTTCTCATTATTAATAGCAAATTGCATAAAAAGCATGCTCAACTCGAACTTTCTCTGAGAGAAAAAATCTCTTATTACGCAATATTGTTAAGCTCAAGTCACCAGTGATGTTTTCATGTTTTGAATTTTGCAAACGATCACTTCCTAAATTTTTTCCATTTGGTGAGAAAATACGGCCATAAATTTTCTTTTATTTAAAAAAAATAATAACAAGTGTATGACTGTAGAAATGATTTTTCATGAAAGCACTATTTAATTGTTTTTCTAGAAAAATATCAATTAAATCAACATAGACCATCAATAAAATTTTTGAATATCACACTTCCTCAAATGATTAGAAAAAAATATTTTCAAAACTTTCATAACTTTCCGAGGTGTGCCATTTTTTATTTAAACACAGAAAATGTCAAATAACAACAAAACGACCTAAAATGGATGCTCATTCTCCTCTTGGGATCCCAAATCAACTGGTTTGTATAATTTTTAGGCAATATTTCCATGCATTCAAAATCTCACAGGTTAATATTTCCATCTGTATTAACTTGTCTAGAAAATTTGCATCTTGCTCAAATCAACTCTTTATATAACTTTGAAGTCCGCAGTATAAAAAATTTTAAGCATTCGGAACAATTTAAAACATCAAATTCACCTGAATATAAACTCCTGAATATTTTTAATCCTTCGGAAGGATTTGCTTCAAGACGACGGAATCCTAAATTTTTGACGCACTCAAATGATAAAAAATATACTTTAAAAAATTAGCTCAAGATATTACCCGGGAAAACAAATTTTAGGAGCTATCTCAGACCATTAATTGTAATGAAATTATAAATTTTCTTATTCTAGGCCTGGTATATTGAAACCAATTTATTTTTGTTTCATCAATTTTAAGGGTTCTTTCTCTATAAATAACAAGTACTTTCTAGGGATGAAAGAATTCTTTAGCTTAAAATTTGTGTTCATTAAAAATTGAAAATTAAGAAAATTTATGTTCAGACCTAATACGGCCTAGCAAAATCCTACTACCGATTGGCCCGATTGGGAACGATTGAAACTTTGCAACACTCAATCGTTTCTAATCGTGCACACGCGATTAAGAAACACGATTGGAAACGATTCGAATTTCTTTCTATCGTTCTAAATTGTTTTCAATTAATTATTTCTAGAAGGGTATTTTCCACGCCTCCATTCCATACCGCTCCACGTCGCGTGTTGGTAGTGTACACTGAACACCGTTACATCGCATATGGAAGCTCCAGGTCCTGTCGACGTGGCGCTGTACACTGTCTAAACGCAACATGGAGCTGTATGGAATGAAGGCCTCGATTTACCCTGAAACGATCGGTAATTAGCCTGGTTGACGGTATATTATAATATTATATATTTACCAATGGAATTGACCACAATCGCCAAAGCGAAGAGGAGTGCACCAACGAACCTCATTTTTTCTAGCTATTGTAGTGTAACTAATGTATATTCTACAAGATATTTCAGTATCTATCCCAGTGGCTATCTCATTTGTCCTTGAGAAGTATTTGACAATTTGTAATATGGTTTGCAGGGCAGCTTAATCGTTATCAGTTATATTTGATACACGTGCCGCAAAATATTACAAATATTAATAAGAATCAGGTACTTGAATTTTTAACCAATTAGTTGAATTTTCAACATACAAAGATATACTTATAACCAAAAAGTATAATTTTCTACCAAAAGACGAATTTTCAATAAAATAAATTTCCCATTTCTATAAGGGTAATTTTCACGCCACCGTGATAAATTTCTGTAGACATTTTCAGAGACGCGTCTCTAAAGATTTACGCAGAAATCGTTTCTGAATTTTTCTAAACAGAAACAGAAATTTCAGCAACGCTAATTTCATAAAGCTTTAGTCACATGTTTCAGAAAATTGTGTTAAAATTTAAGAATTTTTAGCGGCTCTCACTAATAATTTCAAGGGATTAAACAATTTTCCGGTTCTTTAATTTTAATATATTCTAATATAATAATATTCTAATCTATTATATTCTAATATAAATATATCCTTCTTTAAAAAATAGATAGGGGTGAGCGGGGCACTGACGTCAGGGCGGATAAGCTAGGCACCCCTCTAAAAACTTGTAATACAAGTAAAAAAAATCAATTTCTCTTTTATTGGAATTTAGTAAATGTATAGTAGTTAAATAGTTATTTAAAAAAGAACAAAAGTATCGAGGTGGGGCAGAGATGGGCACCCTAAGATGGGGCACGAAATGTCACACTCGCGCCATTCTAAGATGTGTTCAGAGAGAGCAGCTCATTTTTAACCTAAAATTTTGTTACAGTTCTGTGATTGCTAGGATGTAATATCAGGTGTAAATATTTGTCTAGTTGCATGTTATTTTAAGTAGAAACAAATGGTTCGTTATTATAAAAAAATAAAATAAAAAATTTAGTTATACAGATGGTCAATTGAAATTGGTCATCTTTAAAACAACTTCGTTAATATTAATACATAAATATTAATATATTTTATGATTAAATTTAAGATCTCACATTTAAATATTAACAATTCATTTCTGTAGCTATAATAAAAATTGTATTAAAGAAAAACAAATATGATAATAAAACTTACAGAAAATAATCAAAGTTAATTATTAAATTAAAAATATATTATATTTTATTTATTTATATTTTATAAAACTATTTTAAAAAGTACCATTCATCGATCTCGTTTTTATAATATACAAGAAAAATCGCTGTTTTCGTCGATTTTACGTCTATTTTTGCGTTTTTCGGAAAAATATGAGCCAACTGGATTATTTGGACCCCGGATTCGGATTCAGCGACCCCAAAAACATATAGACATGATGGTAAAGTCCACCGGGCATTAAGATATTTTTTTTTTGTATAAATATACAAGAAAAATCGCTGTTTTCGTCGATTTTACGTCTATTTTTGGAAAAATACGAGCTAACTTGGATATTCGGACCCCGAATTCGGATTCAGCGACCCCAAAAACATATAGATATGCCAGTGTAGTCCGCCGGGCAGACCACTTTTTTTTGTGTGCCGGTGTTATTTTACATAATTACACTTTCTGAAATATTGCTTACAGAAAAGTAGCTGACCAGTTAACTGAACCTTTAAAGATCAAAAATGAAAAAAAAAATTATTCTGAAATGTAGACTACCTAAAAATCAAATTTCAAATAATTAAATGGTTTATTAATTAAATAATTGTAAATAATTTTATTTTAAATTAAGTTCACGAGTTCTGTCACGATCATATTTTTTCAATTTATATTATCGAATCATTTAAATTTTCAAAACGTCAACACCTTCTGGCTCCATTGCTTTCATTTAGTTTCATGTCAATATGAATTTGCGCGTTGAACTCTAATATCGATTGTCGGTCTCTTCGATTCATTCTTTGGTAATGCGGCAACTTGGCTATAATAAAACAAGTGAATTTCGTGGTTGAAAATTGCAAGAATAATATATAATAATAATATAATAATATATATAATAATAATAATAATAAGAATAATTCAAGAATAAGATTTTTCCTAAAATGTTCAGCTACTTGAAATGTTTATTTTAAATAGAAAATTTGAAATTATAATGTGGCTGAGACTAGGAAAATAAATAAAGCGAAGTTGGGGCCAAGGGTCGGTAAGTTAGGCTCTGGCCGGATTAGGCGTTTCATTTGTGGTCTGGTCCTGTCTAAACCCCCAATTTGGGGCCAAGTTTTTCCTATTTTGGGCCCAGCTAGCGCCATGAAAAAGTTTCCACACGGGTACACTCCTACCTTAGAAACAGGAAATTCAGAGTAAAAATAAACAGCAAGCTCTCGGACGAGTTTTACATTCCAGCAGGTGTCCCCCAGGGCAGTATAATGGACCCAGTTTTTTCAACATATAGATCAATAATATAACCACAATTCTCAGAGTCTTTTTGGGAATATATGCTCCGACACGGTCCTATATGTCAAATAAATATGTACCAAAAATATCGCGAAATACCTCAACACAGCACTCCAGGTCATTGAGAACTGATGCCTGCTGTTGAGAATTAAAATCAACACCGCGAAATGTGATCAGTTCTTGTCACCATCAAAAAAGCACCGATTCCTGAACCACCACGAATATCCGGGCAGCCCATCAATTAATAGAGGTCAGTTAAATATCTCGTTCAGAACTTAAAGAAAAATGGAAAATTCAATATGCATATTAAATATGTAAGGACCAAAGCCATGGGTATCACCTCTCATCTTTATTCGATCGTAAATCGATACTCGAGCATAAAACCTGATTATGGAATCCTGATTTATAAAACGTTTATCAGACTCATACTGGCATATGCATGTAAGTACAGTATGGCAAGGAACCTCCAAATATAACATCCAACAAATCCAGATAGTTCATAATAAATTTGTCTGGTGTATCACGAAAACCCCAAAGTACACCAAAAACGATCTTCTGCACAAAGAATTTTATTTACCAACTATTCCAGAGTACATCCAGGACACTGCCAAGAGATTTTATGAAAGATCAGCCAAATCCAAGTATGCCCATATCTCGACCCTTGGAGACTATGATTTCGGCTCTCTTGCCCGGGTAGAAATTGAAACTTGGTTCTTAATAGGCCCTGTCTAGATTTCATATTTACTATCGAGGCCCTAAAGTCGAGAAGTTAGTCTTCAAAAGTAGGGTGACTTTGACCAAGCATATTTTTAATGTCATCAATATTTATTAAAATTTGAAAAATATTTGTTTTAGCTTATTTATTTACGGATCCAGGCATACCACGTACGTTATAATGGTTAACAATGGTCAAAGTTACCCTACTTTTGAAGAATAATTTCTCGGTTTGTAACGAGATATGCCTGGATTTATAAATACGTAAGGTAGAACGAATATTTCTCAAATCTTAATGAATATTGATGACATTGAAAATATGCTTACTATCGGCGGGAAAATTCGAGTCCTCTGACTTTGACGTTAAAAAAGTAAGTGAAGAAAAAATGGTAGCTGAATGAATGAAGGATGATATTAAAGGTCAAGATGTTGTACGTGCATGAGCGTGAAACGAATATGCCAAAACAATTTTTATAGCTTATAGCCCCGAAAATCTGTTAAAAAGTAGGGAACTTTGACAGCTTTTAAAGAGAGTGAACTTTGGAATACAGTTTTTTATTGAAAAAATAATAGGTAAAATCTGAAAAAATCATTATGGTACTTTAAACATTTGTAAAAAAATTGCGTTTAAAAATTTGTAGAATATAACAAATTGTTCATTTTTTGTGCATAAATAAACAACTGTACTATCTTCAGTTTTAATGAAGATAATGAAGTGATCTGAATTAGAGGCAGTTAGTTGAACTATTTGTAATTATTCACAATTTGAAAGAAGTATGTGCTTCTTTTTCTCTTCGTGCAAATTGTGATATTGGAAGACAGTTTTTTATACTGGAAAGAAAGTGTGAGAAACCAGCGGCGTGCCTTTTTTGCATGGGATCGTCCTCGTCTTTCTTGGAAGTACATGCTGAGTAAAGACGAGAACGGTCGCATGAACAAAAGGCACCCCGCGGGTTTCGTACACTTGCTTTCCAGTATAAAAAACTCTCTTCCAATATCGCAATTTGCACAAAGAGAAAAAGAAGCACATACCCGTGTGGAAATTGCCAAATGTTTGCCCAGCTACAACTTGGCTGTGCATCTGTGCATCTGTTTAATTTTTTAACGTCAAAGTCAGAGGACTCGAATTTTCTCGCCGATAGTAGTCAAAGTTCGAAACTATCCCATTGAAATGCTTCGATCAGAAGAAAATTCAAGCATAGTATTTTCAACACTTCAAACCTTATTTCGCCTTCTTGAGGCTGTATGTTATGTATAACCATTGTTAACAATTACAACGTATGTGGTATACCTGGATATGTAAATAAATAAGGTCGAACGAATATTTCTCAAATTGTAATGAATATTGATGACAATAAAAATATGCTTGGTCAAAGTTACCCTACGTTCGAAGACTAATTTCTCGGTTTGTATCTATTATTTGAGAATTGAAAAGTATACCATCAATACAAAACGCTTTTTTTCTAGTATATTAAGAAACCAATTCCAAATTTTCACTCGATATCGAATATATTTCGAAACTATCTCAATGAAATGTTTTGATTATAAGAAAATTCAAGTCGAGTATTTTCAACATTTTAAACTTTACTTCGACTTCATTCAATAATATATTATGTATAACCATTGTTAGCAATTATAACGTATGTCGTATGCCTGGATTTGTAATTAAATAAGGTAGAACGAATATTTCTCAGATTTTAACAAATATTGATGAGATAAAAAATATTCTTGATCAAATGCTATCCAAATTTTTGCTATTGACATTCGACTGCCAAAATAAGAAACTTGGGTTCTTTTCATTTTTCGATTATTATGTTTAATTTGTTATGACAAAAATGACTCCTAAAAGAATATATAATTCGAATCAGAATTTCAAGAAACATGTAAATCCGTTGAACGTCAGAGAAGTATTTTTGACAAATTTTTTGAGGACTAACATTTCGTACATTTCTTTGGTGGCTAAAGAGAAAATTCAGAAATGAATTTGAGAAGGTCGAATTTTTATGGTTCATTGCAGTGACTCGGAAAAGCTTGAAAATTTGTATACATGTAGAAGATGACATATAAAGAGCACCTGCAAATTTTAAGGCACTTATCTGTATTTAAAAGTGCTTTAAGGCACCTGCACAGTTGCCGGAAAAATTGATTGATATTGATTCGACAGCAAAAAGTTTCAAAAAAAAGTTGGTCTACTTCGAAAGATGCATATTTTCATTTTCTTAACATTTTTGGATAAAATTGATACATTCAGAGAAAAAATCGATTAAAGGAATACCAGAACAATCAAAAGCTGTTTTCCTGTACAGCAAGTCATTTTTTCGAAAATTGTCAAGAGAGAAAAAATACTCTATAGCAGGTATACTGCAAAATTACTGCGGAATATTTTATTGAAATGTTTATATTTACCAAGTTATACGCATTATTCATTCTATTTCCATTTTTCCGTTCACCTGTTCTATCTTTAGTAATTTAAAAGAAGGTGTTCTCCAAATTAGTACATCAATAGTGTAAGTCTTGTGTAACAAATTAGCGTCAGCTACTTTGAGGTAGAATAAAAGCTTATTTTGCTATAAACAATAATAAAGAGATTCACGTTCTCAGCTTCTAATTATCGTAGAAGGTTGTAATCAAGCTGAATATTATTCAAAAAACTTAAATAATAAAATCGCTTTACTTCCATTTTTGCATTATTTATTCTTGTTAAAGTTTATACTTCTTCCGTTGGAATGTATTCGATCTTTAATACCGTGACAAGTCAATTTCCCGGACGCAGCATGGGGTCGTCTCAGATTTTTCGACGGCCACTGGCGATAGGCGTAGTCGATTACACTGCTTGTAGACGAAGTTTCATTACAAATTCTTCGTGGTGCATTTTTAATGAAATTCTATAATATTCACTCAGAGGTATCATTATGCTAATGCGAAATACAATGTGGTCGAGAATGTGAATGTGACAGGTAACTGCAAGAAAATCGAAAAATTAGTTTTGTGTTCAAAATCGCGTTCAGGATTTATCCATTTTTTCGACATTCGTCTATTTTTTGGTTGAAATGAACAATATAGTGAAATTTTTTATTCTTTCTTCAGTTGAAATAGAGCGCTTCCGTTCCAAAATGTATCTCTTTTATAAAAAAATGTCATTTTTTAGGTTGAAAATTCAACTATTTTGGCACAAATGAATCTGATTTTGTTCAGGATTCAACTATTTTGTGGAAAATGCATCTTTATTTGTTGACTTCAACTGTAATTGATTTCAAATTAAAATATATAGTTCAGCACCTTGGTTGAAAAGTAATTCTTTCGTTGAAAAATCATATTGTTAGTTTGACGATGCAACTTATTTGTGGAAAATTTGTCTTGTTTCTTTGAAAATACAACAATTTAGGAGGCTTTTGTTCTGTCTTGGTTCCAATTTCGCTTTAAAATTGGTCTCTTTGTCAAAAAATGGTTAGTTTTTATATTAAAAAAAAAACTTTTACAACCAAAAGAAAGTTTGGTTAATTTTTTTTTTACTTTCATTATTTCCTTGTCAACAGGAAGAAATGATTTTTCAAAGCAGAAGGAACATTTTTGAAGTTTTGAATTGCCAAATGGAACGGATGAATTTTTCATATGAAAGTTACTTCTGAGCCAAATATTTTTTGACTTTTCACAAAAATAATTAAATTTTTAATAGAATATATTCTATTCTGAAGCATATGGTTAAATTTTTGAAACGTAAAATATTACTGTTGTACAGAAAAGTTTATTTTCAACCAAAATAGTACAATTGTAACCATTTGCAAACGAAACAGATGAATTTTCAACGAAAGAGTTAAATTTCCAACAACAAACTTAATTTTCAACCAAACAGTTCAGTTTTGTCCCAAAATATTTGAATCTTCTATACATAGAACAAACCAATTCGAAGGACAATAGTTACATTTTCAACAAAAGAAATATAAAGTTTTTAGCAGAATTTATTACTCCTCGAAATCATATAATATTATGTTTAATTCAGAAAATACGATTTAAAAAATATTTTTAGAAAAATAATTGTTTCAACAAATTATATTTTTTTAAACAATTAAAAAATGGTTAACATATTCTTTTTGTACACTATATATTCAGAAAAATAATTATATGTATTTTTTAAATTTAATTTTGTTAAAGTTATCGAAAAAAACTTCTTAAGCAAATCAAAATTGTTTAAACAAATGCAAATTTATTAAACATTAAAAGACATGTATTAAAATTATATAATTATTCAACAAAAAGTAGCATAGGATACCAATTTGAGAAAAAACTGGACATCTCTCGAGCAATTTTTAGAAATTTTGAGAATAAACAATAAGTAATTGTTTAAATAATTAAATAATGTTTTTAAAAAATTAACTACTCCAAAAAATGACAAAATATTAGATTTCAATCAGAAAATACGATTATTTTTTACATTTTTTGGGAATAAATAATTTTTATTCGTTCAAGCAGGTTTCTATTAAAAAATGTGGATGGTGGTATAAACAATAACATAAAGTTTTTAGCAGAATTTATTACTCCTCGAAATCATATAATATTATGTTTAATTCAGAAAATACGATTTAAAAATAATTGTTTCAACCAATTATATTTGTTTAAACAATTAAAAAATGTTTAATATATTCTTTTTATACACTATACAGTCAGAAAAATAATTATATGTATTTTTTTAAATTTAATTTTGTTAAAGTTATCGAAAAAAACTTCTTAAGCAAATCAAAATTGTTTAAACAAATACAAATTTATTGAACATTAAAAGACATGTATTAAAATTATATAATTATTCAACAAAAAGTAGCATGGGATACAAATTTGAGAAAAAACTGGACATCTCTCGATCCATTTTTAGAAATTTTGAGAATAAACAATAAGTAATTGTTTAAATAATTACATAATGTTTTTAAAAAATTAACTACTCTAAACAATGACAAAATATTACATTTCAATCAGAAAATACGATTATTTTTTACATTTTTTAGGAATAAATAATTGTTCAAGTAAGTTACATTTGTTTAAACAATTAAAAAATGTTTAAATAGTCATGGGAAATATTCCAATTGTTCATTAGTAATTATTTGTATGAAAAAGACGACGGAAATTGCTAAAAATTAACAATAATACGTGAAAATGTAAATTTTTTATTTTTGGCTCATATTTCGGGTGCTGTGTGAGCGATAAGGGCGGTTTAAAACTAAAAGTTATTAGTATGATTTCATTTCATATGTACTCCTCTTCAATTCCCTAAAATAGTTGGAACGTTTCGATCAAACCCTGAAGTATGAGTTCAATTTTTCGAAATAGCGCTGAAGTTGCAGACGTCTACCGGTGACGGTTACACTAATTGTTATGGATTTTCAATTTTTAATTATTTATATTTTTTTCATATTACTCTTGGATAAGGTTTACTAAAGACACTGGCACTTCCGGTTTTTCGAATTTTACATTAAAAAAAAAATTGGAGCAAAAAGACGTTTTTTTTCAGAAATTTCGATTTTCATATAAAATTAATGAAATGTGACAGTTTAAAAATTGATGTTATGAAATATATTGAAAAAACGAAATTAAATCAAGCACAAAATCCAAAATTGTCCCTGCTGACGAGGGTCAAATCGGACCAGATGTGCCCGGAAATCGTGTCTATTACCTTATACGGTCCATTTTCATATAAAATTAATAAAATGTGACAGTTTAAAAATTGAAATTATGATGTATATTAACCGAAAGAGATAATATCAACAATAAAATCCAAAATTATCCGTATGGACGAAGGTCAAATCGGAACAAAAATGTTCCCGGAAATCGTGTCTATTGACTTATACGGTCCATTTTCATATAAAATCAATGAAATGTGACAGTTTAAAAGTTGATAATCCGGAAATTATAATTAAACTATTAAGACTGAACATTTGAAACAGTACAATTGAAATATGAATTTCTTTATTTTTATAATAATCGATTTTTAAATTACGTAATCGATTTCGAAGGTTCTGAAAGAGCTTTTTTCAAAAAGTCGAAAGTGTGCTACAATTCGAGAGATAATAAAATAATTACACCGCTCAAAAAACCTGAGAAAGTATCCATGATGCCCCGAAACCGAGGCCTGTGATATAGGTAAAATAACTTACCAAACCAATGACTTCATGTTCTGGAATAACACATCTCAGAGCCATGTCCTTGAGATCAATGACAATATCTTTTATAGCTCGGTTGTCGGCCAAGTTGTCTAGAAGAAGTTGTTGCAGATCACGTTTTGCTTCCTGGCTAGCTTGGGCCTTGTGCAATTTGACTATGTCTGCTAAATCGACAGCCTCGAATACAGATCGAAAGTATTCCTCTGATCTCTTGTTCAGTGGTACGAATTCCATTAACCTAATCAATCAAAAAATATTATATATATATATATATATGTGTGTGTGTGTGTGTGTGTGTGTATGTATTACGTGCCTTCCTTCGATCCCGCCGCGTTTTAAGGCCGTCATAAGACTGGGAAGTCCTTTTTCTTGTTTCCACGTAACAAACACCTCGAGTAAGAAGTCTAGAGCTAGATTATCTTTAACAAGGTGTTCGTTAATAAGAACAGAGAGCACAGTTGGTGGTACGGAACCATTTGAGATCCACAATGCCGTCATCCTAGCCAGCTTGATTCTTTCTTTCGGAGTGAAACCTTTCATGAACACCAACACCTTCTTCATTTCCTCGTCGAACATTTTCTCCAAATACTTATACCGCCGCATGAGCTTAATAAATACCTGACAAATAATATTATGGCATAAACAAACAGTACTATTATTTTAATACAGGTATGCCTTATTGACAATCGTTAAATCTTGGAGTCCATTTGAAACATTTAATAATCAATAGTATATTTTTATGTAAATGTATTTTTGCAGTATATGATAAATAATGTTCGTTAAGGCCTATTCCGCTTCTTTTGGTATTAAACATTTTTTTTATTACAAAAAATTTGCCGACATGTTTCAACTTGTAATTTCAGGTAATTTTCCAGGCTTATTCTAGAAGGAAAAACAGGTATTAAAAATAAAAAAATAAAAATATATATATATATATAAATTGTCGCAGTTTACCAATTATAAAGAAAGAAAAGAAAACCCTCTGAAGACTATGTTGAGTTTAAAATAAAGCGAAAATTTAAAAAAATTTATAACGTATCATTTATGGTATAACCGTAAAAAAATCCCATCTGAAACAGAAATGATTTGTGAACGAGTTAGTTCATCAATTTAAAATGTTCTTTTCAGTAATTGGGTAAAAGTTTTATAAACTTGCAGGAAATTTTCCTTGAGATTATGCAATTATTAAACTGTTTTTTGTAAAAAATTGTGTGTGACGAATTTTTGTCGAGTCAAAAACTCATGATAATCATAACGATACTAATAGCTGATTTGGAGGTTAGGTTATGCGAAGTTATATAGGTATATGTGACTAAAGAAAGACGGCGTAAAATTCAAATTAGGGCCATGTGACGAGTGGGTCACGTGACCGGCTTCCTACATTATCGACACTTTTTTTATTTGTAAACTTATTTTCTCACTAAGAGCCACATCGAATTAAAAATTTGGGATAATAAATAAGAAGCACTAAGAAACGCGGCTCTCGTCCTAAATTTTTATAATTATGAAAAAAGCAAAAAAAAAAAATTATTTACAAAACAAAAACTTTTTTCATACATATAAAAATTTAGGACCAGAGCCGCGTTTCTTAGTTTTCAACTTAGTTTTCCAAATTTTCAACTCGATGTGGCTATTCGTGTGAAAATAAGTTTACAAATAAAAAAAGTGTCGGTAAGGTAGGAATTAAGTGGACCTCTCTGAGATATTCTCGAAAATGTAAAAAGAGAAGAAATTCCTGAAATACTGTGGAGGTCTTGATTCGTTCTGAGTAAATTAATTAGGAAAAATATTCGAACAAGATTATAAAATTCAGTGAAAACCATTAAATGATTCCCTTTCTTTCTTAATTAATTAATTAATTCCATTCAAAGTTCTAAAATCAATTCACAAATATAAACCGGTATAATATACTTATCTAGCCAAGCAGACTCCAACACTTTCCACTTTCTTTCCGATTCTCAGGTTACACTGTTACAAAAAAAAATCAAACTTTAGTATTTAAAACTTTGTCTGTTTCCCAAATTCTGGGAGACACGACCCTCCTCTACTCAAGCACGCCCGCGACTGACAAAATTTGAAAAAAAAAAAAAAAAAATTTGGAAAAAACAATGCGCATCAGAATTGTTGGCTTTTTGGGATCTCGAATGCACTAAAAAGAATTTCCAAACACCATCCCTATATCTAATTAAATAACAGCTAGTTAAAAAATCAAACTTAGACATAAGGAAGAACATCAGACTTTCAAGCTTTTTGTCAGCTCTTGAATGCATCAAAACCCAATTTCCAAAAAACACCCCTATCTCTTAAAAAATCTCTGTAAAAGATCAAACTCGGAGGAAATAAAGCACATTAGACTCTTGGGCTCTTCTGAACTTTCGAAAGCAACAAAAAAAATTTTCAGAAACCACCCTTATGTCCTAATGACTTTGTGATCTTTGGCGCTCCAGGAAAGCACGGTTTCTGATTTTTATGCCCAAACACCTAGCAAGCAAAATCGCCCCTTCTTTCTGAAAAATTACTTCTCAAAATGTCTTTCACTTCCAGAGGCTATGTGATTCTTGTGCTGAATCCCCTAACAAAATCACTTTTTCGAATTTTGTTCATTGGACTCCGCGAAAACTATTCTTATGATTCTAAGCAACCATAAAAAACAAAGAGTTGCTAATAAAAATGTGTACAGACAGCAATTTGTTCAAATCTATTTTGCTAAACATAAATTATTAGGACAGTGAGGTGGGTGGAAAATGCCAATCTTTCGGGACAATGTTCCTCATAGTTTTAGGCATCCATAAATGAATAATCAACTTAAAATTGCTCATGACAGTTGAAAGACAGAAATTTGTTTAAAGACAATTTAAGAAACTTTAATTATTAAGAGAATGAAATGAACAGAAGACGTCAATATTCCAGAAGGATTGTGCTTGTGGTTCTGGGTAACCACTAAAAATAATGAAAACAGAATTTTTAATAAAAACTGAAAGACACGAATTTCTTTAAAGTCAATTTGAGGAACATAAATTATTAAGTGTGTTAAGTAGGTAGAAAACTTCAATTTTCTGGAAGGAAATTCCTTATGGTTAAAGCGACTATAAAAGAACAATAAACACCAAATCGTTAATAACAATCAAAAAACAGGAATTTGTTTAAAGTTATCTTTCTAATCGTAAATTAGAGAGTGAAGCGAGTAGAAAACTTCTATCTTATAGAAGGATAGTCCTTATGTAACTAGGGCAACCATAAACAATAAATGAACACCAAATCGTTAATAACAATTAAAAGACAGGAATTTGTTTAAAGTCAATTCGAGAAATGTCAATAACCTCAACCTTGTGATAGGATGGATGGTCCTTATGTTTCTCAGCGATTATATGAAATAATTAACACCGAATTGTGCCATAAAAATTGAAAGGCAGAAATTTTCTTAACGTTATTTTGCAATACGTACATTCTTAAAAGAGTAACGGATGTAGAAACCTTCAGCCTTTAGTAGGATGGTCCTTATCGTTATATACTTCAATCGCAGTTTTGATAATGATATCCCGTAACATAGTCCACGAATTTCTTTAAAGTCAATTTGAGGAACATAAATTATTAAGTGTGTTAAGTAGGTAGAAAACTTCAATTTTCTGATGATAATCGATGTACCACTAATTTTCGCGAAAACTATTACTTGTAGATAAAAATGTTACGGACAAAATATGTGTAACTCGATTAGATGTACCACTCTTGTTTCCAATATTTGATAATATTGTGTGTATTGATATAAATAAACGCAAAAAACGTGACCGAACGCATTTCCGTAACTTTCTTCGTCTTTTTCTTATTTTTACAACTCAATCCTCTTTTTCTCAAAAAATAATGATTTGAGGCAAAAAGTGTATTTCACAAAAAAGATGTATTTTTATACTAGCTAAAACTTTTGTTTAAAACGTTTTTCGATATTCTGTGTATTTACTGAGATAAACGCAAAAAACATTATTTGTATGGAGTTTTTTATGGTTTTCACCATGAAAATCGCTTTGTCGCCAATTTTTGCTTTCATATTCGTAATCAGCGCGTCAAAATACATAAGTATACGAAGTTTCAATAAAATCGTAGAATTCAGCTATTCGGAACTTTATCCGAAAAAAGTATTAAGAGGCATGAAGAACTATTCCGCTCCGAAACCAGATAGTAACAAGACCTTCTGGTGGAAGAAGTTTCCTTCAACCCACCAGCGCCTGGCCCGCATTTTCACAGCTATCCTAAATGAAAGGATTGTTCGGGCAATCGGACCTGTGTTGCGAGAGATGTACGAACAACACGGCTCAGAGAAAGGCGTAGCAGGATGTCAGGAGAACCTGCTCACCGATAGATTTGTCTGCAAAGACGCAGCATTCTACCAGCGCTACCTATCGATGACCTGGATTTATTACCGGAAAGCTTCCGATTCAACCTCTCATAGACTTAGCATCTGTCTCTTGGAAAGCTTGAAGGTTCATCCACACATCGTGAGATGCATAGAGAGATCGATGCCGCTTTGGAAAACCAGATTTACTATCTCATCTGGAAAACATCGTGTGACAACTAACTGCGTCACCTTTCAGAGAGGTGTGTTTTAGGGCGACACTATGAGCCCTCTCCTATTTTACCTCACATTATTGCCACTATCTGCCTATCTCTTGCACTTCGCCATTCCGAAGGGTACTTCTGCGGCAAACCTGGAAATCGAAAGCATAAGATCACTCATGTATTTTACATGGATAATCTTAAGACCTATGCTAAAAATAAAGAACAACTAGATCTAGCTCTAAGGATTGTCGAGAAATACACTCGGGAGATTGGAATGAAGTTCGGGTTAGAAAAATGCGCCAATGTTCATTTGAAACGAAGAAACCTTAATGCCATCCTCAAAGACCCTGAGCTCGTCGATAGAAGCGCTACATTACACCTTGGCGCTGGAGAGACCAACACATACCTGGGCGTGCCACAGAACCGCGTTCAGGACGTGACATCTATACAGGATACTCACCGATGCAGATACAAACGTCTCATCCGACTGATTTGGTCTTCCGAACCGTCATGTCAGCGAGGAACAAAGTATCTGCAACGAACATGCTTGCCGTCCCAGTAGTACTCTATTAATTTGGAGTGGTTCCATGGACAAAGGACGAGCTTAGATCCCTCGATATCGGGTCACGAAAGATTATGCACATGAACAAAAGCATACACCTTAAGTCTTCTGTTCAGCGACTTTACATCTCACACCGTCAAGTTGGTCGCGGAATACTGAATCTTGAATGTCTTCACAATAGGATTATTCTGGGTACAGCACATATAGCCGCAAATGAACGAGACCCTCTTCTTAAAATGGTCAGGAAACACAAAGAAGTGGGCAAAGGAGCGTTTTTGTTTAAAGCAACGGAGGAGGCTGCTGAAACACTTAGCCTTGACTTCAATATCAGGGGTGGGCCAAATGCATCAAACATTATTCATCTTATTCTCAACATTCCCTCATAAGCGGACATTTTCTTGATTGACCGAACCTTGCCCTAACCTTTCAATGCAATATTCCCAACCTTACAATGCAAGTTTCGCACTAAATAAGCACTAAATTATGGCATAGTGCCCATATCGATATGACAATGTTGTAATTCCAGCTTCCGGGACCTAAATTTATAATAGATTTCACAGTGTACGTTAAAACTACAAAGATTAAGAAGCCTAATTGAAATCAAAATAAGTCAAAATTAATAGATGAACTTGTTTTTAAATTTGTATACTCTTCCAAAACTTGGATTCGAACTTATGTTATATAGTTATTTTAAAAATATAAAGATCTTAAAGTCGGGGATACAGTTGGCTGTTTCAAAAACAAAAATTACTTTCTTCAAATATATTTTAGTTTTGTTGATTTGATTTTTCAGTAATTTTCTGTTTGAACTGTATGTTTTCCCCTCGGTTTACCCCCGTCTATGAGTATTTTAGCTCCCAAAGATTATGACGTAGATTATTATCAAAAAGTTGTCGAAATTTTTTTTCAAAGTGTGGTATTATTCAAACTAATATATAGGTGGGGCTTTTCATTTGATATGAACGCACTGCCCAAAACATATTTGTTTATTATAAAAGGATTAATGATTAAATTGTATTTCAATATTTTAAAAAAGTCGCTATCATTTTGTTAATTTTGAAGTTTTCTGGAAGAATTTTCCGATGAATTTCAAAATAAAACTAAAATTTCTATCGTATTCAAGACGAAACAATTAAATGCCTGTACTAGTTTAAGTAATACCACACTTTAAGGATGGACAAATATTTTTGATAGCTTTATAAAATTTGAATATTTATGGCTTAGTCAAAATTAAATTTAATGGATAAAATTCGTATCGTCTCGTTTCCTTTAAAAACAAAATATGTATTTCATCAGCGACCGATTCTGCGACAGTAGCATGAACCGCATGCGGTCTGATTTTAAAACGGATTCGGTCTCACAAAATTATGTAAATTAAAATTGTACCTGCAATTACTTAAATAATAATAATCAAAATGTATGGCAAAGAAACACAGAAAAAACAAAGGGTAAAAATTTATTTAGACAAAAATGGTGGAGGGTAATCTCCGCATGCAAAAAATAAAGATCGGTAAGGGTAAAGTAAAAATAGTGATCATTCACTTTACTTTTGTCGATCTTCATTTTTAGGGTTTCGTATTTTCGGGCAGGTGTCCGTCCGTCCATCGTACTTTTTTCCAAGAGAGGAACTAGGGGAAGTGAGGGGTAATGAGGGGAGAGGAAGTAGGGAAAATTAGGGAGGAAAAGTAGGAGAAGTGAGTGTAAGTGAAGGGAAGTAGAGGAAGCGGGATGTTAGCTGGGCAAGCGAGGAGAGGGAGATTGAAGTGGAGATTACCCCCATCATTTTTACATGAATCACTTTTTACCCTCTGTTTTTTCTGAGAAATTATGAGTTTGTCCAGACAATGGAAGTTCCCATCTTTATTAAGTTAATGTAATGCCATGCGTACTTTTGTAGAAAGCGAAAATATTAGTTTACGCCATAAGTGGGTATAGCTATAATTTATATGATTGTATGAATACACTTATAATTTTAAATTACCAGATGAGTTTTCCACTGCTTTTTGTTACGAAAATTGTAATTTTATACTTGCAAGCATATAATATTCTATTCAGGAAGTAAAAAGACAAATATTAGGTGACCCAAATGGCCCAAAAATGGGTTCAACTGATTACGCGATCTTACTTATGCATGTGAGATTAGATATGCATTCGTAATACAGTCCAAACTCCGAGCAATGCCGTTTTCGAGGCTGTAGGGGAGTATAATTCCAAGAAGCCATAACCCCCCACTCTAAGCGCGATCACGCTCGAATGCGTGAAGAAGAATTCTGCTGACAAACTCCGAGCAATGTCGCGCGTCGGTTAGGTTTAAAATCTATCTCGCACGTTGTTTTATGTACCTAGTGTACATTACATGTGTACAAAAGTGATTCATATTGGATTATTTCGTTATAAACCCGAGCTTATCCCAGTGGGACCCTGCGGTGGTTGTTAACCTTTAGTTTTTAATTATATATATATATATATATATATATAATTAAAAACTAAAGGTTGACAACCTCCGCAGGGTCCCGCTGGGAGCAACTGTCATCTAAAAAATGACATCGGCTCCAAGTAGTACCGCGGAAAATCCCATTCATGGCCACGTCTCACAACACTGAGATAGGCGGTCATGTAATAATATGTAATATACGCTTCGTTTTTTCCACATTTATTTGTCTCTTTCCAGGTTCGCCTGAAGTAATCGAATACTTTGCGAAGTACACAAAATATTTGACGAGTATGTAGGCGAGAAAGTTAAAAGACTTAAGGGTATTATTTTCTTCTCATTTATTCATATATTTTTACTTTATTAATTACTTTCTAAAATTTTTCCGTTGATACAATTCTTTAACACTAAAACAAATTAATGTCATATGCCATTATAAATCGCATATCACTAATGGATTTCGTTTTCTTTCAGATTAAGGTTCATTATGAATTTCAAGATCCAGCTTTGGACAGACCTGGCTACAAAGTAGAACTGTTGAGAGGATCGAATTTTTGGATGGTATCCACGGAGAAAGTAACTACAAAAAATGGTTTGCACATAGTGTCACTGAGCTTACCAGGAAGGTTTTATGCAGCCTTCTTGGAAAGGCCGATTTTCCATAATGTCGAAGAGCGGAAGAGAAAATTTGACACCTTTTCCTGAGAAACCTCTTCACGTCGTGTACAGTGAGTTTCAATTTATTTAATTATTGAAAAAATATATTTTCATACATAAATATATTTACAAAGCATCTATTTTTGTCAGAATACATTCTGAAGTACCACGAGGATTTCCCGAATAGTAGTTTTGCTCGCTGCGTTACGAACCTATGCAACACCGCGAGGAACCTAAAAATTAGTAGCCCAAAATCCTCTACCTCGAAAAAAGGAACGAGACGGAAGCCCTACTTGAAAAGGAGGAAATTTAATGTAAGGAAGCCGAATCCCGCAACTAGTTTTAATTCTAATTACCCTAATTGTCCTTCAACTTCTTCCGCACTTAATTCTTACCCCCCTTATCCCTATCCACACAACTCTTACCCGTCCAACCCTTACCCACCTGCCCCTTACCCACCAACCTTTTACTCACCCAACTCATACCCACAACACTATTACCCACAAACAACCAACTTCCAACCACAAACATCCAACTCCCATCCACAAACATCCAACTCCCATCCACAAACATCCAACCCCCATCCACAAATATCCAACTCCCATCCTTACAATTCTCATACCTCCATCCTCCAATCCTCCACACCATCATCGCCAAATAATGATTGTGGAAGGAATGTTGATGATGATCTACTGGAACTCACTTAACCCTTAAAGCGCCATGTTATGTAATAATGACAAGGTGGATACAAATTATCCGACGTCGGGTAATTGCAGTTGTCAATTGTTTGCAACGTTTTTATCCAAGTTTTAACAAAAAAATCCCTGGAAAGTTTGTAATGATATGCATTTTCAGATCTACTTTTTATATTATTAGTTATTATATTATTAGTATATGTTCGCGTTCTTTACGCTCACGTATTGTGTGTGGGATCGTGGAGTTTGATCCTTGAGTTTGGCACCTAGAAAGAAGGGACGCATGCATGGGCCTCCCTTCAGCAGTGGGGTAGGTGCGTGCAAGAGAGGGGGAGAGAGACCCGTCGGATCAGTATCAAACGGAGATTCGAGTTCTGCAGACGTGAGAAGGTTCGAGATTGCGACTGCTTGCGGTTTGTGACAGGGATGGATCCTCTGTACGTGATGGTGATTTTCTTTTGATTTGTTGACCAAGTGATGTGCTTTTGATTTGTTGACCAAGTGATGTGCTCTTGATTTGTTGACCAAGTGATGTTCTCTTAATTTGTTGACCCAGTGATTTTCTGTTGAGTCGGAAAATCTGAACAGGGGAGGAGCACGTTTGGAACGCATCGAGCGTTCATCCAGCATTTCGCTCCCAATCCCTGGGTTTTTGTCCACAAAAATTAAAAATTTTAAAAACTGTGTTTGGAAATGCTACCATTCCCTAAATTTTTAAGGCAAAATCTTTGTTATTGTAGGGAAAAAGCCGGGGGAACCTAACACTGCTTAAGTCTATAATTTTCTTAGTATCACATGCCCTTAACTCATAAGAAAATGACAGTAATGCATGAAGTATGTGTGTATGTGTGTGAAAGTGAGAGGGAGAGAGAGAGAGAGAGCTATCTAATGAAAGAACTTTGAATCCTAAAAATCATTTTGTAGCATTTGCCATATTTCAGAAGTCTTTGCGATTGAGCGATTCAAAAACAGTCATAAATCTCATGGAATACATCTGAAAATGAACTAAATCATATACAAATTTTGCATGAATCTTCAAAAATACAAGCAGATCCTTTAACATTACCCAATTTCCGGTGTAACCTTTTTCAAAACCGTGTTTATACTTACGATTTTTGGATTTCTTATAATAACCCTTTAGTTTATTCTTGTAGATATACGTGATAAAACGCTCCTTTTCATTTGAGCAGTTACTTCATTTAGTTTCATATTCTAATTTAAAATTAGTAAAATTTGTTTCGAAAAAACCTAATATTAATAATTTAATACAAAGAAGCTTACATACTCTATTCATATATTATAACTATTATAAGAATCATTCAAACCTAACCATTTTACGAATAACTTATTTTCACGTATCTTTAATCAGGGTGTCCGCAGGTTAGGGAAAACCTGAAAATCAGGGAAAGGACAGATAATTGATGCAAGAAGCACTTTAAATAACTATCCAGAATAATAGGTTTAAAATGGTTATTTTTTATTTATGAAAATTCTACATTTAAGATGTTGCAGATATATAATCCAAGCGTTTAAATATTATTGCTCAGGATAAAATTTTGAAAAAGATTGGCAAATTTGCAGCCACCCTGTTTTTTGTACTTTTTCAATAACTTTCACAAGTTCTCACTCATGACAATTACCTAGAAAAATCTGACTGAACTTAAGTGCACATTTTTTGAAAGTTTTTTCCACTCACTTACATTAAATTGCGTGTACACGGTGGATTGAAATTCAAAGACGATAATTTCAAAGTATGCTGGTTTTAGCTTCCACACTAATAATTAATTTCAGTTGTAAAACGCTATTTTAACATATACAAATAAAATAAAGTGGATTTTCATAAATAAGTTTTCATTTGCAAATGCATGAAAATCTCTTTCAGTTACCAATACGTGAAATATAAGTTACGTTCGTGATTTAAATGTGCTGGAATTTTCAAGAATTTTTTAACAGTACTACAACGGTCTCAAAGTATGCTGTTTGGATAAGCTACAAGTAACCAAGTTAATCAAGTTCTATAAGGAGGAGAAGGAAGAGGAGAAGGAGGATGAGGACATATTGACAGATTACAAACTTTAAATGAACGGTTAGAATCTTAATCATGAATTAAACCTCCTATATTATTTGAAATAACTAATATGATTCCAGGTGGGCGGGGTGAAAAAATACACATCTGTTATGATATATATAATTAAAAACTAAAGGTTAACAACCACCGCATGGTCCCACTGGGAGCAACTGTCATCTAAAAAAAATTACATCGGCCCCCAGTAGGACCGTGGTAAATCCCATTCATGGCCACGTCTCACAACCGTGAGATGTTTGGTCACAGGACACGACGAAATCACAACGACAGGCCGGCGAAACCTTCATGCGTTTTGAGAACACGAAGCGACCCAAGGATGACAGCTATCTGCATCCATCTCGCAAGTGCCGTGGTATATTTTTGGCACGCTGGTATGGCTTTAAGGTTACAAACCAGTGATAGTTTCGCACCTCCGAGAGCACCTATCACAATTTCAAGCACCTGTTAAAAATAGTTAAAATATAATTTATCGAATAAACAATTTTTTTCATTACAATAAAAGTATTTACCTCCATTTTCCTAAAATTTCATTGATATATCTATATTAAATAAAAAAACGAATTTTCCCAGAATTTTATTAAATAATTGCTACATTTTATGTGATAATTCAATTTAAGGGTTTTGGTAATAAAATATTTAAATTCCTGATTAAATTTCACCCCGAAATCGTATACTTTTACTGTTATTTAAATTTAAATTAAAATCGTGAAAACCAAATTTGCACCCGTATGGCCTTCACGTTACTGGAGAGAGGTATAGCCTCTGAGGGTTAAAGCCTTCGAATTATATAAGTGGTGGTGTTTAGATATGAATAATTGTCATTCGACATTATTTGTTCATTTTATAAGCAAATTTTATTAAGAATGCATAGTTTGACCATTTATAAATAGAAAGTAACCGGTTTTCTTTCTGATCGTCTTTAAATTATATTAGTGATTATTATTCGTGAAGCAGACTTGTCACTCGATATTATTTGTTGATTTCATAAACAAATGCATAGTTTGTCCATTAATAGGCATAAAGTAATTGTTTTCCTTTCTGATCGTCTTCGAATTATATAAGAGGTGATGTTTAGTGGTGAAGACTTCATAAGCTCCTTGTATCATCTGATATATTACTTGAATCTTTAAGAAAAAGTGGAGCAAGAATGAAGTTGAAATGGATCCTAAAATTATTTAAATGATTGACAAGTACAACTTGGAAGCTAATTCTTTTAATACTTCACAAAACATTTTCAGTGATATCATTTGAAGTCAATAATAAAAAAAGATTACTTTCTGTCTACAAATGGCTAAACTATGTATTTGTTTACAAAATAAACAAATAATATCAAATGACAAATCCTCACCACTGAATAGCACTACTGATATAATTTTAAGGCGATAAGGAAGAAAAACGTTTACTTTATGTCTATAAATGGCCAAACTATACATTTATTGAACAAATTAATTTATAAAATAAAGAAATGATATCAAAAGAGAAGTCTGCACCAATAAAAATCATCACTTATATAACTTGAAGACGATCAGAAAGAAAAACGATTACTTTCTGTCTGTAAATGGATAAGCTATGCATTTGTTTATAAAATAAGCAAGTAATATCAAATGACAATTATTCATATTTAAACACCACCACTTACATAATTTAAAGGCGTTAAGAATGAAAAACAATTACTTTCTGCCCATAAATTGCCAAACCATACATTTTTTTTACAACATTTGTTTATTAAATAAACAAATAATATCGAATTACAAGTTTGCATCACTAAAAATCACCACTAATATAATTTAAAGGCGATCAGAAAGAAAAAATATACTTTCTATCTATAAATGGTCAAACTATGCATTTGCTTATAAAACAAACAAATAATATTGATTGATAATTCTTCGTCACTAAACATCACTACTTATGTAATTTTCAGATGATTAGAGAGAAAAACGAGTACTTTCTTTCTATAAAGGACCAAACTATGCATTTGTTTATAAAATTTGTATATAAAATAAACAAATAATATCGAATGACCAATCTTCATCACTAAATATTACCGTTTATATAATTTAAAGATACTAAGGAAGATAAACGATTACTTTCTGCCAATGAATGTCTCAACTATGCATTTCTTTATATCATTTGTTTATGAAATAAACAAATTATACCAGACAACAAATTTTCATGATTAAATATGATCCTGTCGAGAAAATCAAGTAATTTCAACTTACAAATATACTTTGCAAGCAAAATTTCCACGATGGTGATATTTTGTTCATATAATTTGTTTACACTGTAAAAAAAATTTCTGTTAATTTTACCACGTTCAGAGTAGGTCCGATTATTACCTACTCCCAAAGTAACGTTTTCACTGACAATAACGAATATCCCACTCCCAACTGAACCATGGCCTCCATCCGAGAGAGGCCTATTGTGGGTGGCACTGCGTGATACTGGTGATGTAACCGCATAGTTCGTTGCGTTGGGGAGTTAGCCCAATGCAACGTGGCTGACTGCAAGAGCCGTAGTACTTGGGCGATGGGGTCGCCACATCCCTACGCCATTATTATTAATAATATTATTATTATTATTATTAGAATAGTCGAGGACTTTTAAAAACCAATTCTGTTATCTCTTCTTCCTCCCTGCGCGCTGGACGGAGACGTTCGAGGGCTACCCGGGAAATTGGTATAGATCCCGGGAATGGTGGAATTTCTAATGGTTCCAACGCGTCATCATCGTCATCGGCATCATCTTCAGTATTATCCGCCTCAGGCTTGTCCACAGCAACAATCAGCTTTTCTCCCTCGTGTTCGGAGTGATCTGGAAAATTAAAATTAAAATATTAAATATTTAGATACCCTTTTTTATTTATTTTTTCAATACCCACGTATTTCGTGTACTTAATTATCATGATGTGTAGATTTTTTGGCCCTGTTATGTTCAGTGTTGCCACCAGAATTCATAGTTGAGCGTGTAGTTGCTGTTGTTGTTGAACTTGTAGTGGTTGGAACCTCTGTTTCAAAAAGTCCCACGGCCACGAGAAGTTTTCTGCATCTGTAATTAAAAATAAACGGAGATACTTTTAATATTTTCAAAATACATAGTCACAGTGTGCGTGAGAGAGAGAGAGAGAGTTATAGTATGATGAGAATGAGAGCGATTTCCTGTAACCGTAGGGGGGTGTGTCAAAGTTTTCAATAAATCGTCTTTTAACGCATACCTGTTTAACTGTTTTACTTTCAGTTAATGTGATGACATCGTGAAATGCTGTGCGCTTAATGGCTCTAAAATTTAATTTTATTGCATCTACTGCTTTATAAATAACCTTTTCACGGATCGTGTTAAAATTAACATATATAGAGTTTGTATAGTTGAGCGTGATCCCCTTTACTTCATATTTTATATGGATTTGACCGTTTGCATCGACAACTTGGTAGGCAAACAATTTGGGACTTCCAGAAACAAAGGTCCTCATGAAGCTCCCCTCGCTGTACTCCCCCTCGAGTTGATCGATCATCTGATCCAAAAGACGACCAAGAGTTGGATTATACTCATCAGGTTCGTTTCGTCGTATATAAATGCATGAGTCAGTGTCGTAGTACAATACCTACGACTCAACTAAGACAGGTAGTCGTACAAGACTAAACGAGCCTGGGCTGTTCTATAGGCTGCGATGACAACATTCGTGTTTGGCGAGAACTTACAAGCCTCTGCCGAGTATTTGTACGAAACACAAAGGAGGTCATCGTTGATCGGTACTATGTCAAACACCTCTGTTTCCGGGCTCAAGACAAGTCTATTTAGTGCTTCTAAACTTTCAATATAGACTGTCTGCATTAAATTTTCACCTGGACAAAACTTCTCCCAAAATGAGTTTGAGCATAGTTTAGCAACCGAGCTAAGTCCAGGGTTTTTAGTGATCTTTGAACGATCTAAATCAACACCCTCGATGGTCGAGTGCTCAATTATATACGCAAGTTTACTAGCCTCGTCAATACAATCGGTTGGCCAGCCTGAAGATTCTTGCTTAATTTAAAAAAATCTATTTATGTAATCTGCAAACAATCCAGCCTCTCGTGATTCAGGATTATATTGCATGACATTGTATTCATAGATTTCATAAATAAATTTAATTTCATAACCCATTTGTACAGCCTTTTTCAATTCACCAGACACCCATACTCCCTCAATTTCGCGCAAAGCATGCTCATGTCTACACTCTATCTGCTGGAGATTCTCAAAACAGGCATTACACAGTGGAAACATGAGTTTTTTGTGCACTTTAAGAGGTAGTACTGGGTGATAGAGGGATTGAGGCGGTAAAACTCGGCATTTTATTATCATACGTACCTTCTGAAGTACGAAGAATATCGCCATACCATCTTCGACTTAATCGAAATCGAATTATATTCAACTTCTTGCCAACTTCATTTTGCACTCACAGCGGTATTTAGTTTTACGTGTCGAGGGCTTTACAAGGTCCCCACGAGAAAATAATTAATTGATAGAAATTGTTTTTAAAATATATTTTTATGCACAAAGTCTCTTATTGTTTTTGATTCGAAGATATAGTGCTAAAAAGTTATATATACATAATTTAAGACAAATAGCATACGACGATAACCTGTCGAGGGCCAGCAGAGGGAAAGCCTAGAGTTTTCTAGCTAGAAAATCTCGCTGCGGCCTCAGAAGAGCCAATATTTAATTTAGGCATAAAGAGGCAGTTTCTATCCGGGTTGTAGAAACGGGAACGTATTTATACGTTCCCGTATAATTCCCGCTTCCGTAACAAAAATTGAAAATCACCCAAAGTTTCTTTGTCGTACCCTCATCAAATGTATGCCTTTGTTGTAACATAAGTTGTATTTTTAACAAAAGCCGAAATCCCTCCTAAAGTCGATTTACGATAAGAAGCATAAATAACTGCACAAATTATGTCTTGCTACGCAACATTTTAGACCATGAAGAAATGATAAAATTGTATGTTTATAAAACTAAATACTTATTGTTATAGATTTTTAAAATGAAAACACAAATAAAATTGGTTGTAGAAACGGGAACGTATTTATATGTTCCCGTATAATTCCCGCTTCCATAACAAAAATTGAAAATCACCCAAAGTTTCTCTGTCGTACCCTCATCACATGTATGCCTTCGTTGTAAGTTGTATCCTTAACAAAAGCCAAAATCCCTCCTAAAGTCGATTTACGATAAGAAGAATAAATAAAGATAACTGCACACTTGAATCGGCAAAATCCGATTTGAAGTCACTTGGTCCAACATTATGCTCGTAGTCACCGTATCTAACACAGAAGCCTTGAAATTTAGTCCCTTGCACGTTCGTGATTCGAGTCAGGACATCATGCACACTTTTCATTGACTCCACAGCTTTCGTGAGTGACATTTTTTGGGGCTGGATGCTTTTGAGGGGTTAAAGTCTGCACTCACTGTCTCGGTGGCAGTGTGGCAATTAGCATGCATCCAGTGGCATGGAGGGATTTCGAGGGGTGGCCTAGATAATCCCCGGTGATCTACGTTCTCCAGCTACTATGCTAGAGCTATACCCATATGTGACCGTAACGAACCCCATTGCCTGGTCTGTAGTGCGGTAGTCCTGCATTGCGTACCCTTAAATAATTCTCGGTCATAGGAAGTATAGGGATATGGTTATTCGTACGGTTGTATAAGGGTGGCGAATCTCGCTGCTAATTACCGGGTGAAAATTGATTGGCACAGTATATTAGAGTTTGATCATATTTGTGCTGGGACGTTAAAGGATCAGGGTGAAGTTTCTGAGGTTTATGAAGATGATCTTTTTTTATGTCAGATAACAATGTTGGATTTTACCTCCTTAATTCAATGTATCCTGAAAATGGACTAGACCTAGTCCGAAACGCGTACACTGTTAGAAATGTTTGCAATTTTACTATACACGGGCATATTAAATTTCCTATATGTTTACTAAATTCATTACACTTTGCAATTTTAGTATACTTACGCATACTAAATTTCTTTTATGAAGTTATATGTATACTAAATTGATCAAGCGTACAGTAAGTTTCTTTCCCGTATATGAATTTCATAGTTTCTGTATACTAAAATTCATATACGTGCTTACTATATTCAGCAGCGCAAGCGCGTTTTGATTTAGGCGAGCCGATGGCATTTGTTTGAGTTCTTTGTAATGCTAAAAGGTTCGGCTTCTTTCTGCGAGGATCTGTGAAGTCTTCTCTTTAAAAGGTATGTTCAATTTATTAACGTAAATGTAGCTTAACCATTTTAATGGTTTGAAGGAAGTTTCAGAGCTTTTTTTTCCTCTTATAAAAATCATGGCATTTTTAGAACTTTTTGACAGATTGCAGGGATTAATTTACTGGTTTTCACTGAATTCTATGATAATGTTCGAATATTTTTCAAATTAATTTACTCAGAAAAAATCAAGAGCTCCACAGTATTTCAGGAATTCCTTTTCTTTTCACATTTTCGAGAATATCTCCGGTAAGGAAATTTAGAATACGCATTAATTTTATTCCGTCAACAATAATATTTTTCAATAATATATATCGGGCCTTCCTTATGGATATCCCAGTCTCGCCCTGATCGGATTAGGCGTTTCATTTCGAGTCTGGCCCTGACTGGGATGCCCGATCGGGGCCAGGTTCTGGAAGATCTGGCCCCGACCAGGACCACTGCGAAATTTCTGCACGGGATGTAGTCAAGTAGTCCAGAAATTTACCTTGAATCTAAGAAATTAGCGAAAAAGTAGACTTTTTTCAAATTTTTGAAACTTCAAAGTCAATTAGGGAAGGTAACAAATATTTTAATGGATTTAGCGCTATACAGGTATAACTCGACTTGCTTTGAACTATTTTTATTGATAATTTGAATCTAAAAAAAAAAAATGTTTGCTGTTCAAATATGAAGATCTGCTTCGTTTTTTGTGATTTTTAGCTATATCTACGATGCGGAGGCAGAAGGATTTTTTTTCATGAAACTTTAGGGGATAGTTTTTGACTCCCAAAAGAAAGTTTTCATTGCTATTAGAAGTTCGCGCAAACAACATTTTTTCGATACGCCCTCTTGTGCATTTAAAACCATAATTTTAAATTAAAGTTATAGAAATTTTAAAGACGATAAACATTTTATTAATAAGTATCATATAATGTATTATCCAGTCACATTCAAAACGACTGGATAGATTTTTTTACTGAAAAATGTGATTTCTGTCAAAAAAAATTTTTTTTTCAAATCACCACCATTCAAAACTTACAAAACGGGCGAATTATGAAATACGGGAAAATATTTTGGTGTAATAGTTTTCTCCTGACTTTTTCCCGGTTCTCACGAATGGGAGGCCACCCTGCTTAGGTCGGGGGGAGGAAAAGAGTGGAGGGGGGAAATTATGACGAGAGGAAAAAGAAACGGAGAGGGATAATAATATGAGAGGGGGTACGCTAAAAGTAAGGGAATTAAGGAGAGGGGGATCTGATGATGACAGGTACAATGATAGGAAAGGGATAAGAGAATATGAGAAGACTATATATAGGGGAATTGGGAGGATGTGTTTTATGTATACGAGTAAGGAGGAGATAATGGAAGGAAAATTTTCTAGGGCATAAGGGTGGAAATGGTGGGAGCAGGTAGGGGAATAGATTGATAGGATTATATCGGAGTAGAGGTGAAGGTGAAGTTTCAAATCATAGGACACCATGAATAAAAATTTCGAGATGCCGGCTACTGTGTCGGTAACGGAATCTGCAACTGGAACTCTCCCTAATTATCCACTTACTAACAGTTAATTTTCCACTTTCCAAAAACTTCATAAATATTTTTCTTACAATATTAGGTGCAATGTTCGAAAGATCGCATTTATGTATTCCTCCACAATCAAGGTGGTGTAATTGCAGATCTCGAAATTCACCATCAGAAAAATGATCCTAATGTTCGCGACTACCACTGTTACATTATAATGCGAAGTGACATTATTTATTCAGCATTTCTGCATCCTACGACATGGCTTCAAATACTAATACAGCAAAACCGAATACAGGAATTAATTAATTCAAAAGGTTCAAAATAAATGTATACCTCAAAAACCCAAGTCATACGTCATTAGCACTTAGAGGCACGAAGAACTTCTCCGGTGTTGGACCAGATTGTATCAAGAACTTCTGGTGGAAGAAGTTTACTTCTACACACCAACATTTGGCCCGCATATTCACCTGAGTTGGTCCGACCACTTAAATCTTCGTTCTCGCGTTTGTCCGGGGCCATTGCCTGGTCGTCGCCTCGGTTCGGTCCGTAACCGCATAGTTGGTTGCGTTGGGGAGTTAGCCCAATGCAACGTGGCTATTATTATTATTATTATTATTATTGAATGTAAAATGTTTGTAAACTGGAAAGAGTTCAGTGATACGAGAATCGGCTATCTTTATAAACTTTTTCATCCGCTGTAAATTTGGCAGTGATTTATGGAATTTATCAGTTAAACAATAATGTCAGCCTTGAACTGGAGGCACGTTTTCGTAATATTTTACATTAGATTCCGAACGCCTCCACATGTGTAAATCATGGAACGTTGACATTCGCGAAGGATTGAAGATACCAGGACAAAATGCCCAGCATTCGTGACAATCTTTCTTTTAAATACAAATATGCATGTGTGGAGTGTTCATGATCTGTGATCTTGGGGTGATATGCCAGATTCCTGTTACCTTCTTAAATCAGCCAATCAGAGCCTCGCCTCAGTGGCATTCCTGCTCAGCTGATGAAGTTTAACTTAATGACGTTGGGACCTTCCAGACCTCGATTTGCACATTCATCTATCTTAAGATTATCTTTAACTTCATTAATTTCACAGATAAACAAATATCTTTTTTCTGTCTACTAATGCATATTTTTTATCTATTCTGATAATAGAAGAAAGGCATCTTATTACCAACATGTGGGCTAAACCATTCTGTAATTGTTCCCAAGAAAAACTAGAAAATTCGATTGAAAGAAAAAAGTTCTCCTGTTCAAATTTTCCGTCGAATTACGAAAGAAGACGATAAACGCTATTAGAATCAAAAAGAAAATAATGAATACAGTCAAACCTGGATTGGAGGCCGGTTTTGGGACTGATGGTGGACTCTAATCCAGGGTCTCCGAACTGTTTTGTCTCTCTCCTGTTTCTCTCTCTGTTTTGTCACGCCTGAGTGAGCACCGCAATCCACCCGCAGCTCCGTCACCCATACCTCCGGCGCAGCGTATATTCTCGGAAGATTCCAATCAAGGGGTCTCAACTCCAATATCGACTGTATCTCAATTAGTTCAAAAGTTTTAGAGGTTTGAAGAAAAAAAATCAGGTTTTTTGAAAAACAAAGCACAAAATTCAAATACACATAAATTCTTAGGAAACTTTTTTTTGCAACTCGGAAAAATACGTAACTCCTACTTTCCTCTAAAAAACAACATATTTCGCCCCCGAGAGATTCTGCGATTTCAAGTATAGAACCATGTCTTATTTGAAATGGATTCAGTCTACTATATATTCCCGACAAAACTGAATACGAAACAGAATTACTAGATGGCGCTAGGTTCAAATACTATTCTTCTTTATCGATTTACCCGGCTCACTATTGACGCTACACGCATGGCTCAGTTATGATTTTGAGTGGCCCACTGATGATGCTTACACACATCCTTATTTTACTTCAATGTTTCATACATTAAGAGGCACTTGTGGGAAAAAATGATAGGTGAGTGAAAAATGGTAAAATACACATAATATCAATCTAAGCATATCAACTTTTCACAGCCTAACAGTCTCTTTATATTGAGCCCTATATGCAGTTCCAACCTTAGGTGGCTCACTCGATTTTGGGATTTCGATGGGAAATCATACTCTAATCTATGCTCTATATCGTAGCATTATATTTATGTCTGGGAAGTAACCGGAAGTGGGTGAATTTTATGTCTAAGAAAAAACATAAGACGTACGCTTAACCTTTAGTTACGTCACGGGGGTCAAAATGACGCAGAGGATTTTTGAAAGCAGCGAAATTTCTGTATAACCAGGAGCAGGGGCCAGGACCCGGGTAGGGGGAGGGGAAGTATAAAGGCCCTATTTTATGCTTAACCGATGATCAGACTCAGTTGGATTGGTGTACGCCGAAAGCGACGTGGAGTCTCATTGGATGTTGATCGCGCGCTTATTTGAAATGATTAAATATGCAAATCAATTTTTCACAATACATAATAATCATAAAGTAAAAACTAATATTATAAATAATTTATAATTCACATTGGTGAAAAAAGGTATTCCTTCTTTTGGATTAAAAATCAATCATTCATTTGTAAGGTATACAATTAAATAATTATTTCACCTTGCACTCTAAAAGACTATTTTTTGGTCTGAAAATTAATTGTTATTATACCCAAAATTATCATTTATTATGAAAAACTCATTTACACATGTAATATTTTCAAAAAAGCGCGCTATTTACAGCCGATGATATTCACGATGCAACGCATGCGCAGTGCAGTTGGGGAACCGAATTAGGAGCACTCAGCACTGGTCCAGTGTAGGCCCAGTGTTATCAGTTATCAGTGTTGTCTGAATTGCAAAAAAGTGAGTGTTTTTTATAAATCAAGGTTGCGTATCTTTTGATTGTATATAATTTAAAAAAAAAAATTGGATTTAAAAGACTGGATGAAAAAAAAATTGCAATTGCAGTTCTAAAGTTTGGAATGTTTAAAGTAATGTGAATTTTGTTGATTATCAGAGATGAAGAAATTGGAATGCAGCATATATAGTACTCATGGAACAATCTAGAATGGATATATCTGTTCCTCTCACTGAATTAGCGAAAATTAAGTTGGAGTTTTATTTACTTGACAAGTGTTGAAACAATTGGAATTGTCAACAATTATCCCGGTAAGAAGAAAAGAATAGAGAAAAATTCAAAATCTGTATTCGAAACCCAGGAATAGAGAAAAAGAGCAAAATTTAATTAATTTCAAAATTTTTTATTTTTTAGCCCGTGTGTTTCATAAGCTTGACATAACCTCAAAGTTACAAAATAAAATTGTTTACATATTTTGAAAATTTATTATATTTGGTGGCTTTATAATTAAACTAGAAATCCAAGACGCTCGCGATTAATATTTTTTTATGATAAAACGGAATTTTTAAATTAAAATAGTAAATTAATTAATTATGTTAATTAAATTTTAGATCAAATAGTTAATTTCTCGGAAATTAGAGTTCGAAACTTTTTATTCGAAAATGTATATTTGAAACTAAAAATTTGTAAAATCAGAGGCTGGAATTAAAAGTGAACAATTCAAATTCAAATTAGAAGTGTAAAAACTCGAAAGCGAAGTTGTTAATTTAACATTTTCAACTTGAAACTTTAATAATAATTGATAATTCATGAAAATTGATATTTGAAATGATGAATCTTCAACCAAACAAATGAAATTTTTTTATTCCCACCAAATAGTTTATTTTTCAGTGGAAATATTAATTCTCAAAAAAACATCTAATAGTTTATACTTTAACAAAAACAGTTTTTAATTTTCAGTAAGAAACCGTTTAATTCAGCCAAAAAGTTATAATTTTCTACAAAATTGTTGAATCCTCAACAAAGACAGATAGTTAAGTTTCCAAACAAATAGTTAATTTTTGGACCAAATGGTTCAATTTTTAACCAAATAGTTCAATTTTCAACCAAATAATTATTTTTCCAACAAAATAGTTAAATGTTCAACCAAATCGTTAAATTTTCCACAAAATAGTTAAATTTTCAACCAAATAGTTTAATTTTCCACCAAATAGTTAAATTTCAATTCAAATAGTTATTTTTCCAACAAAATAGTTAAATGTTCAACCAAATCGTTAAATTTTCCACAAAATAGTCAAATTTTCAACCAAATAGTTAAATGTTCCAACAAATAGTTAAGTTTCCAAACAAATAGTTAATTTTTGGACCAAATGGTTCAATTTTCAACCAAATAGTTCAATTTTCAACCAAATAGTTATTTTTCCAACAAAACAGTTAAATGTTCAACCAAATCGTTAAATTTTCCACAAAATAGTCAAATTTTCAACCAAATAGTTAAATGTTCCAACATCAATACCGTGCGTCCTTCCACTAGCCACTGCGGGATGGGTTGTTCTCCATTTAAGAAAGTAGTAAATATACGAGCTGGATGTTGGTGCGTAGAAGTGAACTTCTTCCACCAAAAGTTGTTGATTTTATTTGGCCCTGGCGCTGAAAAGTGCTTAGTTCTAGCGATAACTTTCTTCACGCGCCTGATAAGTATCTCCATACACTTTCTCCCAGAAGACTTGAATCTTTTCTCGGCTGGGCGGATTTTTAACGGCACGTGACGTTTCATTGAACAGGCGGGAAGGATGAGTTAAAAAGGTGGAATTTTCCTGAATCCATTTTACTCGCCGTTTAAGGCAATGTTTCGCTGTTGAAAGAGATCTTATTTTTTGCGTCCAGTGCTGCTTGATGGTCAACAGTTTCAATTTTAAACTGAAGCTGCGCAATACAGTATATTTCGGGTGAATATTAACCCAACATTCATATAACCTCTGCATGAATCCTCTTCGTGCCGTTGAACTTCTTTGCCAAGAGGTAAGGATGTCCCTCCGGAATTGGTATGACCACTTAAATCTACGTTCTCTCGTTTGTCCGGGGCCATTGCCTGGTCGTCGCCTCGGTTTGGTCCTATTGACACTCCCAAATAAACCATGGCCTCCAGCCGAGAGAGGCCTATTGTGGGTGGCACTGCGTGATACTGGTGACGTAACCGCATAATTCATTGCGTTGGGGAGTTTGCCCAATGTAACGTGGCTGACTGCAAGAGCCGTAGCTCTTGGGCGATAGGGTCGCCACATCCCTACGCAAATTCTTATTAATATTATTATTATTAATTAAATAAACTGTTATATTATGACTGTTACATGATATGGTCAGTATAAAAATTCTAAACTATAATATAATCCTTTAATTGATTCGAGTAAATATATTGCTAAATATATACTTTCTTCGAACATATGAAATTATGTACCTATTGAATGCTAGGCCTATGACTTCTAAAATGCAAATCAAAATAAAACCAGTCGAATTTCAGTCTCAAGTTTTGACCATCTAGTAAAGATTTTATGTACACTTGAACTTCAAATAGTAAAATCGATTTTAATTGGTCAATACATTTTTTATATGTTATGAACGAATAATATTTCATAATTAAATTCTAAAAAATGTGACGATTTGGTGTTCTATATCAAAATTAGTCATTATATGGGTAAAATTCTTTAATAATGGAATTTTTGGAATTCTAACTAACTCCACGTGTTTTAAATGTCAACAAGAATACACTATGAAATACTTTTTCCTGGCCGAAATGTTATTTTTCTCAACAATATATACAATAGTCTTTCAACATTACTCTTTCTTCAAAACAAAGAAGCAATTTTTACGAAATTTTGACATAAATATGAGCCCTCATGCTCGTTTTTCTTTATTTGACATTATATGCACCTATTAATTTTCTAATAAATTTCTTAAATGTAATGATTAAGCTCTGATGGTGAAAGCAGAATGGCCTCGAAATATAATACTATTTTTTATCCAGAATTGTATTTATTCACATTTTTTATTTTTCGCATTTGCTGATTTCTTTTAGACGTCAAAACAAAGAGACACTAACCATCTCACATAGTTTTTTGATAATTGTAGGTAAGAATTTGATCTGTTCTTTAGTTGAAATTAAATTATATTATGTTTCCAGTTATTAATATCACTAGAACTGAAGAACATTTTTATGTACCTTCGTTTAATTTTAAATACGAAATTACACTCTTTTCTTTAAAAACTTTCAAGTATCCGAATACCGAAAAATAGTTCGTGAAACTAGAGATAACTCTCCCTAGGGATTGCGGGACCTTGTAGTTGGTGGGAGGGCTTATGGGTCTCATACGGCTATACATCTGGATAGGTGAACCAGAGAGGCTGCATCGCGAGGTGTAGCTACTCTGGGGAACTGACGGACTCTAGTCAGTGGGAAATCTACATTATCGACCAAAGTTAAATCCTCTAATACAGAAAAATAATTTTCATCAAGCAGACTCGATGGGGATATGAATGAAAATTTTATTAAATTCAAATGTTATGCAGAAAAAAAGAATCTCTCTCCTCCCACTCCACTAGAATTTGAGCACCAGATCAACTGACTTCCGTTCAGGTGCTCTAACCAATTGAGCTACAGAGAGATCAAAGAAAGATACCGTTTTCCTAATATACGCTAATTTCAGCAAGGTTTCACAAAATCAATAATTTAAAATAGGTATCTGTATTATCATAGGAAATGGTAATGATCGATCCTTAGAGAAATCCAATTACACATACTGCGAATAATGGAAATCTACATTATAAACCGAAGTTAAATCTTCTAATACAGAAAAATAATTTTTGTCAAGCAGACTAGATTGGGATATAAATTTAAATTTAATTAAATTTAAATTTTATTCACTGAAAAAGGATCTCTCTCCTCTCACTCTACTGGGATTCGAACACCAGATCGACTGATTTCTGGTGAGGTGCTTTAACCAACTGAGCTACAGAGAGATCAAAGAAAGATACAGTTTTTCTGATATACGCTAATCTTATCAAGGTGTTACAAAATCAATATTTAAAAATCGGTATCTGTATTATCATCGGAGATTGCAATTATCGATCGGTTGAGAAATCCAATCGCACTTATCGCGAATAATGGAAATCTACATTATCGACCAAAGTTAAATTCTCTAATAAAGAAAAATAATTTTCATCAAGCAGACTCGATGGCGATATGAATGAAAATTTTATTAAATTCAAATGTTATTCAGAAAAAAAGAATCTCTCTCCTCTCACTCCACTAGAATTCGAACACCAGATCAACTGATTTCCGTTCAGGTGCTCTAACCAATTGAGCTACAGAGAGATCAAAGAAAGATACCGTTTTTCTGATATACACTAATTTTAGCAAGGTCTCACACAATCAATATTTTAAAATAGGAATCTGTATTATCATCGGAAATTGTAATTATCGATCCTTAGAGAAATCCAATCACACATACTGCGAATAATGGAAATCTACATTATCGACCAAAGTTAAATTCTCTAATAAGGAAAAATAATTTTCGTCAAGCAGACTAGATGGGGATATAAATTAAAATTTTAATCAATTCGAATTTTATTCCGAAAAAAAGGATCTCTCTCCTCTCACTCCACTGGAATTCGATCACCAGATCAACTGATTTCCGGTCGTGTGCTCTAACCAATTGAGCTACAGAGAAATCAAATAAAGATACTATGTTTCTGATATACGCTAATTTTAGCAAGGTGTTACACAATCAATATTTTAAAATAGGAATCTTTATTATCATCGGAGATTATAATTATCGATCCGTTGAGAAATCCAATCACACAAACTGCGAATAATGGAAATCTACATTATCGACCAAAGTTAAATCCTCTAATACAGAAAAATAACTTTCGTCAAGCAGACTAGATGGGGATATAAATTTAAATTTTATTAAATTTAAATTTTAGTCACTGAAAAAGGATCTCTCTGCTCTCACTGTACTGGGATTCGAACACCAGATCAACTGATTTCTGGTCAGGTGCTTTAACCAATTGAGCTACTGAGAGATCAGAGAAAGATAATGCTTTTCTGGTATACGCTAAATTTAGCAAGGTGTTACACAATCAATATTTTAAAATAGGAATCTGTATTATCATCAGTAATTGTAATTATAGATCCCTTGAGAAATCTAATCACACATACTGCCAATAATGGAAATCTACATTATCGAACAAACTTGAATCCTCTAATACATAAAAATAATTTTCCTCAAGCAGACTAGACGGGGATGTAAATTAAAATTTTATTGAATTCAAATTTTATTCAGAAAAAAAAGGATCTCTCTCCTCTCACTCCACTGGGATTCGAACACCAGATCAACTGATTTTTTAAGGCCACGGGACAAATTTTGTTCCCGCCATATTGGATCCGCTATTATAATTTTTTTTAAATTTGACTCCAAATTTCTAATCAGCGACCTAAAAAAAACACCATGGAGACATTTTTTGAAGCAACGGGATCAATTTTGTAATTTTTTATCCGCCATTTTGAATCCGCTATTATCAATTAATAATTCAGTAATCAGAGACCCAAAAAAAAACCCTGAAGACCCTTTCTAAGGCAGCGGAACCAATTTTTACATTTTTTCCGTCATATTGGATTCGCCATTCTGAAATTTGGGATTTTGACCTCAAATTCGTAATTAACAACCCAAAATAAACCCAAAGCCCCATTTTGATGCCACAATACTTATCTTTTAATTTTTTGACTGCCATATTTTATCCGCCATTTTGAATTTTCTCTTCAGACTCGCAATCAGCGAGCCAAAATGTCACAAAAGCCGACCCAACAGCCGCGAAAACGCATTTTGAAGTCATGGGATTTATTTTTTAATTTTTGTCCACCATATTGGATCTGCCTTTTTCAATTTAATACATTTCAAAATTTGAGTCCAAATCATAATCAGCGATAAAAAAACCCTGAAGGCCCCTTTTAAGGCGACGGAACCAATTTTTAAGTTTTTCCGTCATATTCGACCCGCCATTTTGAATTTTTGAATTTTCTCCTCAGATTCGTGATCAACAACCCCCAAAAAAACCTCGGAAACTCATTTTGAAGCCACGGGACTTATTTTTTAATTTTTTGTCCGTCATATTGGATCCAAAATTTTCAATTTTGGATTTCTTACTCAAAGTTTTTATTTTTGAACTCTATAAAAAATAGGCTTATACTTTTTTTTGTTGTTCAAAGTTGTTTTTTTATCAGAGTTTTTATCTGAAAATGTAAATATTCCATTTTTGGTTGAAACCTTATTCTGTTTATTGTATAAGTTATACATACAACTATTTTGTAGCAAATTCATGTATTTTGTAGGAAAGTAATCTTTTTGGGTAGAAAATTAATCTTTTTTGTTGAAAATTTAACTTCTTGGTTGAAAATTCAACTATGTGGTAGAAACTTCATGTATTTTGTAGAAAAGTTGTCTTTTTAGATAACAAAATTATACTTGTTTGTTGAAAATTCAACTTTTTGGTTGACAATATAACTATACCTTATGAAAAATTCATCTTTCTTGATTTAAAATTATCTTTTTTTGTCATAAATTCATCTTTTCCGATTGAAAAGTTCACTGTTTTCTAAAACATTCGACTTTTTAGCTTAGAAAAGTTTAGTTAGGAAAGTCATTTTCCTTGGTTGAAAATGAACTTCCTTGATGAAAATTCACATTTTTTCTAAAAAATTTGTCTTTCTGTCTTAAAAATTTAAATATTTTATTGAATTCTATGCTGAAAATTCAACTAATTGGTTATAAATTCAACTATTTTGGTAAAAATCTTATTATTTTTGAAAAAATCAACTATTTTCTTAAGGTCACCATTTTTGGTCGAAAATTCAACTGTGTTATAAAAAATTCATGCTTTTTATTGCAAAGTCTTCCTTCTTGGTTGAAAATTAATTTTTTTTGGTTGAAAAGTAACTTTTTGTTAAAAATTCAATTTTATTCGAAAAAAATTCGTATTTTTGGCTTGAAAATTTTACTATCTGGTTAAATCTTAAAATATTATTTTGGAAAACCCGTCTCTTTTACTAGAAAAATCATCTATTTCGCCGTCAATGCAACTGTTTCGTAGAAAATTAATTTTTTTTCAAATAGACTTTTTGTGTTGAAAATTCAACTATTTTGTTCAAAATGCAATATATTTCGGCTTAAAATCTTAGGAATTTAAAGTGTTTCGTATTGAATTCAATATATGTTATCTACATTAATTTTATTTAAAAGAGTTTATAAACGTAAAATCCGGCTTTAGCCAACAGTTACGTTACTTTCGGGTGATGGATTTTCAACAAAAAAAAAGAATTTTTATAACAAAGTAGATCCATAATTAACTAAATAGTGGACCAAAAAAGATGTATCCTTAACAAAAAATGTAATAGTTGATATTTCAATCAAAACAAAAATTTATTTTAAACCAAAAACGGTTGAATTCAACAAAAAAAAAACTAATTCTCAAACAAAAACGAGGAATATTTTTAGTAAAAAGTTCAATTTTAAACCCAAAAGATGAATTTTCTACCAAAAAAGCCAAATTTTCAAGAAAATACATGAATTGTCAAATAAACCATTTTTTAAACCAATAATGGAATAGTTACAATTAAAAAAAGAGTATTCAATCCATAAATTTGTTATTACCCAATAGTTAAATTTATACCTAAAATAGATAAATTTGCAACCTAAAATAAAATAGTTGCATTTTCAGTAAAAAAAGTAATTTTCAGCAAACTAAAATAAATTTTCAACACAAAAGATGAATTTTCTACCAACAAAGCCAAAATTTCATGAAAATATATTAATTTTTAACTAAAAAATATAAATTTTCATCCGAAAATAGAATAGTTAAAATTTTAGAAAAATGAATTTTCAACAACAACAAAATATTTTTTAACAAAATTGTTAAATTTTCAATCAAAAGATGCAGGTCCAACTAATGAGATTACTTTCCTATTAAAAATACGAATATTAAACCAAATAGTTGAAGTTTGAGTACAAAAATTAATTTTCAAAAAAATAAAATAAATCTTCAACAAAATGAAATAAATTTTTAACGAAATAGGTCAACTTTTAACAAAGAAGTTCAATTTTCAACAAAAGGAATGACTTTTTAACTAAAATAATGAATCTTCAACCAAAAAACTCGGTTTTACAAAAAAAAAAAAAATGAATTTTCAACCCAAAAGATGAATTTTCTACCAAAAAAGCCAAATTTTGAAAGAAAATACATAAAAAGTCTACTAAATTTTTTTTCAAACTAAAAATAGAATAGTTAAAATTAAAAAATAATAAATTTGTAACCTAAGATAGAATAGTTACATTTTCAGTAAAAAAAAAAGTAATTTTCAACAAAATAAACAAAAATTGTCAACGAAGTAGTTTAATTTTTAACAAAAAAGTTAAATTTTCAACCAAAGAAACGCTTTTTTTTAACTAAAATGAACAATTTTCAAACAACAACAAAATAATTTTCAACCAAAAATTTTAATTTTCAACACAAAAAGATGAATTTCCTACCAAAAAAGAGAAAATGACATGAAAATACATAAATTTTTAACTAAAGAAGATCAATTTTGATTCAAAAAGAGAATAGTTACAATTTTTGAAAAATGTCTTTTCAAACAGAAAAAAAAATTTAACATAATAGTTAAATTTTCAACCAAAAGATGAAGGTCCAACTAATGATATTACTTTTCAATTGAAAAGAAGAATATTAAACAAAAATAGTTGAATTTTTACGTAAAACAGATAAATTTGCAACTTACAATAGAAAAGTTGAAATTTTTTTTTAAATTTCAATAAAATAGATAAATTTGCAACCTTAAATAGAATGGTTACATTTTCAGTAAAAAGAAAAGTAATTTTCAACAACAAAAAAAAGAAAAATTTCAACGAAGTAGTTTAATTTTTAGCAAAAAAGTTAAATTTACAACTAAAGAAACGCTTTTTTTAAACTAAAATGAACAATCTTCAAACAACAACAAAATAATTTTCAACCAAAAAATTTAATTTTTAACACAAAAAGATGAATTTCCTACCAAAAAAGAGAAAATTTCATGAAAATACATAAATTTTTAACTAAAGAAGATCCATTTTGATCCAAAAAGAGAATAGTTACAATTTTTAAAAAATGTCTTTTCAAAAAAAAAAAAGATTTAACATAATAGTTAAATTTTCAACCAAAAGATGAAGGTCCAACTAATGATATTACTTTTCAATTGAAAAGAAGACAAACAAATGAATTTTCAACAAAATAGTTAAATTTGCAACCACAGAGATGAATTTTCAATTAAAATTATGAATCTTCAAGGACAAAAATTAATTTTTAACAAAGTAGTTCAACTTTTAACCAAGCAGTTGAATTTTCAATCAATTTGAATTTTAAATCAAAAACAGTTTAATTCAACCAAAAAGACGATGTTTCAACAAAACAGTTCAATTTTTAGCTAAAAAGATGAATTTTCAATAAAATAGTTAAATTTTCAACCAAAGGGATAAATTTTCAACTAAAATGATGAATCTTCAACACAAATCAATTTTTAAAAAAGTAGTTCAAGTTTTAACCAAGCAGTTCAATTTACAACAAGAAACAATTTTGATTTTAAATAAAAAACAGTTGAATTCAAGCAAAAAAGGCGAATTTTCCACAAAATATTTTAATTTTTAACAAAACAAAAAAATTAATTTTTAACTGAGTGGACAAAACTTCAACTAGAATAGTTTAATTTTCAGTTAAAAAATTAACTTTTGAACAAACAAAGGAATTTTCAACAAAATAGTTAAATTCGAAACCACAGAGGTGAATTTTCACTTAAAATGATGAATCTTCAACGAAAAAAATTAATTTTTAACAAAGTAGTTCAACTTTTAACCAAGCAGTTGAATTTTCAATCAATTTGAATTTTAAATAAAAGAGTTTAATTCAACCAAAAAGACGATGTTTTAACAAAACAGTTCATTTTTTAACTAAAAAGATGAATTTTCAACTAAAAGGATGACTCTTTAACTGAAGTAGTTAAAGTTTAGGTTAAAAAATTAATTTTGAGTTAAATAATTAATTTTCAACCAAAGGGATACATTTTTGCAACTAAAATGATGAATCTTCAACAACAAAAAAAGGATTTTTATAAAAGTACTTCAACTTTTAACCAAGCAGTTGAATTTTCAACCCTAAAAGAATGTAATTTTGAACAAAAACAGTTGTATTCAACTAAAAAAGACGAAATTTAAATAAAAAAAAAAACGAATTTTCAACCAAATACGAGTTTTGAACAAAATAGTTTAATTTTTAACCAAACAGATGAAGCTTCGATTGAAATAGTTAAATTTTCAACCAAAGGGATAAATTTTCAACTAAAATAATGAATCTTCAACAAAACTAAATTTTTAAAAAAGTAGTTCAAGTTTTAACCAAGCAGTTAAATTTACAACCAGATTAAATTTTAATTTTAAGTAAAAAATAGTTGAATTCAACCAAAAAAGACGAATTTTCCACAAAATATTTTAATTTTTAACCAAAAAAATGACAATTCAACTGAGTTGATGAATCATCAACCAGAATAGTTTAATTTTCTGTTAAGAAATTAGCTTTTAAAAAAAAAAGGAATTTTCAAAAAATAGTTAAATTTACAACCAAAGAGATATATTCTCAACTAAAATTATGAATCTTCAACAAAAATTAATTTTTAACAAATTAGTACAACTAAAAAATATTTGCATTTTAAACCAAAAACAGTTGAATTCAAACAAAAGAGACGAATTTTCCACAAAATATTTTAATTTTTAACCAAAAAAATGAATTTTCGACTGATTAGATAAATCTTCAACAAAATAATTTAATTTTCAGTTAAAAAATTAACTTTTAAACAAACGAAGAAATTTTCAACAAAATAGTTAAATTTGCAACCACAGAGGAGAATTTTCAATTAAAATGATGAATCTTCAACGAAAAAAATTAATTTTTAACAAAGTAGTTTAACTTTTAACCAAGCAGTTGAATTTTCAACCAGGAAAGATTTTAATTTGAAATAAAAAATAGTTGAATTCAACCAAAAAAGGCAAATTTTCCACAAAATATTTTACTTTTTAACCAAAAAAATGAATTTTCAACTGAGTGGATGAATATTTAACTAGAATAGTTTAATTTTCAGTTAAAAATTAACTTTTAAACAAACAAATAAAAAATGTTTAAAACATAATATTGAAAAATTGGTTTAATAGCGGATTTTTAAATTGTTTATATGATTCAAAGTCAGCAGATTTTCTTGCAAAAAAGTTTTCTGATGCTTATGGAGCATATGTTTTTTTCTAAACCGGGAGAAATTACGAATATAATTAATAATTAAAAAAAATTTTAATAAATAAATTTAGGATAAATTGAACAGCTCTATTTTTGATTAAAAGTCTATTTCTTTGGTTGAATATTCGTTTTTTTGTTGTTGAAAATTTCTATTTTTTAGTTGAAAATTTACATACACAGTGAAGAATCGAGTTTCAGTTGATTAAGATTTATTAATTAAAAATTTTATTTAAAAAATTGTAACCAGTTTTCAAACAAAATAGTTGATTTTTCAACCAAGAAAGATTTTTCATTCAACAAAGAAAAAATGTCATCCAAGATTTTGAGTTTTTAAGTCATAAAGATGAATTTTTGAAAAAACAGATTGAATTAACAACCCAAAAATATGCATTTTTAACCAGAAAAAAATTAATTTTCAACAAAATTTGTTAAATTTTTTACCAAAGAAATGAAATTTTAACTAAAATTATGCATCTTGAATCAAAGAAATCATTTTTTAACCAAATAGTTAAATCTTCAACCAAAAAGGTTATATTGCTGACATGAAAAGACCATATTTCAACAAAATAAATTAATTTTCAACTAAAAAAGATAAATTTTCAACAAAAAATAGAATAGCTTAATTTTAAGTTAGAGAAACAAGTTTTTAACCAAATAAAATAAATTTGCAACGAAATAGTTAAATTTTCAACCAAAAAGATTGATTTTCTACCAAAAAAGAATAATTTTTAACAAAATACATTAATTTTAAACCAATTTTTTTTTTTTTTATGGAATTTTCAACCAAATAGTTGAATTTCCAACCAAAAAGGTTATATTGCTACTAAAAAAAAAAGACAAATATTCAACAAAATAGATGAATTTTCAACTAAAAAAAAAACATAAATTTTCAACCAAAAATAGAATTGTTAATTCTTGAGTTAGAGAAAGAATTTTTTAACCAAATAAAATAAATTTTCAAGGAAATAGTTGAATTTTTAACCAAACAGATAAATTTTTGAACAAAAAGATAAAGGTCTATCAACAACAACAAAAATGTCGACGAAAAATGGAACAATTAAATTTTTAGGTAAAAAAATTAATTTTCAATTTAAAAAACTAATTTTTTACCAAATAAGAATAATTTTTAACAAAATACGTGAATTTTCAATCAATTAGTCTAATTTTTAATGGTATTTTCAACTAAAAAGTTTGATTTTCTACCAAAAAAGACAAATTTTTAACAAATCAGATGAATTTTGAACTTAAAAAGATCAATTTTCAACAAAAAAATGGAATAGTTTAATTTTCAGTTAGAGAAATAAGTTTATAAATAAGTAAATGAAACAGATTTTCAACGAAATAGTTAAATTTCCTACCAAAAAGATTAGGTTTATACCACAAAAGACAAAGTTTCAACAAAATACAGAAATTTTCAAATAAATAGTTGAATTTCCAACTGAAGAAGATTAATGTTCAAAAAAACATGATATAGTTAAAAATTTAATTTTCAATAAAAAGACTAATTTTAAACCAAAAAAATTAATTTTCTACCCAAAAAGATCAATTTTTAATCAAATACATGAATTTTGAACCAAAAACGTGAATTAGTCACCAAAAAGATTAAATGTCTATAAACAAAATTTGACAAAAAAGTTTAGTTAAATTTTTAGTTAAAAATTTAATTTGGAATAAAAACACTAATTTTCAAACAAAAAGGAATTATTTTTTAATAAAAAAAAAACTAATTTTCTACCAAAAAAGAATAATTTCGAACAAAATACTTGAATTTTCAACAAAAATTTGTAACCTAATAGTTAAATTTTCAACCAAAAAGGTTATATTGTCACTTGAAAATGTAACTATTTCGTTGAAAATGTACGTATTTTGTTAAAAATTTGACTTGTTTGGTAAAAATTTATCTTTTTGTTTGAAAATTTATCTTTGTGGTTAAAAATTCGTTTTTTTTTATTGAAAATTAATTTTTGTATTTTAAACTTTAACTATTCTATTTCTGAAAGTAAATTTATATTATTAGTTGAAAACTAAACTGTTTCTTTGAAAATTCATGTAATTTGTTAAAAATGTATCCTGTTTGGTAGAAAATTAATTTTGTTGTTTGAAATATTATCGTTTTGGTCAAAAATTAATTTTTTTATCTCCTAATTTAAACATTTCTAATTCTGATATTGTAAATTTTTCGTTAAACCGGTTGAAAATTCATCTATTTTGTTAAGAATTCTTCTTTTTTTTGGTTGACAAATAATCCTCTGGGTTAAAAAATCATCTTTCGGTTGAAAATTCAACTATGTGGTTGAATGTTGAACTCTTTAATTAAAAATTAAATTTATTTCATGATGTATAATTTTGTTTACTGTAAATTTAACTATTCCATTTTTACTTGAAAATTGGTATTTTTAATTGAAAATCAATCGTTTCTAGTTCAAAATTCATCTATCTTGTTGATAATTCTTATTTTTTTGTTTTTGTTTGACAAGTAATCTTCTTGGTTATAAAATGATCTTTTTGGTTGAAAATTGAACTATTTGGTTGAATGTTGAACTTTTTGTTTTAAAATTAATTTTTTTTAATGAGATGTAATTTTTCTAACTGCAAATTTAACTGTTTCATTTTTAGTTGACAGTTAGTGCTCTTAATTATTGATCATTAATCTTTCCTATTTGAAAATTCAAAAATTTAGTTTTAAAAATGATGTATTTTCGTTCAAAATTCGGTTTTTTTGTTGTTGAAAAATTTAATTTTTTTGGTTGAATTTTTAACGCTTTTATTGAAATTTTTTTTTTAATGAGATATCATTTTTGTAACTGAAAGTTTAACTATTCCATTTTTACTTGAAAATTGATATTTTTTATTGAAAATCAATCTTTTCTAGTTGAAAATTGAATAATTCGGTTGAAAATTCATCTATTTTGTTAGAAATTCTTGTTTTTTTTTTTTTTGGTTGACAAATAATCCTCTGGGTTAAAAAATCATCTTTTGGTTGAAAATTCAACTATGTGGTTGAATGTTGAACTCTTTAATTAAAAATTAAATTTTTTTAATGAGATATCATTTTGTTTACTGTAAATTTAACTATTCCATTTTTTACTTGCAAATTGGTATTTTTAATTGAAAATCAATCTTTTATAGTTGAAAATTCATCTATTTTGTTGATCATTCTTTTTGTGTTTTGTTTGACAAGTAATCTTCTTGGTTAGAAAATTATCTTTTTGGTTGAAAATCCAACTATTTGGTTGAATGTTGAACTCTTTGATTTAAAATTATTTTTTCAACGACATAATTAATTGAAAGTTGAAAATTAATTTTTTGAACTGAAATTGTAACCATTCCATTTTTACTTAAAAATGGATATTTTTAATTGAAAATCAATCTTTTCTAGTTGAAAGTTCAACAATTCGGTTGAAAATTCATCTATTTTGTTGATAATTCTGTTTTTTTTTTATTAACGAATAATCTTTTTTGTTAAAAAATCATCTTTTTGGTTGAAAATTCAACTATTTGGTTGAATATTGAACTCTTTTATTGAAAATTCATTTTTTGTAAGAGATATAATTTTTGTAACTAAAAGTTAAACTATTCTATTTTAACTTGAAAATTGTATTTTTTCTAATTGAAAATTAATATTTTTAAAATAAAAATTCAACTATTTTGTTGACAATTCTTCTTTTTTCTTTGTTGAAAGTTCAACTATTTGGTCAAATATTGAACTCTTTAATTGAAAATTAATTTTTTTTCAATGACATATCATTTTTTAAACTGCAGATTTAACTATAGGCAGATTTTTTCTTGTTTCTCAAATTTTATTTGTCCGAAGTAATCGTTTTAACATCAAAATTTATATTAATTGAACATTTTAAAACTCTGACGTTAACATCTTTAAATAGTAATAATAACTTCCAAATATTAATTAAATTAAAACAAGAAATATAATCAATGACTTGAGAGCCTCGTATTAAAACATAAGCGTCGATATAAATTTTTAAAATAATATTTGAATTAACATACTAAATCAGGGTGTCTACTCAAATTCCTAAAATAATTCCTGACAATTCCAGGCAACAAAATAGAAGGATTTTTAACCAAATAGTTGAATTTTCAAAACAAAAATTAATTTTCATCAGAAAAATTAATTTTCAACAGAAAAATTAATTTTCAACAGAAAAATTATTTTTCAACAGAAAAATTAATTTTCAACAGAAAAATTAATTTTCGACAGAAAAATTAATTTTCGACAGAAAAATTAATTTTCATCAGAAAAATTAATTTTCATCCGAAAACTTAATATTCAACAGAAAAATTAATTTTCAACAGAAAAATGAATTTTCATCAGAAAACTTAATATTCAACAGAAAAATTAATTTTCAACAGAAAAATTAATTTTCAACAGAAAAATGAATTTTCAACCAAGAAGTTTAATTTTCTACAAAAAAAGATCAATTTCTAATTCGGCATATGAAGTTTCAACTAAAATAATAAATCTTCAACAGCAAAAATATAAATTTTTTAACAAAGTTCAACAGTTGAATTTTCAACAAAGAAAAATTAATTCTTAAAGAAAAATGTAACTGTTGATATTTCAACCAAAACAGATTATTTTCAACAAAAAAAAATGTATTTTCACCCAAAAAACATGAATAAATTTTTACAAACCCAAGAGACGAATTTTCAACAACAAAAATCACTTTTAACCAAATAGTTCAATTTTCTATCAAATTGTTGATTTTTCATGCAAAAAAAGGCTTTTTTACAAAACAGTTTAATTTTTTACCGAAAATTATGAATTTTCAACCAAGTAAGATTTTTCAGTTAAGGAAGAAAAAAATTTCGAGCAAATTGTTGGATTTTTAAGCCAAAAAGATGAGTTTTCTACAAAACAGTTTAATTTTTATCCCGAAAACATAAATTTTCAAAAAGAACATTAATTTTTAACCAAATTGTTAATTTTATAAGCGAAAAAATTTTTTTTTTGCTGAAGAGTTCAATTTTTAACCTGAAAACATAAATTTCCAATAAAAACATTAATTTTTAATCAAATTGTTGATTTTTCAAGGAAAAGAAAAAAAAGAATTTCCTACAAAACTGTGCAATTTTTAACCCAAAAATAAGAATTTTCAACAAAACATTTGAATTTTAATCCAAAAGATGAATTTCCAAAAAAATAGTTGAATTCTGAACCAAAACAGAGTAATTTCCAGAAAAAAATGAATTAAAAAAAAAAATAAAAGTTGATTTTTAAACAAACCATTGATTTTTTTAAACTAAATAGTTGAAATGTCAAGCAACAAGAAACGAATTTTCCACGAAACAATAACATCTTTTACCCGAAAATATAAATTCGCAACAAATAAATTTTTTTTCCACCAAACAGTTGAATTTTCAACCAAATAGTTGGAATTTAAAACCAAAAAGACGAATTTTCGACAAAACAATTGAACTTTTAACCCGAAAATATGAAATTTTAACGAAAAAGTTGATTTTTAACCAACTAGTCGAATTTTCAACCAAATAGTTGATATTTCAACCTTAACAGATTAATTGATGAAAAACGAAAATATGAATTTTCAACAAGAAAATTAATTTGTAACCAAATAGTTGAAATTCCAAGCCAAAAAGACGAATTTTCTACAAAATAAATGAATTTTTAACCCGAAAATAGTAATTTTGAAAAAAAGTTCATTTTGAACCAAACAACTGAATTTTCAACAAAATAGTTGAATTCAATATCTGTTCATATTTTAAATACCAGTTGATCTTTACAGATTTATTTTATTTTAAATTAATTTTCTATTCCTTAAATAAATGTTTGGAGAGATGAAAAAAACTCTCAGGTAATTTTTTCCCCTCGATGGGTCCTTTAACAGAATGAGAGAAAAAAGTGCAAATATTAATAAATGTCGCCTATAATCGGGTTCAAGGAAACTTTTTTGCAAAACTGGATTCGGTTTGTTTTATATAAACTATGGTCAGATAGAAAAATGTGCGAAGGAAATTTCAACACCTTTTTTTGTTGTAAAGTCAATCATTTTGTTAAAAATTCACCCTTTTTCGTTGAAAATTCCATTGTTTTGTTAAAAATTCGTTTTTTCGGTTTGAAAATTCAACAGTTTGCGAAAAAAATTCACTTTTAGATTAAAATTCGTATTATGGCGTTCAAAAGTCTACTGAAATCTTTAACGGATGAAAGTTCAACTATTTTTTTGCAAATTTGTCCCTTAATTAAAAAATTCATCTATTTTAGTAACAATTGCATCTTTCTTGGATAAAAATGCAACTATTTGGTTGAGAATTCAACAATTTTATTAAAAAGTCATCCTTTTTGGTTGAAAATTCAACTGTTTTGTTCAAAATTCTAGTTTTTTCTTTTTATTTCTAGTATACTCGTTGTTGAACATTCATATTTTGGTGTTGAGAAGTCAAATGAAATCTTCTTTGGATGATAATTCTATTTTTTTGAAAATTTTTCTCTTCAATTTAAACATTTATCTGATCTTGGATAAGAGTGCAACTATTTTGTAGAAAATTCAACAATTTCGTTGCAAAGTCATATTTTCCGGTTTCAAATTCAACTATTTGATCGAAAATTAAACTATTTTGTAGAAAATTTACTTTTTGCTTGAAACTCATACTTTGATGTTGAAAAGTCAAACTGAAATATTTTTGGATGAAAATTTAACTACTTGTTAGAAAATTTGTCTTTTTAATTCAAAAATTCATCTATTTCAGTACAAATTTCATGTTTCTTGGATACAAATGCAACTATTTAGTTGAAGATTCAACAATTTTCTTAAAAAGTCATCTTTTTTGGTTAAAAATTCAACTGTTTTGTTGAAAATTCGTCTTTTTGGCTTCAAAATTCAAGTATCTTCATAGGAAATTCACTTCTTGTTTAAAACTCAAAATATGGTATTAATTAGTCAAACTCAAATATTTGTTTGGATGAAAATTTAATTTCTTTTGTTTTTGAAAATTCGTCTTTTTCATTTAAAAATTTAAATTTTAAAATTCAGTAGTAATCTCATCTTTCTAGGATGAAAATGCAAAGGTTTAGTTGAAAATTAATCTTCTTTGCTTCAGGATTCAACTTTTTTGTTGAAAATTTTGTTTTAACCACTTTGTTACGAAATCATTTTTTTGGTTGAAGATTCATACTTTCAGTTGAAAATGGATTCCTCTAGTTGAAAGTTCAACTATTTTGGTGAAAAGTGATTTTTCTTAATTGAAAATTCAACTGCGTCGGTAAAAGTTGAACTACTTTGTTGACATTATTTTTTAGTTTTTTGTTTTGTTTGAAGGAAGGTTTATCTCTTTGGTTGAAAATTTAACTATTTGCTTGAAAATTACTTTTTTTTGCTGAAAATTTATATTTATTATTATCATACCATTAATCCATATCTCTTTCAGTGTAAGCGTGACTCACTTGGTAAGGAAGGCAGTAATATGGGGAGGGGTTACAGATTTTTAAATGATCTACAATGACCGTTTCTGGAAGAAAGATTAAAATTTTTTTTAATTAGGATCGAAAAGAAATCTATTTTATTATGAATAATTTTATACAAAATGAGCATGAAAGAGATTCACAATTAAAAAGGCAGAATTCCAAACTATCTCACTTTTCGGCTCATTAGAGACAAAAATAACCAAATGAAAAAAGAGGGAGAAAAAGTCAGTTAAATTATCAGCCTGAAAAGTTTCATTTTTACAGAATAAATTAATTTTTAACCAAATAGTTGAATTTTTATATCAAAAAGACGATTTTTCTAGAAAAGAGTTAAATTATTACAAAAAAAGTTAATTTTTAACCAAGAAAGATTACTTTTCTACGATAAAAGAGGATTTTTCTATCCAAAAGGATGAATTATCTATCCAAAAAGGCAAATTTTCAACAGAGCAGTTAAATTTTTGACCAAAAAAGGTGACTTTAACCAAATAGTTGCATTTTCAATCAAATAATTAAATTTTAAGCCAAATAATCAAATTTTTAACCCAAAAGAATGTAGTTTCAACAAAAAATTGTTGGATTTTCTTATTGGGTTTTATTATTTCAGTTCGCATCATATTCTATTTTCAATAGGATATATAAATTTATAATCAAATAGTTGATTTTTCAACCAAAAAGATGAATTTTCTACTAAAAAAAAACGAATTTTCAACAAAATACATGACTTTCCAACTACATAGTTGAATTTTCAACTAAAAAGAATCAATTTTCAACCAAAGTGATGAATTTTCAACTAAAAAATATAAACTTTCAATCAAAAATTTAGTAGTTAATTCTTCAATGAAAAATTGAATACCTCAATTTGCAATTAAAAAAAATTAGTTTTCAACCAAAGAAATTAATTTTCAATTAAAGTCATGAAATATTCAACCGGATTAGTTAAACTTTCAGTTCAGAAGAATCAATTTTCAACAACAACAAAAATGAATTTTCAACTAAAAAATATAAATCTTCAATCAAAAATTGAATAGTTAAATTTGCAATTAAAAAAATTAGTTTTCAACCAATGAAATTAATTTTCAAATAAAATTATGAAATATTCAACCGGATTAGTTAAACTTTCAGTTTAGAAGAATCGATTTTCAACAACAACAAAAATGAATTTTCAACATAATAGTTCAATTGCCAACTGGCATAATTAAATTTTTAACAAAATAAGTAATATTTAAACTAAAGGGACGAATTTTTAATTAAAATGATTAATCTTCAACAACAAAATTAATTTTCAACAAAATAATTTACCTTTAAACCATGTATTTTAATTTTCAACTAAAAAGATTTATTTTCCTCCAAACAAGACAAATTTTCAACAAAATACATACGTTTTCAACCAGATAGTTGAATTTTCAACTACAAAAGATCAATTTTCAACCATAAATGGAACCATTAAATTTTTAGTTAAAAAAATTAATTTTCAACAAAAAAAAACTACTTTTCAACAAAATACATTAACTTTTTACTAAAGAACATCAATTTTCAACCAAAAATTGAATTGTTATATTTTCAGTTAAAAAAAATCAATTTTCAACCAAAGAGATGAAGTTTCAACTAAAATGATGGCAGATTTACAACAAAAAAAGAATTTTCAATCAAATTATTAAATGCTCAACTGGTTTAGGTAAATTTTTAGTTTAAAACATTAATTTTTAACAAAAAAAAATTAATTTTCAACATAATAATTAAATTTTCAACTGGGATAATTAAATTTTCAACAAAATAAGTAATATTTCAACCAAAGAGATGAATTTTAAATTAAAATAAATTTTCATAAATTTTCAACCAGATAGTTGAATTTTCAACTAGAAAAGATCAATTTTCAACCATAAATTGAACTATTATATTTTCAGTTAAAAAAAAATTAATTTCCAACAACAAAAAAACGACTTTTCAACAAAATACATGCACTTTTTACGAAAGAAGATCAATTTTCATCGAAAAATTGAATTGTTATATTTTCAGTTTGAAAAAATTAATTTTCAACCAAAACGATGAAGTTTCAACTAAAATTATGGCAGATGGAATATTCAATTATTTAAATCTTGTGGTAAAAAATTTAATTTCTCACAAAAAAAATGATTTTTCAATCAAATTATTAAATGTTCAACTGGTTTAGGTGAAAATACAATTGTTTTGTTGATAAATTTTTCTTTTTGGCTTGAAAATTCAACCATCTGGTAGAAAATTAAACAATTTTGTTGAAAATTAATTTTATTGGTTGAAAATACAATTGTTCCGTTGATAAATCGTTTTTTTGTTTGTTTATAAATTTAACAATCTGGTAGAAAATTAAGCTATTTAGTTGAAAATTACTTTTTCAACAAAAAATAATTTTATTGTGAAAATGCAATGTTTTTTTTTTATAAATCGTCTTTTTGGCTTGAAAAATCGACAGTCTGGTAGATAATTAAACTATTTAGTTAAAAAGTACTTTTTTGTTAAAAATTAATTTTTATTGTTGAAAATACAATTGTTTGTGGATAAATAGTCTTTTATGCTTGAAAATTCAACGATTTTGTAGAAAATTAAACTATTTATGTGAAAATTAACTTTTTTTATTTAAAATTCGTATTTTTTGTTGAAAATACAATTGTTTTGTTGATAAATCATTTCTTCTGATTGAAAAATCGACAATCTGGTAGCAAAATAAATTATTTAGTTTAAAATTACTTTTTTATTAAACATTTTTTTTCTGAACAATCAACTAATTGGTTTAAAATTGAGCTACTTTGTAAAAAATTCATTTTTTTGGGTTGAAAATTCAGCTGTTTTGTGGAAAATTCGTCTTTTTGGCTTCTTAATTCAACAATCTGATACAAAATTAAGCTAATTGGTTGAAAATTAACTTTCTTGTTCAAAATTCATATTTTTTATTTTTGGTTGAAAATACAATTGTTTTCTTGATAAATTGCCTTTTTGCTTAAAAATTCAACAACCTGATACAAAATTAAGCTAATTGGCTGAAAATTAAGTTTTTTGTCGAAAATTCATATTTTTGGTTGAAAAAAAAATTGTTTTGTTGACAAATCGTCGTTTTTGCTTGAAAAGGCCACAATCTGGTAGAAAATTAATCTTTTTAGTTAAAAATTACTTTTTTATTAGAAGTTAATTTTACTGGTTGAAAATATAATTATTTTGTTGATAAATCGTTTTTTTTTCTATAAATTCAACAATCTGGTAGAAAATTAAACTATTTAGTTGAAAATTACTTCTTTGTTAAACATTAATTTTAATTGTTGAAAATACAATTTTTTGTGGAGAAATAGTCTTTTATTCTTGAAAATTCAACAATCTGGTAGAAAGTTAATCTATTTAGTTGAAAATTAACTTATTTTTATTTAAAATTCTTATTTTGTTGTTGGAAATACAATTGTTTTGTTGACAAATCATTTCTTTTGCTTGAAAATTCGACAGTCTGGTAGAAAATCAAACTATTCAGTTGAAAAATACTTTCTTGTTGAAAAGTAATTTTAGTTGTTGAAAATACAATTGTTTTCTTCATAAATCGTCACCTTTTCTCGAAAATTCAGCATATCTGGTAGAAAATTAAACTTTTTAGTTAAAAATTTTTTTCTGTTAAAAATTAATTTTATTTGTTGAAAATACAATTGTTTTGTTGCTAAATCGTCTTTTTTGTTCGAAAATTTAAAAATCTGGTAGAAAATTAAACTATTCAGTTGAAATTTGTTTTTTCATTTAAAATTAATTTCATTGGTTGAGCAATCAACTAATTGGCTTAAAATTAAGCTACATTGTATAAAATTCTTCTTTTTTTTTTGAAGATTCATCATTTAACTTGAAAATTCCACTTTTTGATCGCAAATTAACATTTTTCTTGCAAATTCATATTTTGGGGCTGAAAATTCAGCAGTTTTGTAAAAAATTCGTCTTTTTGTCTTGAAAATTCAACAATCTGGTAGAAAATTAAACTATTTATTTGAAAATTACTTTTTCATCAAAAATTAATTTTATTGGTTAAACCATCAATTAATTGGCTTAAAATTAAGCTACTTTGTAAAAAATTCCTTTTTTTTAAGATTCATTATTTAAGTTGAAAATTCCACTTAATATTTTTAAATCTTTGAATTTTGTGAAATCTATTGAAATTTCTTGGAATCTTTGTGAAATCTTGGTAAAATCATTCAAATATTTGTGAATTTGTTTGAAATCTTTCGAATTTTGAGAAATCTTTGTGAAATCTTTGTAAAATCTATTGCAATATTTTGAAATTTTTGTGAAAGCTTTAAAATCTCTGGGAAATCTTTCAAATCATATGTAATATTTTTAAATCTTTGAATTTTGTGAAATCTATTGAAATTTCTTGGAATCTTTGTGAAATCTTGGTAAAATCATGGAAATATTTGTGAGGAAATTATGACCATTTTTAAGGCTTTCGAATTTCAAAGAATTCAAGGTGAATTCAAAAGTATTTAAAGGAATTAAAAAAATTCAATAAAATTCAGAAATCTTCAAGCTTTCTATTTTAATGTATTGAAAGAAGTTACTAGTAACCTTTTTTTTTAAAAAGTAACTTTCGTTACTTTATCTTAAAAAAGTGACTAAAAAATTATTTGAGAACGAAAAGTGACTAGAATAAATTTCAATCAAAATTTCAAAAGTTCTAAAAACTTCTCAGCACCACTATAACTATTTTTTTTTTTAATTAAAAAAAATTCGATTGAGTTTCTCTAAGAAAAAAAAAATAGAGGGGCATATTTTCGGATTTCAATTAACCTCTGTTTACTACTGGGCAGTCTGGAAGTATCGATTGGAGCCAGCCTCACGTTTTTTGGCCAAATTGTTGGACAGACTGGCGGTTGCCAGGCCGAATGTACTTGAGGCATTCGTATCAGACTCGATTTTTTTGCAGAAAATATTCTTTGCCCAGAATTAATATGTATCCTCGCTCCTGAAAAAAAATATATTCTTGTCAAAACGCCAAAATTTAAAATGATAAACTGCCATTAAATTAAAAATTAAAATCACCAGAGCAGAAATCGGACTAATTTTAGAACCAAGAAATTGTGCAAAGAATTTCACAAATTTTGAAAAATAGTATCAAAATAGTGTCATAAAATTTTTTGGGTATTAAACATGATCTTCAATGTTTATTTAAAATTTTATTCTTTAATCTATAAATGATCAAAAACGGTTTAGAAGTCTCCTATTAAATTTTTCGTTAAGAATTCATATTTTTTATTTAAAAATTGTATTATTTGGTTCAAAACTGAATTATTTTTTAGAGATTTAACAATTTTGTTAAAAGGTCATACTTCTTGGATGAAAATTCGTCTTTGAGGCTTGAAAATTCAACAAATTGATTGAAATTTTGTTTTTTTCTTGACTAACAAATTTTTTTTAACAAAAATTCAACTATTTTGTTGAACGTTCATCTTTTTGGTTCCAGAATGTATCATTTTCTGTCGAAATTTTATCTTTTTTGGTTAAAAAGGCTACTTTCTGGTTAAAAATTAATCTGCTTCGGTTGAAAGGGGACTTTTTTAATGAAAATTATCATTTTCGGGTTGAAAATTCAACTGTTTTGTAGAAAATTGGTATCTGCAGCTCGAAAATTAAACAATCTAGTAGGAAATTCAACTATTTTGTTGAAAATTGACGAGCATTGTTGAAAATTTACTATGTTTTGGTATAAAATCAATTTTTTGGTTGAAAATTAATCTTTTTTGGTTAAAAATGCTGGTAAAAAATTTATCTGTTTCGGTTGAAAATGAACATTTTTGTTGAAAACTATCATTTTCGATTTGAAAATTCAACTTTTTTAGAGAAAATTCTTATCTGCGGCTCGAAAATTAAACAATTTAATAGAAAATTTAACTATTTGGTTAAAAATTTATGTATTTTGTTGAAAATTAGTCTGTTTTGGTAGAAAATCAATTTTCTTTTGGTTGAATTCAATAGTTTTTTATTTAAAATTGAAATCTTACCATCTATTACATTTTTCTTTGAGAATTCATCTTCATTAGTTGAAAATGCAAATACCTCGCTGAAATTGTGAAGGAAGGGGAAATATGGAAATTGATGGAAAGTAAGGAAATGTGCATGGTAGACATGTAGAGACATGAGGGTAATGAGGGGAGGTGAAATAAATCAAATGACGAGAAATGAGTAGTGGGGGAGTAGGAGAAGTACCCGAAATAGGATGAGTGAGGAGAATGATGGAAAATGTGAAAAGAAAAAGTAGAGGATATTATTGTAAGTGAAAACGGTTAGAAAAGGATTAAGTAGAGGAGGAAGAAGTTGGGGGAAAGAGGAGAAGCGATGGGTTGAGTTAGGAGAGTTTAAGTAGGGGTTGAGAAGTTGGGGTAGTGAAGGAGAAGTAGGGAGTTTAAGTACGGGTTGAGAAGTTGGGGTAGTGAAGGAGAAGTAGGGGAAATTAGAAGAAATACATGGTGGAGGTGTAAGGGAATAAGGGAAATGGGGTCAGGTGAAATAGATCAAATAAGAAGAAATGATTGGTGGAGGAGTAGGAGATGTAGGAGAATTGGGAGAAGTGAGGAAAATGGAAAAATGAGCTGTAAAGTGTACTAAGGGAAGAGGAATTTTAGCTAGAGAAGTGAGGAAAGGGGGAAGTAGAGGAGAAAGAAGTTGGGAAAGGAATAAGAAGCGATGGGTTAAATGAAAGGAGAGTAAATAGGGATGGACGAGTTGTGGAAGTGAAGAGAGGGCAAATATGGAAAGTGATAGAAAGTAAGGAAATATGCATTGTGGAGATGTATAGAAATGAGAGAAATGAGTGAAACTGTATCGGAAATTATTTTGAGTGAGGACGGGTAGGAAAGGGGAAAGTTGAGGAGAGACAGTATGGTATAGCGTGTAAGTAAGAAAAGGGTAAGTGGAGGTGGAGAATTTGAGGAAGTGAAAGGATGGGAAATAGGGGCAGTACGGGGAAGTAATGAGAAACATATAATGGATATGTAGGGGAGTGAGAGGAATGAAGGGAGCTAAAATAGATAAAATGAGGATAGATGCGTGGTCAGTGAGTAGGAGAAGTAGGGAAAGTAGGGTGAGTGAGGAAAATTTTGGGAAATATGGAGAGGGAAAGTAGGGAAAATGGTTTCAAGTGAGGACGCGTGGTGAAAGGAAGTGAGGGGAGGGACAGTGCTGTAGTTCAGATGAGTAAGAGAAGGTAAGGGAGTTGGGAAGGGAAGCGAGGGAAGAGGAATGTTAGCTAGAGAAGTGAGGAAAGGGGAAAGTAGAGGAGAAAGAAGTTAGGGCTGGAAGCAGAAGCGATGGGTTGAGTCAGGGGGGGGAGGGGCTAGTAGGAATAGAGAAGTTAGGAAAGTGAAGGAAGAAGAATTATAAGTAGTGAGGGGTAGTAAGATGAAATAAATTTTGGAGATGTAGAGAAATCAGGAAAATGAGGAAAGGTGAAATATATCAAATGAGGAGAAACGTGTTGTATGGGAGTAGGAGAAGTGGGAGAACTAAGAAGAATGATGGGAAATGTGGAAAGAAAAAGTATGGGAAATGATTGTAAGTGAGGATGAGCAGTGAAGGGATGTGAGGTGAGTGACAGTAGGGTAGTGCGTGTAAGTAAGGAAGGGGAAGAGAGGGCTGAGAAAGGAAGCAAGGGAAGTGGAATGTTAGCTGGAGAAGTAAGGAAAGGGCGAAGTGGAGGAGAAAGAAGTTAGGGAAGGGAGGAGAAACGATTGGTCAAGTGAGGGTGGGCAAGTGGGGTTGGAGAGGGGAAAATAGGGGATTAGGGCATCTACTTTGGCTAATTTTATAAGTCTTGAAATCTTCTATTGTTTTTCATTAATTATTTTGTTTAGCACTAATTTTTTACATCTTCCTTTTATTTTGCAGGTACTTGTTGAAAGCATTGGACTTGTTCTGGCACGAAGACTGTTTAAAATGTGGATGTTGTGACTGTAGGCTTGGGGAAGTAGGATCCACACTTTATACGAAAGCAAATCTTTTACTCTGCAAACGAGACTACACATGCCTGGATCATCATCCGCCGAATTGTCAGTGTGCTTACATTCCAACTTCCGCCAGCCTTCAGCATCATCCTCCGAAGTATCGGAGTTCCTTTTTCCCAACTCTCGCCAGCCTCCAACATCATCACCCAAAGTGTCAGAGTGCTCCTTTCCCAACTTCCACCAGCCTGGATTATCACTCCCCTATATTATGAGAGTGCTCCTTCTACAAGTTCCACCAGACCAGTGAATCAACTCTTGAAGTGTCAATATTTCCCTTTTCCAACTCCCATCCATACATCATCATCACCCGAAGTGTTAGAGTGGACCTCCTCTAACTTTCACCAGCCTGGAACATTATCGGTTGCGTGGCGTGCGCAAAATTTTCTATGATGCAGAGAGGACAGTTAGGTCAAAATGAATGTTATATTGATCTCACATGAGAAGATTTGTGATGCTGAAAGTGGCAGAGTTCCCCTTTTTCAACTCACACCAGACTGGGGCATCATTTCTCGAAGTAACAGAGTGCTTCTTTTCCAACTTCCTCCATCTAGGAGCATTATTCCCTTAAGCCTCAAAAGTGCTCCTGATCCAATTCTCACACACCGGAATGCTCCTTTTCCAATTCCCGCATGCCTGAATCATCATCCGTGACAGTGTCAGCGTGCTTCTATTCCAATTCCTACCAGCCTTGAGCATCTTTCTCCGAAGAGTCAGAGTTCCTCTTTTCCAACTACCGCCAGCCTGCAACATCATCATTTGGAAAGTGAGAGTGCTCGTTTTCCAACTTTTATCAGCCGGGATCATACCCCAGAAGTGTCAGGATCTCCTTTTCATCGCCTCATGTCTCGAGGGTTCTCCTGTCCCAACTCTCACACGCCTGATGCATCATCCCAGAAAGCACCAGAGTGCTCATTTTTTAACTGTCACATGCCTGGATCATCATGCGCCAAAGTATCAGTGTGTTTCTAATCCAACTGCCACTAGCCTTGTGCATCATCCTCTGAAGTGTTAGAGTTTCTCTTTTCCATCTCTCGCCAGCCGGGATCATCATCACCAGAAGTGTCAGAGTGCTCTTTTCCCAACTTCTATCAGCCTGGATCATACCCAAGAAGTGTTAGGGTGCTCCTTTCCATCGCTTTAAGTCTCAAGGGTGCTCCTGTTCCAACTCTCACACGCATGATGCATTATCCCAGAAAGCACTTGAGTGCTTCTTTTTTAACTGTCACTTGCCTGGATCATCATCCGCCAAAGTATCAGTGTGACTCTAATCCAACTTCTACCAGCCTTGAGCATCATCCTCTGACGTGTCAGAGTTTCTCTTTTCCATCTCTCGCCAGCCGGGATCATCATCACCAGAAGTGTCAGAGAGCTCTTTCCCAACTTCACCAGCCTGGATCATCATTGGTTGCGTGGCGTAAGCAAAATTTCCTACGGCGTACAGTGGACAGAATAATTAATCCTCGAACCAGCAGTTACTGCAACTGTAATTAGTTTCCTTTTCTAAGGATGATCCTCAACACTGAATATATTTTTAAATTATCCTCAAATCAGTTGAATATAATTACTATGTCGATCTAGCATGATGAGAACGTGATATTCCAATTCAAACTAAAGAATTTTCATTCAATCTCAATAAGTTCAAGTTGAAACGGCATTTTCAAGATCTCAAACTGACGTATACTGATAAACTCTCAAACTATAAGTGGTTGTAAAAAATCAAGTTTCAGCATTAATTTTACAGAATTTGCTACAATCCCTATTTTATTCCCGCACTCGATTCCCCCAAGCCATATTTTTAGGCGAAAAAAGTAAAAGAAGTTTTATGAGCGTATGGGAATTTTATGAGACAATGACATATTTCTTGAGGAAAGGTGCATACTAGGATTGTCCAAAAAACAGCTTTTCTTTCAAAGTTATAATGCTTTCGAATTTTCTCAAAATGTATGGGAAATAATTAGGTTTAATTTTGTGAATGTATTTTTTGAAACAAAAAATATATGTGAAATGCCAGAAGATAGTTATAAACAATAATAATTTGTTTAAAGAATTATGTTTACTAAATTGCATTCATTATTACCTTATTCTATATGAAAAGTGGACAAAAAGTTGAAAATTTCAGAAAAAAACGCAACTTTCTAGCATTATTCAGAGAAAATATTGTTAAAAATAATATTCGATCATGTAAACAATTATATTTGTTGGCTTGAATTAATGATTTCCTCAATCTAATTGAAATGTCGACCAAAAATGTAAAAGTTTAGATAAAACTGCAACTTTCTACCATTATTCTAAAAGAATATTATTATGAATAACAATGAATTGTTCAAACAATTATTTCTGGTAAGTTTAATTGATTACTGCTTCGATTCAACTAAAAATTGAAAAAAAGACGTAAAAAGATCGGAAAAAATAGCGACTTTCTAACTCTATTCTAAGAGAAAATTGCTGAAAACTATAATAACTTGTTTAAACAATTTATGCAAGTATCCAATTACCAGTAAAATGTAGTATTTTATTCATTACAAATAATTTTTGATAAAAAAACCTGTAAAAAATCGTAATTAGCGCCAAAAACTCGTAAAATCCAATTTTTCACTTATGGGGTTCTTTGGGACCCTATAAAACAGACTTATGGGGGTGATATTTAAAAAGTAATTTTTGATTCGTATTCTATTGTTAATTGTGAAAAGAAATGTTGAGATTAAACTCGATTCATCTGATATTGACGATTCTAAATAAAATTTACAAAAACAAATAAAATAGTTTAATTTTAAGTTAAAGAAATAAGTTTTGAATCAAATGAAATACATTTTTAACTAAACAGTTAAATTTTCGATCAAACAGATGAATTTTCAACCAAAGAGGAATGATTTTCAACAAAATACATGAATTTCCAACCAAATATTTGATTGTTTAATGGAACTTTCGACCAAATATTTCAATGTTTAATGGAATTTTCAACCAAATAGTTGGTTATATTCCTACCAAAAAAGATAAATTCTCATTAAAATTTATGAATTTTCAACTTAAAAACCTAAATTTTCAACCAAAAATTGAATATTTCGATTTTAAGTTGAGGAAATAAGCTTTTGACGACATGAAATAAATTTTCAACAAAATACGAAAAATGGAATGGTTAAGTTTTTCAACAAAAAATAGAATAATTTGAATTCCAGTTGGAGAAATAAGTTTTCAAGCGAGTAAAATAAATTTTTAAAACAAAAAATAGATTTTCTACCAAAAAGATTACTAAGTTTTTAAATTATTTGTCTTCTTTCACGTGCTACAGACGAGAAACGGGGGCAATTAACAGAGATTGGGTAAACAGTACTCAAATTTAAAAAAATTTATTTCCTCACATAATAAATAAGATTCTTACTTACCTAAATGAGCCTCGATTCCACTACACTCTCATAAATAATAATGTAAAAAATTTAGTATAGACAAAGAAAAACTTTGACATGCGAATACTTTAGAATAATTAGGCCAAAAAAACTGAAATACCCTCAACAAAACAAATTCACAAAAATCGCCTCGATTGTGTGTACCCATTGAGACTGGTCTTAAAATGTGTCTTTGGTCATTCCAAACAACATGTCGAAATATTTAAAAAAATTTTATATGAAGTAAACTTTTGAGGCCCAGAAAACAAAAACACCCTCAAGGAAACGAATTCACAAAAATCGTCCTGATTGAGTGTGCCTATTGAGACTGGTCTTAAAATGTGTCTTTGGACACCCCAAACCTCAAGTCGATGAATAAAATAAAATTGTAAATGAGGACAACTTTTGGAACCAAAAAAAACAAAAATACCCTCAAGGAAACGAATTCACCAAAATCGTCCTGATTGAGTGTGCCTATTGAGACTGGTCTTAAAATGTGTCTTCGGACACCCCGAACAATATATATAAAATATTTTAGAAAGGTTTCGCAAAGATTTCAATGATTTCCCAAAGACTTTAAAGGTTTCGCAAGGATTTCGGATAGATTTAAAAGATTTCACAAAGACTTCAATGGTTTCCCAAAGATTTCAATAATTTCACGAATATTATCAAATATTGCAGAAATATTTCCAATATTCCGTAAAGATTTCCAAATATTTCAGAGAGATTTTACAAGATTTCAATGATTTCCTACAGATTAAAAATATTTCGCAACAATTTCGGACCGATTTAAAAGATTCCACAAAGATTTCAAAGGTTTAGCAAAGATTTCAGATTAATTCTAAATATTTCACAAAGATTTTAATGATGTTCCAAATATTTCTAAGATTGCACAAAGACTTCAGATATTTCGCCAAGATTACAAGGAATTCAGAAAGATTTCACGAAGATTTCCCAAGCTTTTAGAAGGGTTTCAGAAACATTTCACAAAGATTTCAATAATCTTACAAATATTATAAAATATTTTCAATATTTCTTCAATGATTTCTTAAAGATTTTTACAAAAATTGTACTTATTTCACAAATTTTACCAAATATTTCAAATAATTAAAAATTATTATTATTAAAATTATTATTATTATTATTAAAAATAATTCAAAAGATTTTAGAAGGATTTCACAAGTATTTCCATGATTTCCCAAAGATTTCAATAATTTCACAAATATTATCAAATCCTGCAAAAATATTTTTAATATTTTGCAAATAGTTGAGAAAGATTTCAATTATTTCCCGAAGATTCACAAGATGCCAAAAAGGTGTCACAAAGACTTCTAAAAGATTTCACAAAGATTTCGAAGATTTCCCAAATATTTCACAAAGATTTCAAAAATTTTACAAATATTACCAAATATTTGAAATATTTCGCAAAGAGTTCAATGATTTTTTGGAAGATTTTACAAGGATTTCAATGATTTGAAAAAAAATTTTCAAATAGTTCAAAAATATTTCAAATATTTTAGAAAGGTTTCGCAAAGATTTCAATGATTTCCCAAAGACTTTAAAGGTTTCGCAAGGATTTCGGATAGCTTTAAAAGATTTCACAAAGACTTTAGTGGTTTCCCAAAGATTTCAATAATTTCACGAATATTATCAAATATTGCAGAAATATTTCTAATATTTCGTAAAGATTTCAGAGAGATTTTACAAGATTTCAATGATTTCCAACAGGTTTAAAATATTTCGCAAAAATTTTGGACAAATCTAAAAGATTCCACAAAGATTTGAAAGGTTTAGCAAAGATTTCAGATTCATTTGGAATATTTCACAAATATTTTAATGATTTTTCAAAGATTTTTAAGATTTCAAAAATATTTCAGATACTTCGCAAAGATTACAAGGAATTCAGAAAGATTTCATGAAGATTTCCCAAGCTTTCAGAAAGGTTTCACCAAGATTTCACAAAGATTTTAATGATTTCCCAAAGATTTCAATAATTTTACAAAGATTTCAATGATTTCCCAAAAACTTCAATAATTTCACAAATATCAAATATTGCAAAAATAATTCTAATATTTTACAAAGATTCCAAAAAGATTGCAATGCTTTCCCAAATAGTGTGAAGGTTTCGCAAGGATTTTAGATAGATTTAAAAGATTTCATAAAGACTTCAATGATTTCCCAACGAATTCAAGAATTTCACAAATATAATCAAATATTGCACAAATATTTCTAATATTTCGGAAAGATTTACAAAGATTTCAATTATTTCCCAAAGATTTCCAAGTTTTCACTAGGATTCCAAACATTTCGCGAAGATTTCTAGTCTAATTTTATAGGATCATAAATTTAGGCAAATACAGTCGAACCTGGATTTAGCGCCGGTCTTCGGACTGACCCTGACGTTAAATCCAGAGACTCGGAAATATTTTGTCTCTCTCCTGTTTCTCTCTCTGTTTTGTCACGCCTGAGTGCACGCATACATACTAGAGGGCCCCTCTATGGTTGTTGCAAATCTTCTAAGATTTGCAACGACCGGGTGGATGGTGACCTTTTTAACCTCCACACGGTGAGGATCTCCTGCTTCACCTCCAAATATTTCTGAATCTTCTCAGTGTATCGCAGCGTAATTTAATTTTTTAGAGAAAAGCTTATGTCTATCCTCACATACTGAGCATGTTTATCTCACCAGAGGACATCTGGACGATTGCGTCTGACTCGGTGGTCAGAATAGTTCTGACCCATTAAAGGAGATAGTGTTCGTTCTCTAGTCTTTTAGCTGGGCTATATTTGCAGTAAGGTATCTGTCAATCACTGCGACCATACTAAGGATGTGTTTTTGATAATTCCACTTATTGATTACCCTATCTTGGATAGCAATGACATATCCTTTCGTCTCTGGCAAAAGTTCTCCTTGTTTTAAGCTGAGCTTTGAAGCCTCACTATCCACGCAGAAAAGATCTAATGTTTGGTGGTGTTATTTGTGCAGCTGTTTACCCTGCCATTGAGCAGTTAACTGTTCGGATAGAGACGACCGACGTTCTAGAAATTAGGAGCTGCAAGTTTCGAGGGGGTATACAGGTCAACTCTATAGATTTACTTGTAGAGCGAGAGGTCACTCCTGTTTTGGAATTATTCGCGCAATTGTGTAAGCTGTAAGTCACACAATCATCAAACATCCATAACTTCTCTGCACTTAAGCTTGCGTGGTAGACCTACTCTTTCTACAGCTGTCCTCTTATGGTGCATTTGGAACTCAGACATGTTCACGCAGATGATTCTAATGAGCCTCTGGAGGTCAGTCACGGGCCATGAGACCAAACCGAAGACGTATTTTATGAAAGGTATGGCATAGGTGTAATTGTCTTTGCAATCTTCTTCGCACTAAGGCCAGGAGCCATAATCCGATTGCGGCGACCCGAAAAAGTAGTATCCAGGACCTTCCTAATCGCATAGTGAAGCGGACACCTTGCCTTCAATATGCCAAAGTACCTATACGATTCTTCATCAGCTTTCAGCATTTGTACAAACCCCGAGACATTTTGATGTAGCTTTCAGCAGCCGGGACTCTGAGTTTTATGCTCATCATCCTGGCACACCCAACCGCAGGGCAATACGCAGGAGTTTACACCTACAGCAAGCTCATATCCTGCTGCAAAAACTGAGGCAGTATCTCGGTCTTCAAGCACACCATGAGACGGAGGATTTCCCCATTGAGCGGTTCAATGATTTCAACAGGAGCAGGGGTAGGTTCCGGCAGCTGCAGCCATAACGATTGTCGACCATGAGACAGTCGTCTCGCTACGTCACCAGACCTGGCTCCCGCTCACATATAGCGTCTCCTGTCACGAGCGTATGAACCTCCTCTTCTATCGCTTCTGCGGGGTACGTTATAGGTGATGCTAGTTGTTGCCGTGCATGTCTCTCGAAGTGTCTTATTTCGACGTCGGATATGAGGTGACGCCGCTCAATAAATCTTAATTGTTCCGGAAGATGTTGTTTGGTCGCTCTGTGGGCCAACTCTGGCACACCCTGGAATCGCTGGCGAAATGCAGTCTCAACCTTAGAACTAATCTGATTAATGGTTCTTCTAGAGAGAAGGTTTGCATTTATTATTTGACGCCTTCATTCTTTTAGGTCGTCTTTCCGTCAAGTGAAGTGACAGTCATGCGCTGCCGTAATTTTCCTGTGTAACTGGTCTGCTTTGGGCTACTGACCGATACAGCCTCCGCAGGCATTGAGATCCGCCTGTCCATCACGCAGCTCAACACTACCGGCTTGCATGCTGCCACCCCCAGCGGTTGCAATAGGAAGGCCTTGACGATCCTCGGGCAGCGATCAACGATGATATATATTTAGTAACTTTTTCATGATTTATGGGTTCTTGAGGCTCCACTTAGGCCCTCTTATTTTTATTCTCTGCCTAGAAAAAGATTACCTTCTGTCTACAAATGGCCAAACTATGCATTTGTTCATGAAATAAACAAATAATATCAAATGAAAATTCATATTTACTAAACATCACCACTTATGTAATTTGAAGACGATTAGTAAGAAAAAAGATCACTTTCTATCTATAAATGGTCAAACTATGCATTTGTTCATAACATAAACAAATAATATCGATTGACAATTCTTCGTCACTAAAGCTCACCACTTATGTAATTTCAAGACGATTAGAAAGAGAAACTATTATTTTCTGTCTATAAATGACCCAGATATGCTTTTGTTTATAAAAGTTGTTTATAAAATAAACAAATAATATCCAATGACCAATCTCAATCACTAAATATTACCACTCACAGAATTTAAAGGTACTAAGAAAGAAAAGTGATTACTTTCTGTCAAAAAACGCCTAAACTATGCATTTTTTTACATAGTTTGTTTATAAAATGAACAAATTATACCATACAACAAATTTCCATGATGATTTAATGGAACATTTCAAATTGAATATATAGTACTGGCATTTATTAGCAACCAGGAAACCCTGCCTGCGCCGCCCTCGTTTGGCGTCCCCTTAGGCATTTGAATGTGCCCAAAAATGATTATACATTTAAACAAATAAATATATTTTAGATTGTGAAGGAAGGATAGAAAATTATATCAAATAATATGCAGAAGTTGCAGATGTATATCTCCCACATAGCACACTTTCCAAAAAAACACGGTCTTTTCTTAGGACTTGGTCCAAGTGGCCAGGAGAAAAAATCCGGTCTGCCCTAGGTTCGGACCTATACTCAGACCTGGTTTAAAACATAGGTTTATGTCCGCCGCGATTTTTTGGTTTTAAAAAAATTACATAAATTGTACAAATCTTTTACGGATCATGCAAATTAAACCACCCAAAGTGAAATTCTGGATTTTTAAACTTTCAAAATTGAAGTTTGAAAATTTCTCATTCAAATATTTTGTATCCAAATGCTCAATAATTTACACGTATGAAATATAATCCACTAACATTTTCTAACTGAACAATTTTAAATTAAATACAGTTAAACTGCCAAATTAACATTTTTAACTTTTATCAATTGGCGAGTTTGAAGATGCAGATTCAGTGCCAAAAATATAGATCTACGTTATCATTTTCAGTGCTCTAAATTAAAGAATCAATCTTTTTTTTTATTTCAAAATTATATAATTTTAAGCAATTTTAAACTAGAAATATTAACAATTGAACAGTTACATTTTTTATAAGCTGAACACTACTTGAATTATAATTCAATTTATTTTTATTTTGAATAGTTTAAAAATCCTTGAAATGCTTCAAATTTTTTTTTCAAAATCTTCAAAAATCTAGATGCTGTTTTACATTTGTTCACATTTTTAATTATTTTTTAAAGTTTTTCAAAACATTTAGATCTCTTTTAAAATGATTCGAATTTTTCCTACATTTTTTTCGAAATCTGCAAAAATCTATATTTTGTTTTAAATTTAGGCCGTGGGCTATGGGCACCGAAATTTTGTTACGAATAGCCAGATTTTTTGGTATACGTAGATACTTCGTTCGAATTATTTGGAACAATTTCAAATTTTTAAATTTTTCAAAACTTCTAAAATTCTCTTTGACTTACTCGAATTTTTTCTAAGAATAATATGCGTTCAATTGTTATTTATACTTTAAAATTCAACAATTAGACTTACAAATTGTGTTTTTTAAATAGAGCAATTGAAAATGTAACGTTGAAAGTTTAGTTTTTTTGTTTTGAATACTTGATTTAAAATCATTGATTTTAAATTAACCCAGATCTTTTAAAATTAAAGTTCAAATCATCGACAACTGTAATTTGGTGCTTGTGACTTCTCTTTTGTTAAAGCTCCTTTGGCTTTAACGAACACATTCTCATCACGTATCTCGTGCTTCGCACTCGTTTGTTACCATTTCTGAAACCACATTTTGATAGTCTGGACTTTTCTTATTACCTAAAAAGTTTTTTACAACATTTTTGAAACTTAGCCAGGCATCTTTTTCAGTGTCAGACATTTTCGTAATGAACTCTGGATCCTGCAACATTTTTCCTATTTGTTGTTCATCGAAAATCCCCTCTTTTAGTTTTGCTTCGAAAATTTGTGGAAATTGATCTTCCAAATACGCAAAGCAATCGCCTTTGACAAGCAAGCGCTTTGACAAACTGTTTCATGAGACACAGCTTTATATGAAGGAGTGGAATCAAAACTTCTTTTGGATCAATTAGAGGATCTTCAATTATATTATTTTCTCCTTGCTCGAACGATGTTCTTTTTCGTTTTTTTCCGGTTTATACATTCCAGCTTTCATTTTTTCCATCAACCCGTGAATGTTTTTACAATAGATAACGTTCCATTATCATTTTTTCTAGAAGTAAAAAACTGTTTGAACTCTTCTTCCCTATTTTTGTAGAAACTTGATTTAACGCCTTCAGCTAATAAGTTCTTTTTTTTCAAAACGGAAGCAATATGCTTTGAAGCATCTTTGAAAAGACCGAGATCTCGCAATAAATCATTCGATTCTTGAAACCTAAATAGCTCGGGAACTTTATTCTTTTCATTATGTGGTATTTACTCTTCTGTATTAACATCGCCGCTTTCATCATCATCCTCGTCATTACCATCATCTAAAATGTCACTTTCATCACTATCATCATCGGCATCTCCACCAGTACCTTCATTTTCTTCAGCTTCAGTCGTCTGTCTTTCAAGTGACAGATTTTTTAAGGTTTTGTAACATCGTTATTTTTAACAGATTTAGTGACGCTAGGTACATCAGGATATTCGAAAGCACTCGTTTTTTTTTCTATTGATTCCTGTCAGGTTTTGTCATACAAAAGTAGCATTCCTCTTTCCGAGGAGTTTTCCTCCATATCGTAGGTTCTTGAATCTGAAGAGTTTTCTTATTTCCTGCTCTGTCTTTCAATCGATTGAATGCACTGAAACAAGCAGTAAAAACTTTTTGAGGAACCCAATTTTCACTTTAATTTTCAACTTCTATACCAAAATAGCTTTTATAAAGTGTTTTTATGCCATTGTTGATTAATCTACGAGTTTCAAAAAATTCAAATTTACCACATATCTAGCAAAATGCATCAGGATCGCCCACGCAATCATGCGCTATAGTGGAAGTGGATGAATTCGAATTGCAACAGCGCCTAGAAGACATGATGTTTTTTAATTTCAGAGTTTATAGAAAAATGAAAATAAGTAAGACACTGACTACAGTCACATTAAAGAACCCGCTTAAAAAGATTGTCAAAAACCTTTATGAAGCTAACTTGGCACCAATGTCAACTGGGTTATTTGGACCCCGGATTCGGATTCAGCGACCCCAAAAACATATAAATATGCTGGTTAAGTCCACCGGGAATGAAGATCTTTTTTTTTTTTTGCAAAAATATACAAGGAAAATCGCTGTTTTCGGGATTTTACGTCTATTTTTGCGTTTTTCGGTAACATATGAGATAACTGGGTTATTTGAACCCCAGATTCAAATTCAGCGACCCCAAAAACATATAGATAAGCCGGTGTAGTCCACCAGGCAGACCACTTTTTTTTGTGTGCCGGTGTAATTGTTCAATTGATTTTTATACATCAAAACCTGTGTTTGTTTTGAAATCTTTTTAAATACTCCTAAAACTAAAAATTCAAAATAAAAAATAATTTCAAATTTTCCCAGGTATATTAAGAAAATTGCCGTATTATCTTTAAACCTCAAACGGCACACTGATGCGAATTCGCACCGGAAAAATGTTCATTTTGCTTACATTAACGCAGGCGCAGCTGCAGCAGCTTATCCCCACTATATCAAATATATATGTTAAATATGCGTAATATATGCTAGATGTGTTCACAGCTGTAAGGAAAACAATACAGGGATTCAGGGATAATATATAAATGTTTATTCAGATAACTGTTTACACTGTGCTCGTTTAAATTGCAGTGATACTGTTGCATGTCCCAATCGTTGAGACTTGTAAAAAAAAAAAAAATCACAAATTTCACTTTTTATTCAAATTTAAAATTCCCGCCAGGACCGATGCGACTATTACCGACTGTGCATTTTCGTAGTACCATTCAGTACCGCCAAGCTGTCAGCGCCATCAGCTGTCAGTCGTCCTTCACACTTGTTCACTCTCACTTTTTAGCAGTTACCGTATTTTTGTTCGAAAAAACACGAGTGGATGTAGAGCACTTGGCTCCTGAACATTGCCCCCCCCCCCCCCAACAATCAACGCAAACTCTTCCATGATTCATTCAAATCGTTCCAATTTCAGGATACTTAGGTTGTTCAAAATACATTCATTGCAATATAAAAAAGCCCGAAAAACATAAAAAAATGTTTAATAAATCAATTATGCAATCAAGAATATTTCCTCTTCCAAAAATTCCTTAATTAATAGTAATTTAATCGTGACACTTAGAAGTATAATTAAATATTTCTGCCAAGATAGCACTAAACGCACGCGCGCAAACCGCATGTTCACGTCCCTGGATTTTGATTTTACAATCAAAATTGTAAAATGTTCTAAAAAATTTTTAAACAAAATTTTTTGAAATTCTTTTTATTTATAAAAAAATGAAGAAAAGAATGAGAAGATTACAAAAGTCCTCCGATATTGCTTATCAGAGAAAATAATGTTTAGCATTTTAATTTTGAATTCCTTTTCATTTTAGCATTTGAAGTATTTGAACTGCTAAAGAAAAAATAATGCTTTCAAAAAATTTGATTAATGAATTAGAAAATAAATAACTATTTTTGAGTAAAAACTTCGAACCTTCCAAATAATAATTATTGAATAATAAAAGCCATGAAGATTAAATATGATCTCTTTTTCTTCTGATATACAATCTATAGCTTAGAGGCACTTATTCATTTGTTAAAGAAAAATTTGTATAATTCTAGAATTGGCAAATGTCTTCGAAACTTATAGCTTATCAAAAATATGTAACATTGTAATTAAAAGTTATTTCCAGAAAATTTTAAAGCATAACAATAGAAGAGCACTGACTGCTACATGCCCCATATAAATCGTCTATGACCAACTATTATATTTTATTTAAAAAATATGATTATTTTTTTAGATGCTTCAGAAAAAAAATTGTTTGAAGAAGTAAAATATTTAAACAATTAAAAATTGTTTAAACAATCATGAGGGATGTTTAAATTGTCCGTATCAAGATTCCCTTTTAACGAATGACTCGGCACTTTTGCTTTTAGTAAGATATTATCTTACTGTAAAAACATTTATATTATTAATAAAATACTCTCTAAATTTGAATTAATAGAAAACTTCTAATTGGTAGTAGTTTTCTACTAATTCAAATAGGGCCGATTCGTTAACTAGTAATTAGTAAAAATCGACTAATTCAATGAGTAAAAATAACTGACTAAATGAATTAGTAACTATATCTACCAAAGAGATAAATTTTTAATTGAAATGATGAATCTTGAACCAACAAAAATTAATGTTTAACAACAAAATTTAACTTTCAACTCACAAAATTAATTTTCTATTCCAAAAAAGATGAATTCTAAAATATTGCATCGCTCATACACAATTATTATTAACGTAACTATGTAAACTCAGAATATAAATTATGAAAACATTATCTTTTTTCAATTAAAACTCAGAAACCAGCAGAAAGTATTTAAAAAATTATTAAATTATGTTTCCATAGCAATTCATTGGTACTCATTGAATTAGTAAGTTAGTTCTACTAAGCAGATTAGTAGAATACCCTTACTAATTCATTTAGTAACATAAATCTTACCATTTCATTTAGTAGAAACTCTTGGACTGAATGTGGAGCAGAAACCGCTAAGGGCACATAGAAGGAGGAAACCCGTGGCAGCTTTTCCTTTGGGCCAAGGACAAGAGGACCTTCCTTTCATCCCCGACCATCTAACAGAGCTCACCGAAGGGTATGCGAAACCTAGACACTTGGCTCCTTCGTATCCAGGGCTATATTTACGTCGAGCCTCTCACTACATGGAATAACCAGCCAAAGAAACTAAGGACGAGCTGAATTCGCATATTCAATCAAACCAGCGGCCCCTCTTGGGGCCATCAAAAAATCATAAGGAAAGAATACTTCTTGTTTGGAATCGACAACTCGGAAACTTATCAAATCGCCCATTTACCCTTACACACACTTTACTGACTGCATATATTGGCCACTTACTCCACGTAAAAAAAGAAAATTTTCTGCGACAGCCAAAACTTTTGTTAATGTATAAGCCTAAATATTGTTACATTTTTAACAACTACGTGTACAATTTTTGTACTCCTTAGTGAAAGACGTTCTTCACAAGGTCGATGCTATAATTTTTGTTTAACTCTTGAGAAAAAAACGCTGATTACCAATAATCATTTTGCTTCGCAAAAATCTTCATTTTTTTGTTCATGGAAACTTTTCCAAACAAATGCGTCTATTTGATATAGTTTTCGTTTTCAAACTTTATTTTTAAATAAGATCAAAAAAAAACTTTTTCTCCTACAAATTTTCTTTGAATTCCAGCCATTTGTTAACTATAGCCTTATAAACATAAATTTCGAAATAACTTAGGTCTGCACCAGCTATAATTTTACAGTTAAGACATTTGATTTTTTTAGTTATTTATCTGGTAGCTTCACAATAATAATAATTGTGTTCAAAGAGCAATATCAATTTTCTATCAGTTGCATTTTCGACGAAGTGATTAATTTTTCAACCAAACAGTGGAATCTTTAACCAAATGCGATGAGCTATGTAACAAAAAAATATAATAGTAGATTTTAATAGATTCATGGGGTTTCAAATTTGTTCAAATATATTTAAAAGTTTCAAGAAATTTTCAAAAGTTATAAAAAATTTTAACGAATTTCGGAATGTTACAAATGTTTTGAATTAATGACTTACTCACGTAGGGTAGCGAGGGAGTCATGCTCAATCATATCAAGGTCGACGAAAAGGAACAAGACAATTTATCACCGTTATTCTTAACTGTCAAATACCTTTTGTCGATTGAATCCGCGAGACTAGTCCCTGAGCCTATCGAATAGAGTACTTCTTCCATGCCCAAAAAAAGGGTTAGGTTGTTTTAGAAAATTGGCACAGATGTAGCCTCCAGAAGCTACGACCACGATCGTCCACCGAACAAATCGATTCCGACGCGACCGGATGTGACACGTCATCCGACTCGTCACTTCCTGCAACACCAGAAGACGATCGAGTCGGGAAATCACAGAACGAAAAAAGGAAACTGAAAAAACCACAGACTTTTGATTAAAAGGACTCAAAAGACCAGAACTGTCTCGAAAAACCGGCACAATTGACTTTAATCGTTGCGACCACCGAACAGTGGCCACACTCGCTTACACCTTGATTGAAAACTAAGCAGAGCAGAGAACGGGTCCGAGCCTTCTCAACAAAGGAAGTCTCACGCTACTATCTGAGTTCCCACACAACGATAAGGTATTGCCCGAAACTCAAAAACAAAGGGAAAACTTTAAGGAAAATAAGCATTGGGCGGGGACCATATTATGATTAATGAAAGCTGAAGGTCAATCGGAAGAGGAACAATAACATCAAACAAAATATCAACAACGAATGATTAAAAATATTTGAGGGTATTTAAAAAGATTTCATGGAATTTTAATAAGATTAAATGATTCTAAAGTTTTCAAAAATAGTTTCATTGTGTTTTAAAAAAATTCGTATAATCTCAGAAGATATGAAACGATTTTATAGAACCTATAACCCTACTTTACGTATCGCCCTTGTCGACACTGTCAACTCAAAGGATGTTTATGGTATACTTTTTTACAATAAAAATATATACACTGCAATTTTTTTTTCCACCAACAGTTAGCAGATAAGTTTTCAATTGCAGCGGTGATCCAGAAGGAAGAGTCTGATGTCTTTAGGTTCCGTTGATTACACAAATATTGAAGAAGCAGGACCAACTACTGTAGTTTGCAAATTCGTACTGTAATGTACAACTTCATTTATTCATTATACATGAGGCGACATCTAAGAGTGTCAAATGATAAATTATTACATTTTCTATTTATTATTGAAAATAGAAGTTATGTTTTCTTAAAACTCTTATCTTTCAGCCCATAAATTATCAAAATTTTTATTTGTTCATCGCAAGCTTCACGGTCCTTCCCTTGTTTCTTTTTTTTTTGACTTGAATTCGAACTGATGCGTTATTGTTCTCGAAACAAGAGCGTATGCATTCTTCATGCGTGCAAGAAGGAAAACATATTGAGTCACGGCGATCAATCAGTATAGAGATACTGGATTTTAAACCCAATCTCTAATGATATATGAGAAATCAGTAATTGTTATCATTATGACCCGTTACACAATGGGTGATTCTGCTCAGCTGGATCACCATTTCCCTACTAGAATTTATTGGAAGCATGATACACATAAATCTCCTAACGATATACAAATTCTTCAAAATCGAACTTGCTTATTGAGTTGGGTACTTGCCCGTAAAAAACTCAAAGAACCAAAAATCAAAAATATCACTCTTCTTTTGGAGTACTGGGTTTAATCATTGTTAACCATCACTAAAACTTACGGTACTCAAGAATTAATCAAAGAAAAACGTTAATCTCAATGAGCCATGCTCTCAATGAGAAAGGACAAAAAACGTCCTAGGAAATGCCATGCTTATTCACAGGATCTAAAACTCACTTTAAAAACGGAATTCAGACAGGTATTGCCCTACGACGAAGTCCGGACTATTTTATCGGCGAATGACGTGAAATAATTGGAAGAAATTAAATTTCCGTGATGTAAATATACATATAACATACACGGCTGGACCAAGTACGAATTGCTATGTAAACATACGATTGCCTGTATTGAATTTTATGTGGGTGTGAATCCTCTCTTTTTAAGAGAGAGATTCAAGTGGACTATACGTCCTTTCTATCTAACCTGAACTGACGGCATAAGCTGCCAACGCGCATCTAATGCAGAATACCTATCAGGTATCTCTACAAGGAATCCGCAGTTCTTCTGAAAGAGATAGAGCTCTGGCCGACGCATCGGAGACAGACAAGCTTTCTTGTCGGGTGCGGCTATTTAACGTCTCACCCTCTAGTAGCCAGGTATATCCCTACTCCGGTGTTACCTGTGCTACCTGTGCTCACCGCCGGTGGTGGTAATTCGAAGAAGGTTCACCTCATATTACCCACTGAATCGGTAAACTCTATCTCTTCCTTATCGATCCGCGACATGTTATATTCCTCAAAGATGGAACTCCTCAGAACTGAATCAACAGAACTCAATAAGAAGGTCCAATAATTTTTTAATGACAGCTTACTCCTTTCTGTTGAAAGGTCTTTTTTTTAATTTTTGGTTCAGAATTGCTCTTTTTTGTTTCAAAATTTTTGTATTTGGCACAAAATTAAATAATCTTTTTGAAAACTCAACAATTTCGTTCAAAAGTCATCCTTCTTGGCTGAAAATACAAATGTTTGTAACTACTTGAAATGAACTATTTATTTCTCGTCACTGAAGATATCCCATCAATGGTTTCATTTTATGACTACTCGAAATTGTTTTCTTGAGTCTTATTTTAATACGTTGAATAAGCCCTAAAATAATACGTTCTTACAGAATGTCGATCAATTAAAGCCTGCTGCATGTTCTCTACGTGTGTTCCTTGTAGCTTGAAAACGGATTCATGGAAATCATTCTACACGGTTATTTGTATTTCATAAATCTTTTTCTTCTCGTTTAATATCCAAACTTGAAAACACGTAAAGTATAAAATTTTTCTTGCCTTTAAAAATAATAAATTAATCACCATATAATTCTTCAAAAAAGTGAGTCAACGAACTGTCTACCGTTATGCAATTCTCATTAAGACTAATTCTTTTCAAATCAGACTTTTCTCAACGAAATAACATGATTTTCGATGTTACAAAAAGCTGGTAAAAATGCATAGGTCAATCCCCTTAGATTCTCGAGCTTTTTACGTATTATTCTTCCTTTCAAATTTTTGTACTATTTTTCCACGCTGAAAAAAAATTATCCGTCTTTCTAACGCCCAACCAAAAATCACGTAAAAAGGCTTGAGGATGCCTCCGATTCAACAATTTTTTCGAATCAATATCTGTTCCAATTCGAAGGCAGTCCGACTTCTTTTCAAATGATTTCAGTATTGTTATTCACACAAGTTTATTTTATTTGTAAATATTGAAGTGTCCGCCTTGATAAAATAAACAATAACTGGCAATTAACAAAAAATGTAGTATTTTTCAGGTACATTTTTTCTGGTTTACTTTTTTAAAAATCTTATTACCTGTGCCTGGATCCACAAAATTCATTTAATTATTTACTTTTTTGCGATCGTGCAATTTTTTTTTAAGTAAGTAAGTTAAGTAAGTTTCGAGTCAATGATGAAAAATACATCAAATAAGTAAGTTTTAAATCAATCAAACAGTAGATATTGAAAATGCGTAGTTTTTCATATGTAATGGCTTTTATATATCTACGACGTAATAATTTCTGACGGCATAGATTTACATGGCCATTATGTACCTATGACCTTGATAAGTGGCATTTAAGGTTAGCTCACAGGCATAGCAAAAAAACAGCCAAACAAAGTAAATTAAAAAGGTCATTATAAAATATTTAAAATGATAGAAATATTGCTGCGAGCGCCTGAATTTCACTCCTCATCCCTACCACTACCCTTGGGTCATACGTGACTCTGATAAAGACGTCCTAAATAGGTATCCGCAATTCAGTTCTCAATGTAAAATAAATACACTGAAAACTGAAATTATGACCGGTTTCGGGCATTGCTTGCAGTGACCTTAGCCATAAGTCCAGAGAGTACGAACGTAAGCAGTCAGGATCGTGTGAACCATTTCCAAATGAAGTACATAATATTATGCACCAGACGTGCGTGAGTATCGGCTAACTTACCAGTTTTTCGCTACGTTGTTGGTGGTCACGCACGGCTGAGCAATCCTCTCTCGACCCCACTGGTTCGAGAGTTTCTAGTGTACTCATCATTTACCACGTAACATTTTGGCGATCCTGCCAGGATTAACTTTTCGAATCTTTGCATTCTGTGGAATCATTGAAGAGCATATCTTATAAAAGTTGTTTCATTGAGACGAATCCTGGAAACAAGAGAATTACGACGTAAATTCAAAGAATGAGTAAACTCCGGATCTACCTACTTATGACTTGATAACCCTGAAAATTAAGAAAACTAGAGTTATTACGAGTGGGTGAATTGAGTAGTCGCTATACTACGCAAAACTCTTGTTTTTCTGAAAGTCATAAAAATGAGCGAGGCCCGCAAGCAGGCGGAAGAGGCAACGGCCTATCAACTAAGAAACAACGCAGCATAGCATCAGCAAAATAAATGAGAGGTCAGCACCTGCAAAACCCGCTTCCAGATAAGAAGGGAGGGAAGTCCACAATCCTCCACTCGACTCATCGAAAGGAAGGAGCACAGCTATAAGCATTAAGTCCTTAATTTACAAAAATTAAAAGGTTTCACACTACGGTGTCATTATAAGCATGAGTCCTTCTCACCCCCCCTTTGTACGGGATGGCCTATCAAGACAGAATCAGCAAGGAAAAGTTTTGGCCTAGTCAAGATAGAACCGGCACCTTTAATTCGAGTGAGGTATATTCCAGGAAAGAAGATGTAGGATGATGACTTCGATGGATGTTCATCATCTTGCGTGTGCTTGAGTCAAGTTGCTTCAACTCATCGACGTCGAGCGACCGATGAGGTAAGGATATAATTAGTTAAATTATTACGATGTATGGAATCATTTGCGATGATGTTTAAAGTACAAAATTAGGAGCATGGTGTTGTTTGCAGGTCGTCTTTTACCGCTGTTATACTAACACAGCGGCCGTAAGTGTTGGAAGTGATAACAGTCGCCTCTGGATGCTTTCCTCGAGCTACCATGTATCATTCTATAGGTTCTTAGTCGCTTGCTTCCTGATGGTCCAGAAAGTTTCGTACAATGCGACCGGTGTTTATTAAAACCGCCTTATGAGTTTCGGTTAGTACCCTACTGACTCCTGAATGTTCAAGATGTTCAGTGCATCTTGCGTGCACATTGCCTGTAGCCGAAATAACAATAGGATGAATAGATGTGTGTTTCACATTTTTCCATATTGCCTTTACTTAATGCGTTAGCTCGCTATACTTGTGAATCTTGGTTGTATATGTTGCCTGCAAATTTCGGTCAAGTGGACAAGCAATGTCGATGATGTAGACACTTCCACCTTTTTTTTCTTGCATTACGATGTCCGGTCGATTGTCTTAGATATAATGATATGTCTGGATAGTAACATCCCAATATAAGATGTAATCTTCGTTCTCTACGACGGGCATGGGAATGTATCTGTAAAAAGGTATCCATTCTTTCAAGAGTCCTAGGTTTAGGGCAAGCTGTTTATGTATGATTCCCGTCTTGATGTAGCACGACACACGCATAACTATTATTATATATTATCATTATACTATTATTATTATTACAGGGAGGACAGGGCCTCCAAGAGCCATTTACGAATGGTTCCTTCCGCCGAAGCGTATGAAATACCGTAGTAGGGTTCAGGGACAATCAGTGTCTGTGAATCTCATGTCTTAGCCAGTGCATATGTTTTTTCATTACCTTTAATATCATCATGACGGGAAACCGAGCTCGAAATTATCCAGTTTTTACCGACAACTTTAAAAAGTTCCTAAAGGCAATTCCATACTGGTATATAATTGAACCCTTCAGATGTCAGAGCCTTTGGTCATGCTTGACTGTCAAAACAAATGTAAATGTGCTGGCCTTCATAAGCTTGCTTACAATTTTCATTCAGTGAAACTTTGATGGATGTTATTTCGGCCCGGAAAATTGAAGTTAATGTGCCCAGTGTCGTTGTCACCTTAGCCCTGGGCTTTTTTCCATATACCCCCCCCCCAACCCCGTATAAAAACCGCAATCTTTCTCCCGAAAAGGGGCAATGTTGGAATGTCCAGAATGACTTCTAGAGCTGCTGTTAGTGTTGTATTCATAGCACCTGTGATCGCCAAGCACAAATTTCTTTGGAAGCTTTCTAGTTGTTTTATATTACTGATTATTTGAGTTCTTGGCGACCAGATTGTTTACGCATATACTATTATGGTTCTGATTATATTATTTTGTATAAAAAGTACGCGATCCTTGGCCTTAAGCCCAAGGTTTTCACTAATTCGCATATTTTAGGCCCAGAAAGTCATCTTAGCATTCTTTACCGTTGCGTGACCATGGAGTTTTCAGCTTAATTCAGGGTCGATTATTACCACAAAATACTTTGCTTATTTTGTGAATTCTACTTCTCTTCTGTAGAAAATAAGATTTCTAAGGTCATAAAGTTTCCTACTTCTGATGAAATGCATGAATTCTGTCTCGTGCGGGATGACGGACAAACAACAGTCCCTGCATCATTGCCTATTATGTTTAGCGCTCACTGCATGAGTTTCACAAGGGTGTCCTCATGCTTTTCTGTTACCAGGATCGCCCAGTCATCTGCATAGCCTCGAATGTAAAAACCCAATTCGTTTAAAATACTTATTCCTTCGGGACCATCCCTGGACAATTGTCCGCGACTGCTTATTAATTATTGTAACCATACTCAGCAGAAACCCAGGGTACAGGGACCCTCTATCCGCTAAGCAGTATGTTGCACGCGGAGTTAAATAATAAAATTTATAATTGCAAATGTGGCGAATAAATGTGAATGGATATAGCAAATATAGAACAAACGCACGATATAAAAAAAGTTAAAAGAAGAAAAACGTTGTTTTTTGTCCTTTTTGAAAGACCAACAAGATTATCATGAAAACTTTTCTAATCATCTTGAAAATCGAAAATTCAAATTTTTTGACCAATGGTACTGGATTTAACCACAAAAAAAATAATGAAAAATAACCAATTTCATTTTGTGGTGAAACTATGAAAAATACGAAAAAAAGTTAGTAAACACAAATTGTTAAGCCGAGAAAGATCTATAAATTTGCTATTATCGATTTTTATGGGATTCGTAGTTTTTGTTTTAATCGTAAGAAATAGCAATAAAAATAAAAAATAAAATTTTTGGAAAAAGGACAAAAGATACGGGGAAAAATAAACCAACAAAGACAAGCTACGAAAAAAAGTAAGCAAGCAAAAGTTGTTCAGCCGAAAAAGAGCTGCAAATTTTTTATCAATTGTTTTTTAATAGGATGCGTATTTTTTGTTTTAATCGTAAAGAATAACATAAAGAATAAAAAAAATTAAATTTTTGGAAAACTGACACAAGGTTCGAAGATAAATTAAGAAACAGAAGGTTATTTAACAAAAGTTTATTCAATACAATTTTTTGCCTAAATTATATCTACAAATTGCTTTGAAAATATGTTGACACACTGATACATTGTTTTGGGTTCTGAGAAGAAAAATTAATACAAAATCGAGTACAAATATTAAAGTAATCATGAAAAATAAAACTTGTACTTTATTTTGCAATTTTGGAATAAGTAGCCAAACAGTTGGATTTTCCGCGAAAAACGTAACTTAATTACAATGACTTTGTAACAAAATTCTTAAATTTTTAACAAAATATTTTATGTAAGACATGGTTTTGACCACAACCTAAAAAGACTTTACGCAATGCACGGCCCCTTAGGGAAATTTCGGCAGTTTAAATTATTTAAAATACAAAAGTAGACTTTTTCTACGAAGAACTCGATATGAGACTTTAACTAACGAAAATTTTTTGTATTTAAAATAATACAATCATTGCAGAGTGAACACTTCATTTTTTTAAATTCTATTATTTTTCCTTTACCAATTTTTTATTTTCCCTGACTATTAATATTCAAATATCAGCATTTTAATCTTGTAATATTTTCAACAGCGGCTATTTCAAACAGAAAGCAAAAACTTTGAAATTAATTTATTTTACACATAAAAAAATGACTTTTCTACTATAAAAAACGACATTTTAACGAAATACTTGAATTTTCAAAAAGAGAATTAAATTTTTACAAAAATAATTGAATTTTTAACTTAAAAGGATAAAGTTTCAATAAAAAAATGTAATAGAGTGTATATTTCAACCAAAAAAGATGCTATTTCAAAAAAAAAAAGAAGTTTGAAATAAAAAAGACGAATTTTCAATAAATGAAGAGTTTTCAGTCAAGAAAGAGAAGAAAGTTCACCTAAATTTTGGAACCTTCAAGCCAAAAAACGAATTTTCTGTATAAAAGATGAATTTCTAACTAGAAAATATGCATTTTCAGCAACAAAACAAACTTTCAACAAAGTAATTCAACAAAAATGATTTCTCAGCAAAGTGGTTCAACAAAAATTGTCCATCAAAATAGTTGAATCCTCAAGCAAATAAGATAAGGTTTCAACCAAAGAGTTGCATTTGTATCCAAGAAAGATGAAACTTCTACTAAAACAGATGAATTTTAAAATAAACTAGATAAATTTTCAAAAGAAATATTTGAATTTCATTCAAAAAAGATTTTACATTAGATGATCACTCACATTGTTATTTGATTCTGAATTTCATGCAGTTTCAAAACATAAGACGATCAACCACATTGTTGATTTTTTATGAATTTCATACAGTTATAAAATGTAACATGATCACTCACATTGTTATTTAATCCTAAATTTCATGCAGTTCTAAATAATGAGACGACTAATCACATTGTTACTTGTTTATGAATTTCATAGAGTTTTAAAACATAAGACGATCACACACATTGTCATTTGTTCTGAATTTCATGCAGTTCTGAAACATAAGAGGATCAATCACATTGTTAATTCTTTATGAATTCTATACAGTTATAAAACACAAGGTGATCACTCACATTTTTATTTGATTCTGAATTTCATTCAGTACTAAAAAAATAGACAAATAATCATATTGTTACTTGTTTAAGAATTTCATACAGTTCTGAAACATAAGACGATCAATCAAATTGTAAATTGTTTATGAATTTCATGCAAATCTAAAACAAAAGTAGATCACTGAAATTGATATTTATTTCGAAATTTCATGCAGTCCTAAAGCATAAGACGATCATAGACATTGTTACTTTTTCAGGAATTTCATACAGTTCTGAAGCATGAGACGATCAATCACCTTGGTACTTTTTTCTGAATTTCATGCAGTTCTAAGACATAAGACGATTGCTCACATTGTTATTTGATTCTGAATTTCATGCAGTTTTGAAAAATAAGACGATTAATCACATTGCTACTTGTTTTTGAATTTCATATAGTTCTAAAATATAAAACAATCAAACACATTGTCACTTACTTCTGAATTTAATGCAGTTGTAAAGCATGAGACGATCAAACACATTATTACTTGTTTATGAATATTAAACAGTTCTAAACTGTAAGGCAATCAATCGCTTTGTTATTTATTTCGAAATTATTTGAAGTTCTATAACATAAGACGATCAATCACATTGTTACTTTTTTATGAATTGCATGCAGCTCAAAGACATAAGACGAACACCTACACTGCTATTTGTTTCAAAAATGCATGCAGTTCTAAAACATTAGACGATCAATCACATTGTTACTTGTTTATGAATTTCATACAGTTCTAAAACATAAGCCGATCACACACATTGTAATTAGTTTCTGAATTTCATGCAGTCATGAAAAATAAGACGATTAATCACACTGTTACTTGTTAATGAATTTCATACTTTTCTGAAACATTAGACGATCACTAACATTGTTATTTGTTTCGGAATTTCATACAGTTGTGAAACATAAGACGATCTATCACATTGTTAATTGCTTGTGATTTTTGTACAGTTCTAAAACGTAAGATAATCACTAACATTTTAATTTGTTTCTGAATTTCATACAGTTCTCAAACATAAGACGATCACTTACATATCATTCGTTTCTGAATTTTATACAGTTGCGAAACATAAGATGATCACTCACATCGTTATTTTATTCTGAATTTCATGCAGTTTCAAAAAATAAGACGTTTAATCACATTTTTACTTGTTTTTGAATGTCATGCAGTTCTAAAACATAAAACGATCAAACACATTGTGACTTGCTTCTGAATTTCGTGCAGTTGTAAAGCATGAGACGATCAAACACATTACTACTTGTTTATGAATTTTAAACAGTTCTAAACTGTAAGGCAATCAATCACTTTGTTATTTATTTAGAAATTTATTGAAGTTTCAAAACATAAGACGATCTATCACGTAGTTGATTTTTTTTAATGAATTTCATACATTTCCAAAACATAAGGTGATCACTCACATTTTTATTTGATTCTGAATTTCATGCAGGTCTGAAAAATAAGACGATCAATCACATTGGCACTTGTTTCTGAATTTCATGCCGTTCTAAGACATAAAACGATCAAACACATTGTGACTTGCTTCTGAATTTCGTGCAGTTGTAAAGCATGAGACGATCAAACACATTTCATGAAAAATAAAATTTGTACATTATTTTGCAAAATCTGAATAAGCAGTACCAGCTTGAGATACAGAAATAAATATAATAAACATTTCATAAAGTAATAGAGTTGAACATAATGTAGAAAAGTTCAGATTTTTGAAAAAATCGAGTGCAAAGCACGAGATACGTGATGAAAATGTGTTCGTTAAAGCCAAAGGAGCTGTAACAAAAGAGAATTCACAATCACCAAATTACAGTGGTCGATGTTTTGACCTTTGATTTTAAAAGGTCTGGGCGCAAATGTGGGGGAAACAGAAAGACCGAGCGCGTAGCGCGAGGTAAATGCATCATTGAGCGCGAAGCGCGAGATAAATATATTATCGAGCTCAGATTTGATAGAATTTTGTATTTCCGTTGAAAATGCGAATATGTACAAACATACATACATACACACATAAATACATAAATAGATACGTACATGCATACATGCATATATACCAAGTAAAATAAATGTCAAACAAAAAGCTTATGAAAAAAGCAAGTCAAATAAAAGCTTGTAAAAGTAGGCTGCGTCTAATTGTACAGAAAAAATGACAGAGCTGGAAAAGGGGATGTACTAGTCGTCCCGAAATTTCGGCATGACATCCTAAACGTATGGAGATTATTTGACTACTGATCCCGAATTTCGGGACGACAAGATCGAAACAAGACAGAAAAAAGAAAGTCGATGAAAATAAAAATTCTTTCCAAATAATTGATCAATTCTTGGGAAAAATGGTTAAAAATGGAATTCTCCTACATTTCGTAAAATAATGTGCAGTTCAGATTTTATTTGATTTAATCTCCCATTATTCACTTCATAATCAAATGTTTACAAGAAAAAGTTAATATAATATTGATTGATAAACTTTTTCAAGAATGAAAAATTTGAGAGAATAAAATTTATGATTTACAAACATTCGAAAGGTAACCCATTGTAGTAGATATTGCAACCTGCAGTAGATAATAATTAATGTGAAATGCATATAAAGAACTAATCTCGCAATATAATAATTATTTAAAATCAGCAAATAATAAAAATACAATATATTTTAAGAATTTATTAATTTTGTTTAATTATTTTATGTATAATATTGTTTTGAATTAATTATTATCTATTGTAGGTGGCTTTATCGACTGTAGGTACAAGTGTCTTGAAACCCTTGTCTCAATTTACTATGAATGATAAGTCACCATAATTATGTATTTAAAAAAATAACTAACGCTGAAAATATTTTCTAACAGTGGCGTATTAGATTTCTCTAACATAAGCACCGATATTAATTTAGCAATTAGTTAGAAATTATTTTAGAAGAAAATCATTTATGTGAAACCGCTAACCCGACCAGCACCAATTTCGCACAACCCTATTTTAAATATAAAAAAGAACTGATTTTAAACAAGAACAGATTCAATTTCATTTTTTTCCCAGTGTATATTATATAATAGAAAAATAAATCAGTCCGAGAAGAGAGCGGCATGCACCTTCGAGGAGTGGTTTCATGGGCAAGCAGGAATACTCTTATTTTCTTATTTTATCACCAGCAATAACGAAAAAATACTGCATCTTATCAAATTCAATTTTTTATCGCTATTCTACATGCCAAGAATTTGAACCGTTTGAGAAGAGAAACGTACTAAAGAAAAGCTCCAGCATAATGATCTAACATAACAGACATAAAAGACAAACGGAGAACATATATGTTTTGACCTTGAAAATTACATTTTCTGAGGTTTTTCATATCCGTACTCGTAAAAAGGAACAAATTTCCGTTTGACATCGCTAAAATTATGTTAAATTATTTCTTATTGGCATCGTAAAAAATATATATAAAGGCTAGTCAAATCAATCAATGTATGTGTACTAGGGTGGTCCAAAAATGCATTGCTAAAGTTTGTTTCACCCTAAAGGGCAGCCCCCCCCCCCCCCCCCATGTGCACGATACCGAGACCAAGTTTTCATTCGTGGCAAACATTAACGAATTCTTGGACGTCGCTCGTCCCACCTCGGCTTACCAAACACATAGGGTGATACCACTCCTTACTATTCCTTCGTGCCTAATTTATAATATTATTTTCTCGAATCATGAGATTTTTCTAAGTGTGGCCGCACTGTGGGACGAATTTAAGCCAGAGGATACGATTCTCAACCGATTGTTTAAAAACCGATTCTGTCTTAAATTTATAAAATCTTAATAAGCTCAGATTAAAAGAAAAGAGTTCCAATTTTTTTATTTAACCAAAAAAATGAATAAATATCTCCAACCTTCTATTTTGTTTAAATTGTCTGAAATCATTAAAACTGTTTAAAATCGGTCAAAACAGTTTCTAAGAATGTTTGCCAAACATTGGGTAGCAAATAAAATTAATGGTTCATTTCTTACGCAGAAAGAATGATTGAATATTATCGAAAATTGTTAATATAATAAAAAATGTAACAATCAAATAAGTAATTTTTTTAGCTATTATTGGACAGATGGATCTTTGTTTTGTCATGGAATGGACTGATTAAATAACTTCAATAACAATTCTCAACAATAGTTTATTAACCGGCAAAAATAGTTTATTGCTTGAACAAGTTTAATTAACAAATGAAGCTATTTTTAAATACATGATTTTCATTTTTATCACTCATTTTAAATTGTTGTAACTACAGAATAAGCAATCACAGACAACAATAGTTTATTTTATCATAGATTTTATGAATAAATTCACGTTTCTGCTATTTTGAAACAGATAAGTTGATATTGTCCATAGTAAAGTTTTAAAGGAAATAATATGTTATCTGACGAAACTTCACCAGATTTCGTTAAAAAACTACGTTTACCTGTTTGGAAATAGCCAAAAAGTGGAAGTTTTTTAATCAAATTGTTTATAAAATCAGAGAAGTTGAAATTGAACAAAAAAGTACTATCAGATTGTAAGTACACAAGCGAAGAATTTGGTAACTCACTTGTTTTTATTGAATATTATATATTTATTATGTTTTTATGAATTTGTTAGGAATGACCTTCAAATTTTAACCAAGTAGTTAAATTTTGAACCAAAAAGAAGATTTTACAAAAAATGTGATAGTTGATTATTCTTACCAAGAAAAGATATTCATTTTAAATCAAAAACAGTTGAACGAAAAAAGATGAATTTTCAACCAAGAAAAATCATTTTGCACTATAGAAGACGAATTATCAACAAAATAAATCAATTTCGAACCAAATTGTTGAATTTTGTACCAAGAGGATTAATTTTCTACCGAAAAAGACGAATTGTCAATCTGTTGATTTTTTTTACCGAAGAGATGAAGTTTCAACTAAAATTATGAATATTCAACCAAAAAATTCATTTTTAGCAAAACAACTTTTGTCTTATTATTTTTTTTTAGCTTGCGTCATTTGTCCAAAAATTTAATTTTTAGAAATTTTAAGGCTGTTTCCCAGCGGACACTGTTAAATAACTGTGATATAACTGTTCTTGATCACGAAAGAATAGGTTCTGTAACAGGATAAGAACATACTTAGACCATGGTTTAAGTAATGTCGTCCACAAATGGACGTAGCAGCTCTGTAATGCTGTTACAGAACCATGTTCTGTCATAGATCTGTAACAATTCTGGAACAGCGTTTTATGTAACAAGAATATTTTTAGAACAATTTAGGAACAGGGTTACAGAGTATCCATATTCTGTAATAGTTCCGTAACACCTATGTCACAGTGTTACGATGTAAATTTGTTCTGTAATTGTTCTGTAATAATTCTGGAACAGCGTTATATATCAAAAAATATTTTTAGAACAATTAACGAACAGGTTTACAGAGTAACATTGTTCTGTAATAGTGCCGTAACACATATGTAACAGTGTTACGATGTAAATTTGTTCTGTAAGGGAGCCGATGTCATTTTTTTGGATGACAGTTACTCCCAGTGGGACCCTGCGGTGGTTGTTAACCTTTAGTTTTAGACATATATATATATTGTAAAAGGGACATTTATAATAGGAGAAAATCCTCTACACTTGAATGTAAAAAAGTAAAGATAAATTACGTAAAATACAGCACTTCCTCCTCAAAAATGTGGTTCAAAGAAAATGTTGAATCTTGAATCATAATTTTTATTAGTGAATGTACTTTTTATAATATGATCATGATGAAGATGTTAAAAATACGAAGGATGCAATAATAAATATACTTTTACAATTTAAATTTTATTATGACTTCTATGATTTATTCAATAGTACGTTAAAAATATGTAAACCATCCATACTCAATTTGAAGGTGGAAGCATGCACCGTCTACGTATACATCTACAAACGTATCTTGTAAGGGATGGAGCCATGGACTCGGGTTCTTAATTCCAGGGGGAGCACTCTTTGGGGCCAAGTCATCCCTTTTAACGGCGACTGAAGGTTCCAAGTCGGGTAACACGTTATGAGATTTTCGAAATACAGGCGTGTCCGAAGAATCAGATTCTTCATCATCCGAAAATGGCTCGGTCGTGGATTCACTTCTAGCGACCGGTGATTTATTTACTTCTCTTCTTTTCAACAATCGTTTGCCTATGGAGCTTTCTTCTAGTTTGAGTGATGGGGTTCCTTCTGACAGCAAATTGGCCATATCGGATTCGCTTTCTGGAACCGATGTTTTCTTCGGCCTTCCTCGCTTTCTAGGAAGGATGGCTGGGATTTCGATTGAAGGTAGAGGGGCGGTTTCCCCTCTCTTCGCAGGCTTGAATGCTGCTGTCCTACGTATCGGTAGTTTTAGCCCGGATCCCCTTGCGGTGATTATCCGTGAAGGGAATAGTGGTGAGCCTGAATCTCGACGTGGCAACAGAGCCTGTGACTACACGGACGCTCACAGAGCTGGAGGCTTCCCGAGTTGGAATCGGAAAATAAATTCCAATTCAGACTTTACGGTACCACTCTTTATGAGGAAAAGATAATCCGCAGTTGGATGACATGCAACATCTATTTCCCTTGCTAGATTATAAAATTCTGATCATAAATAAACAAAACATGCAATTTAGATAGGAAAGAAATATAGGTGGAAGGCTCGTTTAGTCCTGCTGAATTCTTAGTAGTTTCCCGACTGGGCTTGTTTTGAAAGCTTAATCTGGGCATATGCCTGCTTCAGCAGTTTTCCAAAGAAGGAATAAAATTCGTCGTGACCGTTAGGCTTTTGGGTTTCGATTTCCTGGAGCTCAAGTATTTCCTTTGAGACCTTAGGGGTTACAAAAACGATTGGCTCGGTTTCGTGTTCTCGAACTTCAGTTTTTATCGCGACAGAATCTTTCGTTCGCAATTTTATCCCTGCGCGGTGCTTTTGTTTATTTTTAGCATTACTTCTGCCCGGAAGATTAGGCATCTTCCTACCGTACCATGATTGGGAATGATGGCTGTGTTACACGAGAATAATTCTGGAACTAAAATCCGGTATACGGCCAAATCAAAAATACCTGGCAAATTAATGCCAGGTCCCCGGCAAGTTAATACCCATGGGTTTTTGGTTTGATTTGGTGGCACTCTAGCCAGTTAAGGCGTGAGTACAAGGTGGATTGTTTATTTAACTTGGAAGTACTTTATTTTTCAAAAGTTCAATCGATTATTAACATTGTGGCATTGGAAATGATGAGTCACACATGAGATATAAAAATTATCGCTGATTTTATTCATAGATATAGGTTATGATTATAGTGCTGATTTAAAGTGCAAAGTTGGTACCCTTACTCTCTGACTGAGAGCTGTTGTCCTGAAAAATTTTGAGAGAAATTAGGGTTTCGAAATTTTGCCAACTTTGAAATGAATTTGGTTCTCCAATATTTTATAATAACACTGAGATCTCTGACAGAACATGGTTCTGTAACAGCGTTACAGAACTGCTACGTCCATTTGGGGACGACATTACTTAGACCATAGTCTAAGTATGTTCTAATCCTGTTACAGAACATGTTCTTTTGTGTTCTAGAACTGTTACATCACAATTATATAATCGGGGCGGTACTGAAAATTGGTAATATGTATGTACCAAAAGTCTGTACTGGCACGGTACTGGCAGTAGTACAAAATGTCTCTCAGCTGGGAGTTGTCTGTCTGTACTGGGGCAATACTGGAAATGGTAAAATATGCCTGTACCGAAAGTCTGTACTGTCCCGGTACTGGTATTGGTATCAAAGGTAACTCGCCTACTGACTCTTGTTCAGCACGTTGGTAATCTTCTCGATGTAGGCCAAATTTTTCTTGTCTACGACACCCCATATTTTCAAACCGCGGACCGCCGCCAACCGCGTTTCTTACGAGAATCGGGGGGCCTTTATGCACCATTTTTCTTACCCTTTTGTTCGAGAAATCGCCGAAAATTCCGAAATTATGTTTCCGCGGGCGTCATTTCAGGACGAAAACATAACATATTCACGCTTATCGGCTTTTTCACCTTCAGAATGATGGTTGTTGCCACAACTGCGATGACCAAGTTTTTTTCTAGAAATCTCAAATACGCACCAATTTTCCACGTGGTCCGCGAGGCACGCTGACACGCAATAATCTCGCTAACTTTGCTACAATTTACCCTCAATCACTCTCTCAATTTTCACGATTTGATTCTATCGCTATTTTTTTCTCCAAACGCACTTATTTTGCCCTTCGATTTACGTGATTTACATTTTGCTGAACTGTTATCGTGGCGCTCGGGAATTAGAAATCTTCCGAAATGTGCCAAGGGATGGTGGTTTTTAAACGCCGCTATCGATGCGTACTAACGAAAAATTTCACGGGATTTTACTTTTTTTAATGTCTTGCTGATTTGATTGAATGCGTTTGATTAATAGCATTTAATACAATTATTTAATTATGATTGTTGTCAATTAATGAGACTTGAAAGATAGATTATTTTTTCGATGCAAGAAAAATCTAAAGTTGTATTTTCTGTTTAAAAAACCCGTTTTAGGCGTTTTTTTTTTAGATAGAACACGAGGGGTTACTGAAAGATGGCAACCTGATGTGCAGCATTTCCCACTCATTTTCTAATTATATGTTGGTTAAATTCTTTAATCTTTTTTTTCATTTTAATGCTTATTGCACCCAAAAATTGTTCGAATCCACACAAAAATTAATGCTTTTCAAATTTTTTTAAAATTATATTTAAGGGTTCCGCACCCCACACGTATTTCCCATAAAAAATAGGATATTGTCAATTTTAATCCGGCGAATAGTCAATATTAGGTAAATCGAGTTGAAACTCAATATTTCTCTTCACAATATTAGCCATAAAATACGAATCAAAAATATTGTTGTAATATCACCCCCATAAGTCTGTTTTATAGTGTTATAGAAAAACCCATAACTGAAACATTGGGTTTCGGGAGTTTTTGGCGCTAATTATGATTTTTTGTGGTTTCTTTAAACAAATTGTTTCTAATACATAAAATACTACTTTCTACTAATAATTACCCAGCGGAGACTGTTATAGAACCGTGATGTAACAGTTCTAAAAAACAAAAGAACATGTTCTGTAACAGGATTAGAACATACTTAGACCATGGTCCAAGTAATGTCGTCCCCAAATGGACGTAGAAGTTATGTAACGCTGTTACAGAACCATGTTCTGTCGGAGATCTATAAAAATTCTGGAACAGCGTTATATGTAACAAAAATATTTTTAGAAACATTTAGGAACAGGGTTACAGAGTAACCATGTTCTATAATAGTGCTGTAACACATATGTAACAGTGTTACGATGTAAATTTGTTCTGTGATTGTTCTGTAACAATTCTGGAACAGCGTTATATGATTGAAACCCGAAAAAGCTTTAAATTTAAATTTATCATCATGAATCATCGTGAAAGTATTAAATCTATTATCAAATTTGTTATTGTAAGAATTTCCATAGCAAAATAAAAAAAAATATGGACTTCAGTCAAAAGTACTACATTATGATACTATACGTAAATAGAACCTTGGAAAAAAACATGCCATTTAGGCAGAAACATTTATTTAAAAAATTTACGCTATCAACTGGTATGTCCAGTTGGTTTCCTTTACCATTTTTCTACTTGGATTTCCAATTGGACGGTCCAAATGAAAATCCATTTGATTTCTTCTAGCAGGGAAGAAGTCAAAAACATTAGTATGATAAAAAACGTTCATGAAATGCTTAAAGTAAGGAAAACTACGTAAACTGCAAGATGTAAAGAAAATATACAAAAAAATTTAGAATTCCGGTCGAGTGCCGGTGGATGTAGTGGGAGAAATCCCACAGTTAGTAAAAAATGAGGTGTCGGGAAAGTAGGAGAGAAAGGAACGGGAGGAATGGTGATGGGAGTAAGGAACGAATGTATAACGAAGAAGGATAAAAAAATATGAAAGAACACAAAGAAGGAATAATAGTAGAAGAGATAGATATAGGAGGAGAGAGGTGGAAGATAGTGACGGTTTACATGAACGGTGATATACAGGAGAAATCAGAGGAGATGAGAGAACTGATGGAAGAAAATAAGCAAGAGATTAGGCTCATAATAGGAGGAGATTTCAATGGCAGAACAGGAGATAGAGGAGGAAGGGAATGGGGTGGAGAGCGAGGAAGACAATCCAAAGACAAGATACTGAATGGGGAGGGCCAGCAATTTTTAAAGAGCCTAGGGGAGATGGGATGGTTTATTCTAAACGGAAGTACATAGGGGATGTGGAAGGGGAATATACACGTTCAGGAGGAAAGAGGGGAACGGTAATTGATTGTGCGGTAGTGAACGACGAGATGAGAGAGAAGGTTAAGAAACTAGAGGTAGGCAATTATATAGATTTGGATCACTTTCCCATAATAGTGACAGCAGGAGGAGAAATGAGTAATAAAATATGGCTAAAAAGGGAGCAAAAGTAAAAAGAGCAGGAAGAGGGGATTGGTCAATGTCAGGTAAAGAACAGTTTAAAGAAAAAGTCAGGAATATCAAAATGGGGAAACGAAATGAAAACGAGGAAATGGAAATAATGATAGGAGAAATAAAAAGAGTATGCGAGTGCATAAGCAAAAAGGAAGTTAGTGAAGGAGGGCATAGAAGTGGATGGGATGAGGAATGTAAACAGAAGAAGAACGAAGTGAGAAGGAAATTAAGAAAATGGAGAAAAGGAACAAGCAGTGAAGAAGAATATAGGAGGAAAAAGAAGGAGTATACTGAGTTGTCTGATAAAAAAAAGAGGAGGAAAATAAAAGGTTTGAAGAAGAAGCGTAGAGGTCTAGTAGGGAAGAAGAGGTTTGGAAGGTAGTAAATAGAGAGAGAAGAAGAAGAAAAAGAGTAAACCAGGTTATTGAGATGGTAGAATGGAAAAAATATTTTATAGAATTGGTAGGAGGGGTAGAGGGGAAAGTTAGGAAAGGAGGAAAATATGGTGGGAAACAGATGAGGAGGAGGGCATTACAAGGGAGGAAATTGTCAAGGTATTAGAAATGATGGAAGATTGAAAGGCACCTGGTATAGATGAGATTTCAAATAAAGTCTGGAAATATGGGGGGACAGAATTAAAAGAATGGGCATGGATAATGTGCAATAGAGTTTGATGATAAGAGGGATGGCCAGAGTTATGGAAGGAAGAATTATTAGCACACATAGTAAAGAAAGGCAAAGTGGAGAAGGTTGAAGATTATAGAGGAGTGACACTAATGAAAAAATTGTAGAAAGAATATGTGACTGTTTTATCGGAGAGGTTAAAGAAAGAAGTTGAGGAAAAAAGGATAGAGCCACAAAATATTGAAATGTGTGGTGCGAGCGTGAAGTTGGCACCGCAATTTTGAATTATCGATAACTTTTTTAATTTTGACCATCAAACGACCGAAATTGACTATCAAACACCATCAAACGACCATCAAACGATTCTTCATTCTACTTTTCGAATTTTGTATATTCGGAGTGCTATCTTCACGGGTATCAGCCCCATGCCCACGGAGTAATAATAAAGAGACCGATCACCGTACATGCAATGTTTTGTAACTTATGGCAAAAGTTTTTGCAAAGTTAAGTGTAAGTCGGAAAATCAAATAATCAAGTGGCAAAAATAATTGAAAACTGGAAGATTTAAAAAAATGTACACCAAAGTGTAGAATTTCAAAAATTTGGAACAACAAATTAAGGAGAAAAATTGCAGGAATTATTACAAGTTTTAGAAACAATCTGAATAATAAAAAAAAATATTCAGAAGTTTTGAAGAAAATTAAAAGATAATTTCAAATTTTAAAAAATTCCAAAAAATGTAATATCAAATGTAAATTTGTCAAGATTTTGAAATAGAATTTTGAATCTTTTTAAGTATTTTCCAAAATTTCATGATAATAAAAAATTGTATTCAAGATTACTAGGAGAATTTAAAGTGATTTTTCATTTTGAATACATTTTTAAGGGAATTTTTAATAACATTTCAAACAAATTTTAGTGTATTAATAACAATTGACCAATTATTAATTTATAACGAGTTGAAATTAAAATAATATTTACGGGAACGTAACCTCAGTTTTCATTAAACACGGCGCTCACTCGCACACTTCTCGCAGGAGAAAAGGAGATAGCAAATCACACTGCGCATGACCGAATGGCCATAATGTGCTGATTAGAAACGTCTGAGCTGGGCAATAAATGTGCAGTTACCGCAGTCAAAATTCGAGGCGCTTTGTACAACATGAACGGTCTCCTTATTATTACTCCGTGGTAAATGAGCACTACTATTGCTTGTGCCCTTTCTACATGCTTCATTTGACGATTTTTGACGATAACGGTCAAATGATCAGGCAGAGGGTTAAAAATCTTTTAGCTGTTCTAGACAAATTAAAGTGGGTCGTTTCTTTGACTTCTTCGGCTCTGCTCGAAAAACTCTCGATGAAATTTGCCACAATTACTTTACAGAAACAAGAAAAAATAAGGGTGTCCTTTTCACCCAGCGTTACTACAAATACAGTAAAAAGCCCTGGTTCTCATCATTCACTTCCCCTAGAAAGTGGATAGTCTCCCTATGTCGTATGAGAAGCAATCACTATGCCTTGAACGCTAGCCTTGCACGGAAAAATGTAGTACCGTCTGGAGGATGTCCCTGCGATCTTGAGGTCGACGAAGACCCAGACCACATTCTATGGGCTGGCTCCAGATTTGAAGCCTATAGATCGGAACTAACTAAAGCCCTATCAAAACATTTAAATGTCCTACCCACTTTTGTTCTTACCAATTATTAGCCAACCTATCCATTAAAATTGCCAGTCCTTTATTCAAATTCTTAAAAAAAGCCAACCTCAGAATCTAAATACACTTCAATCTTACCTCGGCCGTCTTGTGCGGGGGAATCTTTCTGTCGAAAGGTTCCTTCCGCACGGAGCGGCCAGCCCAATATCTTTTGAATTTCGTCGCCTTGCTACGTACGTCCGGAAACCGGACTGACTGCCATCTCTTGTGAGTTGGCACAGTCGAGCCCTGCCTGACATTATGTTTCAGATTCAGTGGAGCACACACTCCCGCAACTTGGCCATGGCCGAATATATAAAGCTTTAATAAAGCAGAATAAGAACAGAGATGAGGAGGGAGATTGCCGATCCCATACATTCAATTACGAGAAATTTTCGCAGCGCCCCCTCCCCTGCACCTAAGCTTTTGCGAACTAAAATCAAAGCGCCCCCAATGCACCTAGCCAGTTCACGAACTAAAATAGACCGACTTTTGATATTTTGGCATTGACGGACTTGTAACTCACCAATTTTTTAATTAACTGTAAGTCATTGTATGCCGCAGAAACAGGCAAAGGAGCTTAAAACCAAAATCAGATGTGAATTTTGATCAAAAAAAGGCACAATTCCCTAACTTCTTCGGTTTCGATAGATGTTAACGTATATTCATTTCGAAACATCCAAATTTTCAGGCAATAAATGGCAGTTGCCATCCACCGAGCATGGTGCATTGGTCCTGAAGCCATAAAACGGATACCCCGAACTGAAACATCTTCTAAAAAAATTATGGCGAGCTCAAGTAATTCGCGGTAGTCATCACGGTGTCAATAATTTTCTTTCAACTGCTAATTTGCAAATTTAATTAGGTCTTTCTTTTCTGATCGCAGTTTCAAATGTATTCTCTTTTCGTTTATACCAATTTCAAATCTTGTCTTATCGAAAGTTTCCCATGCTTCACTAAACTTTTTGAATAATGGAGTCTCTGGTCCTGATGTTGGACCAAGCCATTCTCTACATACACTTTCGAGCATTATTTCAGGGATATGATCACTGCAAGAAAAGTACAGCAAATCTTTCTGAATGCGCTGTTGCAAACGTACGCATGTCCCCTGAACTCTTCTAGTATTAACACTGCATGTATCGAAGCATAATCCTACTATACGGTCAACAAGGTCCCATGATTCAACAAGCTCTGCAACAGCAGAAGCTTGAGCAAGTCCGGTAGCAGACTCCATCTGTCGCACACCCAAGATTTGAAATTCACCAGCGCTAGATACCAAAACAGGCAATCGTTCCACCTTTTTCTTTCCAGTTAATGATAAAACACGTTTTCCGTCCGAGTGCAATTGTAATCTTTCTTCTAATTCAAAAATTTCCTTTAATTGAGAGGCATACTTCAATCTTTCTTCGTTTCTCACTTTTGCTATGGTGCTTTTACTTACATTCAAATCATCTAAGAACAATTTATGATCAAGCTTTTTTCAAAATATATTATGCATTGAACTATATTTTAGAAAACTAGTATTTCAAATTACCTATGTTGTGCCCTAAACTCTCTGCTGTACTTGACACGGCGTACGTTGCCATCCTATTAGACAATTAAGCTCTGTCTAAAGTTCGACAAAGATCTGGAGTGATAACTTCTATCTTTGGAAGTTTCTTTTGTGTTTTCGGTTCCCAGTCAGGGTCCTAAAGAAAAAATGATTTATTTTCCCAAAATCATTGAAAAAGTCAATGTTTTTCATATTCAAACTGATAATCACTGACCTTTCTATTGATATCATAATTTTCTTTATTGTCATACATTTCTTCATTATCACTGTAGTTTTCAAATGACATTGAAGAAATTGATGAATGTGCAAAATGAGGAGAAGGTATATCAGAAGATGCCTTGTTCTTCACGACTTTCTTTAAAATGTTTATTAAGTTATCATTTACCTCCTCTATAACTCCATTACGACCCTTTTCTTTTTGTGAAATCCACAATTGCCTCGTTTTTTCTTCCTTAATCCGTGCAAGAGCGTTCCCGTGAGCTATGTCGAACAGATTATCCAAATTATCGCGGAAGTTCGTTTTTTTGTGCCTTGGAAAGCACTTGAACTTCGCCCGCTTTTCTTGTTGAGGTCTTTCCATGTTTTATGTAGTTCAATCAATTTTTTAACACAGCGATGTTTCTCTCGCACAGGAATTTTCGCCTCATCCCGGAACACTATGGCTTGATCGACAACACATCTAGATATCGACATGAATTATTTAAAATACGTGGATGTTTCATTTTTTATTTAACATTGTTTCGCACAAACTATACTTACGTGGCACTTTCATGTATTGTTTTTCCTAGAGATAGATGGTACTGAACCATGCTTAGAACATCTTCATTTGAGGGTAGCTTGTTTCCCTCAAGATTCTCTCTTGAGGATATTTTAATTTTATTTGTCGTTGTGATTTCGTCGTGTCCTGTGACCACCCATCTCACGGTTGTGAGACATGGCCATGAATGGGATTTACCGCAGTCCTCCTAGGAGCCGATGTCATTTTTAGATGGCAATTGCTCCCAGTGGGACCCTGCGGTGATTGTTAACCTTTAGTTTTTAATTATATACTACACTATAGATAACCACTGCTTACAATGGCGACATCCGGCTAGGTTGCCACACCGGCCACACTGTCTCTGGACCATCTGTAGACGGCTGACATTTGTATTGTGTTGTATGGGCGAAGGTTATAAATAATTAAATAAATGAGAATTATCGGAGAAATTCATAGAAAAAAAAAATTTTATTTGTAAGATATAGATTTTTGAAGATTTTCAAATAATATTCTGCAACTTTTTAAGGATTTTGAAAGGGTTTATGATAAGCAAATTTTTTTCTCAGGATTCCTTGGAAAATTTTTAATGACTTTTTATTTTGAGAAATTTTACTTTTTCTAGTAAATGTAGACAATATTTGCCAAATTAATCAGATATGCACCGTTACATGTTACACATTCATTAAGAATAAATAAAACAAATTTAAAAGAGTAGATTTTCTTTGTTAGATTCAAATGAATCTATTCGTATCTTAAAGTGTCGCATTGTACTTGTGTAGCTGCAGCTGAATCCATTCGGATCTAAGACAATCTACGCTTGAAATTGGTTTTCATTTATTCTTTGAGAATGTTTATCTTGCAGCAGTGCATATATTTTTAATTTTGCAAGTATTTTCTACATTTATTAGGAAAAGTCAATCTCAAATTTAAATCGTCTGTCAATACGTTCAAAATTGTCTACTAATATTCAACTAAGTTTTATTATCAAATAAATACAAAATTTAATGACACATTACTACACAAAATGCACTTTCATATAAATTTTTTGATATAAGAATCCATGCGCAATTCATGAAAAATGAACATGACAGTACTAACCTCACCACGCACTAGAAAGTTGTCATCTACCTTCTTGCACTCTACTTTTTAAACAAATCTGGCTTGGTAAAACTTAAAAGCCTCTGACATTTTATAATCTTTTAATAATTATCAATTAAATAATTAATTAACTATGGGTTGTCGTAAAATACGATAAAAGATCGATCTGACTCACTACGGGTACATCAATAATGCTTGTGGAAAATTCCTCACTTTTCAGAGCGTAGAGATCTATATTGTCCATTGCACACCTTCACTTCACCAGATGAACTCAAAAAGTATTCACTAGACATTTTTTATTTGTTGATAAACACTATTATTTAACGAAGATAATACACGCGACGCAATGTATACAATTCAATGGTTTCCCTGAACCATTCGGCCATTTTGAAATTTTATGGCTGAATGGAAATACTCTATCCGCAAGTTGCAGACATTAGAGTTCTTAAATTCTCGAGATTTTAAGATCGGGTTATATAACGAATAATATTACAGAATTTAGGAGAATTTAAAAGAATTTATGATTTTGCACAATATTGTCATTGTTTACGTTATTTACATAGTTACTTTTAAGTTATTTACGTATATCATTATATTTATAAATAAATAATAACGCATAGAAGAAGTTTTACCGTTTAAATATTGAAATTTTGTATTGTAAACCATGATTCAACCGTAGAGGGAAGATAGGTATAGAGGCGACAGTGCCCACCAAGCTTAGTAGAATGGCGCGGGGAATGAGACGTCGGGTGTAGGACTTAGTTCGGGAACCAGCGATGCGCGGCGCTAGTGTCGCGAAGCAGCCACGGAACCAGTGCTTCGCCAATAGAAAGTATGCTTAATGTGGGTGAGTGGCATGGGCCAAGAATGTGTGTGGTGTATATGAGTTGGAAGACAGGATAAGCGTGACAAGTGAAAGAAATTGTAACTTGCCAGTTTTTCACCGTAACTCAGAAACTGCTGCTAAATCTCGATGGGATTTACCGCGGTCCTACTGGGAGCCGATGTCATTTTTTAGATGACAGTTGCTCCCAGTGGGACCCTGCGTAGTTTTTGAGACATAAATCGTCGTAAGTTGGGCAAATATTATTGAAACTGTTTCAAACTTGATATACAAACGCAATATACCCGAGCGATGCTTACAAGGTAAAGATAAAGTTAAAAATGGCCTATTGTTTATTAATATTTAATTGCAAATTGAGACAGACCGGTAATCCCGTTTTTTCAGTTTCGTCGACAAAAAGTATCGAGGGAACTTTAGAGTTGATACATCTTCCAGTGAGACATTTGTTCCTTACTATGAAAGGGAGATTTGTGGAAATTTTCAGATCGATTCGTTGAAAATTGGCGGAAATATGCATTTTACAGTAAATTATGAGGCGCTGCCAACGATAGCTTCGTGAGTACTGAGCACCATCAGGCAGTGGGGCTAGCCGTTTGGCTTTCCAGAACTCAATATTTTCAATGATTTTTTAATGTTTACCTGCTTAAATGACCCCTTTACCTCCCCAAGAAATATCGAAATGACAAACTATGTTTTGCATCTATAACTATTTCAGTTATATTCATATTAGGAAGCAACATTTTAAGTGCCTTGCGTACGTGAATGTTTTCGTTCTTTCCGCATAACAAACTGCTTGTTTATGAACAAAGCTGACCGAATGCCTGTCACATAGGGAAAAATAAAAAATTAACTAATTCCTATTTTGTTGGACAAGAGTACACATCTCTACAAACTTTCAGAAATTATAGACGGAAAGTTTAATATTTATAATTTAATATGTGAAAATAGTTTTCAATTCAATTCAGTTTTCAAATAGCAAAAATTTGTAAGAAAAAGTTTTTACAAAGTGGTAGAAAAGGAACGAGAAACAAAAAAAATTGAAAAGCAAACGAAAAGAAATTAGGCAAAAATAAGGTAAGTCATTATGAAAATTTATTTATAATTAAATAAAAATTGATTAAAACCGAATATATTTCAAATCAGGCTTTTACTGTGATACAAGTGGATTCTACCTAAATTACAATTATCAAAGCTTTTTTGCCGAAAAATAATATTTTAAAAATTACATGTATGTAGAGAAAGTTTAACTATTGTTATTCATTAAATTATAGTCACCCCAGAGACCGGTTCACTTGAGTGTATGTGATATATTTGCGTTACAAATAATCATAACGATAAAAGTATTTCATTATTGACCGGAAAATAATATTTAGAAAATTACGTCCATGTATAAGTAAAAGTTTAACTACCGTTATTCATTAAATTACTGTCGTCCTAGAAAACCGTTTTTTTTTTTAACCCGAGAACAAGTTTGAAAAAAAAAAAAAATACAATTATTTAACTAAGCAACCGTATAAATCATAGTTTGTCATTTCGATATTTCTTATGGAGGTGAAGGGGTCGTTTAAGTTTAAGCAGAGAAACATTAAAAAATCATTGAAAATATTGAGTTCTGGAAAGCCAAACGGCTAGCCCCACTGCCTGATAGTGCTCAGTAATCACGGAGCTATCGTTGGCGGCGCCTCATAATTTATTGTAAAATGCACATTTCCGCCCATTTTCAACGAATCGATCTAAGAATTTCCACAAATCTTCCTTTAATAGTAAGGAACAAATTTCTCACTGGAAGTTGTATCAACTCTAAAGTTCCCTTGATACTTTTTGTCGGCATATCAAGTTTGAAACAGTTTCAATATCATTTGCCCAACTTACGACGATTTATTTCTTAAAAACTAATTGAATTTGGGGACACCTTTTTTTTACTTTATTATACTTCTTGTTCAAAATATTCATCCGATCAAAAAATAGAAGAGAGAAAAAAATTCCGTCTCGTCATTATCTACAAGCCTATATTTTTCAAAAATTAATTTTTTTACTTTTAAAATTTCCGTCCACCCAGACGTTTGGACAATACTTGAAAAGTCAGAATTCATGAGAAATGTTCAGAAATCGTCAGAGCTTGGGTTCGAAGGATAATCCTTTTTATTAGGGGTTCATGAATAGAATTTCATAAAACCTAATCCCTTTTATATTTCCCGGGTTATTTATATTATTTAATTTTATTTATTTATGCATATTCTATTTTTATTTATATTCAATTATTAATATTTATATATTATATGACTCTGAAGGTGAATCTGACAATTTTGTCCGTTTTGACGTTCTCTTTCTCTTTACAAGATACGTTATATTTATCCTAATTTTAAATTTTTTAGGAAAATTTTTCGGTATCTGAAATAGACGAAACCCGTAGATTCTGAATTTCTAACTTTTGAATCTGTATATGCAACATTAAAAAAAAATTATTTTTAATTTTTAATCCTTTTGAGTTGACCTACCTGCGGTCCTAGCCGATGAGCTACCTGATAGGATGTGAATTAGCATATCTTCAGAAGTAGTCAGACTCGTCAGGAATGGTCAGGATGTTCAGGAATCATCAGAACTTCTGACCATTTGTGACGATTCCTGACTTTTTTTTAGTAGGGTATAAGGAAAAATTTGAAGTAACTGACCATTAATTGCATTTATAGTTTCAAATATGTATAAAATCCTTCCCCTGAGTAATTAGACTTAATTATACTTTGCAAAATTATTTGCTGAACATTTTACAGAGCATTAATAGGTACGGATTATCATATTGCTCAATACGTGTCTCGTCTCGCCCCAGAGCATAGGGTGAGATGAGACATGTGCACAATTTATAATTTTCATATTTTTATTGCAATTACTATTTTTGGAACACTTCGCCTTTCATGAAATTGATACATGAAAGTTCGCAGATTGTATAGAACCACTTACATTTTTAAAAATTACTATATAGATTACAAATATTTCACTGAAAATGATCTCGCTCCGATCTCCCCTATCAAATAATTTTCTTTATGGCTATGGAGAATGGGTGAAATTATTGAAAAACGAAAAGGGATCAGATAAGAAAGAAAAGAGATGAAGAGACAAATAAACGAAAGGAAAGTTTTAAAAAGGCGAGGGAAAACCGCAAAAAAGCATAAAATTGGCAGCTTCTACATGGCCCAAGTAAAAATTTAACCTTTCCCTTCAACAACAAAAATCTTTTTAATCTTAAAAAAGATTCTAATTTTTCAACATAAAAAATATATCCTATTTCAAATTCTTTCTTTTTTCAAGCATTTTATCTCCTTTAACCTCTCAAAAATTGTAAGATATATTTATTGGATGGAACGATTCTCCGCTGCATGTTGTATACTATTTAAAAGCTGTTAATTAGGACTGTAACTCATAATGTATCAAATTATTTACATGTGCTTTACAACTAACTTTTCATTAAATCGATACTCCAAAAGTTACAGTTTGCAGGGAATTGTCCATAATTGTTTTTCTTTAACATTATTTTCCATTTACATAACTCGGAAGAACGCTAAAAGCCAAGTTTGTACGATTCTCATATCATCAATTATAGTATTATTCGAACTTACAATTTCAGTAATTTACAGAGCCAAAGAATAATAAAAAATAATAATATTCTTCAAAATATATCCAGTTTTAAATATTTTTGATCTGAACTTCTTTTTCCTCTGTTTGATTAAGGCGCCTCGCATGTCATATTTCAAATTTCTACCACTTGGAGCACCATCCGTCAATTGCACGTGGCAACGCTGCGTTTAAATTCTCAGTCACAATTTCGTTTCGCACAGCTGTTCACTGCGATATTGGGATCTCAAATACAACGATACGACAACTGGTGGCCAAATGTAGTACTAAAATAACGGGGTCGTATTCTTTATATTACAGGTTTTGCTACATGATTCATTTGAATTTTATAATAAAAATTATTATTATATTAATATTTCGTTGAGTTTAAAGCAATATAACCAATAAGAAATTACCCATCTCACGGTTGTGAGACGTGGCCATGAATGGGATTTACTGCGGTCCTACTGGAAGCCGATGTCATTTTTTAGGTGACAGTTGCTCCCAGTGGGACCCGGCGGTGGTTGTTAACCTTCAGTTTTTAATTATATATATATGTACTGTTTTTTTACAAATACTTTTATTCAGTTAAAAATACCTAAATACCTAAATAAAAAAAATACCTGAATACTATGGTCATTTATACATTGTTATGTAAGGCTATGTTTCACCAGAAATTGTTGAATAAGCTGCGATGAAAGGGCGGGTGCGTTGTCGTGCTGATGGACCCAATCGCGATTTTTTCAAAAATCAGGCCATTTCTTTCTTATTGCGTCAAGTAATCACATCAGAAGTTCTTGGTTTACCGTATGACCTTTTGGAGCGTATTTATGGTGCACAACACCATCCTGGTCTAAGAAAATAGTGAGCATTGCCTTAATGTTGTTCCGACTCTTGCGCGCTTTCTTTGGTCTCGGTATCCAGGTATCTTTCACTGCGAAGATTGGACCTTTGTCTCAGGATCATAGCCATAAACCCATGACTCATCCCCAGTAGTGACCGCTTTGAATATTTCACGGTTATTTCAGATTGATTCCAAATTGTCATGTGCACCTTCCACTGGATAGTTCTTTTGTTCTTTCGCCAGCAGCCGTGAAACGAATTTTGCACCACATTTAATTCACCTCAGCCACTCTTTTATTTGAGTATCATTCAGAGACTCATCATTATACACTTACCAAATCACAGCGATAATTTCCGAGCATGGATGGACAAGTTTTTGGACAAATTTAATGCACACCCTTCAGTCGGTTATAGGTTTACGCAATTGCGTACACTAGTCGACTAAAGATGCGCAGGTCCGCGTCACGTAGTAGGGGCCTCACAGAGGTGGCCTGTCATTTGTGGGGAAACTGTTACATGCTTACCACCGGAAGCCCTCTTCCAATTTCCAAAGAGGGTTTCTCGGTATTTCTATCAGGATAGAAGGTGGCAGCACGAGTCAATTAGTTAAATGAAGGCTCAAACTTTATTTTGTCGTTGGTTTCATTCTTAATCTCAATGGGCTGGAAACGCACCCAAAATATGGATTTTCGAAAGCGGTTTCTGCCAGAGTGGAGAAGGATTACCGTAGTGCTTTCGATAGAGCTCATTCAGTACTACATTTTGAGAATTTGCTCAGCCTTAATTTTGATGGGCTGGATACCGACCCAAAAATCGTACTGGAAGTGACCCTTTTTTTGGAATCCTCACAGGATGAGATTGGGCAACCGTATCTATCCTGCTTCAACTCACTCTATTCTGTTATACTAAGTTGCTTTCATCCTTAATCTGGAGGGGCTGGCATTTTTGCCGTCAACGCTCAGCCTGCTGCTGTGCATCAGCAGCCAGGGTCGTATTGCAAACTCTTAAATGGAAGGTTCATCTGATCAACAAACCGTCCGATTATTCATACTCTACTGACATTTCGGCGAATAATTCATGTAATTAAAGACAGTGCGAGTTCTATCACTACCATCTCGACATACATTTAAAAATTACCGCAAACCCCTTCCTCAAACTTCGACTATAAAAATATTTCTACCTCAGACAGGGCTTACGCTTCAAACTACTCAACTGCTGTATCAAGCATGAACACTCAACTCGTGGAACTTGAGCATTTCGGTAGAATCAACGTTTGTCTCTTACTAACCGCACCGAAATAAAAGATAGGTAATATAAGGAACGCATTTTCCTTATTCATCGTAAATAGAGGAGTCACGTTAGACGTTAAAAAAAGGAAAAGGTGGCTTACCTGAGTTTGTAAATATACAGGTGTACCAGAGAAAGAGAAGCGGTAATAGATTCTCTAGCCGCGGATGACCTTACGCGGCAGACGGGACAGTTGGAGATGAAAATTTCACCTCTGGATACTTTTTTAGACGGACGCGCCAGGAACACATAAAGTCACAACTTGCAAATTTTTATTAAAAAAAGAGCAAGAAAAACACACGAAATTTAAAAATTCCGGAGAGCAGCAATTGGCACGTCGACTCAGACCACCGTTACCAATCCGTTTTCGATTGGGTTGCGAAACGAAATGCACTTCTGTCGCTCATGAGGCTACGCAGTATGTATACTTGTACCATACTGAGGGCTGTGCGGTACAGTTCTGACATACATTGGGCTGCGCAGTGCAGATATGTGATACTTTTGTATGCGCAGTAGTTTTCTATCACACGTACAGATGCGCACTATAGTTCAGTGGTACGTAGGGTTGCGCAGCAAATTTCAGGGACTGAGAGTAAGAGGTTTTGATCACTTGGGGTTTTAAACCCTGAGCCAAAGAAAAATGAATCGTTAGGTTTAACTCTCCTCAAGATCAGAAAATGTGTACTGCAGGGAGAAAGTGATCCCATCCAGAGTGGACGTTACCTCCTTTTCGAACACTCAGAAACGGATGGGTTGTGGCAGCAACGGATGAACGTTGGAGTCCTGAGGAGAGCAGGTACAGAGGATCGGTCCTTTAGTTTGTGTACTGATGAAAAATAAGTACCCGGGATTGCACCTTTCAAAGATCTAAATCTAGAGATTGCCAGAAGGTTTTACTCCTGATGAGAACTTGACCGAAGATACTTTCAAACCATTCCAAAGGAAGTGGATTGCGATCCGAACGCGTTAGGTTTAGATCACAGTTTCAGCTCTTTGGAACTGTTTTTAAATGTTTTGCAATTACCACATTCCTAAAATATTTTATAATTTTATATTGATTTTTAATAGTTTCAAAACTTCTCAGCATCCCTTAAGCTTACTCAAATTTGTTATAAAATTGTGCACTGTGGTAAAATTTTGCTTTAAAATCGTACACATTTTTTTTGACATTTTTGAAAATTATTGCAAATGTTTTGTGTTCTTTTTCAATTTTTCCTTCGAGTTCATTGGGAAGAAAAGTATTTTCAAATTTTCCCATGAATCGTACAAAAAATTGTGTGTTCTTTTGATGCCCTGCAAGATTCAGTTTATCTACAATGTTTTGTAAATCCTAAAAAATAAAAAGTATTGTCTCAAAGTCTTCCATATTCTTTTTCCACACATTTTGAACTCTTAAAATCAGAAAATTATTCTTTTGAAATTAAACCAGAACCATTTAAAATTTTCCCACAAATCTTTACAAAAAAAAAAATCATCTCAAAATATTTCAAAATTTTTAAAAATCTTCTAATTTTTTTTCGACTTCTTCAAAATAACTTTCTCCTGTCATTTAATTCTTCTTATCTCTTTGAAAGTTTATAAAAGTTTGGAAAATATATTGTAGGAAATTTCGATTTGCGAAATTAATAGTGCAGAAAATTAAGAAATCTTTATTAATAGATATAAACAACCTGAAAGTCAAAGTTATATTCACGCAGTGTCGCACGTAGCTGTTGGTGACAGCTCGCTTACAGTGTATTCAAAGGCTTTAACTATTTTCGTGAAAATAACTTTTTTTTTGGGTTGAAAAGTAATGAAATGGAAATTTAACTATTTTACTTTGGGTCGACAATAATTTCTGTTTTTTAGTTTAAAAATGTACGATTTGGATGAAAATCAATTTATTTTAGATGAAAATTCGTCTCGTTTCGTTAACAATTAATCATTTTCGTTGAAAAGTCCACTTTCTTTATTGAAACTAATTTTTCTGGTTCAAAATTATTTTCTTGACCGGAAATTGAACAATTTTGTTATTGCTTGAGTATGTATGCCAATTCAACTGAATGGGGATGGTAAGAAATTGTTTAAGAGCTTAGGGGAAATGGGTTGGTTTATTCTAAACGGAAGTATAGAGGGGGATGAGGAAGGGGAATATACACGTTCAGGAGGAAAGAGGGGAACGGTAATTGATTATGTGGTCAAATTGTACACTGAAGTTGAGCTCATTTTATACTGATAATTTTTAATGCAAATGAGTTGGTCGGTTTTTTTTTCAACGGCAAAATACGTTTGCTCCAGTGCAAATCGCCTGATCTATTTCCGAAGTTCTTTCCAGGATATTTTCAGCTTTTACTTCATGTGTTCAGAAATCGCACAATTGTACAGTTAATCAAATTTTATAGCGTAACCGTTGATAATACGTCTACAACTGTTGAAACCTTTCTTGTGCACTATAGAATTTTGAACATTTTCTAGTACAACTATTTTTGACCTAAAATCAACCGTTCTCGAGTTATTTTAAAAACATGTTATTGTTTAACACTTTCCATCATGGCGGCCGTTGCCGTATACATATGGTTGGGGACTTTTTACATTGTAGCGACCGGCAATTCAAAACGTGTTTCGTTTTATTTAGAATATTTTCTCCCGGAGTTGTCGAGAGTCAGTGGTATATAACTTTGCTTTTCTTAGCTTAGGTAGTTTTCGCTTTCATTTTCAGGGCAAATAATACTTTCAGGCTGAAATTAGTCATCGAGCAATGTCATTGTTAATGTAGTAGTAGATGGTGGATTTTCGAGTCTGCCAATGGACCATCAGGTCTAACCCAAGTAGAGCGGGGTTGTGACATCTACCCAAGTAGAAGTTTTTCTGGCAAAAATAGTGGCAACATTGTAAGGGTCAGTCAGCACTAACTGATTTTCCCGGTTTTTGGCAGACAGTTACTTTTGGGAATTCGTCTTCACTCTCTAGCGGGCTCAGCAACTCCGGTTTACGTTTTTGTCCTTTGTCCTCTTTTCATGAATAAACTTTCATTACATAGTGCAATTATTACGTTGTGAATTTACTTTTTACCCCATTAGTTAAGAACAAATTACATGTATATTAGAGCCTACAGTGGTGTCTCCGACGTGATTTGAGCACGCAGATTGCAACAGTGCCCTTAGTGATAGTTTTTTTTAGTACGAAAACAGTGACCTAGTTTTTCTGTGCGTCAGTTAAAAAAAAAGAAAAGAAAATGCCTGATAACGGAAGTGAGATTACAGACCCAAATAGCAGGGAAAATAACGGTGTGGTTTTAAACGCAGTCCCAAACGCGAACAATCACTCAATTTCAATCGACCGAGTGAGTGTAAAGATACCACCTTTTTGGCGAAATGATCTGGAATTGTGGTGTGCACAGGTGGAAACTCAGTTCGCCCTCGCGGCTGTCAGTGCGGACGAAACAAAATTAAATTACGTTGCCGGCAATCTCGACGTGCAATTCGCTTCCAAAGTTCGCGACATTCTCACGTCCCCTCCTGCCGACGGGAAATACGAAAAACTAAAAAGTGAGCTGATTCGTCGTCTCGGAACATCACAAGACCATAAAACGCGAGAACTTTTAGAAACTCAGCAAATCGGTGACAGAACGCCTTCGCAGTTTTTGAGACATTTACAAGGGCTAGCGGGTCGAGTGTTTTCAGAAGAAGCTCTCCGTTCTATTTGGCAAAATCGATTGCCCACGTCAATGCAGGCAATCCTCGCGACTCAGAAACAGTCCACCTTGGAGCAAACGGCAGAGCTCGCGGACGCGATCGCGTTAACAAACCCTTCAGGTCGTATAGACGCGGCATCGACAAACACCTCAAGCTTAGCCCCTATGCAAGCTACGGTCGAGCAGTTAACTTTGCTCACAACAAAAATCGCAGAGATGAGTACGCAACTGTACGAGGTTTCGCAGAGCGGGAACCGCGGTCGCAGTCAATTCCGAAACCATTCGCTAGACCAGCGTCGGAGCCTCTCCCGTACTTCGAACGCGGACGGACTTTGTTGGTACCACGATAAATACGGAGACCAAGCTCAATATTGGAGATCACCGTGTACGTTTAAATCGGGAAACGACCAGGGCCGGCGCTGATGGAGGCCAGCGACCAACGCCCGGAGTCTCAGAGAGGGTCTAGACGGGTGCTTGACGGGTATTCTCGTAAGGACCTTGTTAGAAGTTCTAGATAGAGCCTGGCTAATACAGCGTTACAGAACTAGTCTGGCCCTCCCTATTTTTCACGATCAGCGCCCGATCAGAAATAGGGAAAACTAGCCGGGACCCTTCCAAATCCCGATCGCAATTTCTACATGAGATCCACAGTACACTCTCTAAATTCGAATCAGTAAAATGTTCATTATTTCACTTAGTAGTTCAGGTTTTTACTGATAAACTAGTAGGGTTTTTATTATTTACTAAAAAAGCAGTGAATGTTGTTAAATGAATTGGAAGAATTTGAGCCAGTCGCGCTTTGCAAAAGCAAAATACAAACGACAAGTCGCGTGATCTGCTAAAAAAATGATTTATTCCATAAGTGGAAAATTAAACCAAAATATCAATTAAAGTGATGTCTTATTGTGTCTAAGTGTACTATAAGGTAACCGGTCGTATTACGAGGCATATGTCGATGGCAGGCTAGATATATTTAATTTTTAAAAATAAATATTAGTTTAAATATTAAAAATCTTCATGTGACTCCGGTGCATAAACGCGTTTTTATGCGACAGCGTAGAGTATCGTAATGCTGTACGTTACGATACAACGGACGATCACTCTTCACATTACACTCCGCTGTATCGCAATGCACAACATTACGATACTCTACGCTGTCGCAACAAAACTTGTAAATGCACCGTTGTCACATAAAATAGTGTATGCGCCAATGCGCACAATTCGTGCCTTCACGCGACTCGCTTACAATACTCGCAGGACTTATCTCGCCTCGGCTTCGATCGTCCTGCCAGCGTTGCCGTTCGTCGCGTAAAGACCCTAATTATGCACCTTGGCGCATAATATACTATTACATTACTCCAAATTTTGATCCTTTCCAAAGTAAAAGCCAAGTGATTTCGTAGAAATAATATTAAAACAAAATTATTTCAAGGAAAAATGGAAGTATTCACTATGCCCACGTTATGAGACACCGTTTTAGAGTCATGTCCCAGGTGTCTCATGTGTTATGATCCTATTATGAAACAGGTAAATAAAATCGAAAAATAATTCACTTTTCTACACACGATACTTTTTCCAATTTCTGTAATTAAAAAGTACGAGTTTTGTCTAGCCTGTAGAACGAATGGCTAGTACACGCAAGAAAATATGTTATTCTTAGATTTGAGGTTAGTTGTGAAGGTTTCTGCTACCACGCGGCGCATCTGCCAAATCGAGAAATAAAACGTCAAACACGCGAGTTTTATTCTTGGCGCAGCTCTTTTATTCCTTGCTATAGTTTACCTAGGGAATGAACGCGTAAAATCGCGATCTGCGCATGCGCCACGCTAAGTTTTTTCCCAAAAATCAGCCATTTTGCGTACGCTCTATAGGCGTGAAATATCGTACATTTTCATGCAAGTATTGGAAAAAATAATGTTTGTCTGGAAACAAAATTCACATTTTAGTTATTAATTCAACAATATACAAAATATAAAGAGCCTTAATATCAGCTATATATATAATCCCAGATAGCACCAATGTTTCCCTAAAAATTCCTGGAACATTCCAATGGAAGTTTCGCAGAATTCCGAAAAATGTTCCAAGAAGGTATCCTAAAGTAGGTAAATGTCCGTGTATCCAGGAAGGTTCGGGGAATGTTTATAAGAAATTCAATTTAATTAAATAATTAAATTAATATAAAGCGATAATTTTCACGAACATTCCCCGAGCCTTCCTTGGGGATCTTCCTGGGTATGCGGACATTTACCTACTTCCGGGGACCTTCCTGGAATATTTTTCGAAATTATCGGAACCTTCCATTGAAACGTTCTAGGAATGTTCAGGGAAATTGTTGTGCTATCCGGGATAATATTATTATATATATACTATTAATAATGTATATATATATATATATATATGTGTAGAAGTAAACTTCTTCCACCAGAAGTTCTTGATACAATCTGGTCCAACACCGGAGAAGTTCTTCGTGCCTCTACGTGCTTTTTTCACCTTTTCGGCAATGATTGGTGGACATTGCTCCTCAGATTTTATGAGGTTGTTGCAAAATTCCTTGAAGCCGATGATATTGTCAGTATCTTCTTTCATCTTTAGTGTTTCCGGGATCTTGTATCTCTCTCTCCAAAAAGTCTCTACATAGTTAAGCTTGGGTGGATTTTTGACAGAAACAGGGTGTTCACTGAAGAGGTGAGATGGGTCAGCGAGAAACATTTGATTCTCCCTGATCCATCGCTCTCTCCTCTGTATTCTCCTCCTTGCACCAGATAACAGCCGTATTTTGTCAACAATATGCTGCTTGATTATCAGCAGCTTTGACTTGTTCAGTGAGTGATTCAAGATCCTCAGTTCTTGGGCGAACTTTCGAACATTTTCCGTGAATGGTTTACCAGATATTATCTAGTCAATCACACATTAAATACGGGACGCATTCTGTCTTGCCCATCCAATCTTCTTGTTCAGTTCATGCAAGCGTCTTTTGGTCCACTGATCCATCGTCGGGTTGAGCCTTCTATTTGAATGAGCCAAAGCTCTCGCAGCAACATAAACTGAGCAATTGATGGTCCAGAAGTCGGAATCTTGAGAGATTTCTCCACGGAGGGAGGCATCCATTTCAGCCCGATCTTGGGGCTTAGGAGGAACTTGCTTGTTAATGTTGCTTCTTGTCCTGAAATCGTGATTATCTCTCAGAAGGTGCCCGCTTACCGCGGTTGGTATTAATGTCGCTTCCTCATCTTCGGCTGCAGCTTGATCGAGCAACGGTTGGGGAAGCGCTCCGCGTACATATACATTTTTCGAGAGGTAGGCACGTTGATTTCGCAAGGATTGAATCGAAACGTGATGAAGCTCCGGGATTTTTTGGCACCATAGAGTATGCATACGCGCTATAAAGCCTCGATGAACAGGGATAATGCTGGCATCGTAACAGTCTAGCAAGTCATCATTGAGTTGAATCGTCCACTCAACGTGGGAGTTTCGCCGGTTAGTCGTCGTGTTTCCATCTAAATTATTTTCAGCACCCTGAACTTTAGGATGATCGGCATTGTTTGCCGACCCATTGTCGGGTGCTGTGCGTGTTCGATCGTTTCGAACCGCATCTACAACTTTTTGGTGTTTTGGTGGTGTCATTGTTGTTTCGACGAGCAGCTAGGGAAAGTGTTCGTCCATTCTTGTAGAACCGCGCCTGCGAGCATAAGGCTGCATACTCTGGGAGGTCGCCCGGTATCCCAGATTCACCGTTTAAGACACCTCAACCAGGTGCTATTCAGCTTTCGGCACGGTTGTTACGCCTCCGCTTAGGGGTTATTTCTTCAGAATCATCCCTGGACAATTGTCCGTGACTGCTTATTAATTATTGTAACCATATTCAGCAAAAACCCTTGGTACAGGGACCCCCTATCCGCAACCCGAGGACGCATTCGGTGGCTTTGTCATAGGCCCTACAGTTCTATTCCAAAGGAATAGAAACCGAAACCGAATGGTGCATATATATATATTCGGGTTCGGTTTCTATTCCTTTGGAATAGAACTGATGGGCCTATGACAAAGCCACCGAACGCGTCCTCGGGTTGCGGATGAAGGGTCCCTGTACCAAGGGTTTCTGCTGAATATGGTTACAATAACTAATAAGCAGTCGCGGACACTTGTCCAGGGATGGTCCCGAAGGAATAACCCCTAAGCGGAGGCGCAGCAACCGTGCCGGAAGCTGAATGGCACCTGGGTGAGGTGTATTAAACGGTCACTCTGGGATACCGTGCGACCTTTCAGAGTATACAGCCTTATCCTTGCACGCGGGGCTCCACAAGGATGGACCAACCCTTTCCCTAGCTGCTCGTGGGAACAACAATGGCTTTCACACGAATAGCCACATAGAGTTGAAAATTTGGGATAATAAATAAGAAGCACTAAGAAACGCGGCTCTGGTTTTATATTTTTATAATTATGAAAAAAATAAAAAATAAATTATTCATAAAAAAAAAACAATATTCATACTTATAAACATTTAGGACCAGAGCCGCGTTTCTTAGTGCTTGTTATTTATTATTCCAAATTTTTAACTCGATATGGCTATTTGTATGAAAATGAATTTACAAATAAAAAAAGTGTCGGTAAAGTAGGAAGCCGTTCACGTGACCCACTCGCCACATGGACTTAAATAACAGAAATTCTTAACGTGATTTCAGACTATATGGAGTTTGAAAATTCATAAATTAAGCATTTTTAATTCCTGAAAAAGATCTTTGCCCTTCGCTCCGGTGGAATATGATCGATCGTTATCAACTTCGATGATAACACAGATTCCTTCTAATTTAACTTGTATTCCAAACATAACTCCTTAAATAACAGAAATTCTCAACGTGATTTCAGACTAGATGGAGTTTAGAAATTTTTTTTCTGAAAAAAGATCTTTCTCCTTCGCTCCGGTGGTATATGATCGATCTTTACCAACTCCGATGATAATACAGATTCCTTCTAATTTAACTTGTATTCCAAACATAACTCCTTGAATAACGGAAATTCTTAACGGGATTTCAGACTAGATGGAGTTTAAAACTTTATAAATTAAACAGTTTTAATTTCTGAAAAAATATCTGTCTCCTTCGCTAATGTGGAATATGATCGATCGTTACCAACTCCGATGGTAATACAGATTCCTTCTACTTTAACTTGTATTACAAAACTAACTCCGCAAAATAACAGAAATTCTTAAAGTGATCTCAGACTAGATGGAGTTTAAAACTTTATAAATTAAACATTTTTAATTTCAGAAAAAAGATCTTTCACCTTCGCTCTAAGAGGATATGATCGATCGTTATCAACTCCGATGATAATACAGATTCCTTCTAATTTAGCTTGTATTCTAAACATAACTCCTCAAATAACAGAAATTCCTAACGTGATTTCAAACCAGATGGAGTTTGAAATTTTATAAATAAAAAATTTTTAATTTCTGAAAAAAAAATCTGTCTCCTTCGCTCCTGTGGAATATGATCGATCGTTACCAACTCCGATGGTAATACAGATTCCTTCTAATTTAACTTGTATTCTAAACATAACTCCTTGCTATGAAAAGCGTATATCTGAAGCAAGTATCTGCCTTCGATCTCTCTAGTAGCTTAGTTTTTAAAGAACCCGACCGGCAATCGGAAGACGTGAGGTTCGATTCCCACCGGAATGGAGGAGAAAGATCTTTTTTCAGAAATTAAAAATTTTTTAATTCATAAATTTTCAAGCTCTATCTAGTCTGAAATGACACCAAAGGCGTCTACATTTTTTAGCTGAAAAAAATTATTTTCTTGTAGGGTCTGTCTGGGGAAATGGATGTCTTATAGGGGACGGAAATATTTTAGTATAATTCTGTCACTGTGAATGGAGATCTTATTTTTTCGCCGAGGTGAGGGCAGGAAGGAAAAAGGGGACGATTAGAGACGAGGAAACAGCCATGGGAAGATATTGCCTTTTTCAGGGTTGAGGGAAAGGATCCGGAAGCGGTGCTTTAAAGCTCGTTAATCAAGGCGGACAGTCTACTGGATTTATAGGATCTTGAGACCTACATGTGTCCCTGCGATTTTTACAAGAATGTACTTGCTTTCGACAAGAACATCACTTCCAAGACGAGATTCCGGTTCACTATTAAGGCCATGTGACGAGTGGGTCACGTGACCGGCTTCCTACCTTACCGACACTTTTTTTTAATTGTAAACTTATTTTCACAGGAATAGCCACATCGAGTTGAAAATTTGGGACAATAAATAAGAAGCACTAAGAAACGCGGCTCTAGTCCGAAATTTTTATAAAATACCAAAATTAATTTTTCAGATCTCAAAGTCTATTGGTTTCTATGAGGTTTCTATGAGGCCTATTAGGAATTCCTCACTAAACCTGCTAAAATCAGACAAATCTATAAGTTTTACGTGGAAATTACGTGACAAAGACCACATTATTTCTCATAGATTTTTTTTTCTATCAGGTTCAATGAGGTCTTTCGTGAAGGGTTTTATTAGGTATTTTATTGGACCTTCGGGACAAAATTACTCAAATTAAAATTCGAAGCGATGTATTTTAGGCGGATCTATTAGGCAACTATTGGGTTCCCTGGCGGACCAGCCGAACACAAGCATTACGCTGCAGCGTAATGCTAATGTAATGCTAAAGTAATGTGGCATTATAATTATTAAAAGAAGCAGAATGAATATGTAAATTGTTGTAATTAGAATAATACGTTAAAATTTACGTTCAATAGTCATGCCGTAATTGCAACAAGTTGCTTTTTCAGCGTTAAAAAATAAAAAAACAAAGTGGCTGTTATTTGGATTCGGGCCCCTGCATGTTGGCAACCCGTTTGAAGCCGCCGTTAGCAGACTGCAGTGACAGCCACATTATTTTTTTATTTTTTAACGCTGAAAAAGAATCTTGTTGCAAAAACGGCATGACCATTTAACGTAAATTTTAAGGTATTATTATAATTGCAATAGTTTACCTATTTATTTTGTTTCTTTTATTAATTATAATGCCATATTACTTTAGCGTTACTTTAGCATTACTTTAGAATTACTTTAGCATTACGCTGTAGCGTGATGCTTGCGTTCGGCCGATCCGCCAGGGATCTGCTTTATTCCAAGTGCGACAAGTACGAAATTGCTTCCCCAACAGGTTCTATCAGGTATTTTATTGGACCTTCGGAATTAAATTATTCGGATTCAAATTCGAAGTGATGTGTTGTAAGCGGCTCTAATAGGTTCCTATTGGAATCTTCTTTATTCGAAGTGCTCGAAGTACGAAATTGCTTCCCTAACAAGTTGCATTATGTATTTTATTGGACCTTCAGAATGAAATTATTCCGAAAAAAATTCGAAGTGATGTGTTTTAAGCGGCTCTATAAGCTATCTATTGGGATCTGCTTTATTCCGCATATTACAAGTATGAAATGGCTTCCCTAACAGGTTATATTAGGATTTTAGTGGACTGTTGAAATCGAATCAATCGGATAAAAATGTGAAGAGACATATTTTAGGCGGCCCTATTAGATAGTACGTTAGATCCAATTGCATTTTTATATGGTTCTAAATGGTTCTTAAGAGTTTTTTTATTTCAATTTGGATTCTAACCGGTTGTATTTGGTATTTAATCTACTATTGGGATGGAATTTGGAATTTGAAAAAATCTTTATGTATGGTTCTATTAGGCTTTCGAAAAAAAAATTCTTTTTGCTATATTTTTCTAATAAGTTTTAATCTGAACCAATGAGGTATTCATTTGCTCTAAATGTTACAGAGTACAAACTTGCTACTCTGATAGGCTGTATTAGGGCTATGAGCGGCTAATCGGAATTAAATTGATTGGAAAAAAATTAAAAGTGCAGCCTTCACGGTGGTTCTTTTAGGTATCTTTTGGGTTGTATTTTATCGGAAGTTGCAAAAGTGCAAATTTTCTTCTCTAATAGGCTCTTTCAGGATTATTAGTGGATAATCGGAATTAAATTGATTGGATTAAAATTCAAAGTCTCTGGATAGCAAATAATATTTTTTCGATAAAAAAGTTTTTTTACCATGTGCATTGTGCAAAATGAAATGAAAATTGAAATAAGTTGTAACTTGTAGCCACTGTGCTTTTATGACTTATGCATATTTTCAAATATGCATATTTTCAAATATGCATCATTATGGAATTATTTTTTTAAACTTGTTCTCGGGTTAAGAAGAACCCGGTTTTCCATCATAGCCACGGACTAAGTCAAGTGACTGCTTAAGTTATTTCTGTGACCTGTGACAGGGGTGCCTTCCCGTCCCCAAAACACCTGGAAAAGGGGGCCGTGTGTGACCTTAGTTATTTCTGCGACATGTGACAGGGGTGCCTTCCCGCCCCACAACACCTGTTTAATGGGTTCGTGTGTGAGCCAAGTTATTCATGTGACCTGTCACAGGGGTGCCTTTCCGCCCACGCGATAGGATGGAAAGGAGGTCGTGTGTGACTCAAGTTATTTCTGTGACCTGTGACAGGGGTGCCTTCCCGTCCCCAAAACACATGGAAAATATGACCGTGTGTGACCTTAGTTATTTCTGCGACATGTGACAGGGGTGCCTTTCCGCCCCACAACACCTGGTAAATGGATTCGTGTGTGAGCCAAGTTATTCATGTGAACTGTTATAGGGGTGCCTTCCCGCTGCCACGATAGACTGGAAAGAAGGTCGTGTGTGGCTTATGTTATTTCTGTGACCTGTGACAGGGGTGCCTTCCCGGCCCGACGATAGGAAAAAAGGAGGTAGTGTGTGACTTAAGTTATTTCTATAACCTGTCACAGGGGTGGCTTTCCGCCTCCACGATAGGCAGGAAAGGAGGACGTTTGTGACTCAAGTTATTTCTGTGACCTGTCACATGGATGCCTTCCCGCCCTCATGATAGGCTAGGAAGGAGGTCGTGCGTGACCTTCGTTATTTCAGTGACCGGTCACAGGGATGCCTTCTCGCCCCCATGATAGGCTGAAAAGGAAGTCGTGTGTGACCATAGTTATTTCTGTGACCTGTGACATGGGTAAATTCCCGTCCCCACAACACCTGGGAAAGGAAGTCGTTTGTGACCTAAGTTATTTCTGTGACCTGTTACAGGAATGCCTTCCCGACCTCATGATAGGCTGGAAAGGAGATCGTGTATGCCCTAACTTATTTCGGTAACCTGTCACAGGGGTGCCTTTTCGCGCTTACGATAGGCTGAAAAGGAGGTCGTGTGTTACCTAAGTTATATCTGTGACCTGTGACAGAGGTGACTTCCCGTCCCCACAAAACCTGGAAAAGGGGAGCGTGTGTAACCTTATTTATTTCTGCGCCATGTGACAGGGGTGCCTTCTTGCCCACACAAATCCTGGGAAAGGGGGTCGTGTGTGACCTAAGTTATTTCTGTGACCTGTCACAGGGGTGGCTTCCCGCCCGCACGATAGGCTGGAAACTAGGTCGTGTGTGACCTATGTTATTTATGTGACCTGTCACAGGGATGCCTTCCCGCCCCCACGATAGGTTGAAAAGGAGGTCGTGTGTGACCTTAGTTATTTCTGTGACCTTTCACAGGGGTGCCTTCTCGCCCCCACGATAGGCTGGAAAGGAGGTCGTGTGTGACTTAAGTTATTTATGTGGCCTGTGACAGGGGTGCCTTCCCGCCCCATAAAACCTCGTAAATGGGGTCGTGTGTGACACAAGTTATTCATGTGACCTGTCAGAGGGGTGCCTTCTTGCCTCCACGATAGGCTGGAAAGGAGGTCGTGTGTGACTTAGGTTATTTATGTTACATGTGACAGAGGTGTATTCCCGCTCCCACGATAGACTAGAAAGGATGTTGTGTATGACCTTAGTTATCTCGGTGACCTGTCACAGGGGTGCCTTCCCGCCCTCATGATAGACTGCAACGGAGGTCGTGTGTGACCTAAGTTATGTCTGTGACCTGTCACAGGGATGCCTTCCCGCCCTCATGATAGGCTGGAAAGGTCATGTGTGACCTTAGTTATTTCGGTGACCTGTCACAGGGGCACCTTCTCGCCCCCACGATAGACTGGAAAGGAGGTCGTGTGTGACTTATGTTATTTCTGTGACCTATGACAGGGGTGCCTTCCCGGCCCCACGATAGGAAAAAAAGGAGGTAGTGTGTGACTTGAGTTATTTCTATGACCTGTCACAGGGGTGCCTTCCCGCACCCACGATAGGGTGTCAAGGGTCAGTTTACAATAACGTCTTTTTTCAAGTTAACTGTTGGAAATATTGAGTGCTTTAAGTGGATCTCTCTGAGATATTCTCGAGAATGTAAAATGAGAAGAAATTCCTGGAATAATGTGGACGCCTTGATTTGTTCTGAGTAAATTAACAAGGAAAAATATTCGAACAATATTATAAAATTCAGTGTAAACCATTGAATAAGAAGTTTCATTTCAAAAATATCTAATTGAAAATTAGAAATTTTTATATGAAAAAATAAAGCCAGTAATATTATCGGATATTTCATGTCTCCAAAAATTACCTCCGTTATTTTCCGTTATCCCGGTTTACTTAGAATGGTTCATGCGTGGCTCTAAATTACTTTTACCACTTACGGCTGACTTAAATCGGTTTTACTGCTTCAGAAATGTATAAATTAAACTGTGATGAAGTGTTTATATAAATGAGATTGTAATTAATTACAATTAAATTAAAATTTTGTTGAGTTCATTATGATTCAAGCAAACTTCTCGCGTGTAAACATAATTTTTCATGACGTTTAACTTGGCTCAAAAATTGAATGTTGAATAAAGGGGTACATTAATAAAACATAATTATCTTGTGTAGAATAGTATTTCAAAATCTCAAAATTTTTAAAAATTCTAGACTAGAATTCTTGATTCTATGATGTGAAAAAACTGAAATGCTAAAAAAGATATCAAAACGAATTTAAACAGCAAATATAAAATCATCTGATTTTAAAAACATTATTCAGAGTCATTGACTTTAAAGCCGAATTGATCTTTTATTATATATAGTAAATATTATAGAATAAGACATTTAAAGTGCTTTACTTCAATAGCTTTTGATAGCGCCGTATCATAGGATTGCTTGTTTTATTAGTTTGAAAATAATATCCTGTATTATACTGAATCTTTGATCATAGAGAATATATTAATGGGGTACTCTTTCCAGTGACAGACAAAGCAACTAAGGAGAATAGTATAAAAATAGCGAATGAGAGGTTGCTTTAAGTATAGTTAACTAGGATGGCATTAAAACTGCGCACAGTAACATTAATTTATAATTAACTAGGAAAAAAAAAAAAAAAAAAAGTCGCTGGAATTTCCTGGATAAGAGATAATTACTTCTGGCTTCATAAATCGATCCTCACTATATGTATAGGTAGAGGGGCGGAAATAGTGTCCATACTCATCAAATTTCTTTGATCTTTAGTTATTGAGACTGCTCCTTCTCAGCTTCTTTAGCTCTATTTAAATTGTGTACACTGAGAAAAAAATCTTTCATCAAAGAAAATTTACTTCATTCAAAGAAATGATCATACTAAACACGTTTTATCGAACATTTCCTCATTAAAAAGAAATGGTTTTACCTAAACGAAAACTATGGAATTATTGTGAAAAATAAATATTTATTTCAGTCCGTGAAATATTAACCAAGCGAAAGAATTTTGTTATTGGTTCAAAGAAGTAAGAGATTTTTTACATTCTCATCCAGAGAAGGTGTTAGATTTGTGTAAAATTTGACCCCGCCGGTTTTTTCAAATGTCCACGTTTTGGAACCCCCTGAACCCACAAAACAGGTTTTTACGAATGTGTCTGTCTGTCTTCATGTATGTATGCATGTCTGTCTGAGAGCGCGATAACTTTCGAAAGAATTGACCTATTAGATTGGCCTTTGGTATACTCTTCTAGTCTCGCAAGCGAAAAGTTAAGGTCGTTAGCCAGCCATTTTGGATGAAAATTCAAAAAGTGAGCGCATTTTGAAAATTTTTTAGGTCATTTTTTTCACAATTTGGAAACTATATGTGCGTCTGTTCATAGTAATCAAAAATTCAAACAATTTATTCGCATGACGCCTAAAACAAAAGACCTTGGATACTAATGGGCTCGAATGAGGAACCTCACATAACAACCTTGTGAAGCTCTTCACTTGGGGTATTCATCTCGGCAATATCTCCAGGTTTTTTCTTCATTTTTTGAAAAAAGTAATTTTTTAAACAATTATATTGTTCAAAATATTTGGGAATTTATTTAACAATAATGGAAAATAATTTAAAGTATTTTTCTAAAAAGTAATGTACACAAATGTATCATAATTGGGCAAAAAATTTCAATAATGAAAAAAAGTGGGTTCAAACATTCTTTTTACGCCCTCCACGTTCATACCTTCACGTAAGCCCATGGTACATATAGATTTGAATATTGATCTATTGTTATAAATTAAACCATAAGTCCAATCGAAAAACTGAAGATACCCCTATGTTCACCTCGGCAATATCTCCGGGTCTTTTCTTCATTTTTTGAAAAAAGTAATTTTTTAAACAATTATATTGTTCATAATTTTTGGGAATTCATTTAACAATAATGGAAAATAATTTCAAGTTACTTACTACAACATAATGTACACTAAGGTATCATAATTGGATAAAAGTTTTTAATAATGAAAAAAAGTTGGTTTAAACATTGTTTTTACCCCCTCCACGTTCATACCTTCACGTAAGCCCATGGTACATATAGATTTAAATATTGATCAAGTATTATAAATTAAATCATAAGTCCAATCGAAAATCTGAAGATGCCCCTATATTCATCTCGGCAATATCTCCAGGTGTTTTTTTTCATTTTTTTAACGAATTCATTTTTTAAACAATTATATTGTTTGTAATTTTTGGGAATTTATTTAACAAGAATGGAAAATAATTCAAATTTACATTCTAAAACGTAATGTACACTAAAGTATCATAATTGGGAAAAAAATTTCAATAATGAAAAAAAGAGGGTTTAAAGATTGTTTTTACCCCCTCCACGTTCATACCTTCACGTAAGCCCATGGTACATATAGATTTAAATATTGATCTATTCTTGTAAATTAAAGCATAAGTGCAGTCGAAAAACTGAAGATACTCCTATATTCATCTCGGCAATATCTCCAGGTTTTTTCTTCATTTTTTGAAAAAAGTAATTTTTTAAACAATTATATTGTTCATAATTTTTGGGAATTTATTTAACAATAATGGAAAATAATTTAAAGGTACTTACTACAACATAATGCACACTAAGGTATCATAATTAGGAAAAAAATTCAATAATGGAAAAAAGTTGGTTTAAACATTGTTTTTACCCCCTCCACGTTCATACCTTCACGTAACCCCATGGTACACATAGATTGGAATATTGATCTATTATTATAAATAGAACCATGAGTCCCATCGGAAAACTTAAGATTCCCCTATATTCATCTCGGCAATACCTCCAGGTTTTTTCTTCATTTTTTGAAAAAAGTAATTTTTTAAACAATTATATTGTTCATAATTTTTGGTAATTGATTTAACAATAATGGAAAATAATTTAAAGTAATTTTCTAAAAAATAATGTACACTAGGGTATCATAATTAGGATAAAAATTTCAATAATGAAAAAAAGTTGGTCTAAACATTGTTTTTACCCCCTCCACGTTCATACCTTCACGTAACCCCATGGTACATATAGATTTGAATATTTATCTATCATTATACATAAAACTATAAGTGCCATCGAAAAACTGAAGATATCCCTATATTCATCTCGGCAATATCTCCAGGTGTTATCTTCATTTTGTGAAAAAAATAATTTTTTCAACAATTATATTGTTCATAATATTTGGGAATTCATTTAACAATAATGGACAATAAGTTAAAGTTATTTTCTGAAAAATAGTGTACACTAAGGTATCATAATTGGGAAACAAAATTTCAATAATGAAAAAAAGTTGGTTTAAACATTGTTATACCCCCTCCACGTTCATACCTTCACGTAACCCCATGGTACATATAGATTTGAATATTGAGCTATTATTATAAATAAAACCATAAGTCCCATCGAAAAACTGAAGATACCCCTATATCCATGAGACGAATAAAATTCAAAGTTGATGATAAAGTTCGAGTGAGCAAACTGAAAAACCTTTTTGAAAAGGGATACGCTGCGAACTGGTCCACAGAAATATACACTGTAGACCAAGTCATGTGAACTAAACCAGTTACGTATAAGCTCGCGGACTATCACAATCGACCAATTGCTGGTGGCTTCTATCAAAAAGAGCTCCTCAAGATTAAGTACCCCGACATTTATCTCATAGAGAAGGTTCTCAAGAAATGAGACAACAAAGTATATGTAAAATGTCTTGGTTTTGATTCTTCACACAATAGTTGGATAGATAAATCAGACATGTAAATTAACGTTAAACTATAGTTAAATTATAGTTAGCGTATAGTTAAGTTATATTTAAAGTATAGTTAAGTTATAGTTAGAGTATAGTTAAGTTATAGTTAAAGTATAGTTAAAGCATAGTTAAAGTATAGTAAAGTTATAGTTAAAGTATAGTTAACTTATAGTTATGTTATAGTTAAAGTATAGTTAAAGTATAGTTAAAGTATAGTTAAGTTATAGATAAATTATAGTCAAGTTATAGTTAAAGTATTGTTAAAGTATAGTTAAAGTATAGTTAGGTTATGCTTAATTTAACATTAAACTATAGTTTAGTTATAGTTAAGCCATTGTTAATTGAACATTAAACTATAGTCAAATAACTTTAAACTAATATTAAACGTATGTATCAACTAGATGTAAGGTTTTTGAAAAATAAAGAAGGCTATATGTACATATTATGTTGTTGTATATTCCAATACCATCAATATATTTACAATCTATACACACACCTATTCATTCCTTATTTACAATTTATTCACTAACCACATCCATACTCTTATCTTCTACTTTCTTAATTCTATAGTGTCCCCATGCCAGAGTATCGGTACTGCTTGGCAATAGGAACCTCTTGTCGTCGAAAGGGCTTAGTGCTATTTTACATTGTTTTAATGTTTCGACGTTGTGCAATCGCGATCTAATTACATACTGTGTCCTATTCTGCGTTTTAATATTTTGCAAGCAGTCAATGTAGTCGTTAAATTCTATATCTTTCTTGACTACTCCGGCCTTTACGCCTTTCGCTTTCTTTAAAAAATCTTGGCCGTTGATTCGCACGCTATACAGTTTACTCCGCAAGCCAACAAACTCTGTTAAGATTTTACCATTACATTAATTTTTCATGAGACCTAAAATCTTTTTGTTGGCTTGCGGAATACCGTAGATGTTATTCAGAGGGTAGTCAGACGTGTCGAACTTGTTGATATCTTCTTTAATGTCCGCATAAATATTTGGACATTTAACCTCACAAATAGGGCTGTCTGTTATTCATTAATTTAAAAAGGTTTTTTTCAAATTCGTTACGGGATTTTGCTCTTATTGAAGTATTGAAATCTATGTAGGATTTTAGCCAAGGATATTGATTGAATTTAAGAACTCAGTGAATTTTGACTAATTTGAGACCGTTCGCCAAAGCTTGTTTAAGTGCACGATAATGGAGAACGTATTTGTGCTTGGGTAGGAGGGTAGTTAACAGTTTATCCTGCTTTAACCCTGGCGGTTTCGAGCATTTAGGACAAAAAGGCAAATCATTATGAGCATCGTGAATCTCTTCCGGGTATTCTAAGTCTACATCCAAAATATAGCCAATAGGTGAATCATCGGGAACATTGAAGTTAATATCTACATTTGGAACCTACTCGAATCCACCATAGGGGAGCCATTGCGTGATTGCCCAACCATACAGTTTTTTGGCGTCAAAGTGCACCAAATAAATGATCTCATCATTCTCATTGTTAACTTCCATGTCTGGGTTATTTGCTTCGGCATAGCGGTTAGAGCATTGGCTCACTCCACCTCTAATACCTAGCTCAATAAACATGAGTTTACCAATGTCAGTGAGGAGTTCTAACTTTATTTTGGTATAAGATTAATTTTTTACCAACAAAGACAATTTTTCAATCAAATATATGAATTCTCAACCAAATAGTTAAATTTTTAATTTAAAAACATCATTTTTCCACCAAATTGTTGAATTGTTAACCAAAAAATATCAATTTTCAACTAAAAATGGAATAGTTAAATTTTCAGGTACAATAATTAATTTTCAACTAAAATAAAAAGAAGAATTTTTAATCAACAAAATGTATTTTTATTTCAGTAGTTCAATTTCAACTATGTAGTAGAATGTTCAACCAAAAAGATGAATTTTCAATCAAGAAGATTAATTTTCTAACAAAAAAAAACATAATTTTCAACAAAATATATGAATTTTAAATAAAAAATGGAATAGTTAAATTTTCAATGAGAAGAAAAATTAATTTTGAATAAAATATTTAAATTTACAACCAAAAAGATAAATTTTCAATCAAGAAGATTAATTTCCTAAACAAAATGAAGAGAATTTTCAACAAAATACATTACTTTTCAATCAAATAGTTGAATTTTAAACCAAAAGAAATTAATTTTTACCAAACAGTTACATTTTAAACCAGAAATTAATTTTACATTAAAAACAGTTAAATCTCCAACCAAAAAGACGAATTTTCAACAAATCACGTGAATTTTCAATAAAATAGTTGTATTTTGAACTAAAAAGATCTGAAAAAGAATATTCAAATTTTCATTTAAAAAAATTAATTTTCCACTAAAAAACAAAACAAATTTTCGACCAAAGTAACTATTTTTCAACTAAAATGATGAACCTTCAACTTAAATAAATTAATTTTAAACATGAAGATTAATTTTCACAGAAGAAGTTCAATTTTCTACCAAAAAGAAGATTTTTCAACAAAATAACTGAATTTTCAAAAAATAGTTGAATTTTTCATTGAGAAAGACTAAATTTAACCCAAAAAGAGAAAATTTCAACTAAAAAAGATCATTTCACAACCAAAAATTGATTAATCAAAAATGAATTTTCAAGAAAAAACAAAAAATTTCAATTTTAAATAAAAAACAATTGAATTCAATAAAAAATACGAATTTTTAAGCCAGAAAGGCGAATTTCCTACAGAACAGTTGCATTTTTAATCCGAAAATATGAAGTTTCAACAAACAATTAATTTTTAATAAAATAGTTACACTTTCGGCCAAAAAAATGATTTTTTCACAAAGTAGTTCAACCTTAACTAAAAAAGATTACTTTTTAACAAAATAGTAAAATTTTACAACAAAATAGATAATAATTCAACAGAAAGAAATTAATTCTGAATAGAAAATATAATAATAGACTTCTCCATTAAAAATAATGAATTTTCGACCAAAAAAGATTAATTTCTTTACGAAAAAAGTAATAGTTGATACTTCAACCAACAAATATTTAATTTTAAATGCAAAAAAATTGAATTTAACCAAAAAAGGCGAATTTTAAACAAAGTATTTGAATCCTCAACAAAAGCAGATTAAATTTCAAGCAAAGAGTTGAATTTGAAATTAAAAAGACGAAATTAATATCCAGAGATAAATTCTCAAGCCAAAAAGACTACTGTTCAATCAAGAAAGATTTTTCAGTTCTTAATGAAAAAAATTCAACCACATCGAATTTTCTACAAAACACTTGAATTTTCAACAATAAAGTTAATTTTCAAACAAATAGTTTAATTGTCTATCAAGATAGTTGAATTCTCAAACCAAAGAAATGAATTTTCATCAAAAAAGTTGAATTTTTAACCAAAAAGATGAATTCTTCATCCAGAATATAATTGTAGACATTTAAATTAAAAAGAATCAACTTTCAACCAAAAATGAAATAGTTATACTGTAAATTAAAAAAATTAATTTGCAACAAGAGAACGACTTTCCAACAAAATTGTTAAATTTGCAATCAAATCGATGAATTTTTAACTAAAACTATTAATCTTAAACAAAACAAAAAGTGGAATTTTTAATCAAAAAGGATTATTTTTCAGGAAATAAGTTGAAATTTCAACTAAGTAGTTGAATTTTCAGTTAAAAAGTTGATTCTTCATCCAAGACTATTTTTGTATTATTTTATAATTTTTATGCCTTTTTTTATTTTATTTTTATTTTCTACAAAAAACGACGAATTATCAACAGAATACATGCATTTTCAACCTTATACTTGAATTTTCAACCTAATCCTTGAATTTTTTAATAAAAAAAAATAACTTTTCTACCCAAAAAATAAATTGTCAATCATTTACATTCCAAACAGGTGAGATTTTTCATCCGAAAAGGCGAATTTTTAGTCCAAAAATATGAATTTTTATTCCAAAAAGACGAATTTTTAGCAAAAAATTGGAATTTTCGACCAAAAGGGATTACTTTTCAGGAAAATCGTTGCATTTTCATCGAAATTTTTTTATTTTATATTTATTTTCAACCAAGGGATGAATTTTCAATCCAAAATATCAATTTTCAATCCAAAAAAGGTAAATTTTTTATCCAAAAAGGCTATTTTTCAATCCAAAAAGATGAATTTTCAATCCAAAAAGTGGAATTTTCAAACAAAAAGTATTATTGTCCAGGACAATAGTTGCAATTTCAACCAATTAGTTGAATTTTCAATCAAAAAGTTGATTTTTAATCCAAGAGTATTTTTTTATTATTTTATATTTTTTATGTCTTTTTTCATTTTATTTTTATTTTCTACATAAAACGATGAATTATCATCAAAATACATGAATTTTCAACCTAATACTTGAATTTTCAACTAAAAAAAAAATTACTTTTCTACCAAAATATGAATTTTGAATCAATTTCATTCCAAAGAGATGAGTTTTTTTATCCGAAAAGGGGAATTTTCGGTCCAAAAAGATGAATTCTGATTTCAAAAAGACGAATTTTTTACAAAACATTGGAATTTTTGACCAAAAAGTATTACTTATTAGGAAAATAGTTGCATTTTCAGCGAATTTTTTTTATTTTATATTTATTTTCTACAAAAATTTTCAACTAAAAAAGATAAATCTTCTACCAAAAGATGAATTTTCAATCCAAAGAAGGTGCATATTTTATCCAAAAAGGCGACTTTTCAATCCAAAAAGTTGAATTTTCAATCCAAAAAGTTGATTTTTCACCTAAGAATATTTTATTTTATATGTATATATTTTTTTAATTTATATTTATTGTCTACAAAAAAGAAGATGAATTATCAACAAAATATATACATTTTTAACCAAGTACTTGAATTTTCAACTAAAAAAGATAACTTTTCTACCAAAAGATGAATTTTTAATCCAAAAAAGGTTAATTTTTTATCCAAAAAGGCGACTTTTTAATCCAGAAAGTTGAATTTTTAATCCAAAAAGTGGAATTTAAAAAAAAATGGAATTTTCGACCAAAAAGGATGATTTCCAGGAAAATAGTAGAAATTTCAACCAATTAGTTGAATTTCAATCAAAAATTTGATTTTTCATCCAAGAATATTTTTTTTATTATTTTTTTATTTTATTTTTCACGAAAAAAAGATGAATTATCAACAAAATACATGAATTTTCAACCTCATGCTTGAATTTTCAACTAAAAAAAAAAAACTTTTCTACCAAAAAATGCATTTTGAATCAATTTCATTCCAAAGAGGTGAGTTTTTTTATTTGAAAAGGCGAATTTTCGGTACAAAAAAATGAATTATGATTTCAAAAAGACGAATTTTTTACAAAACATTGGAATTTTCGACCAAAAAGGATTACTTATTAGGAAAATAGTTGCATTTTCAACGAATTTTTTTTATTTTATATTTATTTTCTACAAAAATTTTCAACTAAAAAAGATAAATTTTCTACCAAAAGATGCATTTTCAATTCAAAAATATCAATATTCAATCCAAACAAGGTGCATATTTTATCCAAAAAAGGCGACTTATTATATTCAGAAATGTCGTCAGTTTATTGAATTTTTACAGAATTTGGTCATCGTTTTGGATAAAAAATCTTGAATTTTTATTTTAAAATTGCTTTTAGCAATGCGAAAAAACTCGTAGTATAGGGTTTGAAAAAATTCTGGTTAATATCAAAAGTTTCGAGAACATGAAACTTTCGAGCAGCGCGAAAGTTTCGAGTTCTCGAAGATGTTTGAGTTCTCGCAAGTTTCGACTTCTCGAAGACATTCGAGTGCTCGGAAAGTTTCGAGCTTTCTGGAAAGCTCGATCTCGACTCGGCTCAAACCGGATCGAGCTCAGCTCGACTTGTCTCGAAAGCTAAAAAGCTCGACTCGACTCGTTCGAACTTCGAGTTTCGAGTTTTTTCCACTCCCCTAACTATTTGGTTGAAAATTCATGTATCTTAATAAAAATTAATCTTTTTTGGTAGAAAAATAATATTTTTGGTTCAAAATTAGTTGCTTTTTTAAATTGAAAATTAAACTCTTAACTGATTTTAACGATTCTAGATTTGGTGGAACATTTATATCCTACAGTTGAAAATTTAACCATTTGGTTGAAAATTCATATATTTTATTACGAATTAATCTCGTTTGGTAGAAAAATAATCTTCTTGGTTCAAAATTAGTTGTTTTTTTTTAATTGGAAATTAAACTTTTAACTGAAAATTTAACTAAATCGTGATTGTTTGAACATTTATCTTCTTCAGTTGAAGATTTAACTATTTGATTGAAAATTCATGTATTTTATTAACAAATAATCTCTTTTGGTAGAAAAATAATCTTTTTGGTTCAAAATTAGTTTTCTTATTGAAAATTAAACTTTTAACTGAAAATTTAACTATATCGTGATTTTTTTAACATTAATCGTTTTTAGTTAAAAATTTAACTATTTGGTTGAAAATTCATATATTTTATTAAAAATTAATCTCTTTTGGCAGAAAAATAATCTTTTTGGTTCAAAATTAGTTTTTTTTTTTAATTGAAAATGAAACTCTTAACTGATTTTAACTATTCCAGATTTGGTGGAACATTTATCTTCTACAGTTGAAAATTTAATAATTTGGTTGGAAATTCAGGTATTTTATTAAAAATTAATCTCTTTTGGTAGAACACCAAACTTTTTGGTTCAAAATTATTTTTTTTTTTAAATTGAAAATTAATCTTATAACTGAAAATTTAACTACATCATGATTGTGTGAATATTTATCTTATTCAGTTGAAGATTTAACTATTTGGTTGAAAATTCATGCATTTTATTAACAATTAATCTCTTTCGGTAGAAAAATAATCTTTCTGGTTCAAAATTAGTTTGTTTTTTTTTTAATTGAAAATTAAGCTTTTAACTGAAAATTTAACTATATCATGATTGTTTGAATATTAATCTTCTTCAGTTGAAGATTTAACTATTTGGTTAAAAATTCATGTATTTTATTGAAAAATAATCTCTTTTGGCAGAACAATAATCTTTTTGGTTCAAAATTAGTTTTTTGTTTATTGAAAATTAAACTTTTAACTGAAAATATAACTATATAGTGATTTTTTTAACATTAATCTTTTTTAGTTAAAAATTTAACTATTTGGTTGAAAATTCATGTATTTTATTAAAAATTAATCTCTTTTGGTAGAAAAATAATCTTTTTGGTTCAAAATTAGTTTTTTTTTTTTTAATTTAAAATTAAACTCTTAACTGATTGTAACTATTCCAGATTTGGTGGAACACTTATCTTCTACAGTTGAAAATTTAATAATTTGGTTGAAAATTCAGGTATTTTATTAAAAATTAATCTCTTTTGGTAGAACACTAAACTTTTTGGTTCAAAATTAGTTTTTTTTTTTAATTGAAAATTAAACTTATAACTGAAAATTTAACTACATCATGATTGTGTGAATATTTATCTTATTCAGTTGAAGATTTAACTATTTGGTTGATTAGGGGAAGTTCAAGGAAATTAGGGAAGTTGAAATTAGAAGAAATAAGAAGAGGGATAGTAGGGAAAGTGCCTGTAAGTGTGAGGAGGGGGTTATGGGAAGTGTAGGAAAATTAAGGGAGGGAAATCAGGGGAAGTTATGAGAAATGAGAAGAGGGAATGTAGGGTAAGTGAAAGAAAATGGGGGAAGAGGCAGTTGGGGTAAATGAGGGAAAATGACGACAGGTGAAGTAGAAGAAGAGAGTAGAGGTGATGTGAGAAAAATGAGGTAAAGTTAAGAATTGAAAGCAGGGAAAAGGGAGGCAGGAGTAGTGGAAGTGAGAGAAAATGAGGGAAAGGGAAGTGACGGAAAGTGACGAGAAATAAGAAGAATAAGGGATATCACGGAAAATGAAGGGATGGAAAGTAGGAGATGTGAGGAGAAATGAGGGCAGGCGAAGTATTGGAAATTAGGGGAAGTGAGAGAAAATTAGGGAAACGGAAATTAGAGGAAATAAGAAGAGTGGTAGTAGTGACAGTGCCTGTAAGTGAGAGGCGGGGGTTATGGAAAGTGTAGGGTAATTAAGGGAGGGAAATCAGGGGAAGTTATGAGAAATCAGGAGAGGAAATGTAGGGTATGTGAAAGAAAATGGGGGAAGAGGCAATTGGGGTAAATGAGGGAAAATGACGAGAGGTGAAGTAGAGGAAGTGAATAAAGGTTATGTGAGAAAAATTAGGGAAAATTGAAGAGTATAAGCAAGGAAAAGGGAGGAGGCAGTAGCGGAAGTGAAAGGAAATAAGGGAAAGGGAAGTGAGGGAAAGTGTCGGGAAATAGAAGGGAATAAGGGATATCACGGAAAATGAAGGGACGGAATGTAGGAGATGTGATTAGAAATGAGAAAAGGGGAAGTAAAAGAAATTAGGGGGGATTAGGAGAAGTGGGAGGAAATCAGGGAAGTGGAAACTAGGGGAAATAACTAGAGGGGTAGTAGGTAAAGTGCCCGTAAGTGAGCGAAAGGAATTATGGGAAGTGTAGGGAAATTGATGGAGGGAATCCAGGGCAAGTTATGAGAGATGAGAGGAGGGAATTTATGATAAGTGTAAGGAAACCTGGAAAGAGGCAGTGGGGGTAAATCAGGGAAAATGACGAGAGGTGAAGTAGAGAAAGTGAGTAGAGGTTATGTGAGAAAAATAAGGGAAAATTGAAGAGTATAAGCAAGGAAAAGGGAGGAGGCAGTAGGGGAAGTGAAAGGAAATAAGGGAAGGGGAAGTGAGGGAATGTGTCGGGAAATATAAGGGAATAAGGGATATCACGGAAAATGATTAGGGGGAGTGAAAGGAAATTACGGAACTGAAAATTGAGGGAAATGAGTTGAGGGGTAGTAGGAAAAGTGCCTGTAAGTGAGGGGAGGGAGGTATAGGAAGTGTAGGAACATTCAGGGAGGGAAATTATGGGAAATTATGAGAAATGAGGGGAGGAAATGTAGTGTAAGTGTAAAGAAATGGGAGAAAAGGCAATTAGGGAAAATGAGGGAAAATTACGAGAAGTGAAGTAGAGGCAGGAAGTAGAGGTGATGTGAGAAAAATAAGTAAAAATTGAGGAGTGTAAGTAGGGAAAAGGGAGGAGGGAGGAGGGAGGAGGTGAAGTGAGAGGAAATAAGGGAAGGGAAAGTGAGGGGAAGTGCCGGGAAATAAGAAGGATACGGGATATCACGGAAAATGAAGGGAGGGAAAGTAGGAGATGTGAGGAAAAATGAGGGGAAGGGAAGTAGAAGAAATTAGGGGGGATTAGGGGGAGTGCAAGGAAATTAGGGAAGTTGAAATTAGAAGAAATAAGAAGAGGGGTACTGGGGAAAGTGCCTGTAAGTGAGAGGAGGGGGTTATGGTAAGTGTACGGAAATTAAGGGAAGGAAATCAGGGGATGTTATGAGAAATGACGAGAGAGAATGTATGGTAAGTGAAAGGAAACAACCAAACAGATGAATTTTCAACCCAGAAGATTAAATGACTATAAAAAAATATAAATTTTCGACAAAAAATGAAATAGTTAAATTTTAAGATTAAAAATTAATTTTCAATAAAAGAAATTGATTTTCAATCAAATTTTGAATTTTTAAAGGGATTTCCAACCAAATAACTGAATTTTCAACTGAAGAAGATTAATGTTCAACCAAAGATGGAATAGTTAAATTTTCAATCAGAAAACTTCATTTTTAATAAAAAAAGGAATTTTCTGAGCAGTAGTTACATTTTTCAACAAAGAAAATAATTTGTAATCAAAATAATTAATCTTAAACTAAAAAAAATTAAATTTTAATACAATAGTTCAGCTTTCAACCCAAAAGATGAATTTTCCACAAAAAAGTTAAATTTCCAACCAAGAAGATGTCAGTTTGAAAAAATAATGTCAACTGAAAAAACTAATGTTCAATGAAAAAATGAATTTTCAACCAATAAGGTTAATTTTCTTTAAAAAAAAAAATTATTTTTAACAAAATAAATGAATTTTCTACCAAGTTTTGAATTTTTAAAGGAATTTTCAACCTAGTAGTTGAATTTTCCACCAAAATAAATAAATTTTTAATCAAAAATGTTTTTATAAATTTTTATATATTATTATTCAGAGTTTTCTTAATCTGAAAATGAAATCCTCATTGCAGACATTACTCGAAACTTATTTTTTTAAAGAAACTTAACATTTTTCACTGATATTTCAAAAGAAAACATTTTTTCATCTTAAATCAAAAACAGTTAATATGAACAAAAAATAAGATATTTTAATCAAATAGTTGAATTTTCAACCAAAAATGATTATTTTACAACCCAGCAGTTAAAATTTTAACAACAATAAAAAATGAAATTTTAATCAAAAGGAATGAATTATTAAATCAAAAAGACGATTTTTTAACAATAGTTGAATTTTCAAATAAGTATGATTTTGTAGTCAACAAAGAAAAAAAAACTGCATCCAAAATCTAAATTTACAGGCCAAAAAGTCGAGGTTTCTAGAAAGCGGTTTAATTTTCAACCAAATAATTTATTGCTAACCAAAAAGATTAAAAATGAGTTTTTAACCAAGATGACTAATTTTCTACCAAAAAGGGCGAATCTTTAACAAAATGCATACATTTTTATCGTAAATAGTTCAATTTAAATAAATAATTCAATTTTTCAGAATTTGTTACGAAATATTTGAATTTTTGAAGCAGACAGATTGAATTTTAAACAAAAATGGGATAGTTGAATTTTCATTAAAAAAATTAATTTTCAACCAAAAAGCTAATTTTCAAAAAAGTGGATTTTTAAACAAAAAAATTGATTTTCTACGAAAAAGATGAATTTTCAACAGAATGCATACATTGTTTAAAAAATATTAAAATTTATCAACAAGAGGAATTATTTTCTAACAAAAAAGTAGAAATTTAATATTTAAATTTCATAATATTATAATATATTGTATTATAATTTTATTAAAATAATCATTTTTCACAAATTAGATGAATTTACAACCAAATACTATAATTTTCTATTAAAAAAGATCAATGATGATCAAAAAATTATTAGTTACATTTTTAGTTAAAAAATTCGCTTGCAACCCAGAAAAAAAGCGAAAAAAGAGACCAAAAAGAGATGGATTTTTAACAAAATACATAAATTTCCAACCTAAAAATATGATTTAGCAACAAAAAAATCCGTTTTTTTATCAATTAGTTGAATTTTTAACTGAATAGTTAATTTTTCTACCAAACAGTTGAATTTTAAACGTATAAAGAATAAATTTTCGAAAAAAACTCAAATGGTTAATATTTTAGAGAAGAAATTAATTTTTTAACAAAATAAGTACGAATTTTGAATAAGATTGGTTAATCTTGAAATCAGGAAGACCAATAATCTACAAACCAGTTTAGTTTTTAATTAGAGTTTGAGTGACAATATCTTGGTAGAAAAGTATAAGATTTTTCGACGAGTAGAATTCGATAGAAATTGTTCAGGTTTTGGAAAATAGGATTTGATACATGTATGGTGCGGATATGATACATTTTCAATACAAAAATGTTGATAGAAAAAGTATGAGATTTTTAAATAGAAAAGCATAAGATTTTCCGACGGATAGAATTTGGCAGAACGTTTTGAGCTTCCGGTTTAAAGTAGATAGAAATGTGGGAGGTCATATTTGATAGGATTGGATTGGATTTCTATCAAAGAAGCGTATTAAAATGGTTAGAAATTTGGGATAGCATACTTAATAGTATGGGACAAAATGTTTTTCAAAAAATGTATAAAAATATCGAAATATCCGAACATTTGATAGGAACTCTGACAGTTCTGATAAAGATGATCATTCATTTTGATAGACTTTCTATCAAGGGCGTTTGATAGAAATGTAAAGAAAATTCCTAAAATTGCGGATACAGAAAACGGATTATAAAATATAAAATTTTTCGTTATCAAATCCTATCGAGGGGTTAATTACTCCTACAATACTCAAAATACTTTGTACTCCCCTTATGAAAAAATATTATAGGAAATTCAGTATAGGTCTATAATGAATTTGCTATCAGGAATTTCTTATATTTTTTTCGTGATTCTAGAAAAAGCATGATAGAGAATCATTATAAGAAAATCTGTATAAAAATGAAGAACACTAAAATATTGAAAGAGTTGATGCATAAAATATAGAAAGTACAAACGAATTATTTATTTATTCATTTAACGTAGGATTTCGACAAATTCTAAGGAATTCCAAAGGATTTCAAGAGATTTAAAAAATGTAAAGGTATTTCAAAGAATTTTGTAGGACCTCCTAAGATTTTGAGATATTCCTATAGTGAACTTTGGAAAATGAATTTTAATTAAATTAAATTTTAAAAGATTCCTATCGATTTCAAAGAATTTAAGAGATTTTACGGTATTTCAAAAAGTTTCAAAAAATTGAAGGATTCCAAAGATTTCAAGTTTTTTAAACGTTTAATTTTATTTTAATGCCTAACAACTTCCATGGATTTTTAAAAATGTCAGATTTTATAAAAATATCACGGAATTTTAAATGCTTCCAAACATATCAGGAGGTTTTAAGGGATTCGAAATGATTGAATAAATTTCTAGGGACTTTAGAGGATTTCTACGTTTTTCAAAGATGTCAAGAGATTTAAAAAAATTTGGTAGGATTTTGAAATATTTTAAGGGATTTCTAGTGAACTTTGAAAAATAAATTAGAAATAATTAAATTTTAAAGGACTCCTATCTATTGTAAAGATTTCAAGAGACTTGCAAGTATTTTAGGGAATTTCACAAGATTCAAGGGTTTTATTAAATCTTCAAGGATTTCAAGAAATTTTAAAGATCTCTAGGAATTTAAATAATTTTTGATCAGAGAACTTTAATGAATAAGTTTAATTTAAATTATACTCAATGGCTTTTAAACGATTTATACTTTTTAAAATGAATTTATACCTTTTTCCAAAGATTACAATTTATTTCAAGGGATTTTAAAGGCTTTCAAGAAATATAAATAAAGTCAAGGGATTTCTAGGAATTTTGCAGGATTTTCAGAGATTTCAAGGGATTTCTAGCGAACTTAGGAAAATAAATCAAATGTAATGAAGTTTCAGGGGATTTCTAGTAATTCAAATTTTTAAATGGATTTTCAAGTTTTCGAAAGATTGCAAGGGCTTCTAAAAGATTTTAAGAGAAATGAAAAATTTCAAGGGATTTCAAAGAATTTTGTAGAATTTCCAATGATTTCAAGGAAATTCTAGTGATCTTTGGAAAATAAACTAAAGTAAATTTCAAGGGATTCCTAGAAATTCCAAAGATTTCAAGGGATTTTAAGGTATTTCAAGACATTTTAAACAGGTTTAAGGATATTTACTTTCAATAAAAAAGCTAACTTTCACCCAAAAATTTGATAAAAAAAAACCAATGAATCCTCAACAAATACAGATTTATTCCTAAAAAACAAAAATATGAATTTTCCAGTAAAAAAAACTAATTTTCAAGCAAGCAGTTGAATTTTTAACCAAACAGTTGAATTTTCTAGCAAAATTTGGAAATTTCATGTCAAAAAGATAATTTGTCTACAAAACAGTTGAATTTTCAATCAAATAGTCGCATTTATTTACCAAAATAGTTGAATGTTCAACAAAATAGATGAATCCTTACCAAAATCAGATCAATTTCCAAAAAACGAAAATATGAATATCCAACAAAAAAATTAATTTTCAACCAGACAGTTGATTTTTTAATCATTTCAATTTTTAAAAGAATTTTAATTATAAAAAAATTAATTTTTTAATTTTACACCAAAAAAGTTGAACTTTTAACTAAATGGTTGAATTTTTTACCAAACTTTTGAATTTTCAACCAAATAGTTTAATTTTCTACCAATATTGTTAAATTTCTCACAAAATAGTTACATCATTAACAAAAACAGATTAATTTCAAAAAACAAAATCTGAATTTTTGACCATAAAATTACTTTAAAATAAAAAGTTGAGTTTTGAACCAAATAGTTGCATCCTCAATCGAAACAGATGAATTTCTGAGAAACAAAATTATTAATTTTAAACAAACAAATTATATTTTAACCAAACAGTTGAATTTGTAACCATATAGTTGAATTTTCTACAAAACTGTTGAAATTTCAAGCCAAAAAGACGAATTTCCTACAAAGCAGTTGAAATTTCACCCCGAAAATATGAATTTTGTAAAAAAAGTTCATTTTCAATAAAAGAGTTGAATTTTTCAACAAGAAATAATTTTGCGGACAAGAAAAAATTCAATCTCGAGACAGGAGTTTTCCGAAAGTAGAATAAATAAGCCATTATAAAAATAAAAACGTCTTCTTGGAATTTAATTTAGCGAGAATAACAAACGAGGTGAGTCGAAAATGCCCGGTAAAACAGTATGGAAATTTTTCATTTTTACAGCTCTAATAATATTTACTGTTAAATTTTTGAACTTCATTTTTAAAATTCCCTGGCTTCTTCCGAATTTTTCTTTGAGCAATTTTTTATTTTCCCTGACCATTAATATTGAAGAAACAACATTTAATTTTGTGCAATTTTTAATTTAAAATGTTTTATCAACGAAATAAATATGAAGATGAATTTTTATTTCAAAGGGACGAATTTTCAGTTGGACAGTTCAATTTTTGACGTGAAAATATTTGGTTTTAACAAAATAGTTAAAATTTTTAACTAAACTTTTAACTACAGGATCAAATAAACAAATTTTCAACAAAATAGTTTAATTTTTGACAAAAAGAGACTACTCTTTAACAAAATATTTTTATTTACAACAAAATAATGAAATTTTCAACAAAATATTTGAATTTTTAAGCAAAAAAGTTGAACATTTTAGGAAACAGTTTACTTTTAAAGACGACAAAATTAATTTTTAACATAATAATTTAACTTTTAATCAAATAATTGAATTTTGAACCTACAAAGATGAATTTTCAAACAAATGGTCGACCTTTTGATGAAAAAAAATTAGAGTCCAACCAAAAACTAAAAAAGATAAATGTTCAACATGAAAAATGAATTTTCAACAAAATAGTCCAATTTTCGTCCAAAGAGATGAATTTTCAACTAAAATTATGAAATTTTAACCAAATATTCAAATCCTCAACCAAGCCAGATTGATTTCCAAAAAACAAAAATATGAATTTTCAACAATAAAATTAATTTTCAACTAAAAAATTGAATTTTCTAAGACCCTTTGGAAAATCTAAGATAAAAAGAAGAATTTGCTACAAAATAGTTAAAATTTCACCCCAAATGTATGAGATTTTGATAAAAAAGTTAATATACGAATTTTCAACTTAAATGATGAAGCTTCAACCACAAAAATTAATTAAAAAAAAAAAAAAAAAAAACAAGGAGTCTTCAACAAAACAGTGAAAATTTTAACCAAAAAGATAAATTAAAAAAAAGGATTCTCAAAAAAAATGTAATAGTGTATATTTCAGCCAAGAAAAAAAAAGAAAAGATTTTCAACCAAAAAAAAATAAAATTTTAAACCAAATAATAAAACTTCCAAGAAAATAGTTAAATTTCTAAACGAAAAACGACATGAATTTTCCACTGAAAAAGATCAATTTTCAACAAAAAAATGGATAAGTTAATCGTTTAGTTAAAAAAAAAAGTTAATTTTTAACAAAAAAAGGTTTTCTTTGTAAAAATTTCAACAATTTTATTTAAATATCATTTTTACATTCAAGATTCATCATTTTAGTTGAAAATTGTTTTCTTTGGTTAAAAATTTTACTATTTTGTTGAAAATTTCTTTATGTTTGGTTAAAAATTAATTTTTAGCTGAAAACTAATCTATTCAACTCCTTGGAAGGATGTCCTTGAAATGATGAATCTTCAACCACAAAAAATAATCTTTTGGTCAAAAATGATTTTTTTTTTAATTTGAAAATTCAATTATTTGGTTGAAAAATCATGTTTTTTGTTGAAAAAAAAAATTAATCCAAAAAATTTTTTTTCACTCAAATAGATGAATTTTTAAGAAAAAAGATCAAGTTTTCACCCTAGAAAATGAATTGTTAACTAAAAAAATAAATTTTCGACAAAAAACTAAATTTCTAAGAAAACCCTTGAATATTTAGCCAAAAAGATTAAATTGTACCAAAGAGGTCAATTTACAACTAAAATGATCAATCTTCATCCACAAAAATTAATTTATTAACCACCTTCATGAATTTATTTTAACCTGAATAGATTATTTTTCATCCGCATAAATGAATTTTTGACAAAAAAAAAAAACTGAGTTTTTCACCCAAATAGATGAATTTCTAACTCAAAAGATGAATTTTCAATCAATATTTATTTTTTACCGAAAAAGACGATTTAAAAAAATGCATTTTAAGCTAACAAGGATAAAACTTGATGATTTTTCAACCAAGAAGATTAATTTTCTTCCAAAAAAGACGATTTTCAAAAAGAAAAAAGATTTTAAAAAAAATGTCGAATTAAAATTATGAATCTTCGACTAAAAAAATAAATGCGTGCCATAGTAGTTCATTTTTTAAATAAAAAGATGAATTTTCGATCAAAAAGGCGAATTTTCAACTAAAATTATGAATCTTTAAACACAAACATTAATTTTTAACCAATTAAATGAATTTTCAACCAAATATTTTATTTTTTAACCAAAAATATGATTTTTTACCCGAATAGATGAATTTTCAACAAAAAATATGAATTTTTACCTGAATAAATGAATTTCCAACCAAAAAGATGAATTTTCAACCAAGAAGATTAATTTTCTTCTAAGAAAGACGATATAAAAAAATTGATTTTCAACTAAAAAATATACATACATTTCAACCAAAAAAATAAATTTCTGATAAAAATGTTGAAGCTTGAACCAAAAAAAATTAATTTGTAACAAAACAGTTGAATTTCTAACTAAGAAGATTTTTTTTTTATTTTTTTATTTTTTTTTATTTATTCATTTATTTTATTTTTTATTTTCTACCAAAAAGACCAATTTTTCAACTAAATGATGAATCTTCAACCACAAAAATTAATTTTGAACCAGCTAGATGAATTTTTTACCAAATATATGAATTTTTAACCAAAAAAGTGATTTTGCAACCAAAAAGATTAATTTTTTTACCAAATAAGACGATTTTTCAACAAAAAAGTAGATTTTCAACTAAAAAATATTAATTTTAAACTGAAAATGGAATAGTTTAATTCTTAGTTAAAACAATTAATTTTCAACCAAAGAGTTATAAATCTTCAACCAAGAGATTTCAATGAATTCACAAAGATTTTAAACATTTCGAGCATTTTCAATGTTTTACAAAAATTTGACAAGATTTCAAAAGATTTCACAGAAATTTCAAGATTTCAAGTACTTCTAGAGATTTCAACGAATTCACAAAGATTTCAAAAGATTTTAAACGATTTCAAATATTTCGATTATTTCAAACGAATACGAAAAATTCCTCAAACAAAGATTGAAGAAAGCTTTCACAAATATTTCAAAGATTTTATACAAATTTCCCAAGATTTCTAAAAAATTTCATAAAGATTTCAAGGATTTTAAACATTTCTAGCATTTTAAATATTTTATAAAAATTTGAAAAGATTTCAAAAGATTTCACAGAAATTTCAAGTACTTCAAGAGATTTCAACGAATTCACAAAGATTTCAAAAGATTTTAAAGATTTTAAACGATTTCAAATATTTCGATGATTTCAAACGAATACGAAAGATTTCACAAACAAAGATTAAAGAAAGCTTTCCGAAATATTCCAAAGATTTAAAAAAAATTCCCCAAGATTTCCAAAAATGTTTACAAAGATTTCAAGGATTTTAAACATGTCGAGCATTTTAAATATTTTACAAAAATTTGAAAAGATTCCAAAACATTTCACAGAAAGTTTAATAATTCACAAAGATTTCAACGAATTCGCAAAGATTTCTTCAAGAACTTCAAGAGATTTCAATGTATTCACAAAGATTTCAAAAGATTTCAAACGATTTCAAATACTTCGATGATTTCAACCGAATACGTAAGAGTTCACAAACAAAGATTGAAGAAAGCTTTCAAAAATATTTCAAAGATTTCCACAAAGTTTTACAAAGATTTCAAGGATTTTGAACATGTCGAGCATTTTAAATATTTTACAAAAATTTGAAAAGATTCCAAAAGATTTCAAAGAAATTTCAAGATTTCACAAAGATTTCTTCAAATACTTCAAGAGATTTCAAGGAATTCACAACGATTTCAAAAGATTCCAAAGATTTTAAACGATTTCAAATATTTCTATGATTTCAAACGAATACGAAAGATTTTACAAAGATTAAAGAAATCTTTCACAAAGATTTCATTAAAATTTCCCAAGATTTCCAAAAAATGTCACAAAGATTTCAAGGATTTTAAACTTTTTGAGCATTTTAAATATTTTATAAAAATTTGAAAAGATTAGAAAAAGATTTCACAGAAATTTCAAGATTTCACAAAGATATCAAGTGCTTCAAGAGATTTCAACGAATTCACAAAGATTTCAAAAATTTCAAACGATTTCAAATATTTCGATGATTTTAACGAATACGAAAGATTTCACAAATAAAGATTAAAGAAAGCTTTCACAATATTTCAAAGATTTCATAAACATTTCCAAAGATTTCCAAAAAATTTCACAAAGATTTCAAGGATTTTAAACATGTCGAGCATTTTGAATATTTTACAAAAATTTGAAAAGATTTCAAAAGATTTCAAAGAAATTTCAAGATTTCACAAAGATTTCTTCAAATACTTGAAGAGATTTCAAGGGATTCACAACGATTTCAAAAGATTCCAAAGATTTTAAACGATTTCAAATATTTCGATGATTTCAAACGAATACGAAAGATTTTACAAAGATTAAAGAAAGCTTTCACAAAGATTTCATTAAAATTTCCCAAGATTTCCAAAAAATGTCACAAAGATTTCAAGGATTTTAAACTGTTTGAGCATTTTAAATATTTTATAAAAATTTGAAAAGATTCCAAAAGATTTCACAGAAATTTCAAGATTTCACAAAGATATCAAGTGCTTTAAGAGATTTCAACGAATTCACAAAGATTTCAAAGATTTCAAACGATTTCAAATATTTTGATGATTTTAAACGAATACGAAAGATTTCACAAATAAAGATTAAAGAAAACTTTCACAATATTTCAAAGATTTCATAAACATTTCCATTTTTATTCGATTTTCAAATTTAAAAACAGCGGCTTGAAAAACCACTGAACAGTAAACTTTCAGATCGGACCACTATTGTCTCAAAAACGTCCCAAGTCAGCATTAAGTATGTTTTAAATACGAATTAGTACTCCTTTTTTATATAGAAGTGTGTGTACACAAAGAAAACTGTTTACTTTATTAATTTTTGTGTAGATGAACTTTTCGAATTTTCAGGAAAGTTGAGTTGACCATTCGAAAATTTCATTCTACACACAAATTATTTATTATATTAAGCAGCTGTCCCCTCTGCATACACACTTTTATTTACAAAACGAGTACGTCTTAGTATCTAAAAATATATCGTTCTAGTATTCATTTATTAAAACCAGGTGATTGAATTTGGAGATAAGAGCTTGCAATCAATAGCATTAAAAAAATATATATTATGTTTTCCAATATTTTTGATCAGTAAGATATAATTATTATTTGTTACTAGTGATGTGCAAAATGATGTCGGATGAATTAAATTTTTTTTTTAATTTATAGAACATTTTGATAATGTATGGTAATTCACTATAAATTACGGCCAAAGTTATCGAAAACTTCGAAAACCTCGGGTTTTTGGGCCGGGTTGCGTACCTGAAACACGACCTGACTCGACTCCATCCCAAAAAATACGGACCTGTCGGGTTTCGGTTTCCAAAAATTATGCATACCCCTACTTGTTATTAGTAGTAGTGCTTTATTTGTTTGAGAATCATCCGAATTATACAAACAGGTTACAGTTCAATTCGAAAACTAACTGTTATTGTAATAAATGAAAACAAAAACTAAAATTAAAGGTTGATGGTAAACATTACCTCAAAGGAAATAAACCGTTCTTACAACTACAGCAAATCAAAAAACCTTGAACTATATAATTAATTATGATGCTCATTCTTGAAACTTACTAAAAAACGTAATAATTTTTTTGATAGAATCTTCTTCTGGGTTATCTAGAATATTCAGTCAGGCATTCCTTATCTCACACATATCCCTACTTTCGCTTATACATGAAAACCTTAAAGTTTTCAAAAATTGACATTCTACTGAAAGGTGCTACACAGGTTCTGTATTAAAACTATTCTCGTGACAGTAGATACAATAACTATCAACATTCAAACTGCAGGTTTTATTCTTGATTATAAGTCTTGGTGTGAACTTATTTATTAACCTTAATTGCGCTATAATTCTGGTAAAACCGAGTGGTGTTCTTGACAGAGTTAAATATTTCTGAGGTCCTTCTCACACGGTTAATTGAGGATAAAGTATCAAAGCAGAGGACAAGTGAGCTCTATGTAAATCTTCTACATATAATATTTTATCATAAGCCCTTATGCATGCCGATTTATTCTTTTGTAGAGAGGCAAGAGAAAGAAATTCCCAATCGCCCTTTATCCCAATTTTTTAAAATATACTTCTAACCTGGCTGGCCCAGTTGTATTTCTCTAGGGTTGACAAATCATCTTTCAATCTATCCAGTTCTCTTAATCTCAAATAAAATTTCTTCGGGTGTCGATCATCGGACATATTCAGGATTTTCTATATCCCATTGAGAATTGGTCCCAAAACTCTAACTGCAAGTTGCGATGCACCTATTTCTAATCTAACAACATATCCAGCAGTATTTTGTGGAACATGCATGATTCTCTCATAAAAAGTGATTTCAAATTTTTCCATAAAATATAAATACCTGAGACTCCATATGTGTGCACCATACATTAAAACGCTTGATACAAGACTATCTAAAAGTCAAACAATAGGGTTCCATGAGTTAAGTTTTAATCTGTGAATCGGGGAAATCGTTGCTCCTACAGCGAGGTTAGACTTACGAACAGCTTGATGTTTCACCCTGACAAAAAGTGCAGATTGGGTGAATGGGGTGCCCAGGTAGATATAACTTTTAACTATATCAATCTCGGAGGTCATTAAGCTACTAGAGAGATCGAGAGAAGAAACTTTATTTCAGAAAATATACGCATTATTGTGCTAGATGGTACAAATCAAATTTTCGAAGGAATCTATATTATCATCAGAGAGTAACAGAAAATTTTAACGTATTTTTCAGACTAGATGGAGTTATGAATTAAAAATCATTTTTAATTAATTTTTTTCTGAAAAAAGAAGATCTTCTTCCACTTCGCTGGGATTCAAGCCACCGAACGTCTGATTTCCGGTCAGGTGCTTTTTCCATTAAGCTACTAGAGAAATCGAGAGAAGAAAATTTATTTCAGAAAAAATACGCATTATTATGCTAGATGGTGCAAATAAAATTTTTAAAGGAGTCTGTATTATCATTATAGAATGACAGAAAATTTGTAACGTCTTTTTTAGACTAGATGGAGTTATGAATTGAAAATCATTTTTAATTAATTTTTTTTTTCTAAAAAAAAGATCTCCTTTCACTCCGCTGGGATTCGAACAAAGTTAAAAATTTCAAAAGAAACCGTATCTTTCTAGCTCTTATCTAAGCAAAAATAGTTATAGATAATAATAAGTTCTTTAAATAATTATTTTTATTAACTTGAATTAATTATCACCTTACTTAGTGAAAAATGAGCAAAAAGTAAAAAATTTTAGAAAAGAACCTCAACTATCTGGCATTATTATGAATGAAGATAGTTATAACCAATGATGACTTGTGTAAACAATTATTTTTGCTCAACCTAAATAATTATTAAGTTACGCCAAGTGAAAAATAGACAAATAGTTAGAAATTTCAGAAAAACCCGCAATTTTCTACCATTGAGCAAAGAAAATATTATTAACAATAATAAAAACTTGTGTAAACAGTTATTTTTGTGAACTTGAATTATTTATTACTTCACTCTAATTGAAAAATGGACAATGATTAACAAATTCAGAAAAAAACCGCAACTATTTAGTATTAATATAGAAGAAGATTGTTATAGACAATAATAATTTGTTTAAAAAATTATTTTTGCTGTATCAAATTAAAAAAGATCTCATTCCAAGTGAAAAGTGAACAAACTGTTGAAAATTTAAAAAAAAACTACAATTTCTAGCATTATTCAAAGATAATATTATTAACAATAATAATAAATTGTTGAACAATTATGTTTTTTAACATTCATTAACATTAACAATAACATTATTTTTAACATTAAGCTCTCTCTAATTGAAAATTAGAAGAAAAAAATTTTGGGATTTTTTTTTTTTAATTTAAACAAAATTTCAGAAAAAACTAAAATTTCTAGCATTATTCAAAGATAATATTATGAACAATAATAATAAATTGTTCAAACAATTATGTTTGTTAACATTCATCAACAATCAATAAAATTATTTTTAACATTAACCTCTCTCTAATTGAAAATTGGAAAAGACCAAAATTTTGGGTTTTTTTTTTAATTTAAACAAAATTTAGAAAAAACTAAAATTTCTAGCATTATTCAAAGATAATATTATCTTTTTTTTCAGAAAAAAAAATCAATTAAAAATGATTTTTAATGCATAACTCCATCTAGTCTGAAAAATACGTTAAAATTTTCTGTTATTCTCTGATGATAATATAGATTCCTTTAAAAATTTGATTTGTACCATCTAGCATAATAATGCGTATACTTTCTAAAATAAAGTTTCTTCTCTCGATTTCTCTAGTAGCTTAATGGGAAAAGCACCTTACCGGAAATCATAAGTTCTGTGGTTCGAATCCCAGCAGAGTAAAAGGAGACGTTTTTTTCAGAAAAAAAAAATGAAATAAAAATCATTTTTAATTAATTATTTTCTGAAGAAAGAAGATTTTCTCCTTTCACTCCGCTGGGATTCGAACCACGGAACTTCTGATTTCCGGTCAGGTGCTTTTCCCATTGAGCTACTAGAGAGATCGAGAGAAGAAACTTTATTTCAGAAAAAACTTTAAGCGTTACAATTTTAATTGTTCTATTTCAAAAAATATAATTTACAAATAAAATTGTTGAATTTTGTTGTATAATAAATATTGAACATCTATTATTATTCCTAGAAAAAAATCGAGTAAATTGAAGAGATATTTAGGTCTGAAAAGATTCGAAATTTATTTAGAATTCGACATGATTTCAAATAATTTAAACGAAGTGTCTAGGATTACGATTTTTAACAAGTGTGAAAGGCTTCAAAAGAATAAAAAACATTTTCTTGAGATTCCTAGGAAAATTGATGACTTTTTATTTTCTTTAAATTAATTTTAAGAGAATATTTAAAAAGATTTCCATAATGTCAAAAATGAATCTGGAAGATTTTAAGGAAATATTTTTAATTTTACAGGATTTTAAAAAAATTTCAGGAACAATATTAGGAGGAATTCGTCTTTTGAATGTCACTTGATACTACATTATATGACACTTATCAATAATATATTGATCGTCTTTAAAACTTCTATAATTTTAATTTAAAATAATGGTTTTGAATGCGCAATTTTAAAACAGTTTAATCTTTAAGGCCTTGAAATAAAAGTTTTTTCTTGAATTAATTTTTAAATTAATTTTTGTAGACTTGGAATTTTAAATTTCACAATATTTTAGTTTCAAATTCAAATATACAAAATGTCAGGACAATTTCGCAATTAAATATTTCAATATTTCATATTGAAAGCCTTGATAGTTCTAAATTTAATAATTTTAGATGTAAATATAAAGCAATTTTGAATTGAAAAGCTTAAAATTGTACGATTTCAAAAATTGGAATCATATTACAGCAATCTTTTTTTTGTATAATTTTTTTCATTTTTAATGTAATGTCTTAAAATTTTCCGATCTTAAGTTAAAGATTTAAACAAATAAATCATTTCAAACTGAAAAATATTTGATTAGAAAATTTTAAGAATGTATAATAATTCTAAAGGAAGATTTGAGATTTAAAAATAAAAATTTGAGTTTAAAATAAAATAAGATAAAAATTCAACTTTCTGAAATTGATCCATCAATAATTGATTAATTTCGGTAATTTTAAATGGCTACAATTTTAGAGTTTTGAATTTTCATGTTGATCGCTAAATTTTTTATTTTTTCATTTCATAGGTTTTAATTTTGCAATTAAAATTGAGTTGGTTGAATTTTTGACAGTTTAATTAGCAATTTAAAAGTTATTAATTTTTTTAACGATTTAAATTTACTTAAAATAACTGTAATTGTAAAGGCAGGGTGGCCACTCACCCGGAAGAACCGGGAGAAAGCCGGGAGAAACTTTCACCGGGAGAAAACCGGGATAAAGCCGGGAGGAAAATATCACACCGGGAGATTTCCCGTATTTCATAATTCGCGCGGTTTGTAAGTTTCGAGTAAAAATGATTTTTTTTTTCTGAGAAAGAGTGAAATCACATTTTTTAGTAAAAACATCTATGCAGTCTTTTTGAATGTCACTTGATACTGGAGTATATGATACTTATCAATAATATATTTATCGTCTTTAAAATTTCTATAATTTTAATTTAAAATTATGGTTTTCAATGCGCTCCTTAAAACTAACAATTTTTTTTAAATTAATTTTTAGATAATTTTGTAAATTTGGAATTTTAAATTCCACAATATTTTAGCTTCAAAGTCAAATATTCAAAAGGTCTGGACAATTTCGCAATTAAATATTTCAAAATTTTATAATAAAAGCCTTAATAGTCCGTTTTGAATTTAATAATATTAAATATAAATATAAAGCAATTTCTAATTAAAAGCTTAAAATTGTACGATTTCAAAAATTGGAATCATTACAGCAATCTTGTTTCGTATTATTTATTTTTTATTTTTAAAGTAATATCTTAAAATTGTCCGATTTTTAGTTGAAGATTTAAACAAATAAATAATTTCAAATTATTCTAAAGGAAGATTTGAAAAAAAAAGTATGGAACAGCTCGAAATTATTCTGAATGACACGGAATCAGTCGGAATGAGCACGAGTGATCTTGGGGATTAAGACGGATGGGCATTGTATTCTGATAGGTGCAGAATCATTCGGAATGGCACGGAATCAATCGGAATGACCTTGAGTGATCCGGTATGTATGTATATATTTATATATTCTTTATTTTTCTTCAATACTCTATTCTCTAGATTTTTTCTTCTTATATTGATCTGTACGTGCATGTGTGTATATGTGTGTGAATTTTACAATCGTGCGGATTCAATCAAATTGAATTTTGTAGAAAAATTCGGAATCATGCCGATGGATTCAGACTTAAATTTTACAGAAACTCCTACGGAGTAGGTCGGTCGGATAGGGAATGAACTCTTCTCATAAGTTCGGATTCACGCGGATTGATTCGGAATGAAGTTATACATAAGCCCTTGCGAAGTCAGTCGGACTCATTTAGAATGAACTTCGGAATGAAACGGACTCGTTCGGATTGCATTTATAAACTTCTTCACGGACTCAAACGGACTGCATTCGGAATGATTCGGAAACAGATTTCACATTCGCACGGAAAGAAACGAATTCAATTGCTCGGAATCAGACGGACTCAGGCTCTATTTATGGAGTGTTTTATTAACAGATTTACTTCTTTTTTGTTTTTTTGTTAAAAAAAAAAGAAGCATGCAATTCCCATTCCAAAGGTCCTATTTCGAGTGCTAATTGTTAGCTTCTCAAGTGGAGAGGGAATTGTAACCTTTAGTTGCATATATACATCTTCTTAACTAATACAAAGTTGTTGGGATTCAACAAATAAATTCCCAATTCAATTTATTGAACAATTAGTGACAGACTCACAATTTAGTACAATTGACTAGTTCTAAGTTAATTATTATTTCAAACTTTGAAATAATTATTGGCTATATTTTTCTTTAACCTTCAGCATAAAAAGTAAACTGCAATCAAAGTAAAACACGCAGAAGGCGACAAGGGTATCCGTCATGGCCCAGGTCTGCCTTTGCGTAGACCGCCTAGTCTGGAAAGTTTGATCTGGTCTTTAGCATGTGAAAAATTTGCGAGAAGTTTTATTTGTTATTTGTTTGCATTGAACCTAATGAAATTTAATTTTTTTATACAGGCGCAAGGTACGCTACACGCAGTCTCTGTCATTAATCGTCACATGAACTCGAATTTCTTTTAAACCGGAATTATACGAACGGATATTCACTAAGTGTCTGACTCCATGTGGCCACCCACACAAAAACTCTAGACCAAAAAACTCACTCAAATAAAATTTCAAAAATAAACTCACTAGATCTTAAAAAAAAAAAATTAGACAGTACGGAAATTTACTGTTCAGACGATGGATCTCAGGAATTATTGCACGTATTGCCAGAAACTAATCTACGAACCAAAAATGGTAGAGCACCACTTATTTAATGACATGCCTCGACTTAATCGCCGAGACCCATCAAAAACTATTCGCACTTTCGTGGTTGAACTATATTCACTCCAAGCTCCGTGATGCGGAAGAAAAGAAGACCGCGTGATGCTTTTCGGATCCACAGAGATGTTGAGGGACTTCATCTGCTGAAGTTTATAGTAATCTTTCATGAACTTGGAATAGGCTTTGTGAAAATGATCATCTCCCTTGAACCGTTATTCCATCTGAAGTAACAAGCAAAGAGATGAGGAGTAGGAATCTCCTAAAGATGTGACGTCACCCTTGATTGGAAAATGCAAGACGTATCTCCCATCCTTAGTCCTAGAGGAGGTTATTTAGAAATACTTTTCACACTCTTCTTCCTCAGCTGTCCGAAAAGGTTAAGGGTGCAAGACTTCTAAATATTTCAAAAATTTATAATGGTCAAAAAAAAGTTTTTCACTCTTGAAACAATGGAACATATTAACTGTAGATGCATCCAACGAAAAAATAGACAAAAAGTTAAAAATTTCAGAAAAAACGCAACTTTCTACTATTAAGCAAAGAGAATATTATTAACAATCATAATAAATTGTTTAAACAATTATTTTTGATAACTTGAATTAATTATCGCTTCACTATAATTAAAAAATAGACAAAAAGTTAAAAATTTCAGAAAAAACGCAACTTTCTACTATTAAGCAAAGAGAATATTATTAACAATAACAATAAATTGTTTAAACAATTATTTTTGTTAACTTGAATTAACTATTACTTCACTATAATTAAAAAATAGACATGAAGTTGAAAATTTCAGAAAAAAAACGCAACGGTCTGTCATTAATATAGATGAAGATAGTTATAAACAATAATAATTTGTTTAAACAATTATTTTCACTAAATTTAATTAATTATTAAGTCACTCCAAGTGAAAAATAGACAAATAGTTAAAAATTTCAGCAAAAAGCGCAACTTTCTACTATTAAGCAAAGAGAATATTATAACAATAATAATAAATTGTTTAAACAATTAAACAAAACATTTAATTATCAGTATAAAGTAGTATTTTATCTATTAGAAACAATTTTCATTTGTAAAAAATCGCAAAAAAAATAGAAATAACGTCAAAAACTCGCAAAACCTGTTTTTCACTTATGGGGTTTTTTTTTGCCCTATGAAATAGACTTATGGGGGTCATATTTAAAAACTAATATTTTATTCGAATTCTATGGCTGATTGTAAAAATGAATGTTGAGTTTCAACTCGATTTAGCTACTATTGACGATTGACTTTTTTGTGGATTCGAACAAATTTCGGGCCATATGAAGAAAAATTCGAGCAGAAAAATTTTCCACTGCATTTTTGGACCACCCTAGTGGATCTAAAATAATTGATTTAATTCAATGAATAGTTAAAACTCGTGTTATTAAATGAAAATGAAATTTGTTCTTGGTTGTGCTTTTAATTAATGATTATCCACTGTAGGTCGCATTATCCACTGTAGGAAGGTTTCCCCTACGCCTGTTGGGTAGCTACGACAGCGCCACCAATTTGGAACTATTGGGAAGAATTTTGAATTTCTAATAAATATTAACAAGAAATCTTATAATATAAATAATAATTTTTATACCTCAGTTTAATATTTTTGATTGAAGTTATAGATATTTACTGCTCTTTTTTATTAACATTGCTCTAATAACTTTGAGAAACCCAGTAATTTTGGGTTTTTGTTTTTTTTTGGGCTTTTTTTTGGAAGGTGGCGCTGTTATCCAGGTCAAAGAGGTACCCTACTGGCGTATTATCAGGGTTGCTACAAGACCTGAAAGACCTGGAACAGGTCATGAAAATTTTAAAAATTGCTGGAAAACCTGGATTTTCGAATAGGTGCGGATTAGTTTTTTTACTGATAAAAATAATGCAGACTTCATACTCATTCCCCAATTCTTCTTTTTTCACTTTTTTTAAATTCCTTTTTTCTTCTATTTTTAAGAAACTTTTCTTTTTCTCGTTTTTTTATTTTGTTAAAAACGGAAACTGAATTAATATAACTCAAAAAGAAAATTCAACTATTTTTCATTGAAAGTTAATTATTTTTGGTTGACAAGTATAGTATAATATTTTTGGTTCAGAAAATTCTTTTTTTTTTACTTAAGACCTTGTGACGAGTGGGTCACGTGACCGGCTTCCTACCTTACCGACACTTTTTTTATTTGTAAATTTATTTTCACACGAACAGCCTCATCGAGTTGAAATTTTGGGATAATGAATAAGAAGCACTAAGAAACGCGGCTCTGGTCCTAAATTTGTATAATTATGAAAAAAGAAACAAAAAATTATTAACAAAAGAAAACTTGTTTCCATAATTATAAACATTTAGGACCAGAGCCGCGTTTCTTAGTGCTTCTTATTTATTATCCCAAATTTTCAACTCGATGTGGCTATTCGTATGAAAATCAGCGAGCATGCACTATTGTTGAGTAATGTAAAAGTTCTGTAAAAGCTGCGCAAAGAGCAATATCAGGGTGGCCGCAAAACTTCATTTTCCAATTTTTTCCCTGACCAATTTTTCATTTCCCTTGATTATCAATATTCAAAGATCAGAATTTTATTCTTGTAACATTATTAACATAGAACCTTTTATAAATGGAATAAAACAGTATCAAATTTAAATATGATTTACTTCAACCAAAGTAGATGACTTTTCTACCATCAAACTTGAATTGACAATACAAAAGTCCAATTTTCAACAAAATAGTTTAATCATCGACCAAAATAGATGAATTTTTACCAAAATAATTAACTTTTCAAAAAAAATAGTTTAATTTTTAACTAATTTGTTGAATTTTAAATCTACAAAGATGATTTTTCAACCACATGGTTGAATTTTTAGCAAAGAAAGATGAATTTTCCGTCTAAATAGACGAATATTCAACAAAGGATTCGAATTTTCAAATACTTAAATTTTTAGTAAAAAAAAATTTAACAAGAAAAAGGAATTTTCAACAAAATAGTCAAATTTTCAACCGAAGGGATGAATTTTCAAATGAAGTGAAGAATCTGCAATAAAAAGAAAACAATGTTTCTTTAACAAACAACCAAAAAAGGCAAACTTTTAACAACAACAAAAAACGAATTTTCTACAAAAAAGTTGAATTTTTATTGCGCAAATATTAACTTTCTACCAAAAATACGAGTTTTTAACAAAATAGTTTAATTTTCAACCCAAGAGATGAACTTTTAACAAAAAAGTTCATTTTGAACCACACCGCGGCCTTTTTTTAAAAAAAGAGGAAATTTGAAACAAGAGAATTAGTTTCCTACCAAAAAGACGGATTTTCAACTAAAAAAAAAATCAATTTTACACCAAAAACGGAAAAGTTACATTTTCAGTAAAAAAAATTTTCAACCAAAAATATTAATTTTCAACAAAACAGTTAAATGTTTAAGCAAAGAGATGAGCCTTTAACTCAAAAATAAAATTGTTAACAAAATGGTCCAACTTTTAGCTAAGTAGATATATTTTCAATTTAAAAAATCAATTTTCCAACAAAAAGTGTAATCGTAACATCTTCAGTTTACAAAATTTACTTTCAACGAAACAAACGAATTTCTAACCAAAGTAATGGTAGATATTTAAACCAAAAAAGATTTTCAATAAAAATATTTGAATTTAAAGAAAAAAGATGGATTTTAAAACCAAATAGTTGAATTCTCAATCAAAGAAGATTAATTTTCAACCGAACAGTTGCACTTTCATCCGAAAAACAAACTAATTTTCAACAAAAAAATATGAATTTTCAACATAAAAGTTAATTTCCTAACAAAATATGTAATTGACTTTTCAACCCAAACAGAGGCATTTTCAACAAAATAGTTGAATTTTCAACGAAAAAGAAGGATTTTTTAACCAAAAAGAATTACTTTTTAACCAAATAGAATATGACTTTTTAACAAAATTTTTGAACTTGCAACCAAGTAATCAAATTTTTAGCTAAAAATGTTATCGACAAGAGGAAGGAACTGAAAAAATGAATAGAAATGGAAATGCAAGGCCAATTTTAATCTTGCAACATTTTTAACATAAAATCTTTTATAAATAAATAAAACTTATAATTAAAATAAAAAATTTTTTAATTTATTATCCTTGACAGTTGTATAAATTGTCTTTTATAGAAATTCCCTAACTTTTGCAAGATTTTTTTCAAAATCCGACTTTTCCCTGACAATTAAATTCTTTGACTTTTGCAAGATTTCTAGGTTTTCCTTGACCTAGGGCCTACCCTGAATATATTTATAACTTATTGACCGAATTTCCATTAAAGTGCTCTACCAGGGTGGCCACTATTTTTTCAATTTTTGTCTCCCGGCTTTCTCCCGGTTAATATTCGTGATTTCTCCCGGTATTATGAAAAATACTTTAACATGCCGATTGTCTTGGAGTCCCGCGAGGGTCCTCGTGTCCTTTTTCCAAAAGCGTAAACACGAAAGAACAACTCTACATAATTAAATTCAGGACTGAATCCCACCAAAAAGGACACGAGAATCCGCGAGTACGACACAAGCACCGACGACAAGAAGTTAACCTTACCTCATACAGAATGGGAAACTGATTCTACGTTAACTAGCTACTGTAAGCGAAACAAAAGAAAAAAATCACAAAAGGATGTGAGGACTTCCTCCCACATGAGGATTACTGCTGCAGACCAAGGTATGGCTCCAAGGCTAGTAAGTTCATTCCCAGGGCCTAGAGATAATAAGCCGGCGTCATCCCTGGCTCTTGAGGCATCCAAGGTTTCCAGCCAGGTTCCGGGACTATTGGAGACAGCAAACGGAAAGACGGGAACTAGATTCAACACGAGAATCTCAATTCTTGGGCAACGACGGCAGCAAGCGAATCTCAGTTCTCTGGTGCACTTCAGAGTTCCAAAATCCCTCGATGTCCCCCGTTGATTGAAGGTCGAGGCAAGGTCACAGCAAAACAAAATAACGAAGCCGAATTAATCCTAAATTCTTAAATCTAACTTAAAATATGCCCCTGGAGTATCGTGCCACGCATCTGAGGGTACGCGAATCCAAATAATAAATAAATATGAGGCTAATTTTTGGTTTAAAATTTTGCCTTCTTACACAACTTACATTGAAAGTAATCGTAAAAATACATAGACCGAAATAATTATCGATGATCGATAAAATGATAAATCTACTTTTTTACTTCTGTTGATTTTAATTTTAATATAGAGGTCACCCTATGACTTAAAAAATTGCAACTATCACGGAATCTTTCTCCATAAAACTAAAATAGACTTTTTCATTTAAGAGAACGATGCTGCGCAAGCGCCAACAATATATAGCACTTCCTTGATTTTCGTACAATTTTTGTCTGAAAATTATGTGACAATAGTAAATATAAGCGAAAACAAATATTTCGAGCAATTAGTAAGAGTCAGCAATAAAATTGTAAGGTAAAAATAAAAAATTCATTATTTATTCAAGGGCTGTGGAAGAAGGAATTTTGAATCTCGCATATCAAAAGCATGCCTAGTGTATTTTAGTTTTTGGAAAAAATTCTACTTTTTGTAATAGAATATTTTGTCTTTTTGTATTTGTATTTTTATTTAGTATTTTTTTAGCTACATGAATGTCAAAACTAACAACCCACTTATAATGGCAGCCATTAATTAATTTTGAACTGCATTTCTTTGGAAATTCTTCATGAAACTTTTTTTATATATTTTTTTCATCATAGATAATTTCACTTTTATGCACAATAGTATTTTCGTACTATTCCAAATGTATGACTATACAAGATCTACAAGATGTAAACATAACCTGCATTCTACATACCGGTCAACAAGTCCTTGCTTTTTCTCTTTGATATATTTTTCTCTGAATGCAACCACCTTATTTTCGAATGGAAAATGGTATTTTCGTCCACCTTTTTACGCTGTAATTCAGCACCTGACACATCCTTTTCATTCAATTTTACATTAAAATTTGGTATCACTGTGTACATTTTAACGAAAATATGTCCGAAACCTTTAAATGACCGCTCAGTATCATGGCGGCACCTAAGCTTCCGCTCTTAAATGAAAAGGTCTATACAATAGTTTCTTGTAAGTAGCCCTTGGGCTACTGCGCATGCGATGCATAAGGAGCATCATTAGCTGCCGTTCGCGCGCTTATTTGAAATGTTGAAAAATACAATTGTTTAAATTTATTATAAATAAAATTATTAATAACATTTGCATATTTATTTGAATTGATATACACAATTTCAAAAGCATAAATCAGTAAAAATAATTTGAAAAATAAAAAAAGATTACATTACATAACATGATATTTTTTATTTATCATTCACTCTACTCACATTCTTTTTATAAACTATTTGTCGCCAAACTTTCCTGTCCTGGCATACTACTCTAGCTTCAATCACGTCCATGCATTTTTGCATGCAAGCTCTCGTGTTTCTTTATCTTCTTATGTCTCGTCGGATTAATGTCGCATTCACAGATTCCAACCATTCTTTCGGCGATCTACCTTTAGGCATTCTGCCATGTACTCCACCTTTATACACCTGTTTGGTCAACCGTTCATCTTTCATTCTTGTAGCATGTCCGAACCACCTCAGCTCATTTCTTTCCCATATATCAACTGGTGTCTCTCCTGTACCATATTCCTTGAGGATTATGTCGTTTCGGGCTTTGTGCTTTTTTCTGTGATCTGTCTTAAGCTAAATATCTGATCTAAACCTGATCTTCCTGGCATAAATCCACTTTGGACTTCCCATATCTTTTCTCTTGTAATTTCTATTATCCTGCGAATAAGTATTTTTGAGTATATTTTACTTACGGTACTTAGTAAGATGATACCTCTGTAATTATTGCAGTTGTTCTTATCTCCCTTTCTTTTGTATATTGGTACGATAGTTGCGTTTCTCCAATTGTCTGGGACTTGTCCCGTCTCGATACATGAATTTATCAATTCGCACACCCTGTGCGGTATGTGCTCGCCTCGCACCGCATTTGAGCATTTCAGGGCTTGCATTTCTTGCGCAATGATGCGGTGAAACTCTAATGGACGAAGTTAGTAATAAGAGGATTTTCAAAGTATGTGGTCTAAAAGAAACACTTTTTCACAAAAGTGAATGAAATTGCTTGAGATAGCTTAGACATTTTGAGAGAATGAAAAAAGAATGATTGACGAAACAATTATATTTAGGTAAAGTAAATAGTAGCGTACCTAGAGGCTGACCGAGGCAACAATGCTGTGGATGTGTGAATAAGACTCTAAGGCGACAAGATATAAAAAGCCATAGAAGCACAAGAGCTTTTATAGGAAAATGTATGGACGTGGGGAAAACTAAAGTTGTCATTGTAATGTTATTAGAGTAAGAGTCACCTGAAACAATGATCTTGGATACTAACAGCTTTACCCAATACGTCAAATTATACATACTGCTCTTATCATATCACGTGATTGTAAGACAAAAATGCGTCTATTAAAGTCTATCAAAAAACCTAACTCTTGAAAAAAATGCCTTCTACATATTATACTATTACCATATTAAGCCTGAGAGAAAAAAGGAGTTTTCTCATTTTTTACATTCATCTTTTTTGTTCAATCCCAATTTCTACTCATCCTTTTCTCTTCACTTCTTCTAAGTCTGAGATTAATGTTTTAAATCAAAGAGGGCTCAGAGGAAATATTGAAAAAATGATATGAATATTATTTATCAATTATTCATTTTCAAATTTAGTTTAGAAAAGGTGCGTGAAAATGCATCTTGTGTACTCTCTTTAATTTTAATTTTCTAACTGAGTCATATAACTTTTAAACCTTTACCAAATTCAGCTTTGATATAACTACTTTACTAAGATGATTTCAAACAAAAATTATTATCCAAAGAAAAAGTGAAAAATAAATGGGATTTCAAGTGGTCAACATTTTGACAGATGAAAAATTTGGTTTAAATTTTATCTGTAAAGAAATAATGAAAAATAATGGGTATAAAATTGCATATAATTGTTTTCGATTTCGTTCCATGTAAAAAATAAAACATTAAATTATTGAAGTACTCGAAAAATTAGTTCAATTCTCGATTTGTCAATTGAAGAGAAGCCATTCAAAAACAACGCCACACTGCCAGGGGTGCGGAAGGAGAAACAGGGTTTTTAGACGATTTGTGTTTTCAAAGCAGTTTCTCACCAAGAAATTATACTGATCAACAAGTAGAACAAAACAGTCAACTCAATATCCAGGTATTTTTTCTGCAACTTCTTCGGGAAAGTTTTACATCAGAAACATGCAAGAGAGATTTCTGAGATGGGTTATGGGAGTGAGCTGGAACTGCCCAGGTTATATGTTGAGAGAAGAAAGAGGGAGAGAGAAATTGGTGATAATTTTCATTATTTTTATTAATGAGCAATGTTTAAAAAATGCTTACACATTTCATTATGCAGATTTTCATTCTCTAATTAGTGTTGTAAATTCAAAGAATTCCTGAAATCTGAATTTAAATAAAAAAATTTTGCTGTACACAAAATTACATAATCATGAAGTTCATATTTTCAAGTTTTAAATTTTAGCATTATTTTTTTAATTGACATCTGTAATGTTCTCATAGGTATCTAATTTATCGGTTAGATTTAATACTAACTCCACAAATTTCATTTTCACTTTTTATGTTGAATTTAATGGACCAGAGCTTAATTCTAACTGTTGAACATTTATTTTAAATGTATATAGTTTCGCTTATATGTTAAAGTGGCAAATTTTAAAACAAACTGAAAGAAGTATAATTACAGAAACGTACAAAATTTGAATTTCTATTTCTATTCATGTAAATAAATCATGAAACAGTCTAAACAGTTAATAATAAGAGAAGTCCAATTCAATGTACATGTACACTTCAAGTTTTTCTAATAACAAAAATTAAATAAGCACATATACATGCATGAACTAATAATAAATTACAGTTTATGCAAAGCATTGCAGCTCTCAAAAGTTATAGACCATTTAAAAAAAAGTTTTGATTATAAAGTAATTTACTCCGTATGAAAACTTGTTCCAAGGATATTTGTTTTAATTATTAAAATATAAAATAACACTTTTAAGTTTTTAATTGAAAAATTAAAATCGTCATACAATTTCGATGTATTAAATTTTGTTTTAATTCAAATTTTAAATTTCTACTACAATCATAATATGTATTTCCGGGAAATTCCCGACATTTTAAGCCCAGAATGAACCTCCTAAGTTAAAAAACGAGTCCCCGGAACTCTTTTTAAGTTGGAAGTTCGAAAACAACTTTTCGAAAAAAAAGGCATCTAAATTGGATGAGGGCTGTCAGGGCACTTGTTAAATTTTGAGTGAAAATATAAAAATTTCCCATTTTCAGTCACTTTCGGGACATAAGTTACAATGCAAAGAGACAGAGCATAGATTAAAGTATGATTTCCGATAATACCCAAAAAACGATAATTCAGATCTGTTTTCACAAAACCGCAAATGTCTCCTAAACTGCGATCTATATATTTGGTTGCTTTTCTTGTGGAATGACACATATTATAAATAAAAAATATTCCAATTAATATAATTGATATAATATTAATATATGTATCATTAGGGTGGCTCTTATTTTCCTGTAAAATTTGAGCTTAATCGGACTAAGTGAAAGGGTGACCCTGGGCCCTCGAACATAAAAAACCCATATCATTGAAGAAAAACCCAATGTTATTTGGTTATTTTGCAAAATTTTAATTATATAGAAAAGCTTCGTACAAATCTTGTAGGTCTATTAAAAATGGACATATTATTATTCATGACTTTTTCTCGTATGACTAACTATTTTCGAGAAAAATGCGAAAAAGTATGCTAGGAATAAAGCTACTCCAAGTACTCTAGTAGATGATAGTCTAGGGGCTTCCATAAAGCACGTATCACTCTTTTTCTTTTATTCTATCTGTATCTTTCCTGTTTCCTGAGTGTTCTTGTCCAAGCGCTACCTAGTGTGTGCCTACCTGGCAAGAGGGTACCAATGTATCCCAAACAGATGTAGTATAGTAGTAATATAGTAGTTGTAGTGAGCATATACAGATACTCAGAGACATACCTGATGCAGTTCTCTCCCGGTTATCGGACGAGTCAAAACCAATTTTTATGTCACAATGTCCAAGTGTGATTTAGTCAACAAGTGTTATATATATATCTATATATATAGTATATATTAATATATATATATATATATTTAACTCCTTTCTTTATTTATTATTCGGTTATTTTCAAATCCAGTTTTCTTTCCTTTCTTGAAGTGCCGGTTGAGCTCCCCGGCTTCGACCTGTGCGCCAGAATGAGAGCGAAGGTGAGAGCAGAGAGACAGAACAATAGAGTTGAGAGTGTAGAGAGCGCGCGTAGGATATATAGAGAGGCATTCTGGCGTACGTGCCTTGGCCTGCCGCAAAGTTTTCACGGAGGCGAGAACACGGCGGCGGCACGTGATCGTGAGCTGTTTACGTGACCGGGAAGATTTTCCGGCACTTACAGGCTAATGTACTAGAAAGCGGAGGGTCCCAATACAATAGGACGATTCATTGGGATAAGCAAACTCGTCGTTGAGAACTTTGAAAAATCCTCAATTTGTCACGTAGGTCCTTCAAACAAATTGCCTTTCAGAAATTTGAGTGGAGGATTACACGGACAAATTGCTTGCATCTTCCGAGGTTCTCAGTGAATTCATATGGCATACAACAAGAGGCAAGAGTACATTCAGAAAAGATGTTTATTTGGAAAGCTACAGAATTGTAATGACGAGTTACGAGAGGGCCGTGCCGACGCAGGATGAGCGTTGACTTACAGTTTACTTACTTACAGTTATTAGGCCCTTAGGCCCGTCGTCGGAAATTACAGAGAAAGCTGCCAGTGGCGGAAAAAAGTTGTAACTGTCGCCCTTATTTATAGATATACGTACTTGGGAAAGGTTACTTCCCACAGTTTAAAATTTCATTTCTTTTTGTAGAAATTTCATTTTTTTCCGGTTGAAAATGCAACTATTACATTATTTCTTGAAAATTAATATCTTTGGATTATAATAATTTGACTATTTTGATGAAAATTCGTCCTTTTTTTACTAAAAATGTAACTTTAGAATTTTTGGTTGATATCTTATCTTTTTGAGTTTAAAATTCATCTCTTTCAGCTGAAAATGCAACTATTACATTTTTTGTTGAAAATTCATTTTTTTTTAATCATCTATTTTGAGGAAAATTATTTTTTTTTTGTACTAAAAATTTGACTTTGCCATTTTGGTTTTAAATTTTATTGTTTTGAATTGAACATTCAACCATTTCTGTGAAAATTCATGCATTCTGATGAAAATTCCTCTTTTTTAGTAGAAAATTATTCCTATTGGTTTAAAATTCGTCTTTTTGGTTTAAAATTTAATCCCTTTTTATAGAAATTTGATGTTTGTTCTTCTGAAAATATATGCAACTATTACATTTGCTGTTGAGAATTCGACTTTGAAGGTTAATAATTCAACAGTTTAGTCAAAAATTTAATTATCTTGTTGAAAATTCGTTTTATTTTTTTACTGAAAATTCAATTTTTTTATTTTTTACTGAAAATTTAACTTTTCTATTTTTGGTGGAGAATTGATCTTTTTGAGATGAAAATTCAACTACTTGTTTTAAAAGTTTTGTATTTTGATAAAAAATTCTTCTGTTTTTGGTAGAAAAGTAATCGTTTTGGCTTAAAATTCGTATTTACAATTTAAGATTTCATCTTTTTTTTTGTAGAAATCTCATCTTTTCCCACTGAAAAAAAATGCATGTCTCAGGTCCTTTTTGGTAGGAAAGTGATCATCTTGGTATAAAATTTGTATTTTTGGTTTAAAAATTCATTTATTTTTGTAGAAATTTCATTTCTTCTTCGGTTGAAAAGGCAACTATTACATTTCATGTTGAAAATTCATCTCTTTGGTTTATACTAATTTAGCCATTTCGATGAAAATTCGTCCTTTTTTTTACTACAAATTTAACATTGAAAAATGCAAGTAATACATTTTTTGTTGAAAATTCATCTTTGCACGACTGTCAATTCGTCTTCGTTTCCTCTGTATTCTCAGATGATGTACAAACCACTATAATCTTAACATATTGCAAAATCAAACGGATAATATATATATATATATATATATAACTAATAAATCTGCAAGTCGTCGATACTTTATAATGTTCAGACGATATTATTATAAATTATGTCCAATTAGGGCCAGACATTTTCGGCTGTCGTTTTGCCTGTCCTTTTTAAAAGTTTTGTATTTATATGGAACGGATGACCAACAGGATTTTCCCATTTCTCTCTTTTTTTTTTAATTATCATTCTCTTAAACACTTTCGATTATTGTTTGTGGATTATCTCATATCAAGTGTATTGCCGTTTCGGATTAATTTGACCCAACTTTTACATTTCCGCTTTCTCTTCACTTTATTTTCCTTTTTTTCTCCCTTTTGTAAACAATAATACTTGAGAGACAAAGTTGAAAATGTTTCTTTTCTGAGTAGATTTCAAGCTGTCGTTCTCGCATAGAATTAATTTTCTCTTCCGAGGGGATTATGCTTTATAGTTTTACTTGAATGGCGTCTTCTTAAGGTCTCAGGGGTACGAATGAGGGATGTAAGGGAAGTCAACTAGACTCACCTAGTTGCTAGATCTCGGTGCACAAAGTTCAGGTGTTCCAGGTAGCGCATTCCCGAAGCGATTTGCGCTGCCATATAAATGAGACAGTTGAAACTGAAACGAGAACCGATATCGGTAAAACGTTAAGCCATGGGGAAAAGCCATCTACAAACTATGAAGTGTCAAACTGGTGCAACTTCTTAGCCTTCTATTGAGGTGCTTCAAACTAATCGTTTTTAGAATAATACAAAATACGGCTACAAGGATGAATTGTTTGATGCAATATTTTTACCACATAATCTAAAGGATTATACATGTGCACAAACAGAGCCCTTTTTTCGAAAAATGGCCCTCTTGTTGTTTTTTTTATTGTTGATTGAAAATATGTTGAATTTTATGCCTCTGGAAATGGGTATCGTGAAAGCGGGAGTGTGCACATAGTGAACCGACAACAGGAACTTTCTGTTTCAATAAGGGTACAGCATATTTTCAAGTAACAAAAAAAGCAACAACAAGACCATTTTTCGAAAAAAGGTCTCTTGTCAAGCACATGTATAAGCTCTTAAATTATGTGGTAAAAATATGAAATCAAACAATTCATCCTTGTAGTGGCATTTTGTATTATTCTAAAAACCGACTTGTTTGAAGGACCTTAAGTAACTCTACGTTTTTGAAATTTAGAGGCCTCGGACTCACTTGAGAAATTAAGAATGGTGGCAATAGTAGCATGAATTTTGAAAAATAGTAGGAAAATAGTATTATATATAATCCTTTTTTTTTTATATTAAAAAGCGCATGGCGCTATTTTCGATTATTTCTCGAAATATCTCGAAATTACTCGAAACAATTTGTAACTATTGTTGTCGGAAAACTCGTATTTATAATTGGTTGGAGCTGTCGTTCTTTTTTCCCGTTTAAAATAAAAATTCTGAAAATTTCAGGTTATTTAAATAAAATATTCAATAATAAATAAGCAATGGAACAAAGTTTTTCAGTACTTTGATATACAAAGTGTATTGTGTAGATTTTTGAAGATTTCAAAAATGAAGAAACTCTTTAAGAATTTTAAAAGTTTTTAAGATTACAAGAAAAATTTTCTAAAATTCCTTGGAAAATTTAAATTGATTTTTTATTTCAAAAAATTAATTTTAGGAGAAAACTGACTTAGATTTCAAAACATTTCAATTTTTAAATATTTCTTAAAATTTCGAAAAATAATATTGTCGATTTTTAGGCCAAATTTTTCAATTAGCAAGATTACAAAGTTTTATTTAAAAAATTCTATCAAGTTTAAGAAAAATCTAGAAGTTTTAAAAAGATTCAAAATTAATTCAAAATTTGACAACATTTCAAAAAAGATAGAAAAAAACGTACATTTTTGAATATTTGTGAATGAAAATTTTGAAGCTTCTTAAAGATTTCGAAAGTTTTCACGATAATAAAAAAAAATCTTGAAATGCCTTGGAATCAGAATTTCTTCAACCGAGTCATCTTTCAAGAAATAGAAAGAAATATTTGTTAATAGTAGTAGTGCTTTATTTGTTTAAGAATCATTCGATTCACACAAATAGGTTACAGTCCAATTCTAAAACTAACTGGTATTCTAATAAATAAAAACAAAAACTGAAATTAAAGGTTGATGGTAAAAACTAGCCCAGAGAAAATAAACCGTGCTTACAATAAAAGCAAATGAAAAAACCCTTGAAATATATAATTGATTATAATGCTTATTCGTAGAACTCACTAACAAACATAATAATTTTTTTGATAGAATTTTTTTCTGGGTTATCAGGAATATTGAGCTAGGCATTCCGTATCTCTCACATATACCTATTTTCGCTTATACATGAAAACCTAACAGTTTTAAAAATTCGACATTCTTCTAAAAGGTGGTGAACAGGTTCTGCATTACGACTATTCTCGTGACAGTAGATACAATAACCATCAACATTCAAACTGCAGGTTTTATTCTTGATTATAAGTCTAGGCATGAACTCATTTATCAACTTCGAATGCGCTATAATTTTGGTAAAACCGAGTGGTGTTCTTGACAGAGTTAAACATTTATGAGGTCCTTCTCGCAATGTTAATTGAGGATAAAGTATTAGAGCAGAGGACGAGTGGGCTCGCTGTAAATCTGCTAGATATAATATTTTATCATAAGCTCCTATCAATGCCGATTCATTTTTTTGAAGAGAGGCAAGAGAAAGGAATTCCCAATCGCCCTCTGTCCCGATCTTTTTAAATACACTTATAACCTGTCGGACCCAGTTCTACTTCTCTGGGGTTGACAAATCATCTTTTAATCTATCCAGTTCTCTTAATCTTATATAACATTTCTGCGGGTATCGATCTTTGGAAATATGGAGAGTTTTCTCTATCCAATTGAGCATTGACCCAAAAATTCTAACTGCAAGCTGGAATGCACCTATTTATAATCTAACAGCATATCAAGCAATATTTAATGGAACATGCAGGATTCTCTTATAAAAAGTGGTTTTAACTTTTTCTATAAAATCTAAATACCTGAGTCTCAATATGTGCGCACTATACATTAAAACATTAGATACAAAACTATCGAAAATTCGAAGAAGAGGGTTCCATGAGTTATGTTTTAATCTGTGAATCAGAGAAATCGTTGCTGCTACAGCGAGGTTAGATTTACAAACAGCTTCATCTTTTGCCCTCACAAAAAGTGCATATTGGATGAATGAGGTGGCCAGGTAGATAAAACTTTTAACAATATCAATTTCGGATGTTCCGTACATGAAAGGTGGGTATTCATTGTTATGGCCATGACCTCCCTTTTTGTAGATTACTATTTTTGTTTTTTCTATGTTGACTTTGAGCTCATTTGTCCTACAGTATTCCAATAATCCTGGAAGAATCTTACGCATTCCAATCAGGGAGTCCGCGAAGTAAGCCAAATCGTCGGGTTCAGCTGAGAGAAATATTTCTAACAAATTGACTATTGATACACCTCTCATTCCTCTGGCATACATGAATTCTTGTAAATCAGCAATTAAGAATGTAAACATTGTTGGACTTAGAACTTGCCCTTGCATGACTCCTTTCGTTACATCTACCGATCCGGAGACGACCTTATTCCCCTTGATCGCAATGTTAGCTTCAGAGTAAAAATCCATTGGCAATCTAATAAATTTAGACCCACAACCTTTCGAAGTTAATTTGTTCCATAAGATATTATGACTAACTGATGAAGAGGCTGATTTAAAGTCAATATAGAGTATAAAAAGTTTGCCTCTGTTCAGCCTCAGACGGTTTTGAATCATTGCGTTAAGGGTGAAGATTTGATCCGTGCAACCTCTGCTCCTCCTGAAACCTGCCTGCCAGTCTGGAAGGAGTTGCATGTCTTCAGAACAAGCTGTCTGCGGTATTATGTCAAAATTTGGATAATTAGCGCCAAACGCTCGCAAAACTAAATTTTTTACTTACAAGGTTTTTTTTGGATCCTTTCAAAATAGACTTATGGGGGTGATATTTACAAAATAAGTTTTTATTCGTATTAAATGGCTAATTTTAAAGAGAAATGTGAAATTTCAATTTGATTTACCTAATATTAACGATTCTGAATCAAATTTACAAAAATATATATTTTTCTTATGGGGAATTCGTGTTAAACTTCATGATTCGACATGGAATTGCTCATTTCACAAATTGCCCGGAAATTGTAAGTAATGTCAGACCTAACTCACGTAATGAATATATATTATTCCTATGACAATTTAGTTGAATTTAAATTTACAATTTTATTTAAAAAACTTCCAAACTGGCATGTAATTAAAATCGAAGGTCTCATACAAATTGGCCAACGTTCTCCGCCCACTGTGACGAGACGTACGTACAGGTATAAATATGGACCACCATATTCTTGCCATGATTGAAGACGTTTTCTTGAAAATACGAAAAACATTGAAAAATGGCACTTTTAAAAATTAACAAAAATCAACTTTGTTGTTAAATAAAAAAGTTTGTATAAAACACAAAGTTCTGTGTAAAGCAAAATGTCATTTGAGTATGCCATTTTTTAAATAAATAGCAAGTAAACGAGTGTTGAATTCTATAAGTGTTCGTCAATTTATCATGCTTTTCTTTAACTGTATCATTATATTTAAAATCAAGATTATATACTTTACCTATTTCGTGCCAGGCATTATATATAATGCCTAGGGATTATATAGAATGCCTAGGCAATGTATATAATATGCATTCGATTACATACTTTGCCTGAAATATGAACTTTCAAGTCAAACAAGTGTTGTATAGGCTCAAAGAACTCTTTCCCCACATCAAATTATTGAATATTTGAAGCAAAAAAATATACCCCACTGATTCAAATAAATATTTCTTTGGCCTACACCATGCGCAAGTGCAATAAAGTAGTTCGTACTTCAATTCTAGTACATATTCTCGTACATGAACAACTGGATTATTTCAGAGTAAATTATGATAACCACTGTTATTATTATTCATATTTAATTTAAATAATTCACATAATCTAAAATCTTGATGACCCTATAGCAGAAAAATTCCATGAAAATCCAGCTCCAGCAAGAAAAAGAGCTGGAAAAAGAGATGGACTAGTGGTCCCGAAAGTCGAGACACGTCGTTTTCTTGACAATTTAGTTCATTACCAACAAAAATGTTCTATAAAATCATTTTTAGAATCTCTGAGCAAAATAAAACTTTTTTGCCTCTTGCAGTTTTTTCACAGGATAAAACGTTTGCAGTATACAGCGTTACAGACAAATGATTTTTTAACAAAATTGACATGTTTGCACAACTGTACCTCAAAATCTATTGCTCAGAAAAATATATAACATGTACATTATCTATATCGAGGTTAGATATCTTACAAGCAAAAATAAATCTTCCGATCGAATGAAAACTTCTTTCCATAAATTACTGTTAACAAATTGCGATATTTGAGAGGAAATCTTCTAGTCTTTTCATTTATTAATAAAAAAGCATCCAGGTCAACCAATCGGTTTTGGGCACCTACTATTAAAAAAAAATTGCAAGCTAAATTGCTGACATGGTCAAGCACAATATTATGGATGACATTTTTAACAAATCTGTGGAATCAACCATATATGAATATATTACTTAAATAGATGTCTTAGGTGGACATCACGTCGTCACGAAGAAAAAAGTTGTGTTTATAAACATTTTATAATATATTTATAATTTTTTATTAAAAATTTTTTGAAAGAAGAATGCATTAAATATCAGCAATGTTAGAAATACATAAATTTTTTTTTTTTCTGATTGTTTCTTTTCCTAATTGGAAAATGTAATAATCTAAACAGATTGGTTCATAATCAACCATAAACATTAGATCTGAGAAAATCTTACGGTATCTTACATGGGAATTCCCTGACCTGTAGAAACCCTGATTTCCATATTTGTAATAATTCACGATTTTCTAATTCTCAAGGAAGTAAAAATAAATATCAAATTGAATTATCCTGCGCTGGCAGTTACTTTAAAACTCACATTTTCCCTGACAGAGGCCCCTAGGTGTTGGTTTCTCTGTGAGGGGTGAAAATCGATGAGACCATTGAGAGGGTGGAGAATAATGCTCGAGCACAAAGGTCCACTTTCGCATAAATAGAGTGTACAGCCTTCCTTAAACTTTTGCACTTCTGCAGACACCTGATCCCCAATCCTCTTTCTGCACTAACAACAGAGGAGCTTCTGATGCAAGATCGAAAGGAAGGATTACGACATTGCGAGAGAAAAGATGGAAATGGTAGACATACGGATAAAGTTCAGGGTGTATGAGGATAACTTTTTTTTGTATCAGAAATATGATATAATAACAACATTTTATAAAGTAAAAGCTTAAACTCATTCTTAGTACGCAATATTAATATCAATGTTAATAAGCGTCACAGATGTGCGCCGTGTGGTGGCGCATAGGAGTCGGCCGTTTTAACCACACAACTCACTGGCCGTTTCAGACAAGTGTCAGTACTTTTATGTTTTGTTTATTTTTAATTAACATATGTATGTATGTATGTTAAATGCTGATATAACAGCTTACTTTGTGAATTATAAATTACCCTGAACAACAATGAAAATAAGGCAAGGTAATCTACATAATATTATGCTCAAAGTCTAATAAAAAATGTTAACACAGTTAAGTCTAAAAATATGATCGTGTTCTATTATTTGACTTCAAGTATTTTATGCTTAAAATTACCTCCCCAAAATGGGAATTCAATTAATTAATATATCTGTACTAAAAAACGACATTAATCTGGCTTTCCTAATGCATTATTAAAGATTGGCCATATTATCACACTGGCCGTTTTAGACCCACATCCCGTATCTTTTGACAGTATTTTAAATTTTTTTAAATGTAAATTATCTACTAATTTTAACGCTTAACTTACTGTGGTAATTATAATCTTTATCAAATTGATTATCCATATGTGTATTTTAGAATTTCGTTCGACGCTTAGTGGCCAATATTCTACCGATTACCCCATTCATGTCTGATAATCACTGCTGACAATAATCACGCAATTAGGTCTTCGATTCAAATTTTTCTTTGAATTAAAACAATCAATGCAAGGATATAAACGACGGACATTCTTGAAAAATCAGGAAGGGCTAATAAAGGCATTAAAGGGGGAATTATTCGTAAAAGAGATGCTTAATTGGCAAACGTAATGCAATCGAGAATGCTATAAAATCCCTAAATCAGGCGTAACTTCAAACGACCGCCGAGTCGCAGATTTGAGTGAATTCCAGAATTGCTTGACGATTCTCCCTCGAAAGCTTTATTTAATTAAACTCATTCGATCTATGATACGATAAAACTAGAAAATGAATGTCGAAAACTCTCAAACAAAAGTAATAAACTTTTATGAAATAGTAATTTTGAATGACATCGATTTGAAATTATTCAAAATTTTTAAAATTTCAATTTGCAATTTATAATAAAATTATAAAATGATAATAGGTATGGCTTTTAATTTGTAATTGTTTAATATGGGACGAAATTTTGTATGGTACTGTTATGTATGCTTATTGCTTAATTTTTGTTCTGTTTTTCATTTGAACAATTTTCTCAATTTAAATTATGCAACTTGAAGTGCTTCAATTTTTCATGTTCAAGTCTCCTAATTTATAATACAGGATGACCGCAAAACTGTATTGTCAAAATTCCCAGATTTTTCCCTAACTAATTTTAAATTTTTCCTGGTCATTATATATAGTTAAAAGTTTGTCATAAGGACAACCGCAGGATTTCGCCGGGAGCAGGTGCTAATCTTAAAAATTTTCATTCCGCAACACTGCTCCGACCCAGGCTGCTGATCAATCTCTCTAGCGATCACCCCACGTGGAGAGTCTCATAAAATTGGTATGTGTGGCTCTCCACTTGGGCCCAAATTTGAAAATTATCCAAGAAAACAAATGTGGTTATGCAAGTTTTTGGGGAGATTCTGAAAAAATTTTCTTTCGAGAAAAACGTATCTAACACTTTTAAATTTATACCTCGATCAGAGTTCAAAATATCAATTTTTTATACGGAGTGTCTATTTGCACCACCACTACTCTTTTGACAAATTATATACAAAAAACTGTTAAAATATTACAAGATTATCTGAATCCAATGGTGTTTTACTAATTGTTTTAAACAAAATCTCTTTATAGTAGTATGAAATGAAGTAAAACCAAAAATTACGTAGAAGAAAGTGACCTAAACTGGATAGGTTCCTGAACTGAATAATGAGTAAAGATACTTATATATTTAAATTAAATGATCTGGAGTAATTTTTTATGAGTAACATTATCAAATAGGGATTGTTTCATAATGCACATTACCAATTACTTGCCGTTATTTATCCAGAATATTCAAAAATGTAATTTCGACTTGGGACGTAACCTTTCACTTCTAATCATTTCTAAATTTTTACTGAGATAAGATTTTTGTAACAGTTTCTTTTATTCCTCGTATTCACAGAATACTTGATTCTAAAACTTTTTAGCGAAAATCCCTTTAAATCCTCAGGAACAATTAATATAATATGTTTTTATGGGTATTGTCCTTTTTCCCTATCTGGATAATTCGTGAAATGTTAGGTTTGTGAGCTCAAATGATTCTTTTATTTGTATGTTGTTAAGACTCAGTGCTACCAACGCTATCAATCGGAAAGACAAAAACTAATGGATAAACTCTTTTCATGACGATATATTTAAAACCTCCCAGCTTTTTTCCAGAAAAAAGCTCAGACATTTAATTTAGTTCCTCTTTATAAATAGCGTTGCCGGCACTGACTGCCGTCTTCTAATGATAAATATGAAAGAGGTTAAAGCATAAGTATTTTTTACAATATATTTCCAAATAATAATTATATTAATATGAAAAAAAATCAAAGTAATAGTACTGGATTCTTATTTCATGAGGTAAGGTGAAGGGTCACTGGTGTTTTAATCCTACTTTCTATTTTTAAACATCTCTTTCATAGAGAAATCCTTTTCTCTTAAATCATCAAATATCGGCCCTGTTGGTTTCTTTATTCGAATTCAGTCCTACGAACAGAATAAGACATTTTGCTCTTAAGAAACAAACCACGTCGGATAAAAATCATTAAGCGCCGAGAAAGACCATCCGCTACGAAGGTAAATTGGCAATTCGAGTTGAAGCGCCGCCGGGTTAGCGAAGACCCGACCAATTAAAGTTTTTCCAAGACCCTGATTGCCTCCATACTTTGAAGGAAATGCGAACCGACATTGTCAGCCTCTTTCCCACACCACAAAATATTTTAAAATCGAAATATTTACAAATTCACTAGAGTAGATTATCTTTATTCTATAACAAAAGTATTCCATATATAGAGAAAAAACAATTAGGTTCAAATACAAATTTTATCGAATATTTGAGAAGATTGTATCAATCGAAAATGGAATTTCTTTGCGAAATATTTGCCTTTGAACTAAGAAGGGTAAGAAAATCTTTCTTCTTTGAGAATCCTTTCATGAAACAGAACCACAGATGTGGAAAAAGTATCAAGAGAAATAACTCTGTGCTCTGATTTTTCAAAGGAGGAAAATAAAAAATACCTTTAGTTCCTTGGTGCCTAGCAAGGTTTCTTATATTCTCATTATAAATTAGAAGTTATTATTAGTCTTATCACAGAAAAAACTATGGTTTCTATTAGAACCAATTATTGGTTCCAAAGGAGCTGCAACAAAAAGGAACCTCTCTTGCTGAAAAGGAACCCAAAGATTTTTGGTATAAAATATAGTTTGGAGCGATCAAATACGAATTAGCATTATAGTTTTCACTGCAGATACATACGGATAGAATTTTTGTATTGGAACTGATGCGCGAGGATAGAATATTATTAGTTCAATACAGATTCAAAAAGATAGACGCAGATAGAGTATTACTTGTTGCAGATTGATTGAAACAAATAGATATGTATAACATATTTTTACTTGCAGATGCGATTTATACGGATAGATATGGATAGATTATTTTTAGTTAAAGGTGGATTAAAAAGGATACATAGGAATCGAATATTTTTCGTTGAAGACGGATTAAAACGGATAAATAGTAATCCATCTCATGGATAGATGAGGATAAAAGAGTTCGGACATAAATGGATAGGGGCGGATGAAAAAACACTTCACGCATTGAAAATTATTCAAACGGATTAAGATTAAAAAATCTAACAAAGTATACAAAGTATACCGTTTACTTCCAGCAGGGTAACGAAACTAATGAGAACAGATTTATAAAACCATAATTTCAACAATTTATTACAAGTTTTCCGAGGATTCAAAATTACACAATGGAACTCCTGATACACATGTATAAATATACGTATATCGAGCCAAGAAATCCGAATAGCATTAAAAGCATCATATCGACCTAGAATTCATACCGGGAGAGCAATCAATTACGTGATTCTTGAAATTCCGAAATTTCTTACTAGCTTCTACAATCCCCACTTTTGTTGCATTTGCGTTTACTGGAGCAGAGACATTGTTTAAACAATGTTTTTCCCCTGTCATGCCTGAAAAGTTAGTATTTTTTTAAATTAATGATACACAATTAACGGATGTTGAGAGTAATATTTTATTCTTAAGGGTATTATGCAATTTTTCAAAAAAATTTTATTCGTATAAACAATAATTTTCCCCTGTAAATGTTGAAAAGTTACTACTTTATGAAAATAATTGTGCAGTTAATGAATTTTAAGTGTGATATTTAGTATGGAAGACAGTATTGCAATTATTTAAACAATTAATAATGATTGACTTGCGCCTTTTTATAGAATCGGCGGTGAAATTTCTTGTTTTTTGTTTAATTTCATACACTACACTACCGGCAGTAAGTTTCGTCGAAATTATTTTATTAAATTAGTTAAAAATAATGTAGCTTTAAACTCAAAGTTGTTTTGAGCAAAGTTAGAATTTTGAAATTTGAATTTAACTCTTTGCTAAATCTAGAAAGGTGTCCCTAAAAAATTGGAACAATTGTAAAATCAAGAAAAACTCCTAATTCTTAAATCTAAACTAACAGCATAATTGAATATTACGTAATTACTGGATATTCATACAAAATATTTGCTCAGGCAATATCAATTTTTAGGAGCCAAAAGTCCGAGATTCGACGTTAACCTTAATTTTTTTATATGGTGCAACTTCACATTATGGTAGGTAATGGACTCCGGCCTTCCCTTTTCACCGTCCATCCGTTTCTCAGTTAGCAGAAGTGCACAATTTCTGGCCATGAATTAGCTATGTTATCTCTATCACAATATTGACTGAAACCTAAAGCAAAATATTGTAAATTATCTCTGAGCATAGTACTCAAGAAATTGCGGAATTTCTCCTTGATGTTGCGAACATTTTCCTCTAAGTGCAAGAGATAACATTAGTGTATGATTTCTGGCCATACATTATCTATGGAATCAATATCCAGAGATTGGCTGGTACTTGATTCATAATCTTGTAGATTATCTCTCAGCATAGTATTAAAAAAATTTCAGAATTTCTTCTTCTTGTTGGAAAGACTTCCCACAAAATTGTAAACAGTAGATTCTCAGACTTCGTCAGAGTAACTTGTGCTACTAAAATATCTAAGAAATTTTTCTTCGTTTCTTAAAAATTGATTCAGCTGAAGAACAATGGGAAAGACAATATATATATATATATATATATATACATTAGTTAAAACCGAGGTTAAAACGCAGCGAATACACAATAACTCGGTCGTATACGTCGCAGATGGTCATCCATCTGAGTGCTATGCGCGCTCGAAATGGCTTTGACATCTGGACTCTTCTCGAGTCAAGATCATTTACTGTGTATTTCTATGAAAATTTGTACGCGCCGACATTTTATAAGTTGTTATCTAAAGTTGCATGAAAATGATTAGTTGCGCAATTATTTATTCTGCATCGTGAGAGGGTATTCATGCAAAGCCGTGTACAAATCAATTAAATTATTGAAGTAAAAATTAATGTCATGGTATTTTATTAAACTTAATTTCAAAATAAAATAATTACATGTAAACACATTGGTCGCGCGCCGAGCGCGCGTATGAGGCTCTAGTACCAGTTGAAGATTCATCTTTTTTTTTTGAGTGAGCAAGTGAGGTGGAGTACACTGCATAAACTGTCCATCTTGATTATCACTTGCCATCGCGATACGTTTAGTCATTGTTATCGGTTGACGAAACACTTGCGGGCTTTCGTGCAATCTGACTCACGTGTTACTGCGTGTTGCTGCCCGGCATGCTCTGTAGCTGTACAACTGTATTGTGCAGTCTATAAATATCAGTCATATGTACCGCGCATGCTTCAGAAGAGAGAGAAAGGAGTGTCGCCGCTTGGACAAAACGCGCATGCGCGCACTCCGTAAAAGTATATTTTTACGGCGGCCAGCCGGCCAAATGCCCCCTCCAACAAACGAGAACTTCATGTTCCCCAAATGGGCATACGAAAACTGTCCGGTTTTGCATAAAATATGTTTCGAACGATTAGCACTCTTAACAGAAGGATTTAATTCTGACCCGTCAAAGCAATGGCCTTCCCGCGTTAGTTACTTGAACTTAAGAGGAGGTTTCGGGGGCCGGAGGCGCACCTAGACTCCTTGCAATCAAATTAAATTCTTCTCAGAAGAAGATGCCAGTCAAACAAAAATTTAAACTATTTTTAAATATTTCAAATAAAGTTCGCATTTAAAATTTTACACTACAGCGAGGTAGAAAAATTGCACAGCGACCACCTTCCGCAACATTTGTCAACTAAATAAATTGTTAGACTAAGATAGATTGGAAAAAGTGAAATAGTACAATTTTGAACTTTAGCGGTACCAAAGTAGGATTAAATAATTTTGCAAAAACAAAATTGCAATCCCAACCGCTGCCACCAATAGTCTGTTACGAACCACCCTGCCTTCGAATATTTAGATGTTTAATTCTTTTTCAGAGACCTAAAAATTATGCTATTGTGGGATTCAGGTTTTATTTACTTTATTTTATTTTTCTTCTATGTTTCGCCTAGAGGTATTTCAGACAATCACCTGAGATCGCTCCCAGATGTTTATTATTGTTTTGTGGGATTCGCTGGTAATCACAGCTTCCTGGAAGTACTTTGGCAACCGCCCTAGAAAATTCTTGGAAATTGGGCTAGGGTCGATAAATAACTTTCAACTCTACGTTATATGGTTCCAAACAAAGTTGCAAAAAATCCTGAATTTATTGATTTTACCAATTTCTTACATGTTGGTCACCAAAAAAACAAGAATATAAAGAAAGTAATTATGTTAAACTACCCTTATAAACTACCGTCTAATCCCCGAGCGTATGAGATTGACGGACCGAATTCAATATTTTCGTTGGTCCTTAACGCTCAAAGCGTATCAAAAATTTCGAGAATGTTATTTACTTCTGACCTGTTTTCTTTTCCATGGTAAGTTAATGCTTATTTTGGTCCACTCTTCACCATTCACCACTCACACGCGCCGTCCAGTAAAAAAACGAGGTTCAAAATAACTTGTAGCTGGCAATTTTTAACCAATTTTGGATTTTTTTTTTTTTTTAGAAAAATTCAGCATTAAATTTTGAAGAGAGTTATGTGGCTTGATTTTTTAATTGTATTTTGTTTAAGGTTGAAACAGCTGATTCGATGTTAGTTGTATAAATTTTATCATCAAACTTATCTTTGATAAAAAGGTTAAAAATTGCTTTATTTTTATGCCTTAAAGATATTACCTGTCTGATGTCTCCCCTTTTATTTTTAAAATCTTGCAATTTAATAATTGCATTATCCATTAAATCTCGATCTACAGGTGTAGTTAATATGTAATCACAAGATGTAAAATTTATCAAGTGATATTCTCTCGTCCATAATTTTTCTCTACAGATTTTAAATAAAGGGGTAAGCAAATTTCTACTACCCTGCGAGTTTTCACGTTGAACAGGTGATTCATTGGCAGTTTCGCCTTCGTCATTCTCATCTCCCTTTTCTATTACTTCAGAACATCTGAAGCTTTGATACTCGCCTACCATAGAGTTTCTGATTTCTTCATCTAAATAATCATCCTCATGTTCATCTGGAACTACCTCTACTAACCCCTGTTTTAACCTGCGTACGCACGCCATAAGGTCAAGCAGTCTCTCACTAGCAGACAGCCTCTCACTGTCAGACGGCCTCTCACCGCTCTCATTCTCAATGTCCATAAACAGCATCTCATTGTCTTGAACCTCGAACACGGTGGACAACCCTTCCTTCTTATCACCCCCTGGGCATTAACGTGATTGACCCCCGCGGTCACAGACCAAATAACTAAACAAATCTTGGTGTCGATCTCCATCCCCTCCGCACCTACTTTTGTGCGGTCACCAATCTTGGCGCATACTTCCTCCCTCTCGGAAGAACTTAAAAATAATCTCTCTATTGGGTACTCGTGGTTCCAAATCTCTCTCTCCCTGCAGAATGAGTCACGGTGCGCTCCAGGACGTGCACTTCCCCAACAGACCGATCCTCATCTGCAGAGATTTCAGAATCTATATCCATATTATTATCTTTAACGGAATCTACTACCGGATTTCTGGATAATGCGTCTGCATTTGAATTTATTTCCCCCGGTTTATGCTGGACTTAAAATTCATATTCCCTCAATTTGACCTTCCGTCTGGCCAAACTTGACCCTAGAGTGGGATCGTTCAGCTGGTGTAACCATACCAATGAACGATGGTCTGTTACTAATATAAACGTTCGACCGTAAATATAAGGACGAAATTGAGTAACGGCAAATATAACTGCTAGTAGTTTTTTTTCCGTAACATTATATTTAAATTGAGCACCGTGTAACGCACGTGAAGCGTATGCTATTGGTAAATCCTTTCCAATGGGACCCTGACTTAACACAGCTCCCAACCCATATTCTGAAGCATCTGTAGTTCCTACAAAGGGTTTAGAAGACTCCGGATATTGCAATATTAGGTCTGACAAGGGGAAGGCCTGCTCTGCGACATTGACTTTGAAATGAGACGAGTATAAATCGATAGAACGTCGAAAAATATTAGACACGTTTAGCGACTTTCTTGGAATTGGGCACTATTTTTTTTTTAATGAATTTTTGAAAATCACGATTTTCGTGCTTTACGAGTATCTACCGTAGCGCACGAGATTTTCCTAACCGAAGTCAGTGATACAGTGGTAAGGTGGTTTGCTGAGGAGCACGCTGTCGCGCGTTTGAATCTTTTTGGCGAAATTTGTTTTTTCTTGCTCTTTTTATTAAAAACGTGTTAAATGATTATTTTATAAACCCTCAGAATGATTTAATTTTTTCCCCCTTTTTTTGAATTTTTCATTTTGAAAACAGTGAAGGTAAAGTGGAATAAAATTACGCAGGAACTGGTTGGTTTCTTATAATCTTTATTATTTCTTATTTACATGATCCGGGATGATATTTGTCATAAAAACATTTGAAGCACAACGTTTCATTGCAACGGGCGCATTTTATTAAATTTTATTAAATTTTCCTCTTTTAATAAGGACCACACGACTTTCATTGCATTAGTAAAGTCAGTGGGGGAAACATTTTCATCATTAAATTATAAGTTTAATCAAGTATACTGCCGATCAGTGCTTGCACAAATTTGTAATGACCCTGTAATATCCTGTTTCTTAGAGGGCTATTTAGCCCTAGGGACTTTCTTGAATAAATACAAATACAAATACAATGTTTAACCAAAAAAGATGACTTAAACAAAAGAATTCAATTTTTAACCAAAAGATCAAATTTCCTAATGGAAGAGATTAAACTTCAACCAAGAACAGTTGCATTGTCAACCAAATATTTGAATTTGCCAAAAAGACGAATTTTGTAGAAGAATATCTTTAGAAGATCAAGAATTATTATATAATTTTTAATGAAATAGTTGAATTTTCCATAACAACAAAATTAAACAGTAGTCTTTTCATAGACGGTGCTGACGGGATTAGTGGTGCATTTAAAGTTACTGCGCTAAAAAATTCAAAAAGTCACTGACTTATCAAACAGCCCTCGTATTTTTACTTCTGGTAATGGCTCCTACACTGACGATATAAGGCCCATATTCTTCATGATAGTATGTATTCAGTCTGTTCAGCATTCTCTGCAAGCCTTAAGTTGACTCTGCTATAACAATCTTATCATCTGAAAACGCTAATCCAAGCACATTCACTGTCTCGAGATCTACGCCTTCTTTATCGAAGAGGGCCATTCTTTGACACTTATCCATGAATCGAATATAATAAACAGCCAAGAGGACATAACGCATCTTTGCCTAGCACCTTACCTAGTATCGAACCAGTCACTTAGATGTCCATTTACCCATACACTCGCTTTGCTACCGGCATAATATATTGTTTTTATTAACGCTTTTTCCAGGTCAACAAATGCATAGAAAATTTTTATGTTTGCCCTCAAACTTTTTTCTGTGATCTGTCTCAAGCTAAATATCTGATCCACACATGATCTTCCTGCCATAAATCCACATTGGGCATTTTCTCTCCTTTTCCTTTGTATATTGGGATGATAGTTGCCTTTTTCTAGTCATCTGGAACTTCCCCTATCACGGTACAACATTTATCTGTCAGGTATATATTCTCTACCGCATTTAAGCATTTCGCCGTAATACCATGAATATTTCTAAACATTATTGAAGTATATACTGTCCAGTCAGTACCTATAAAAAAATGGTCAGTATCGGTAACCAAAAAGTTACCGGTACCAACAACAAGATTTCCCGGAAAATTTTAAATGTTTTAGGTTTTATTTTAAAAGATTATTTTAAGTTTTGAAGATATCAAAATAATTTTGCAAGATTAAAAGATTAGAAAAAATTGAAGTAAGTTTAAGAGATATTTATAAGTTTTGAAAATATACAAAAATAATTTTTAATTGAAAATGATTTCAACAAATTCAAAACAAAATGTAGATTTTTTGATATTTTGAACAAAAATTTAAAAGCTTTTTAAGTACTTTTAAAATTTTCAAGAGAATAAAAATGTCATTATAATGTCATTGGCCTGACATAGTTCTCCAAGACTTCGAGAAACGAACTACATTCGTGATCGAATTCTCGGCTCCGGCCGACTACAACATCACAGCCAAGGAGAAGGAAAAGGAGGAGAGGTATCAAGACCTTAAAAGGGAGCTGCAGCGACTGTACCCAAAATATTCGGTTAAAGTAATTGTTCTTGTGATCGGTGCTCTCGGAGGTGCGAAACTATCACTGATTCGTAACCTCAAAGTCATACCCGCGTGCCAAAAATATGCCAAGGCATTGCGAGATGGATGCAGAAGGCTGTCATCCTTGGGTCGATACGTGTTTTCAAGACACACTACGGTTTTGCGGGCCTGTCATTGTGATTTCGTCGTACCCTGTGGCCGCCCATTTCACGGTCGTGAGACATGGTCATAGGTGTGATTTACCGCGGTTCTACTGGAACCCGGTGTCATTATAATGTCATTATAATGTTCAAATATATATATATATATATATATATATATCTTAGTCGAACCACAACGTTTGAAAATCATTCTTTTGCCATATGCTAGACCCGTCAACCTCTCGACGTGTCACATGAAATAAGATACTGCAAACAATTTCAAAACACGAAAGAGAGATAATACAGCGTGCATTTTATTCCATGCTTTTTCACATGTGCCTTAACTTATATATAATAAGGGTACACTGCCGGGCACTTATCGCTTGTTACGTCATATAAAAACATTTGATATGAGATCACATGCCTTTTTATTCACAGATGTATGCTCGTTTTTCATCTCTTATTTAGAAAGGTCAGTTGTGCCTATTGTACGTTGAAAATTTAAAATAAATTTATCAGAAATAAGCTAAATGCAAAATAAATATAATAAAACATTTCAAAATTTTAAATCATCCACTAAGGCTACTGTATAATATAGTTTCTAGAAATCGACGATGATTTTATCTCTTTCAGTCTAACTAATTTAATTCAGAGGTCAAACATTTTTTGCAAATATCTTCAAGGTTGTTTGTGATTTTTTAATGACGCATTAAATGTTTTACTCCGCAAAACGTGATATTCCAAACGTGTCGATTATAACGTAGAACGTTTTGAACTTTGTTACATCATACAATGTAATACTGTACAACTTATGGAAATAATTTTTCGTAAATAACTTCAAGGTTATTCTAATGACATATCACATTTCGCGTTGCAAAAATTATATCCCGAACGTGTCGATTATAATGTAGAACTTTCTAGAACATTAAGACAAAGAGGGATATATGTCACTAGACGAGGATAGCAAATCTGCATCTATAAAAGACGCGCTTCGCATATATTTATCTCACTTGTCATCCAGCATTTGAGAAAAAATAGAGAACCATAAAAAATGAAAGTAAAGTGAAAAAATTGATATAGTGATTTTTAATATTTTTTTAACTGTTTTCGTACAACATTACAGTTTTGCACACTTTAATATATAGTTTTTTCGGCGTTTTAAAAGTTTATTACTAAATTAGATTCAGTGACATATACCACGTTTGGGCTGGAGATAAGAAACCTGGTGTTGAAAATCGGTTAGTGCTCCTTCATATTTTTTATATTTACACTCAGTGCCATCTGTTTGAATGTTTGTGAAATTGCTTGACTATAAAAGTCACTTAATAGCGAATTTTTTTCTGTTGACTTCTAACCATCCTGTGATAATATTCGAAAATGGACTCATCGGACTGTAAGAAGGTTGTCAAGAATCGTAACAATGCATATGAAATTTTGCATGAAAATACAACAACTTCAGAGATAGCATACTGGACACATCAATGTACCCAAGATATTCGGAGGCTGAATAAAATGTTGCGACAGGGAAAGCAGAATCTATCTCTGGGCGAGGAAAATAAACTCCCATCAACCATTGGCCTACTCACTTCAAAGAACAGACTATTCAAGAAACTGCAGAAGAGTAGAACTGGTGTCAACGAGGGCTTGGATAGGAAAGGAGACAGGATCAGATGGTAAGATCTGGAGTCTGCATTTAAGAGTCGAGTGAGAACATTTTTAATTATGAATTTAACACATAAAGATTTAGATAGTTTTTTTTTTGAAGATTCCAAAAAAATGGTTACTCACAGGATGAAAAATGCTTTGAAAAGTTTCGGTGGGCCTTTAAAAACGAATGTTATTCTCACCGCAAAATTCAGTGCTATAGCAGAGGGTAGGGAAATTGAAGCAATTAAATTCTTCAGTACTAAAAATGAACTAATTTTAGAATCGACAGAAATTAATGAATGATTTGAGAGTAAAGTCAGAGAGCAACTTTTGGCTAAAGTTGAGGATTTCCAGCAAACAAAATCTGGATGGAGATTAAAAGAAATGATAAATTTAAATGTAAGTATAAACAAATATGCACCTTTCACAGTAGGCTCATCAACTTTTGTCAGTTTGCCTAAATTTATTAGAGACAAAAAAGAAATAAATTACTAACAAGAATTTTATATCAGGGTTACCGCAAAACTTCATTTTAAACATTCCCTAATTTTTTCCTCGCCAATTTTTCATTTTGCTTGACCATTAATAATTAAGTACCAGAATCTTGTAACATTTTTAACCTAGAATCTTTTATAAACGGAATAAAACAATTTCAAATTAGAGTTAAAAAATTTCAAATTTATTCTGCTTGACGGCGCACATTTGTTCATTGCCGGTTACTGCAACTTTAATCAGACTTACATACACTACTTCACATGAACGTCAATACGTGTTAACACAAGCGTCCAATGTGGCTGTACATTGTGCATATATAGATAACATAGCAGACAGTCAACTCTGGAGGACTGTTTATACAAAATTGAATCCTTGTCTAGAATTTTGTCAAAATCTGCTGAATGCAAATTCGAGAACTGATGTTCTTAGATTGTGTTCCAATAATTCAATGACTTTTTTCACTTTTTAGATCAAGTCTACGGTTCTTTAATAAAAATTATTGGAGATTCTAACAAAAAGTGGCCTATCCTAGAATGGGTGACTAGTCAAGTAAAGTTTCGACAACTTATTTTTTCCGTGTATCATTTATACCGAAAAATAATAAGCTTGCACGATTTGCAGAGAAAAAATTGTTGTAACAAGAAAATTAGTTCAAAAGTATTTGGAAACTTGTCACTTACAGAATAAAAATAATTAATGTTGAAAACAATACCGTCTTTAGTATGAATTTTACATAAACTGCTATGTTGCATTTTTGGGACATTTTCCAGGCATAATACGAAGGGGTTGGGTGGGGGAGGGGTCAAAATAAAAATTTATTGGATGCAAATTATTAATTGAACATTCCTTAAAAAGCGACTAAATTATAACAAGTACTTCTTTTTTCCATTCCTTCAAACACTGAGCTTTTCCTATTTAAAATCCCATGTTAATTTCAGAAGCCCGAGGCGCATGGTGTTGACCGATTTGGAAACAATAGGGGATTTCTTTTTCCCGAAAACGAACAAATTGCGGGGGACCGATCACAAAAAACCGAAAGTCGATTTTCCGGACTACCCTTCTAGTCCGGCTGCGCGCCGGGATATAGGGATTCGAATTTTTTGATTTAAAAAAATATAAATTGAAAAACGTTTTTTTGTAATTCAAAAATTTGATGACGATACAAACGTTTCTCAATGCCCTTTATTTAGTTCCACAAATTTTAAACATGATTTCACATTTAGAGTAAACGTGAGTGGGTAAAAAAGATACCGGCAAAGTAGAAATCGGGTAAGTATTACATGGAATGACATTACATTTTTTTATATCATGCGCTGCTTACGCGCTTATTCTTATTACAACATTTTATTCACCCACTTCCAAAAAGATTTTGACCCAATTTTTTACAGGCACATGAGTTTGTATCACTACATCAAATTCAGCCAAGCTAACGAAATTGAAAATTTGGCATTATGCCTGATTGTGAGACCCTTCAACTGACAAACCTCGAAAATTGAAGATCCTTATTATTAGTTTTTCTTCTTTTTGGAAATGAAAAGGAGAAAAGTGACTAAAGTGAAATTTCCCTTTAAAAAAGACTAAAAGTGACTGTAGTGCACCCTTTAAATTCAGTTGAAGGAGGGTCGAACGCGTTGGGATGTCTCTGAAAAACATAATTAATTACCACTTAATTTGCGAGATTTGAAATCAAACTCCAATTCACCTGAATTCGTCAGCGTACAAACTATTCAAGACTGGTCAATTCTTCTTAATTCGGGAGAGTGAAGCCACACTCGAATTCGTCCCAATTCGTGACGGCGAATTTCATCAAGTGTTGATTTATTCAGTTTAATTCGTAATAGGAAAACCAACGTACGGTCAGGGATGGGTACGTATAATACATCACGTATATTACATGGTTTTCGACATGTATATTACTACGTATATTACGTCCTTCGCTTCGCTCGGGCAGCAAATTCACACTCGTCAAAATAGCCTTCTTTACGCCCTCGATACACAATATACTATTTTCTAAAATAAAGTCTTTTAGTTTTGACAAATAAGTAACTTTTTGAAATAAATTTTCCATACACTTTCTTAGCATTTTATAAAGTAAGAACTGACACTGACTTCACACAACCTCAGTTTTTTTTTCGATACCCATTCACTTTCTCATCCGTTTGGGTTTTTTTCAATTTCTTTAGTTTCTTTATTTGAATTTCTATTTACTTATCTTTAATTTTGTTGTCTATTCCACTCTTTCAGGCCTGAGACTGCATGGATGCCATGGAGACCCGGCTTACCAACTTATTTTTCAAAGCGCATTATATGTTTTTGTAAATTTGTTAAGTTTAAGAGTTTTTTCAAAATCTGTAAACTGTGGAACGGATTCGTAACTCACTCGAGATTATAGTGTTACATATTGCATAAAAGTCGCGTTCGTTTATCTCAGTTTATTGTGATACGCATGCACATCCTTTTCGGACATTTACCTATACACTGTAAGAAAACCGGTTGCCAACCTTATTTTTGAAATAACAATCGTCTGTAAAATCGGCACGTCCTAAGTGGTAAAATCAAATTGAGGTCAGTAAACTCGCATTCATCCCATACCATCTGCAGCCGGATTTTTGTTAGCAGTGCTCTCATTCGCCCGAACGGTCAGGGGAGTAGAAAATTGCAGAAAACCAAAACTCCCGAGAGTAGTCGGTTAACGACAGGCAAGTTGGGATGTAGACATTCGATAACATCGAGTGTCTCCATCCATCAACGGCTCAAACCTGCCGCTTGACACTGGTTAAACGTAGTGAAAATATGACTAAAGTGAGAATAACGAACGGTCATCCATCCGAGCGCTAACCGTGCCCGTCCGTACTTATCGTCTGAGATTTCGACGAGTCGAGAATCTCCACCCAGCTTCTGATGTCGGTATTGTTAATATTAATACTCGTAATATAGCAGCCATAATAATCATTAATTAACAATAGATTATCTTTCGCTGAGAAAATGACACGGTTTTGACATATATAATCTTGCCAAAAGGTCCTCCCCCACTCAAGTACAAAGGGCAACAATCTCAGGCCTGCTAAAAACATTAAGGTATTTTCTAAAAGGTCAAAACTTGCAAAAATTACCGTTCTAGGGAGTAGAGTTGTTTTTAAAGGGGCAATATTAGAAATATACGATACCCCTATACTCACGTTTCCCAACTCTATATCTTGAGAAACTCTCATACCTAACCGGAAACGTTTATCTTCCTTTGTTTCTGGTTTCCAATTTCTTTCCAGCTAACACTGTGGTCTGACAATCACGCAATAATCTAGGGTTATCTGTAAATCTAGCATACACGCCATTTTCTCTGCAGTTTTTACATGATTCTTATACGATTCTCAGGCAATATTTCTAAACTGATTACTGATAAGAAACTCAGCTCGACAGCGACCAAGACGTCAGAATAACGTTATTTAATCTAGTTACTTTCTCCTTTCGAATCAATTCATTATCTGAGGTTATTTTACCTAGGGCCCAGGTGAAAATATTCGCGTAGAAATCCACGTGGAAATCGAGTGAAACTACGTAAAATTTGAGTGATAATTGGAGACAAGAGACAAAACGTCGAAGCATTACGTTGAATACCACGTGAAAATCTACTTATAATTCCACGTGGTACTTTATGGAATAGCTTCCGTGTACTTAAAATCTTGAAACAACCACACTGAAAAAAATAATTTCTGAAACCAAGGAAACGCATTTACTTCAATGCTATTTCTTAGCATCAAGAAAATATTCCTTAAGGGCATGTGACACGCATAAATACCTACCTTATCGGCCTCACTTTTTCAATTTTCTGAATTTTTTTCTGAATCTAAGAACTTTTTTTCTAAATAAAATATCGGACTGAAATGATATTAGTTTTTTCTTCTTTCGTTAATTCTCGGGTATTGTTAAAGCATAGGTGAAATCCTAAGTGGGGATACAAGTTAGGTAGGTATTCCATCATTTCTTGTATCAGTTCCTTTTCTATTGGTGTAAATAGTGGGTCACTGAATATAAATCTTATCAATGTTAGTTTTTTGCTCATAGTTTCGTCGATAAACCAGCCTAGTGTCCGTAACCAATCCTCTTCATTATATTTTGGCATGTCTTCTTTGTTTATTGCTTTCCAGAGTTTTCGGACGGAGTTGGGTTTTGGTTTTAATTTTCCCTGCATTGGATTCAATCGACATGTCATAAAATCGTTGTAAAGTTCATTTTGTTGAGGTGTTTCGGATCCAGATGAATGATTGGGATCGTCCGTACTTTCTACTGATTCGCACATTCTTTTGACTGGGATTTCAATTTTTCCTTGTAGTATTTCGTCCTTAATGATAGTCGGACGCTGGTCTGCCCAAAATTTCAGTATCTGATAGCTCATCGACGGTAGTTAAATCTATTCTGTCTAGCGCTTGTTGTGGAATGTCGCTATTGTGGATTTGGAATAGTCTGGATAAGCAGTCTGCTACTTTGTTCTCCTTTCCTTTAGAATATTCTATTACGTACTTGTGTTCCTCTAGCCGTAATCGCCATCGTAAGAGTCGCGAGCTAGGGTCTTTCACATTATGTAACCAAATGAGTGCTTCGTGATCAGTTTGAATGTTCAACTTGTTTCCTAGCCAGTATTGACGTAACCTTTTCATTGCCTATACTATAGCTAAAAGTTCTTTTTCTGAAGTGCTGTAATTTTCTTCTGCTTTATTAAGAGTTCTGCTGATAAATAAGCAAGGATGTCCGGTCTGGGATAGCACTGCACCTAATCCTTGATTCTAGGCGTCGGTTGTGAAAGTGAATTTTTCTTTAAAATCGGGGAATCTCAATACTGGTGACGTTGTTAATGCGTTTTTTAATTTTTCAAAAGCTTCTTCACACTTTGGAGTCCAGTCAAAATTGTGTCCTTTTGAGTTAGCGTGGTGAGTGGTCTAGCTATAGATGAAAAGTTCTTTATAAACTTCCTTTAATATTCAGCTAACCCTAGGAATAATTGCACGTCTTTAGGTGTTTTCAAATGCTTGAATTCCTGAATTGCCTTGATCTTAATAGAGTTTGGCTTAACTCCTTCTGAGGTGACCAGGTGGCCTAGGTATTCTAGTTGTGGACGTAGGTACTCGCATTTTGATGGTTCTAGTTTCAAGTCTAACTGTTTTATTCTTTCCAGGACAGTCACTAAATTCTTGTTATTTTAATTGTTTTTCCGAATATTACAATATCGTCAATGTAAACGAAACATTCTTTCCCAATTAGTCCTATGAATGCAGTATCCATCATACGTTGGAAAGTAGCGGGTGCATTTTTTAGACCAAATGACATCCTATTATATTCAAAATGCCCTTGTATAGTAGAGAATGCTGTATATTTTTTGCGCTCTTCCTTCATGGGGATTTGGTGGAATCCTGCACTAAGTTCGAAGGCTGAGAAAAACTTTGCATTTCCTAACTGGTCGAGGATACCGTCTATTACTGGGAGAGGTTATGCATCCTGGTCGGTTTCTTTATTATTCTGACGATAATCTACTACCATTCTAAGCTTCCCTCCTTTTTTAGGGACTATCCATAGTGGGGAGTTAAAAGGTGATTGGGACTCTCTTATTATTTTTCAGGTTCAGGAAATTTTGAAGTTTTTCCAGTCTTTTGAAGTAGTTTAAAGGGGAATCACCCCCTTTTTCGGCAAGATCCACGTCTTGTGATCCTACAGATGTAATTCTGCTGAATTGGATTTCCTCTGGTATTTTGATTGGTTTCTGGGAATAGTTATAATATGGTATTTCTACCTTATTATTGTATATTGTGTATAGTCCATCAGGAATTTCTTTTTGACCAAATTTGTTTATAAAATAAACAAATAATATCGAATGACCAATCTTAATCACTAAATATTACCACTCATAGAATTTAACGGTACTAAGAAAGAAAAGCGATTACTTTCTGCCAAAAAACGCCTAAATTATGCATTTGTTTACATAATTTGTTTATAAAATAAACAAATTATACCATACAACAAGTTTTAATGATCAAACGTGATCCTCTTGATAAAATCAAGCAATTTCATCTCACAAATATACTTGGAAGCAAAATTTCCAATATGTTGACATTTTGTTAAAATAATTTCTTTATAACAATTAGATTCAATATGCTGTAAATTATTTACATTATTTGAATACTTCGTAATTCATTTTCGTCAAAAATAGGATTAATTAAGTTATTGATTTGAAGATAAAAAATAGTAATGAAAAAATGTCTCATTTTCGCTCCTTGTTCATTTATATAAAAAATAGAAAATAGCCAAAATTGAAACATAGAATCCATGGACGCTCTTGTGCAACTATCTCTGATCACTTCTGAGCAAAAAAATTGAAGATCGGTTGAGAATTGTAGGCTGTAGGTGATTCTGAATAGTAAATTCCCGATCCAGCCCACTGTGCGGTGGTTGTTAGCCTTTAGTTTTTAATTATATGTATCTATATCTATCGAGATGTGCATAGAGAGATTGAAGCCGGAGATTGGTGCCGGAGAGACCTATGCATACCTGGGCGTTTCAGAGAACCGCATTCAGGACGTGACAACTGTAAAGGGTACTATCCGAAGCAGATTCAAACGTCTCATCCGACAGATTTGGTCTTCCGAACTGTCGGCGAGGAACAAAGTATCTGCAACGAACATGCTTGCCGTCCTGGTAGTACCCTAGTCATTTAGAGTGGTTCCATGGACGAAAGGCGAACTTAGATCCCTCGATATCGGGTAACGAAAGGTTATGCACATGAACAAAAGCATGCACCTTAAGTCTTCTGTTCCGCGATCTAACATTTCACGCCGTCAAGGTGGTTACGAAATACTAAATCTTGAATGCCTTCAAAATAGGATTATTCTGAGTACAGCACATATAGTCGCAAATGGACGAGGCCCTCTTCTTAAAATGGTCGAGAAGCACGAAAACGTGGGCCCTGGATTACGAAAGCACAGGAGAAAAGCCTCCGTGAACAGCTTCTCGACAAGAGGATGCATGGCATCTTTCACAGAAATTACAAGGATCAGTCAATGTCGTATGAGCGAACGTTTGCTTTCCTTAAATCACCCGGATTCAAGTCGGGCATGAAATGTTTCATTTTTGGCGTGCCAAGACGGTGTCATTTCCACTTGTGCATACAGTAGCCAAATTTTGAGCGAAGACCTTCCCGATGATAGCTGCAGAGCGTGTCATGCACACCCCGAGCATCTAGGTTATATACTATCTACTTGTTCAGCTCATGTTGAAACGACCTACATCCAAAGGCACAATGCAGCACTAAGAGTGCTGTATTACCATCTCTGTCACTCTTACGGCATTAGCCCTAATTTCGCACTCGAGGCCAGACATAATTCTCTTTGACTTCGAGAAACGAGCCATGTTCATTATCAAATTTTCGGCTCTGGCTGACAAAAACATAATTGCCAAGGAGAATGAAAAAAAGAGAGATATAAAGATCTTCTAAGGAAGTTGCGACGGCTCTACCCGGAATATTCTGTTAAGCTAGTCGTCGTGATCATCGGTGCACTTTGAGTTGCCAAGGTTTCACTGGTTAATATCCTAAAAACCATCCCCGCCTGTCAACAAAATGCTAAGAAACTTGCGGGTGCAATTTTTCAGAATAGCACCCGCTTCCGGCGAGATCCCGCGGTTGTGCTAATGATAAACTTTTAAATATATATATATATCCTTTTGAATAGAACTGAAGGGCCTATGACAAAGCCACCGAACGCGTCCTCGGGTTGCGGATAGAGGGTCCCTGTTAAGTATGTTCTAATCCTGTTACAGAACCTGTTATTTTGTGTTCTAGAACTGTTACATCACAGTTATATAACAGTGTTCGCTGATTTATAATATATTGTAATGGTATATATTTAGATTTCACGCATATGGGGCATAATTTTTCAAGTGTACCCACCTCGAAAATGAAAGTTGTCCTATCGGGCAAAAAATTGGCCCAATTGTAGTCCTATCCACACAAAAAATTAATTAATTTTGATAATTATTTATGAAAGTGGAGGGGGTACCATTTTTGAGTTTTTTAAGCAAAGCCTTACTTTCAAACATTTGTATATTTTTTCTTATTGCTTTGAACTAAATTTCACTACAAATGTTTTTGATAGATTTTTCCACAAAATGTTTGATGGTCGTAACGATTTTCAAAAAAGTCCAAATTTGACCCTCATTTTTGAAAATCAAAAATAAATTTGACTTTTTTTTCAAATATCGACAATTTTTTTGTCTTCAAAATAGTTTTAAAAGAAAGCTGTGATTTTTTCCTATAAGACAACCAATTTTCAGAGTGGCAAATTAATTTTTCTTTGATTGATAGAACGATACGTAAACAAGATGCCATGATAGGGCAATATAGGGTAATATTATGTGTTTTTTTGTTCGATTTTTTGGCTATAGTTTCAACAGTTGTTTTCTTTACGGACTTCTTTAGCGGCTTCTTTTTTTTCCATCCGAGAAGATGTCGTGTTTCACAGAGGACGAAAACATTTTGAGTTGAGGTTTTCCAACTTGAGTGGAAATGAAAGTGTAGTACTGTAATGTAACTGTTATCGTAACAGCTTTGTCAAATCTGGCTTTCAGTGACTCGGTGGCTAAGGCACGATTTTCTTTGCTGCTGAAAAGAACTTCGGTTTCCTTACAGTTACTCTTTGCCTACTGAAACAAAACATGGGGAGTGATTATGTGATGTTTCGAAGGACATTGTAAGCTCGAACGTGCTGCTTGTCCCTTTATATTTGCTCCTATACCATCACATGCACCCTTACCATGAGATGTACCATGGAAGTGCCATTCAACTTGAATACCAAAATCTTTTTCATGGGCTTGGAGATTAGCAAAGATACTTTTATTTTTAAGATGTTCTCCTGCACTATCAGTGAAATAGTGGATTTTCTGTGGCCTGAAATGAGTATTCAAGTAATCTACTATTATCTTCTGTTACTCGTGCACAGCCACCGTGTCATGAGCTAAGTTATCAGATATGATTGCGATACTTACATGCTTGAGCTCCTCATCTTTTTTATAATAAATCACCCAGAGAATTTTGTAGATTGATCCTTATTCCAGTGGAATGATTAAGGTGCATTCTGAATTATGAACGCGTAATTTTTAGCGAAATCGAAGCAAATCAAAAACTTCCCAGGCAATAAATTTGCCTTCAGGTTTTTGGAAAAATATTGCTTCTTTGAAATAAAGTGATGAGTTTTTAATTTCAACAGCCCTTCACAGAAATCATCTAGGAATTCATCAGTATCTATTGAATCTGTCGGTCTGTAACCAAATTTCAAATCCCATTTCATTAATACAATGTTCATGAAAAGCTGTTGTGATGTTATCTTTCAAGTTTGCAGTACCTGGAAATTTTTCACACACTCCTAAATGACAGGAGCTTGAAGAGTTAGGACATACAATAGCATCCAGACAGTCGTGCTAATTTGTGAACAGCATGTCAGTATCCTCGGTTAAATGTTGAAGATCTATTTCATTCAACATCAACTTGATATTCTCATGATGCACGCAAACGCTTACATTATGAGTGCCACTGCTTCCTGCTGGAACGCAATGACGAGGTCTGAGTTTTGTGAATTTTGAGATACTGATCTTCGGGCCTGTTCTGATATAAATTGAGCATATAACTCGTTGGCATTACACAGTAGTAACCTTTTCTGAACATGTGAACGAGTTCCATCATCATTCTGGCATACTACTCTAGCTTCCTTCACGTCCATGCATTTTTTCATGCAAGCTCTCGTGTTTCTGTGGCTTCTTATGTCTCTTCGGATTAATGTCTCATTCGCAGATTCTAACCATTCAGTCAGTCGTTCATCTTTCATTCTTTCAAGACTTCGGAACCACCTAAACTGATTTCTTTCTCATATATGAACTCGTGTCTCCCCTGTACCACATTTTTTGAAGATTATATCGTTTCGGACTTTGTCCGTCAGTGTTTTCCCGCATATTGTGCGCAGAGGTTTCGTACCGAAGCGTAGAATTTACAAATAGTACAATGTACCATTTAGAAATGGTAAATTTTACTAGTTAGAAGAACCGCGTTTTATCACCTGACCTGCGCTGAAACCGAACGCGCATCTCCTTCAACGCTACGGACACAAAGAATTGCGAAGGAAAGAACAGTGGAATGGTGGAACAACAAGTGTCGTTTGTCGTATCTAAACAGGCGAAGAAGGTGACGCCGTTAATCGAGTGCCTAACTAGGATTGACGTCCAAGGTAAGTTCTTGGGGTTATTATTTAGCATTAGTTGACTACAGGGAGTACGTTCTTTCCCCTATCCTTCTGCGTTTCCCCGTTTTTCCAAAATTCCCTTTCTTTCACCTATTTTCGAAAAACTTTTTCTTTTTCTTCTTTTCCCTTTAAATATACGATATTTGAAACTACAATATTTGAATCATGCTCTACGACAGTGCATTAAACGCCACTTTCCATAAGGATTATTTTATACCTATATTCACATATTAGATGGCCCTTATGACAAGTGTCGCGCAACGCACTGTTGTAGAGCACGCTTCATTTTATTTAAGCAGGAAATTCTCTGAAATTAGGAAATGTACGTATTAGTTATCATATGTAATTAACTATTTTCTTTTTAATCTGAAAACTACAGACCATTAAAAATAAAAACTCTTCAAAAAAACTTGAAGCTAAAACATTTTAAAACATGTGTCGAGCAGTCTCAAACTTTATTTTCAAATCTTACCAATAGAAAATTCTAAATTTCATGGTATTTTACCGATTCCCAACTAAACTATACAGGATTTAAATGAAACTTCAAATGTAAAATATTTTTTCGCTGAAACTATACAAATTAAATATTTTTGTAATGTAAAATATTTTGGGCGATCAAACTTGAACTATTTTTAATTTGAGTGTAGGAGCATTGACAAGTGTAGGTTCAAACTTAAATTCAAAGTATTAATTATAGTAACGACGAAATGACAACTCTTGGAAAAAAATTTAATTATACTTATGAATGTCAAGATTTAATTATTATTGATGGAATTTTTGAAAAAGAAAATAATCTTGATTATGAGAACGATTTAGAAATTGTTTATTTAACACTTGTTTTTGTCAGACTTTTTTAGATCATTGTTACTGGATTTCTGACGATCTGATTATTTTCTACATGTCCATTAATTACGTGAGGATGAAATTTTAGACCCTTTCTCCCCCTATTGCAAGAATTCGTCAGATTGTTTACCCTCCTCCCCTACTTCTTACGAAATTTTCTGTATTTTTACACAGTATATCAAGAATATATCAATCATTTTTACCTTAAACGAGATTTTAAAAGTTCTCAAGGGATTTCAAAAAAATTTGAAAGATTTCCAATGATTAAAAAGGATTTCAAACGATTTCAAGGAATTTTAAGGTATTTCAAAGAATTACAAGCTTCTTACGGTATCATTTAGAACGATTTTAAAAGATTTTGACATATTAAAAAATTTCGAATACAATACCTTATAATCCCCGCTAACGAAAAGATATTGTTAAAATTCAGTATAAGTCTATCATGATTTTCCTATAATAAATTTCTTATCATTTTTTCGAGATTCTAGAAAAATCATAACAGAATATCATAAGAATTCAATATAGAAATCCGTGGATTTTAAGCGATTCCATCAGATTGGTGGGGGTAGCGCTCGAGCGAGAAATCGGAGAAGTGGCATTGCTCGGGGCGGCACTGCTCGGAGCTTGGACTGTAAATGTATGAATAAACAAAGTCCCGTTAAGTCAATCTTTCATTCCTTCTATTCTTTCAACTACCAAAATACCCATTATTAAAAAAAATTAGATTATTTACTATTAAAATAAAAGATCGTTCTATTGAAGCACAGGATCTAAACATTCATTTGTGATACCTTTGATTTAGTTCTGTTGCGTCTTTCAAAAATAGCATCACAAAGTAAAAAAAAATATTTTTTCAAAATCTTCCATTCAAAAATTAATGTTCACTCAAAATAGTGACATTTTTGCAAAATTTGGTTATCACTATTCGATTGTGCATACAATTTTACACATACAAGCACATCTACTTTCTGAATTATCTATAATTTTCAAGGAGATAACAAGCTTCTAAAACGGAAAATCCTGATTCGCACCAGGATGCCTATAGAGAGCACGTGAATAGAGTGTGCCTACCACGGGTTATAAAAACGAGTCAAAAATATTTAGCTGCAAGGTAAAAGTTTTGTTAAACAAAATGAACATTTTGCATTCTTAAGTTTAGCTCTTTGCCAAAGTTAGAAAAATTTTCCTGAATCATTGCAGGAATCGGCTTTGGCTTTCCAAAAATTTAGATTGCACTAGTAAATATATTTTATGAATTCTCAGAAATAATTTAATATTCAATCATGCACTTGATGTAGATTTGGAAAGTAGAATTTATTCTTCATTTATTGATTTTCCTAAAGTTTTGGGAACACTTTTCTAGATTTGGCAAAGAGTTGAAGTCAAAATTTCAAAATGCTAATTTTGCTTAAAAATGTTGTTGACTCTGAAGCTAAATATTTCTGGAATCGTTCATTAAAATAATTTCAACGTATGCAGCTTGGACGCGAAATTTGCTAATCTTTCCAATAATTCAATTTACAACGTTGTAGATTCAGTTACTGCACATATATTTATTTTTGAAGTGAAGCATGGATTTTCATACGGTCAAAGGAAATGTACCCAAACATTCTATTGGTAGTGTTGTAGGAAGAAAGAGAGAATGGATTGAAAGTGAAAAGGGAAAAGGATTAAGGAATTCAGAGAGTTCGCGTACCTAGGATTTTTATTCAAGAAAAATGAGAATTTAGGAGATCACTTCAAAGAAAGAGTTAAGAGCAGACATAGTAATGAAAAAGGCATGGTAAATTGGATAGAAAATATTTAAATAAGACTAAAAGAGAAGAATGAGAATGTTTCCGGCTGGTACTGAGTGTTCTGTATGTGTGTATGGTTAAAGAAATCGGGCAAGAAAATGCATTGAAGGGGAATGAAAATACAATAAGAGTTGATGGAAAGTGATTAAGAAGTTTTGAAGCAAGGAATAGAAAATAAAATAAGAGAAGGTAAATGTAATAAGAAATATAAATGGACAAGACTAGAAGAAATAGCAAAATATTTGGAGAGAGAAGGGAAAAGAGGATCGCAAAAAGTACACTGAGACCGCGACTTACCGGAGATTTCGGGCTTGGCCTCAATGGCCTTCACGGCAAATCGGGGATCTCCCGGATGATATCCGAACTGTTCTTCTTCTTGCTTGTGGCTTCTTATAGTGCCGAACTGTAAGCTGCGAATCTCCGCTGACCTTTAATGCGCCTCTCTCCCGCTTCTTTGGACCACCTCTTCCCCGAATGCAATGGTATATCGGTTTACGGTAAAGCGCGGTCTCAGTGTAATCACAAGTGAAATGGTTCAAGGAATAGGCCATGAAGAACGTACGAAAGGTGAGAGGAGAAAGATGTGCGAAGTGGAAGAATAAGTATTATAAACAAAAAATCTGCCCGCTTCGCATAAAAAGGAGAACTAATTTACTTAAGGTTCTATCGACCTTAAGGAACACATTCTCATCAAGACACTCGCGCTTCGGGGATCGTGGCCAGGATCGCCAAAATTATGTGACGGTCTAGTAATTTACACTCATTTAACTTGGATATGAGATACTTTAGTTTATACTACTGAGGCCCCGAGGGCCTTGTATAGGCGTCGTAGGCGAATTACCCTTAGCTAGAATCTAAGAGAGGGGAGAGTGGTGAAGTACAAGTATTACAGATCATGTACACATCTTGATTTAAAATTATCTCGTTGCAATATCCCAAATATTTGTCATTCTAGGTCAAAGAAGAACAACTTTTTGACTGCAAAATCGGTAAATTCCTGTAGATTCTCATAGTTGTAAATTCTTGTAATTTCACTTTTTTGTCAATCCTTGTAGCAAATTAAAATTACAATAAAATATAACAATGAACAAAAAAAGTGCAAAATTCGTCTCAAAAATAGAAAAAAAACTTGTACTTTCCTGTAATTTTGGTGGTAATTTATTGTATTTATTTGTATATTCCTCTAAAAATGGTTTTAGTTTTTTATACTTTTTTGTAAAAAATTTTCCATTGATGTTGTACGTAAAATTAAAATTGTTTTTATGACGTCAAACATTCAAATTAAAAAAATGTGAAATCTCGTAGCTTCCTGTGATATCTTGTAGATTTTCACAACAAAGTAAAAAAAAATGGTTGTGAAGAATTTTTGTATTGGCATTAGGGTCTTATGAATATATTTAATTAAAAACGTTCCTTTCATAAAAGTTAAATTCTCAAACGTTTCGACCATGGATAGGGGTCCTCCTCAGTGCCAGATATTAAAAAAAAAACAAAAAAAACATGCATGAACTTAGTGTTTCTACGTTGTGCAGCTCCTCTCTCTCCGTCAACATCTCGGTTTCTCCCTCCGCCTCTCTATCCTTTAACCTCTATCCTCTCTGTGTGGTCTTCCCGTTTCGTTGCAGAAGGTAAGGTGATTGCGGGTGAAGTAAAACACTCCGTAATCCTGCAATCACGATAGTCACATACTTCACAATCACGTTGAACAGAAGCACACACTTTTATAGTTCGAAAGGAAGTTAATAATTCCAAAACAAAGGCAATCAATGGTAAATTAAAAAACAAGTTTCTGAATAGTATAATGGGAAGTTAGTTTTTCGACGTAAAATTGGAGACATCCGCTCTGTTCAAAATCACGAAGAAAACTGAAAGAACATTCTCCGACGTACTACAGTTTAACGACTTCAGAAAATGGAAAGAAAGAAACTTTAATTTTTTAAGGGCTGCAGTAGCAAAACTGAATCGCAACATCGACTCCACAGCAAGGCACTCGTAGCCACCACGTGTTTCCAGATTTTTTTCCTCTTTACAACAGGCAAATATATTTTTGAAAGGTTTGCTACGTCGGTTCTCAAATGGGCCACATTAATATTACTAGCAATATGACACATTTCCATCACCAGACGTTTACGGTAGTGACATTCATAACGTCTGGTGATGGAAATGTGTCTTTTGACAAGGAGTCTGGCATGAATATTTTTAATTTGACATTTTCTTGGCTGCTTCAGTCAAAGGAAGCTGAGATGACGTTCGTTAAATATACTAGGGGTTGCTTCTGGGATTTGCTGAATATTATGATGGAGACAAGGATATGAATTAGAATCTGGGAAAGATATCTCAGGTAATTATTTTTAATTTTAACTTTTTTTGGCAGTTTTAGTAGAATGCAGCTGAAATAAAGTTTGTTCAATGTACTAGGGGTTGCTTGTGAGGATAGCTGAATATTACAGTGGATATGAGGATATAAACTAGAGCCTGGGAAAGGTATCTCAACTGATTATTTTTAATTTGAAATGTTATTGGCTGCTTTAGTTGATGGCACCTGAGACAAGGTTCGTTATTTGTACTAGAGTTGACTCTTTTGAATTACAGTCCAAACTCCGAGCAATGCCGTTTTCGGGGCTGTAGGGGAGTATAATTCCAAGAAGCCATAAACCACACAACAAATGATCAACAAGGTGTGGGGGGAGACACGAAGAGCAGGGGTTTCGGATTTGAAACGGCGACTATACTTTATGGATGCTACAGTGAAGGCAGCAGCCCTGTATGGAGCGGAGATTTGGGGTTGGTGCAGAAGAGAAGTTATTGAGAAGGTGTAAGGAAGATACGTGAAAGCAGGTCTGGAAGTGGCAAGGAATACACCGGATTATATTTGGAAGCTAGAGGCTGGAAGAAATAGCATTGAGTTAGAGACCCGGAGGAGAGCTGGCAAATTCCTGGTTAGGCTGAGTAAGCTGGAAGTAAACAGATGGCCTAGAAAGTGCTTACGAGAAGAATTGAGAAGTACAAAAAACAATATTCTATCTAATTGGGGTAAGGTATTGAAGGAGGCTCTCAATAAGACAGGAGACGGTAGGCTAAAAAACATGCTAAATGACGGACTTCCAGTAGAAGAGATTGAGAACGGGCTCGCTACAAAGCAGAATTATGGAAGAGCAGAAACTGCAAAAATGTTGGTCAAGGATTGACAAATCCAGCTTCTGTAGCTACTACCGAGAAATAAACCAAGACATGGAGTTAGCAGAATATTGAAAGAGAACAGACGTTAAGAATTGGCCAAAGGAATCCTGGGCTAGGTGGACATGTGGCCGCGTAGCAAAGGAAGAAAAAAAAAGGCTACGCTAATAATGATTGTAGGGCCTGCAGGAGCCAGCTAAAGACTTTGGAGCATGCAGTGAGCTGCGAAGTGATTTCTAGGAGATTCAAGACAACTGATAATGACTGTTGGAGAGAGTGGCGCGTAATGAGTCACCCGAGTCAGTGGAGAAGGAGGCTGCTATCAGGTCTGAAGGAAAGGCTGGAGAAATAGCTGTGCAGAGGACTATGTGAACTAGAAAAGATTCTGAAAAACTATGATAAATCTATATAAAGTGTGCATAGTATAATGTGAAATCTATAGTTGTACAGGAAATCGTAAGGCGGAGGTAGGTGTAAAACTGCTCTGTAGCACCAAAGATTCAATAAATCTAATCTAATCTAATCTACATAAATTCGTACAAGGAAAACTGACTTGATAAAGAAATGGTGACATAACATTGAAATATATCGAAAAATCACTGTTTTCAAAGTATCAAACTTCAATAAGTTTCCGCTAACTGGAGATATCATTTTAAAAATCTGGAAAAAAAATCATGGAGACTCATTTTGATATGTAGAAAAAGATTTTTACTAGCCATAATCGATATAAAAAAAAAATTTCTTTCCACCCTATTAGGCATCCTTGTATATATACATATACGCGATTTAGAAAAAAAGTCGATTATGTACATTTTAAATTTATTTTTCGTCAGAATCAGACAAATTTGCGAAAGTATTTCATCAATATGCGAGTATACGTTTAAAATACACAGTATACTGTCAATAAAAATGAATTTATATATTTAAATTTTTTTGCACTACCCTAATTTCCCACTGATATACTAAAAATTATTGTAGAGTATTTGATGACAATTCAACTTGAATGCAACCTAAAAGTTTTTCATTGATATAAATAAATACGGTAAAGTCTCCATCATTTCAAGACGCCATTATTTCAAGCCCCCCGTATACGCTTATTTCAAATTGCGCAGTTCCGTCAACTCCCACCACGGTTCCTGTACACTCTCCTCCACGTCTGTGACTAACCAATGAAAAAAGAGGCCCCAAGAGCGGGAAACCTTGAATTGAGTATTGTTTCACGGCGTTATCGGAATACGTTGCACGACGTTTTCGAGAAAATATTATAAACGCAAAAGTCATAAACGTACAAATAGAAATATTTCTCAAGTGTAGAATCTATTTTCTTAGTCATGTTCCATTCTTTTGTCGATTCACGAAATAAAATAAAATATCCTAAATGTCAGGTGAGTGGTACTCTAACCTCAAATTTCGGACAGTTGCTTGTATTGGGATGCAGTCCATGTAATTTCAGAGGGGGTTAGGAAGAGTCCATGAAGGTAGAAAAGTATCGAAATTCGATTGTCTAAAATCGATGGGTACCAGCATATCTGGTTGAGCTTACCAGAACATCTGGATAAGTTTACCAGAATATCTGGGCATGTTGACCAAAATGCTGTATTCTTAAGCTACTAGAAAACTGTCCAGTAAATATTTCTGGATACCCTTACCAGAAACTCTGGTTAAATTTACCTGAATTTCTGGTAACATTAACCAGAAAATTGCCAACCAGAAAATTCTGATACTTTCAACCAGAATTTATAGTAAGGGCATATTTAACACTAAATTCTAGTTGAATTAACCAGAATTCTGGTTGGTTCAACTAGAATTTTTTTTGAGTGAAGGGAAATCAATTATATGATGTAACAATCTTAAACATTTTGTTTACTCTGTTCACAAAATTGTTTGAAAAATGAGAGTATAATATTCTGACTTACTTTAACTGATATTTAATCGATGAGATTTGGGATAATAAAAAATGATCAGTGACTATATAGGAAAGCCAGAATCTAATGTATTTGCTAACCTATTTACACCTGTAGCAAATAATATGTTTTTTTACAAATAAAATGTATGAATCTTTATACTTTTTCTTACAGAATCAAGCGAATTTGAAGTGTTTCCACATGATGCATTTCAACATATTAATCTTGACCATTCTCATTCACAAGGCTATCGTGTGAGTGCATTTGCTTGGCCATGACCAAATTCATTCAATCCAGATAATCCTCTAAACAATTATAATAATTTGTCGCGACTAAGGTAAATGCACTAGTAATCGTCACTGCATTAGTTATCGTCAGACAACCCAATATTTTTTGTTTAACAAGACTCGCTCTTGCCGCGTGTGATAAAAAATGTGATTTTAGGTAAGTTCAAATATCCTTTTATTAAATCAGTTTAATTTTATCGTATTAATACTTGGTTGCGTACCTGACGATAACTAACGCATTTGTATAATTTGAATTTTAATCGTGAATAAAAATGGACTCCAATCAAATATCACGTGAAGTGATCAAAATTGAGTTTTTGTATATCTGCTTTAATCGCTTAAGCCCTTTGTGAAAATAAGAATTGTGTTTTAAATACAATTATAAGCATTTTTAATTTCCCATTGGGCTTAAGGTGACGATTACTAGTGCATTTACCTTAAGTGCACGAAGTTTAAAAATAGTCGGAGGTATGCGTTTTTCGGAAGTATATCCAAATTTTCAAACTAATAAATTGTTTACATTGATAACAATATTTAGTACCAATTAATCTGTTGTAAAAATTGTTTAAACATATATTTATTTTTAATTATTTCAACATTTAAAATTTAAAGCATCAACATTTTCGTAATTGATAAATTGTTTACATCGATAAAAATATTCACTAACAATTAATTTTTCGTACAAATTGTTTGATCAAGTAATTATTTTGAATTAAACATCTAAAATTATTAAGCATCAAAACTTTTCTAACTAATAAATTGTTTTTATCGATAACAGCATTACCAACAATTAATTTTTTATAAAAATTCTTTTGAAAAATAATTATTTTGAATTATTTAAACATTTAAAATCATGGAGGATCAAAAATTTTCTGAATGATAAATTGTTTTTACCTATGACAATATTTACTAGCAATTATTCTTTTATAAAAGTTGTTTAAACAGATATTTACTTTCAATTATTTAAACATTTCAAATTTGAAACGTCAACAATTTTCTAACTAATAAATTGCTTTTAACTGTAACCGCTATATTTCTATTCAAATTAATAAAAAATATTTCGAGTCACCTTCGGCGTTGTTGGCTTAATTTTTAAAATAAAGTGTAAGTTGGGCGCCAGATCTATTGAGATCAACAGGATTCAAATTTTTAATGAAATAAAATAAAAGATTGAAATAAAATATTAGGGATTCCAAAGGATTTTAGGGTATTTTAAGAGATTTCAAGGAATTTTTAATAGATTTGAATAATTGGAAGGGATTTCAAAGGATTTTAAAGATTTTAGGGTATTTTAAAAACTTTCAAGGAATTTGCAAGAGCTTTGACAGGTTTCAAAGGATTTCCAATATTGTAGGGTATTTTAAATGATTCTAAGGAAGTTGTAATATATTTGAATAATTTGAAGGGATTCCAAAGGATTTTAGGGTATTTTAAGAGATTTCAAGGAATTTTTAATAGATTTGAATAATTGGAAGGGATTCCAAAGGATTTTAAAGATTTTAGGGTATTTTAAAAACTTTCGAGGAATTTGCAAGAGCTTTGACAGGTTTTAAAGGATTTCCAATATTGCAGGGTATTTTAAATGATTCTAAGGAATTTTTAATAGATTTAAATAATTTGAAGGGATTTCAAAGGATTTTAAGGTATTTTTAAAAATTCCAAGGAATTTTCAAGATCTGCGAAAGGTTCCAAAGGATTTAAAAAGATTTCATAAGATTTGCAATAGTTTAGGGCATTTTAAAGGATTTCAAGGAATTATTAATAGATTTGAATAATTTGAAGGAATTCCAAAAGATTGTGAAGATTTTAGGATATTTTTAAAAATTCCAAGGCATTTTCAAAAGCTTCGAAAGGTTTCAAAGGATTTAAAAGATTTCATAGGATTCGTAATAGTTTAGGGCATATTAAAAGATTGCAAGGAATTTTGGATGGCTTTCAACAATTTGAAGGAATTCCAAAAGATTTTGAAGATTTCAGGATATTTTAAAAAATTCAAAGGAATTTTCAAAAGCTTTGAAAGTTTTCAAAGGATTTTGAGAGATTTGAAAGGATTTGCAAGATTTTAGGGCATTTTAAACGATTTCAACTAATTTTTAATAGATTTGAATAATTTGAAAGGATTCCAAAGGATTTTAAAGATTTAAAGATATTAAAAAAAATTCCAAGGAATTTTCAAGAGCTTTGAAAGGTTTCAAAGGATTAAAAAACATTTCAAAGGATTTCCAATATTTTAGAGTATTTTAAAAGATTTCAAGGAATTTTCAATAGATTTGAATAATTTGAAGAGATTCCAAAGGATTTTAAAGATTTTAGGGTATTTTAAAAAATGTCAAAGAATTTGCAAGAGCTTTGCAAGATTTCAAAGGATTTCCAATATTGTAGGGTATTTTAAAGGATTCTAAGGAATTTGTAATAGATTTGAATAATTTGAAGGGATTCCAAAGGATTTTAGGGTATTTTTAAAAATTCAAAGAATTTTTCAAGATCTTCGAAAGGTTACAAAGGATTTAAAAAGATTTCATAGGATTTGTAATAGTTCAGGGCATTTTAAAAGATTTCAAGAAATTTTTAATAGATTTGAATAATTGGAAGGGATTCCAAAGGAATTTAATGATTTTAGGGTATTTAAAAAAAATTTCGAGGAATTTTCAAGTGCTTTAAAAAGTTTCAAAGGACTTGAAATATTTTAGGCTATTTTAAACGATTCTAAGGATTTTTAAATAGATTTGAATAATTTGGAAGGATTCCAAAGGATTTTAAAGATTTGAGGGTATTTAAAAAAATTTCAAGGAATTTGCAAGAGCTTTGAAAGGTTTTAAAGGATTTCCAATATTGTAGGGTATTTTAAATGAATTTAAGGAATTTGTAACATATTTGAATAATTTGAAGGGATTCCAAAGGATTTTAGGGTATTTTTAAAAATTCCAAGAATTTTTCAAGATCTTCGAAAGGTTCCAAAGGATTTAAAAAGATTTCATAGGATTTGTAATAGTTCAGGGCATTTTAAAAGATTTCAAGGAATTTTTAATAGATTTGAATAATTTGAAGGGATTCCAAAGGAATTTAATGATTTTAGGGTATTTAAAAAAAAATTTCAAGGAATTTTCAAGTGCTTCAAAAAGTTTCAAAGGACTTAAAAACAATCGGAGATTTTTGTATCTGTCAAAAATAGCTTTTGCCTATTATTTCTTTCTATAGTACCAGCATAAAGAGATACAATTAAAAATAAAAAGGACATGCAATCATTGTTCTAGGTCACTAGATTTCATTTAAATATATATTTCGTAACTTTAAGGCCTTATTCAAATATACATGGAAAGAAACTATATATACTACACTCGTGTACCTTTTTTCATGATCCAACCTTTTTTACTAAAATTTGCACCGAATATATCAATAATATACAATGTATTTAGAGGTTAAATCAAGCCTACATACCACAATTACTTATATCGAAATCTCAGATTTTTTACAATATTCCTGCAACATGTTTCAGATAAAATACAGTGAACTGATTGTACAGTTCCTAGACCAAGATAAAACGCAACAGTGCTACTTTTCGACAGGAAAATTGACCATAGTTTCTAAATCGACAAACCCCCAAGGATCTTATCATTTGAAGCTTCGTTATACTTTAAGGTAATTTATGCTTTTATTGGGACGTGAAGCTTTCTCTCCAAATTTCTTGCCTCTGCCTGAAAATTTTATGATGGTTACTATACTATTCTGAAATGGGGTCTATTACTACCTGGATTACTTTTGAGATTTCTCAACTTTCAAACTTCGCTTCTGTCATTATATTCAATTTGAAGAAATATGGATTTTCAGATCGTTCAGTTGTAACTTTACGGAAAATCCCGTAATACCAAGTCAATGCCAGTATTAAAATAATATTCAATATAAAGTAATATGAAATTACATTAATAATAAGCAATATGATGATAGTAGTAAATAAAACTTCAGGTGAAAATAAGACAGCGATATTTTATCATTCTTAATTAAACAATTAATTGAAATTGACAGCACTTATTTCTTGAACTGAAAATTGAAATACTTTATGTTTGTTTAAACGTGTCTTTGTTTTGGTCAGAACCTTAACTATTTGAATCAAAATTAATTAAGTTTTTTGAAAATCCACTTTTTTTGTAGAATATTAATCTTCTTGGTTGAAAATAGATATTTTTGGTTAAACATGTAACTACTTGCTTCCAAGTAGAAGTACTTCGTTAAATATTTATGTGCTTGGTTAAAGATTCGTAAATGCAATTGACACTTTATCTGTGGTTGAAAATGTAACTTTTTTGTAGACCACTTTTTTCTCGGTTTAACTTAAAAGTTAATCTGTTGGGACAAAAATTTGACTATTTTGTTCAAAATTCAATTTTCTGTTGTTTGAAAGTTCATTTTTTCAATGGAAAATTTCATAATGTTTGTTTTGGTTGAAAATGTGTCCCTTATGTATTTGAAAATTCAATTATTTCCTATTCAAGTAATGGACATTAAATTTAAGTATTTTATTGAAAAATCGTGTGTTTTCAGTACGCAATTAATCTTCTTGGATGAATGTTCATGTTACTGTTTAAAAGTGCCACTATTGTGTTAAAAATTCATTTACTTTGTTGAAAATACAATACTTTTACTTTAAACGTTGGGAATTTATAGCTTGCCAGTTTTTATATTAAGATAGTGAAATTAAAAGAGACTTTCGAAGAATAAATAAAATTTACCATAATGTGCATGTAAAATTCGCATTACATTTCACATCTATACGTAAAATATGTAATGACATTTTTTTGACGTTAACGTGCAAAAAAAATTGATGTTTTTATCGAATGAAATTGCGTCTGCTCCAAATATTACTTGCAATAAGTCTAAAAAGGAAATACTAACCACAGCTTTTATTATGTAATTGAAAGTATTTTATTTTGTTTAAAGCATAATAAAAAAGTATTCTTCACGCTACATTTTTAACTTTTACAAAATATGAAACAAAAACTATCCTATTTCATTACGATTTCTCGGGATTTTTTCCAAATGTGTTCCATATGATTACCCCTCGCCATTTACCTTTCATCAGGAACCAAATACATGTAATGAAGTCTTGAGATATTTAATGATTATGTTTTTCAGGAATTCTTATGGAATGTTTTAAACTATCTGATTCTACAGTTTCATTTTTCATTATTTGTGTTTCATTTCTTAATTGATTTTAAATATTGTAGAGTCGAAATAATAACAAATGATAATTATTTTTAATTTATTAAATTAATCAACATTTTTACGGTATATTTAAATTTTATAAATTTTACTGTATACCTCTGATACTTACCTTTCTTTTCATGCTATTTTAGGCTCTAATCATAATTTTCGGGATTTCAAGGGAAAAAGCCAAAAGGTTATTAACTTGACCTCCGATGCTTCCTGAATATACAAAATTTTACAAAACCTTTAATGTTTGAAAATACTTATCTCAACATTACAAAATTTATTTTTTACCATTTTATTTTAATTGTAAAATAGTTGTCGTTGGAAATTAGTTGTAAATGAGTGTTATGTAAATTTAACAAAATTGATTTTATAAAGAAATATCGCATGAGTTCAAAAGGACAAAACAATTTTTCAAGGTAATTTCACTGTCGTGAAATTTCAAATAAAAACTGTACTCCGTATACATTAATTTAAAAAATGAAAAATATCATTACTTTTCATAAATATTCCTAAATTTTATTTAAATATAATACACATTGATTTTCATTTTAAAAAATACTGTAAAAAGTTGGTCATTTTTTTAATTTCACGACATTTTTGTACCATTTTTGACCTTAGAAAATATAGTTAAAGAATGAAATTATAAAAATATCTCCATTAGTTAGTGTTTGATTGAAAATTATTTTTTTGTTCGAAATTTTTATTTGACATATATGAATAGTTGAAAAATGTTGTGAAATTTTGTCAAGAATACTGTGAAAATTAAATTTATCTAACCTTAAAATAAGTCAACATAAAAAGTTAAAAAATAAATAGCTATTCGAAATTTTTATTTTGTATAAAAAAATATTTTTATAACAAAAATGATAATTTTGTTGAAATTTTCCCTTTTTCTTCACTAAAATTTTTTTTTAAATTAAAAATTTATTTATTTTGTTGAAAATTAATTCTTTTGAAGTTTGTTTCAACTGCTTTTGATGAAAAATTATAATTTTTACATTAAAATAACAATTATTACATTTGTCGTTGAAAATACAGCTTTTTCGATCGAAAATTCATCTTTTTTTCGGTTGAAAATTTGACTGTTTGGTTAAAACTTTTTATGTTGTGTAAATTTGGATTGATATACAGAAATATTTGAAAATATTTGAAATTTTTTTTAAGAATCTCACGAAAATTATATCCATATAAAATTAATAATAAATAAACATAAGAAATAAATTTTTATTTGAAATTTTTATTTTGTATACAAAAATATTTTTTGCCTCAAATTATAATTTTGTTGAAATTTTTCATTTTTCTTCACTAAAATTTTTTTTTTCAATGAAATCTATTTATTTTGTTAGAAATTCATTCTTTCAAAGTTAATTTTAACTGTTTTATTTTAAAATTGGAATTTTGTCTTTGAAATAGCAATTATTACATTTTCCGTTGAAAATTCATCTTTTTTCTTGTGAAAATTCGACTGTTTGGTTGAAACTTTTTTTTCTGTGGTAATTTTGATTGACATATAGAAATATTGAATTTCAACCGGGAAAAAGATGAATTCTCGACCAAAAAAGCTGAATTTTCAAAGAAAAATGTAATAATTGCTATTTCAATGAAAAAATTCTAATTTTTAATTAAAGCAGTTAAAACCAACTTCAAAGGAATTAATTTTCAACCAAAATAATAAATTTTCAAATCAAAGAAATTTTTTAGTGAAGAAAATAGGAAAATTTCAACAAAATTATAATTTTTGTTATAAAAATATTTTTTATAAAAATAAAAATTTCGAATAACTACTTATTTTTTAAGTTTTTAAGTTGGCTTACTTTAAGATATCTTTAGGACTTTTGAAAGTTTTAAAAACCAACATGTTTCGAACTGACTCGATTTATTCTTAAAATGTTGTAAAATCTTTAAAAATTAAACAAAAAATTGCCCTTAAATCTTCCAGATCTTTTTCGACATTTGTAGTAATCTTTTGAAATGTTTTGATATCTGTTTACATTTTCTTTACAAATTTATTCTTCAAGATTTTTAAAATTTCTTTTTTTTTTAAACTTCTTAAAAAGCTTCGAAATTTTTTCGAAATCTTAAAAAATGTACATTTTCTTTTTAATTTTTTGGAAATATTTTTAAATTTCAAATTTTTTTAACCATTTCCAAAACTTTTTAACCTTCTGAATGTCTTTTAGAATTATTTGAATTATTCCAAAATTTTTTTTTCAAGTTCTGAAAAATTACAAAAATTGTCTTCAAATCTTCCAGATTCTGTTATGAAAATTTTAGAAATCTTTTGAAAAATGAAATATTTTTTTTAAACATTCTATTGAAATTAATTTTTCAAAATAAATTTTCCCATGAATTTTAAGAAAAATGGTTTATTATCATGAAACCTTTTAAAATCCTTTAGAAGCTTCAAGATTTTTATTTCTAAATATTCAAAAATGTACATTTTTCAACTTTCTAAAAATCATTTTAATTTTTGTTTTTTTTTTGTAATCTTTAAATATCTCTTAAACTTACTCTATTTTTTTTTATAAAACTTTATAATGTTGTTCATGGAAAATTTTTGTTTTAAAATATCGTCCACATTATTTTGCCAAATTTTAGGAAATAATTTCAAATTTTTTTTAATCTGTCAATTTTCTCCTAAAATCTATTTTTCAAAATAAAAAATCAGATTACATTTTCTGAGAAATTTTAAGATTTTTTTTATTATCGTGAAAACTTTCAGAATATTTAAGAAGCTTCCAAATTTTTATTTACAAATATTCAAAAATGTACGTTTTTTGTGGATTAAAATTTTTTAAATAAATTCAACACATTCCTTTGAACTCTTGGAAATTGTAATGTATTTAAAATATTTGTAATCAAAAAATGAGGAAAACTTTAGCAATTAACAGATACTTTTCTACGGTATATTTCTTTAATGGAAAACATTAACTTTTGTATTTTAAAGTCGTGAAGACTTTTGTTCCATTGCTTATTATTATTAAATTATTGAATATATTATGTAGATAACATGAAAGATATTTCAACCAAAAAAGATTTTAATTTTAAATAAAAAATAGAAGAATTCATGCCAAAAAAGACAAATATTTTACAAAATAGTGACATTGTCAAGCAAAGAGATGAATTTTTGACTAAAATGATGAATATTTAGTAAAAAAATGAATTTTTAACAAAGTAGTTGAATCTTCGACCAAAAAAAATTAATTTTCAATCAGTTGCATTTTTAAACCGGAAACACAAATTTTCAACAAAATAGTGGAATCCTCAATAAAAACAGATTAATTTTAAATCGAAAAAGACGAATTTGCAAGCAAATAGTTCAAATTTTATCTTAAAAAAGATTTTTTAGTCATGAAAGAAAAAAAAATCACACAAATTATTATTTTTGTGGGATAAATAATTCAAAATACAAAATAAAAATCTCTACCATTTATTTTTAAAGCTTATTTGTTCATCTATTTTTAAAGGTAAATAAATATATAATTTTCTTAAGATTCTTGAGAAAATTCAAAATTTTTGCGAAGCTTCCAGATACGTTGAAAAAGTATAATTTTTTATTTTTCAGGTGTTTGAAACATTTGATGAAAAATTCGAGTCAGTTTGAAAGATTTTTAGGACTTTTAAAAGTTTGGAAAATAAATATTCCTTAAACTGATTCGAAATTTTCCTAAAATTTTGAAAAATCTTTCAAAATTAATAAAATTGCCCTTAAATCTTCCAGATATTTTCGAAATTTGTAGAAATATTTAGAAAGTATAATAATATTTTGAATATATATATATATATATATATATATATATTCTAATGAAGCACTACAATATTCCTTAGTTCTACTGTTGAGCAAACTCATTCATAATATTGTGATCATTTTTCCTTCATCTGGAGGAATGAAGATCAGTTCTACACTAGTTTTCACCTTCGCGGTCATCTATAATTCTATTGTTGAATATAATAACAATAATTATCCTTATCTAATAACTATATATCTTCTAATACAATTTTCAGGTTATAATAACAGTTTGTTGATTTAATCCGCATCCTATCCTATATAGCTATTTTTATTGCAAACTGTACTCGGATTTGACCGAAATAAGTATGAATTAAATCGAAAAGTACAGGTCCGGCTTTAATGGTCATAAACAATTCTAATGATTTAGTCTGCGTGAAAAAAGTTTGCATGGCTCACGTATGGCAATGAACTTAGAAATATCTGGCTGAAGCATGGGTCACGGCTGATTGGTAGCATAGCTCAAGCCTTGCTCTTGTCCGTCTCCCATGCTTAGGACACGCTCAACGCAAATGAATATTCTTAAGAACATCCAAATGTTAGAGAACTATAGCCGGTGTTGAAAATCAAAATCTGAAGTTTGCCAATAACCGATACATCTCTGAATTGTAAGTCCACTACCCGGGTGCACCGGAACGTTCACCAGGTCATTCAAGACGTCATCTACTGGAACTTAAAAAAACTTTAATTGTGTCGATAGCCAAAACATCTCCAAATGGTGAGTCGATGCAGGTGCCCCGTATCGTTAACCAGGTCTTTCCAGACGTCATCTACGAAAACTTTTTTAAAATTTACATTGCGCCAACAGCTAAAATAACTACTAATGGTGAGTCGACAACCCGGGTGCACCGGGTCGCGCAGCAGGCCAATTAGCACGTATTCGACTAGAAATTTTTTTAAATATAAATTGTGCCAAAAGCTAAAATAACTACCCGCGGTGAGTCGACGACCCGGCTGCACCGGGTGGCGCTCCTAGTCGATTGGCACGTATTCTACGAGAAGTTTTTAAAAATTTAAATTGTTCCAACAGACAAATAACTGCCAATGATGAGTTGATGCTCCGGGAGACCCAGGTCGTGGAACAGGCTGGTCAAGTCGTCATCTACAAGAACTTTTACAAAATTTAAATTTGGTCAGTAACCAAAACAAGTCCAAATGGTGAGTCGACGACCCGGGTGCACCAGATAGTTTCTAAAATTCCTTGAAAAATTAGTATCTCCCAATACTGACATATCCTCGCGTACCTGAGGTTCCGTTGAAGTGACTTCAACCCAATAGTGCATAAAAAACAAGAATGTTGTTCTTGGTTTTGTGTCTGAGACGCCTTAACACTACTTTTTGATAAGAAACAAAATCTTTGCCACATCCGTTTTTAAAAAAAAGACAAACATTTTTTATGTCAAAGAATCGAATCGCCCCTTTTTTCAGAAACGAAGCGAGATATGAAAAAAAGTTAACCATTCATTATTTATAATCCCACTTCGTTTTCTCGAAAAAACTCAGTTTATCGATGTCACTATAATTTTTTTTTTGTCTTATTTCTTTCACTCGATATAATTATTTCAAGTGGAAAAGCTGGGAATGTACTCATACTCACACTCTTATTAACACTTGACACTGTTTATGCTTAGCCGATAACATTTTTGAAATAAAATATATCTTCACAGAATTCGAATGATAATATTTACGATATCTGTTATAATTGTTTGAAATTAGGAATTGACTCAAAAAAGGCTCAAATAGAAAGTTCTCGTGAAATACGTGCTGAACTACCTGTTGAGCGATCCAGTGCACCTGGATTGTAGACTCACAGTTGGTAGTTATTTTGACTGTTGTCGCAATTTAGATTTTGAAAAAGTTCTCGTAGAATAAGTGCTAAACGACCTGGTGCGCGACCCGGTGCACCCGGATCGTCGACTCACCGCGGATAGTTTCATCTACGAGAACTTTAAAAAAATTGAAATTGTGTCGATAGCTAAAACAATTCCAAATGGTTAGTCGATGCTCCGGCTGCCCCAGATCGTGCACCAGGTCTTTCCAGACTTCGTCTACGAGAACTTTTTTAAAATTTAAATTCCGCCAATAGCTAAAATAACTACCAATAGTGAGTCAACGATCCTGGTGCAACAGGTCGCTCACCCGATTGTTCAGCACGTATTCTACGAGAACTCTTTTAAAATTCAAATTGTGCTAACATCCAAAATAACTTGGTAGTTCAGCAGGTATTCTACGAGAACTGTTTTAAAATTTGAATTGCGCCAACAACCAAAATAACTACCAATGGTGAGTAGATAATCCGGGTGCACCGTATCGCGCACCAGGTAGATTGGCACGTATTATATAAGAATTTTTCAAAAGTTTAATTTGTGCCAACATCCAAAATAGCTAACAGTGATGAGACGACGATCTAGGTGCACCGGGTCGCGCAGCAGGTAATTCAGCACGTATTCTACGAGAACATTTAAAAAATTTTAATTGTGTCAACAGTCAAAATAAGTACCAATAGTGAGTCGACAATCCGGGTGCACTAAATCGCGCATCAGGTAGATTAGATTCAGCCCAATGGTGCAAAATCCAAGAATGTTTTTCTTGATTTTGTGTCTGCGACGTCTTTAAACTATTTTTTGATAAAACCCAAAACCATTGCCGCAGCCATTTTTGAAAAGACAACAAAACATTTTTGATTTCAAAAAATCGAATAACCCCATTTTTCTCGAAAATAAATCAAGATATGAAATAAATTAACAGAGAACAATTATTCCCAGGATAACTTCCTATAAAAAGACCCTTTTATAATTTTTAATCTCACTCCGTTTCCTTGAAAAGACTTATTTCATCGCTTTCACTATACATTCTTCCTTATTTCTTTTACTCGATATAATTATCTTAAGTAAAAAAACTGGGAATGTACTGATACCCACAATTTTGCTAGCACTTAACACTTTCCATCCTAAGCTGATAACATTCATGAAATAAAAAGAAATATCTTCAGACATAAAAAGTTCTTGTTCAAGGCGTGCTAAACTATCTGGCGCGCGATCCGGTGCACCTCAATTGTCGACTTACCATTGGTATCTATTTCGGCTAATGACGAAATTTATATTTTGAAAAAGTTCTCGTAGAATACTTGCAAAACTACCCGATGCGCGATTTGGTGCACCCGGATCGTCAAGTCACCACTAGTAGTCATTTTAGATGCTAACACAGTTTAAATTTAAAAAAAGTTCTGGTAGAATACGTGCTGAACGACCTAGTGCGCGATCGGGTGCACCCTGATCGTCCACTTATCACTGGTAATTATTTTCGGTGTTGCTACAATTTGAATATCAAAAAAGTTCTCGTGGCATGCGTGCTGATCGACCTAGTGCGCGACCCGGTGCACCCGGATCGTCTACTCACCACTGGTAGTTATTTTTGATGCTAGTACAATTTAACTTTTAAAAAAGTTCTCGTAGAATACGTGCTAAACGACCTGAAGCGCGACCCGGTGCACCCGGATCGTCTACTCACCACTGGTAGTTATTTTGGATGTGGGCACAATTAAAATTTTTAAACATTTCTCGTAGAATACGTGCTTATCGACCTGCTGCGTGACCCTGTGCACCCGGGTATCGGTCTTACCATTTAGAGATGTGTCTTAAATTTTTATTGTTCTAAATATAAAACTCCTAATTCTAAAGAAATAAATGAAATTTTTTACTTTTTCATGCTAAAAAATGAAACTCTTAATAACTAAAGAAGTCAATTTAGATAAACACAGTAAGTAAAGCCTCAAATATATTTATGTCAAAAGTAGTAGATGTTCATACTGATAGACTATTGATAATAAGAACCTGATACACTTAGTTTCTATTGTAATTTAAATTGATTGTGACGTTTTCAATTAGTTGTTTACACTTCATTACGTTGAAAAAATCCAGTTGTTACCTTTAAAACTATCCAAAAAGTGCATTTGTTAACTAGGTTTTTTTGAAAAATCACAAATTTTAATTGGATGACTCAATCTGATAAGTGACCTTTTCGTATGATTTTTGGGCTAGTCCGCAGGAAGGAACTTGATTTATTTCATCATATATACCTGTTGTGGATGATTGTTTATAAAATTAGTTTATCAAAGAAAAAATTATTTATTATCGCTGATATATTCAATTAAAAACGGGTTTTGTTTATAAATTATTTAATATTTTGAACGAATCAATTGACGATTCACCGCCAATCCCCATGAATCCATTTTCACTGACTTATTTGTTTATAACAAATTCAATTAATTTTTAAACAACTGCTAAACTCTCAGATAATTTTTCTGGATATTTGCTTGATTGATTCTAGGTATTTTGAATTGAATCCGAGTATTTCTCAAAAACCGGTACTCCTCTAAAAAATGATTTTCTTTTTATGTTTATTGTTAAACAAAAAATAAATAAAGAAGTTTTTTTAAAATCGGCCGTGACAGATTTATGCGGAATTTATAGGGCTCCAATTTTCTTTTAACTTTCAAATCGATTGAGAAATCGCTTCTGAATATCAATTTGTCCAAAAAACATTTTTTTGCCCCACTTGCAGCAATACTCTGATAGATTTCTATTACTTTCGAAAATTTCAGCGAGAAAAATAAATAGGCGGAAAAGAAACATATGGGACGTTCGGTAATTTGCCACGTCATAAAATAACATTTGCATGTTAGCAAAACAAATAAATAAAATTTTAATCATCTAAAGTGGTACGCATATCGTTTATTAATGTCATTTCTTTCTAATGAATTCTCGTTATAATTGAGCATCAGCATATTTTACAAAAAAGCCCATTTACGAATCCAGATTATAAATTTAATTCTCGAATAAAATCTCTTCAGAGCTGTGATTTTTTTGTTTGTGGATAATTACTTACTAAATAAGAAGGCGGATGACATTTGTCGTCTCATCTTGAAATCTCAATAAATTGTAAGACAAACTTTTTTAAATTAAGATTTTTATTTTTTGAAAAAAACTCGTGATTTTGGAATTTGCAGAATGATAGTAGTTGATGTTACTTCGGCCTTATATAGAATTTGCGTAGACGGGACAAATAATAATTTTTTATATGAAAACAGAAAACAGTTTAATACTAAGACATGAAAAAAAAAAAGGTTTAACTTTGAGAACTGTCTACTATTAAGGAATTTTCTGTAAGAGCACATATGCAAGGCTTTGTGAAAATGCAGATAATTTTAAAAGCTTGGCATGTACAATAATTTAATATCTGAGAACAGAAAACAGTTTAGGACCCAAGAATGAAATAAAAATAAAAAGCTTTAACTTTGAGAGCGGTTTACTATTAAGAAATTCTATGTAAGACTACCCCACGTGTAGTATTATGAAATTTTCGTTTCAATTTTTATTTAAATTTTTTACCATCTGCTATTGCGCGCATCTGTTTGATCGTGCGCTTCGCGCTCAATAATGGGTTACCTCGCGCTTCACGCTCGCACATATTTAGACCTCGCGCTTTGCGCGCGGATATTTACTCATTGAACTTGGAATGCTTGAATGAAACTTGACCAAAAACATCTCTTTTAGATCCCAGAATTTATATGCTTCTTCATATTCTGAATTTTCTACGTAATTAAGTATAGTTAAAGATTAAGTGGCTCAAAGCTTTGCATGCTTTGAGCATGTTTATTTATTCTCTGAATTATCTTACAATAAAAAACTACAATCCTTTCTTCAGACACTCTTCCCTATCTCGCGTTGTTATGCTAAAAATAGGATTTTCGAATTCGTATTATATTTTATGGATAAAACAAAATATCTTACAAGTTTACTTTTAGATTTTTTACGCATCTCGCGTCTTTTGTTTAAAATATACTTTTTGTTGAAAATTTAATTATTTGGTTACAAATTAACTTTTTGTTGAAAATTCTTTTTGGGTTAAAAATTAATTTATTTTCGTAGAAATTTTATCTTTTTTGGTTGAAAATTCATCTTTTCCGGTTGAAAATCAAGTTTTTGTAGAAAATTTTCTTTTTGGGTAGAAAATTAACTTATTTTTGTAGAAATTTTATCTTTTTTGGTTAAATATTCAATTATTTAGTTGAAAATTCTTCTTTTTTGGTTGAAAAATAAGTTTTTGTAGAAAATTCTTCTTTTTGGGTTGACAATTCATCTATTTTCTTAGAAATTTAGCCTTTTTTAGTAGAAAATAAAATTATTTTGTTAAAAATTCAACTGTTTTGTTGAAAATTAGTTTTTTTGGGGATTGACAATTCACCTATTTTCGTAGAAATTGCATCTTTTTTGGTGGAAAATTTAATTATTTGGTTGAAAATTCAACTGTTATGTTGAAAATTCATCTATTTTCGTAGAAATTTCATCTATTTTAGTTAAAAGTTCAATTATTTGGTTGATAATTAACTTTCTGTAGAAAATTATTTTTTTTTGGGTCAACAATTCATCCATTTTCGTAGAAATGCACCTTTTTTGGTTGATAATTCAATTATTTGGTTTAAAATATACTTTTTGTTGAAAATTTAATTATTTGGTTACAAATTAACTTTTTGTTGAAAATTCTTTTTGGGTTGAAAATTAATTTATTTTCGTAGACATTTTATCTTTCTTGGTTGAAAATTCGATTTTTTGTTTTAAAATTCGTCTTTTTTGGTTGAAAATTAAGTTTTTGTAGAAAATTCTTTTCGGGTTGGAAATTCATCGATTTTCATAGAAATTGCATCTTTTTTGGTTAAAAACTAAATTATTTAGTTGAAAATTCTTCTTTTTAGGTTAAAAATTCATTTATTTTCGTAGAAATTGCATCTTTTCGGTTCAAAATTCAACTGTTTTTTTGAAAATTCGTTTTTAGGGTTGAAAATTCACATATTTTCGTAGAAATTGCATCGGTTTTAGTTGAAAATGAATTTTTTGTAAAAATTTCTTCTTTTTGGATTGAAAATTCATTTATTTTCGTAGAAATTGTACCTTTTTTTGGTTGAAAATTCAATTATTCAGTTAAAAATTCGACTGTTTTGTTGAAAATTCGTCTTTTTGGGTTGAAAATTCACCTGTTCTCGTAGAAACTGCATCTTTTTTGGTTGGAAATTCAATTATTTGTTCAAAAATGATCTTTTTGTAGAAAATTCTTCCTTTTGCGTTGAAAATTTATGTAATTAATCTATATAATTTATTATATTTAAATACGATTTAATTTTATAGCTTAAAAATGTATCTTTTTGAGTTAAAATTTCATCTTTTTGGATTGTAAATTCATCTATTTTCGTAGAAATTTCATCTTTTTCGGTTAAAAATACAATTATTTGGTGGAAAATTCATCTGTTTTGTTGAAAATTCGTCTTTTTCGTTTTAAAATTAACCTATTTTCGTAAAATTCGCATCCTTTTTTTTTGGTTGAAAATTTAGTTTTAATAGAAAATTTTTATTTCTGTGTTAAAAAATTCATCTGTTTTCATAGAAAATGCACCTTTTTTTATTGATAATTCAATAATTTGGTTGAAAATGAATTTTTGTTGATAATTAAATTATTTGTTAAAAAATTAACTTTTTGTTGACAATTAATCTTCTTGGGTTGACAAATCATTTATTTTCGTAGAAATTTTATCTTTTTTGGTTGAAAATTCATCTTTTTTGGTTGAAAAATAAGTTTTTGTAGAAAATTCTTCTTTTTGGGTTGACAATTCATCTACTTTCTTAGAAATTGAACCTTTTTTAGTAGAAAATCAAATTATTTTGTTAAAAATTCAACTGTTTTGTTGAAAATTAGTTTTTTTGGGGATTGACAATTCACCTATTTTATCTTAAATCTTTGTAATATATCTTAAATCTTTATGAAACAATAGCAGTCTTTGTGAAATCTTTAAAATCTATCTGAAATCTTTGTGAAATCTTTGAAATCTATCTGAAATTTTTGTGAAATAATAGAAATCTTTGTGAAATCTTTAAAATATATCTGAAATCTTTGTGAAATCTTTGAAATTTTCAAAATCTATCTTAAATCTTTGTGAAATAATAGCAGTCTTTCTGAAATATTTAAAATCTATCTGAAATCTTTGTGAAATATTTTAAATCTAGCTGAAATATTTGTGAAATAATAGAAGTCTTTGTGAAATCTTTGAAATCTTCGAAATCTATCTTGAATCTCTGTGAAATAATAGCATTCTTTGTGAAATCTTAAAAATCTATCTGAAATCTTTGAAATCTTTGAAATCCATCTTAAATCTTTGTGAAATCTTTGCCAATATGAATTTGATACCTGTATTTATTATTTATGTTCAATTTTTACATAGTGTAATATAATTATACTATGTCCAAACTGTACCATTAAATATTAAAAGTCCATGCCCCCCCCCCCCCCAGGAAAAAAAATACTTCGCCGCTTCTGCTGAAATGTATGTACTATCTTCAGCAAAAGGATTACATCGATCTAGTTAACTTTCGTGTTAATGTGCATAAATTACTGATCCAGGGATATAAAAAAAAAGTTGAGGGTCATAAAGTAAGTTACGAAAGCAGTTGTTTAGAAAAACACGGCTATAAAGCAACTAGCCTGGAGCAAGAAATGATCTTCCCTTGGTGTTCCTGGGGCGTAGAGCATCTTCCCACATACGTAGAAACCAACCATGAGGAACGTACTTACGAGAATCGAATCTAGTACCTACAAGCAGTATCCTCGTGCTCGAATAAAATTAAATCTGCATACTGCTAGGCTCTGCTATCGAGACGGTATTTCACGAATACAGTTAGAGATAGTGGTGGCGAGTACCAGGACCGTTGCTGTTGCCAAGAATGAATTGCACAAAAGAAAGGGATGTACAGACCCTGCCATTAGTGGTAGTCACTTCCGTTTTGATTTAGAGAAAAAAAATGACGTTTCCCGCTTTTTTTTTGGTCATGTTATTCAATTTTCTCGGTCAACTGAACCTAACATGTTCATACTTGCCGCTAAATAGTTTAAGAGACAGCGACACTGGACCTTGCGCGAGCGACACTGGACCTTGCGCATAAGACACTGGACCTTGCGCCGGCGACACCGGACCTTGCGCAAGAGACACTTGATCTTACGCCAGAGACACAGGACTATTCAGTCATCACGGATATTGATCAAAACTTCAGGAATGATAGGTTGCATGTAGGGTCATAATGAACCGCCATCCTGACCAAGCAAATCCTGAACCCACGTACCATAATTAACTATTAATTATTATATTTATTCGTGGCGGGGGGACTCAATCCTACATTCAAAAAAATTCATATTCGTCTTGACGCAAGTTCAATGACGAAACTAACCCCCTTTGCTCCCGGTAAACAGGGGTTGGGCTATCATTCATAATTTTTTCATCAATATCCGCAATGACGCGAATTCCAATGTCGCTGGCACTTAGAATAAAACGCGAACATTTATTTTAATTCATGACGTTCATTCTGAACATCCTTTAACTCAACAGAGCAAAAAAATTGAAAAATAAATAAGTCTTGAAAACGTTGCTGTTGTCAAGAATGCCAGTCAACTCAAAGTAAGATATTCATACTTCCCGCTAAATAGTCTAAGAGCCAGCATTACTGGACCTTGCGCAAGAGACACTGGACCTTGCGCCAGCAGTCATTCCTAATTTTGTCATCAATATACGCGATGACGCAAGGTCCAGTGTAGCTGGCTCTTAGACAAAAACGCAAACATTTATTTTAATTCATGACGTTCATTCTAAACATCCTTTAACACAACAGAGCAAAAAATTGAAAAATACGTCCGTTAGCATGTTCGCTATCATTCCCCAAATTTTTAAGGCAAAATCTTTATTATTGTAGGAAAAAAGCCGGGGGCACCTAACACTGCTAAAATCGATAATTTTCTAAGTATCAAATGCCCTCAAAGCATACGGAAGAGACTGTCACGCATTTTAAAGTAAGGTCATGTAATTTAAGAGTTATTTTGTTAGTTTTTCAGTTTTGACGCTTTGGATGGAACGTTATATGTACATGCCACACTTTATTGTCGATTTGCGACTCAAGAATTACTATTAACGACCCGTGGAGGCGAGATGGCACCTCTGTGACTATTCACAGCAATAATGTTGGTCAAACCCCTAACCATTTTCAACGTCTCGTGCGTGTGTGGAGGGGAGGAACCCCTGTGATTGGTCACAGAAATAATATTGGTCGAATTCCTTTCCAACGTCCCGTGGGGGGGGGGGCGGAAAGACACCCCTGTGAGTGGTTGCTGAAATAATTTTTCTCAAACTCCTACCCCTTTCCAACGTCTCTTGGGGGCGGTAAGGCACCCCTGTGACTGGTCACAGAAATACTGTTGGTCAAACTCATATTCCTCTTTAACGTTTCGGAGGGGGGGGGGAGGCACCCCTGTGACTGGTCGCAGAAATAATGTTGGTCAAACTCCTACCCCTTTTCAACGTCTCGTGGGGGCGGAAAGGCACCCCTGTGACTGGTCACAGAAATACTGTTGGTCAAACTCCTATTCCTTTCAAACGTTTCGAGGGGAGGGGCACCCCTGTGACTGGTCACAGGAATACTGTTGGTCAAACTCCTATTCCTTTCAAACGTTTCGAGGGAGGCGAAAAGGAACGCCCGTGACTTATCACAGAAAGAATGTTTTATATATATTATACACTATTCTTACAATTTAAACGAAATATCGATTGTTTGCCACACGTGATCTACAATTAATATTAAGTATTTTAGGCTGTGCGTCAACTAGCAAGATGGCCGATACCGAGAGTCAAACAATAACATCAGACACATGGAACGAAGCTTTATTTTAACAATCATTTTCATAAAATGTAATTTGTTACCATAAGCGTTACTTGATATTTTTCTATTTTTCAAAATCTGTTCAATCAAATGATAAAATTGCTAATTTTTCATTCTTATTATGAGAAATTTTCGTAATTTAAATGAATAATCAGTTATGTCTAACGACATTCCTATTCATACCGAAAATATTTGGTCTACGCTCGCCGTACTTTCATGAGAAAAAAATGCTAACAGATTATTTTTCTTTATAAAAAGACGGTTTTTATCAGTTTTGACCTTCAAAATTATATTTTCAGGTATTTGCATGACTGTATACGTAATTCTCTTTTATTTGGTATTTCGCTTTTCGTGAAAAACAGCCGGCAAACAGCTTCCTTGCCGGCAAAGTTGTTCATTGCCGGCGCCTGCAGTGTCGACTCCACCTTTTTAGAATTCCGCTAACAAAGAAAGTACCAAATTATAATGAAAAGTCTGTAGTAACATATTATTATATCTTACAATATACCAGTTTGATAGATTACGAAGGTTAGCACAGGTCGAAAATGGGTTATATATATATATATATATATATATATGACCTATGACAAAGCCACCGAACGCGTCCTCGGGTCGCGGATAGAGGGTCTCTGTACCAAGGGTTTCTGCTCAATATGGTTACAATAATTAATAAGCAGTCGCGGACAACAATGGGAACAACAATGATATCACCAAAATTAGTTGTAGTAAGTGCGGTTCAAAACAATTCAATCAATGCAATGTGATTGACCAGCATAATCTCGTTACTTTTAAGTGGACGGATCGAGTCAGGGACGACCTGATGGAGTGCTATGATACCAGTATGGTCCCAGAACGAAAAGGTTACATGGCGCGACTGCATGCTCTGTGGTGCGCGAAACACCCAGAGCTCTCGCATTTTTCGCATAAAAAAAAGATCATATTGTTGTTCTTTTGATGACTGGAGATACTGTTACCACTGAAGATGGGTAGGGACGGTAATGAAGGAAGAACATTAACATGTTCTTTTAGTGGCTAGAGGTATTATTCTAACTGAAGATTATTAAGGATTGTGAGGAAAAAAGAACATATTGATGTTCTTTCAATAACTAGATATATTGTTGCCAGTAAAAATGAGATGGTAAGAAAAATAGAACAGTTTGATCTTCATTTAGTAACTAAAAATAATGCCTCAGCTGAAGATGGTTAGAGATGATAAGGAAAATAGTACATGTTGATCTCCTTTTAGTAACTAGAAATATTGCTCCAACTAAAGATGGTTAGAAATGGTAAGGAAAAAAGAACATTGTGATGTTCACTCAGCGACAAGAGATATTGTTTCATGTGGAGATGGTTAGAGATGTAAGGAAAATAGAACATATTGATCTCCTTTTAGTAACTATAAATATTACTTTAATTGAAAATGGTTAGAGATGGTAAGAAAGAAAGAACATATTGATGTTCTTTCAATGAATAAAGATATTGTTATCAGTGAATATGGTCAGAGATGGTAAAGAAAAACGTACATATTGATGTTCTTTTAGTGACTAGAGATATTGTTGCAAGTGAAGATGATTAGAGATTGCAAGGAAAACAGGACATGTTGATGTCCTTTTAGTAGCTAGAAATATTTCTCCAACTGAAGATGGTCAGAGATGGTAAGGAAAAAAGATCATATTGGTGTTCTTTTAATGACTAGAGATATTGTTACCAATGAAGATTGTTAGAGATGGCAAGGAAAATAGCACACGTTATTGTTTTTTCAGTAATTTGAGATATTGTTTTAATTAAAGATGGTTAAAGATCGTAAGGCAAATAGGATATGTTGATCTACTTTTAGTATCTAAAGATATTGTTGCCAGTGAAGATGTTCAGAGATGGTAATGAAAAAAGAACATATTGATGTTCTTTGAATGACTGGATATATTGTTGCAAGTGAAGATGACTAGAGATTGCAAGGAAAATAGGACATGTTGATCTTCTTTTAGTATCTAGAGATATTTCTCCAACTGAAGATGGTCAGAGATGGTAAGGAAAAAAGATCATATTAGTATTCTTTTAATGACTAGAGATATTGTTACCACTGAAGATGGTTAGAGATGGTAATTAAAAAAGAACATCAACATGTTCTTTTAGTGATCAGAGGTATTATTCTAACTAAAGATTTTTAGGGATGGTAAGGAAAAAAAGAGCATATTGATGTTCTTTCAATAACTAGATATATTGTTGCCAGTAAAAGTGGTTAGAGATGGTAAGTAAAATAGAACGTGTTGATCTCTTCTTAGTAAGTGGAAATAATTCTCCATCTAAAGATGGTTAGAGATGGTAAAGGAAAAAGGACATATTGATGTTCTTTCAGTGAATAGAGATATTGTTGCAAATATAGATGGTAAGAAATGGTTAGAAAAATCGAACAGTTTGATCTCCGTTTAGTAAATAAAAATAATGCTCCAACTGAAGATGGTTAGAGATGACAAGGAAAAAAGAACATATTGATGTTCTTTTAATGACTAGAGATATTGTAACCACTGAAGATGGTTAGAGATGGCGACCAATATAGGATACGTTGATGTTTTTTTAGTGACTTGAGTTATCGTTTCAGCTGAAGATGGTTAGAGATCAAAAGGAAAAAAGAACGTATGTATTTATGTTCTTTTAGTGACTAGAGATATTGTTGCAAGTGAAGATGGTTAGAGGTGCTAAGGAAAATAGTACATGTTGATCTCCTTCTAGTAACTAGAAACATTGCTCCAACTGAAGATAGTTAGAGATGGTAAGAAAAAAAGAACATTTTGATGTTCTTTCAGCGACAAGAGATATTGTTTCATGTGGAGATGGTTAGAGATGTAAGGAAAATAGAACATATTGATCTCCTTTTGGGGAGGACGGAAAGCCAAATCGGATTGGTATTATATCCATTGTCCCTATTGATGTTATTAGGGTGTTTTAAGATTTCTATTGCTTCTCCATGTTTTCTTGAAAAAATATTGTACGTTTTTGCGATGACGGTTGTTTTGTCAAATAAAATGCTATGTCCGATTTCAATATGATGCTTAGCTAGTGCTGATTGCGTGAAATGTTTCAGCCTGACTTTACTCTCATGTTCCTTCACCTCACCGCCCTCCCGGTTTCTCGAATATAGACTTTACCACAAGAACAAGGAATTTTATATACTCCCGGATCACTGAGAGGTGCCTTTTTATCTGGAGGGTTGTTTAGAGGTTGTCCTATTTCGCAGGTGGTTCAAATATGGTTTGGATGTTGTGCCTGTTGAGAATTCTTCCTATTCATTCTGTGATACATTTAATGTAGGGTAGGATGGTGGTCGTTCTTCTCTCTCTTTCTTTAGTGGGTTGTGTTGACTTTTTTATTTTGCGTGTATTTTCCTATTGCTTTCTAAATTTGTGTGTTTGTGTGATCGTTTTGTATTACGATTTGCTCAACCTTTTGTAATTCCTCTTCTAAGTTATCTTTATGACATCTCTGTATGTAAGGGAATTGATGATTGCTTGCTTTTGAGATGGGTGGTGGTGGGAGAAGGCATGTAGGTATCTGTTTGTATGGATAGGTTTTCTGTAAAATTCATGTCCAAATGTGTTATCAGATCATTTGTAATATAGTACGTACAAGAAAGGCAATTTTCAGTTTTGTTCAATTTTCTATGGTGAACTTGATATCAGGGTGTAATTGATTGATGAAATCGAAGAACTTGTGCAGTTCGTCTAGTCCATGTCTCTAGATGACAAAAGTGTTGTCAACGTAATGGCACCAAAATTCCGGTTTGAGCTTGGATTTGTTAAAGATTTTAATTTCTAGATTTTTCATAAAGATGTTGGCTATTACAGGTGAGATTGGAGATCTTACTGCTGCTCCTGAAGTTTGTTCATAGAATTCGTTATTGGTTATTGCAACAGAATCAAGTATTATTAAGACAGTGTCCTATCAAGAGTATGTAATCGGAAGGAAAGTTGGCAAAGGATTTAATAATATCGATTGTTTCAGAGATTGGTACTTTCGTAAAGAGGGATTCTACGTCGAAACTCATTAGGATGTCTTGGGGTTGAATGTGGATCTGTTGTATCTTTCTGATGAAGTCAAGAGAGTTTCAAACGTGCGTGATAGAGTTTCCTATAAAAAGATTCAGTTCTTTGGCAAGGAAGCGTGCTAGGTTGTAAGTTGGAGAGTTTATTGCGCTGACGATCGGTCTGAGTGAAATGTTCTTTTTGTGAATTCTCAAGAGTCCGTAAAGTCTTGGAAAGGTGGGATTAGTAGGTATTGATTTAGCTATTGTTTCGCTGTCAAGTTAAGAGTCTTTCAGGAGGGTTTTTGTTTTGCTGACTATTGTTTTTGTGGGGTCTTTTGCAAGTTTTTCATATGTATCGTCAGTTAGAAAGTCCATGATTTTGTTGTTATAGTCCTCTCCATTCATTATTACCGTTGTGATGCCCTTGTCTGCGGGTAATATTATGGCATCTTCATTCTGGTTGAGTTGTTTAATTGCTGCTTTTTCTTGTTTTGTTAGGTTTGAGGAGGAAAGTTGGGCTTGACGTAAGATGTTGTCCGTCCTACGTTGTATGTCCTTGGCTTTTTGGGGTGGAAGGCTATTTATTGTGAATTCCAAATTACTGATGATTTCTTCTTTGGGATTTTGGAGGAAGCTACTGCAAAGGTATATCCTTGAGATAAGGCTGAAATCATTTAATTGCTGAGAGGATGGTTAGAGATTCATTTTACTGTGACAGTTAATGGTGCGTGCCTTACTGGAAGTAATTTGTCAAATTTTATTTTTTGTTTTTGAGTAAAAAGATCTTCAATCCGTTGGGATTGGTATATTACAGTAATTTTGAGAAACGTGCCTCTTGAAGGTTCAACAGCTTAAATTGTAAATTTCATCCTAAGTTTCAGACCTAACTTAAATATTTATATAGGCGGCTTTACAGGCAGATGTTTCGAAGACTAATTATAAATTCTATTTCAACTATTTTGAAGAAGAAGTATACAAAATATTGTTGCGAAGGAACATAATTTATTGTTTAATTTGCTGTTGACATTGTAACAAAAATAAAGTTAGTAAGCGATAATGTTTCCTGCAAGTTCTTCCAACCGCACAGGACTGATTCTGCAAACAAACAAAATAAAATTAGCTGTGAATTCAATGACGTATGTTCCCACTTTCTTTTGTATTAGGCTATTTCACAAGCACTCAATGAAAGCTCTTTTGTTAGTTATGTGTTATTTTAAAGTTATGGCCAAATGAATTATACTAAAAAATCGACCGAAAAACTTCTTAGTAGAGGTTAGGTAAAACTTCAAAAGTGAAAAAATATCAAGACGGCAAAAAATCTAAGTTGAAAGCTTTTTTATAAAATTCTCATTATAACAAAAATGCAAATATGTCAGCGCATCCAACAATTTTTTATTCGTGAAACAGGACTACACTTCTCTTTATTTCACATCTGTTACTCTTTGAAAGTTTCTAAGCTCTACGTAACCTTTGGAAAACATCTCTGTCGATTCTTTAATATAATTTATTTCATCAAAACTTGCAAATAGTGATTATAAAATAACCTAATTTATAATTGTATGGTGCTCATTTTATGAGCACCTTGCTGCTTCATTGTGATTGATTAGTAAGCATGAGACCAATGAACATTCCGCAAATTCTATTTTATTTATACTTTTCTTACCTAAAATTATTTGACGGAATAGCAATTGGCTATAATTTTTAATTATCCTAATTGTCAATTTACCTTATTTGTATCTTCCCCCGAATAAGTACATAACCTAAAATTCATTATACAAAGTGGCATCTGCCATAATCCCTATGACATCAGAACTGCATGTAAAAGTCTTTCTTAAATGGCATCCGGCATTCTGATTGGCTAAATAATGTCGCGAAATTCGTATGCAGTTTCGATGATATGGGAATTATGACAGATAGCGTTTCATTTAAATCAATTTTAGGTAACGGGCTTATTTGAAAGAATCATAATAATTTCAAATAGTAATTACGAGAAATGAAACTTACGCAAAATAGTAATTCGGTATTACATCAATTATGTCAAATCATGACGCAGTAGAATGAAAATTGCATCAAATGATAATTCGGAAGAATAAAAATTATAGAATTTGGCAATTTAAATATTCAAAAATTATAGTAAATTGGCATTTAGTTCAATGATTTTAGATCAAATAAATATTAGGGAACGTAGAAGATAGATAATATTCATGCGCCTCCCTCAGCAAGCATATTAATATTAGAGGTCCAACCATTCATCTCGAAGTAAGAAATGTTTACTATTCTTTTACATTAACTACACCGGCACACAAAAAAAGTGGACTGCCCGGCGGACTACATCGGCATATCCATATGTTTTTGGGGTCGCTGAATCTGAATTCGGGTCCAAATACCCAAGTTAGCTCGTATTTTTCCAAAAAACGCAAAAATAGACACAAAATCGACGAAAATAGCGATTTTTCTTGCATGTTTTTACAAAAAAACAAAGTATTTTCAGGCCCGGTGGACTTAACCAGCATATATAAATGTTTTTAGAGTCGCTGATTCCGAATCCATGGTTCAAATAACCCAGTTGACTCATATTTTTTCGAAAAATGCAAAAATAGACGTGAAATCGACGAAAACATCGATTTTTCCTGTATATTTTTTCAAAAAAAAAAAAAATGTCTTCATGCCCGGCAAACTAAACAAGCATATCTATATGTTTTTGGGGTCGTTGAATCCGAAACCGGGGACCAAATAACCCAGTTGGCTCATATTCAGTTCAACCTACTTTCTTTAGAAAATTTCATAAGTCAATCATAGGAAAAACTCCATGACCACGTGTTTCATTAAATGTTCTTAAGGACCTTACTTACATATGTCTCGAAATACTTATTCAAAATCTAAGATATTCTAAAAAACACTCAATTCAGAATCTTGCAAATGACTCAAATCAACTTGGAAAGATGCGCAAGTTTAAAAATTTAATTCGATAATTTTTAATAAACTGATTTATTTATCTAAATTTTAACCGAGCCCTCTCAAATTCTGAATACTATGACTTCTAAGAATGAAGCAATACCTAACTGATTTCCATTTGCCTTTAAATGTCCAAATCTGTAATTTGCTTAGAAAATCAACAAATAGTATTGAATTGTAAACCGTCGTCACTAAAAACCAGTAGGGTACCACAATGTTGAGAGAATAAGGAGAACAAACCAATTATTTCTACCTGTAAAAATCTTTTGCTCCCAGGACGGGCTATCGTTTGGCTGAAACCAGCCCTGTGTGTGGTCTGTGTATTTCGGTTAGTTTACGCAGCAGCTTTTCCTATAATTGGTTTATGAAATCTTGTAAAGAAAATATGTTGAACTGAGAAGGTTCAAATTGTACATATTATAAAATAATTTATGATGTATTTTGCCGCACCACAATATTGCGTTACCCTAATTCGCTAGTATTGAACTTTTTTTGTCGAATCCCAAACAGTGAAATCCTTATCATTTATTGCATGTAAATTTTGTTTCGGAATTTGACTATGTAAAATTATTATAGAAAGATTGTTCTGAATGTTATGCATACCAAAACTGTTGAACCCCGTCTTTCAATTTCTGATATTTCGAGTTTTGCTGAGTATTTTTGTAGAAATATTTTGTGAGTCATTTTTGCGGAGAATTCTTGCTGTTGAAGTATTCTGAGGGTAATTGAGTTGATGATTTTTGTAATGAAATAATGAAATATGGTGCTGAAGTTGAATGCTGCTCAAATAAAATTGAGTTGGAAACAGTAGCATTACACGATTAAGAAAAGAAAAAGATTGTTTCACCTTGAAATGTTCACAGTGAGCATTTGTTAAAAAAATTAAAAATAATATCAAACGACTAATATTGCTCGATAGACACTGGGAATTTGTTTATATAATTTACTCATAGAATAAGGATAAATTACTGAATGAAAATTTTGTATCGATACAAAAATCGTGTAACATTTTAAGGAGAATTAAGAGAAGAACCTTTGTTCCAAGTGAAACAATATTCAGCAAATCGTAGTAGAACGTAGAATCGGTAACATGAAATACAAGTAAAAAAACCTTGTTCTTACTTATATTATATTCGAACCGTATTATCAACAAGTAGTAAAATATTGCAGTCTCTAAGATCTGTGAAGTGGTATGATTAAATACATATTTCAGAGGCATCGTCTGATATCCATAAAATGAATGAAGGAAGTGATCTAGGGCTAGAAAGGACACTTAAATGATGAAATCGTCATGGATGATCCTGATCTAATGGTTAACGGTTATTTTGCAAGTAAATTCTTTAAATTAAATAGGCCATTCATATTTGTTTTCAAAATGGAAATTATAATAAAGTTTTAAATTTGAGATAGAAATATCTTTTTCTGAATTCAATGACGCAATTTTGAGGATTCTACATAATAGTAATTTCGGATTTTCAAATGTATATTCCATAAATAAATTCAGACATGAACTTTCACTTTTTTTCAATCAATTTCTCTTAAACTAAAATACACAGATCGCAAGATAACCTATGAACACGTGTGCTAAACTCAGCAAAATCACCGATTTGAAACTGGGATAGATATTTTCTATATCTATAATCAAACACGTCATATATATATATATATATACGCCCATTCCGCAGTGGCTGGTGTTAGGACGCACTATACTCCTACCGAAAAAAGGCGACTTGTCCAACCCAGAGAACTTTAATTTTGGTAAGAACACTTTTATCCCTAAAATGCACAGGAAAGCACCAATCCACTGCCATGTGATATTTTGCACCTTTTACCAAGAAAACTTCAGTGTTCCGGGATAAAATTCTGTTCACAAAACCTTACCCCTTATTATGCACCTCTAAATGAAGTATTTAAGAGAAAAAAATGACTCCTTTAAAAATTACCGGATAAAAGTACCAGAAGACTGGACTATGTACCATGAATGCGCGTTACGTGCAGCATGAATTAAAGGTTTGGTTACAACGAAGTTTTCAACCTTACCACCACTTGCTTTCATCTCAGCGTAAATTAATCTTTTTGCGATCAAAGATTTGTCTGTTTGGTTTTCAACTAAAATTTTTTTATTCACAGAAAACCCTCTTTCAAGTGCCGCATTACCATGAGAAAGAATCGATACGCTTTTGATGAAATGGAACAGGTTAGCATACTTCTCTGGGCCATAAAGCGTAATTAATTCAGTTCAAAAATGATCTACGCGAATTCTTGACCTAGAAAAATCTTTCAATTTTTGTACAGTACCTGTTCGCGAGCATAGATCTTTAAAATTCCAATCTACCTTGTCGGCTAGTTTCCCCGAGATCAATTCATTTTATATTTATATATCAATAAGATTTCATAATAAAAATAAGAAATTCAAGGTACTTATACTCGAATGAAGGATTTAAAAAAATTACAAATACAAAAGTCAATAAGAATTAGTTAAATTGTCTTTAATTTGATATAAATTAGTGTTAAAAATGTCTTCTTTAACACTTTATAAATTTGATTTTTTACGACATTTTTTTAAGTTCAGCCTGACAGGAACCAGGGAAAAAAAAAAAATTCTTAATACGTTAGTGATATTCTACGAAAATTTATATTTAAAATTAATTAAGGGACATTTAAAAAAGTTAATTATTTTCGGGAGTTATTCATAATTTCCAAAAAATTAAAAAAAAAATTATTTTATGTATTATCTGCAAAACGAGCAAACTTAGATAATCGATGAAAACTGTTGAAAAAAAATCTGATTGGATTAATTTTTGTTGAAAACTGAAATATAATAAACAAATTAATGAATGAAACAAAATTGGATTCGATTAGACCTTTTTTTCAGCTGTTTTCGTCGATTATTATCTAAGTTTGCGCGTTTTACAGATACAGTGAAATATAATTAAGATTTTCAGTTTACGTTCATTTTGTTAGACCTAGCAAAGAAAGTACTTTTTACTTACCAAAGTGATCTATCCATTCACATTTTTTTAAACTTTCAAGTTGACTACTCCACAGACACAAACGTGTACGCGGTTTGTAAAAAATGTATGCAAGGAATGGCTGACGCACGTGTTGCATTTGTTTTTAGAAATGACTGGAAACGACTACGGCCCAGAGTTTCCAGATTCCCACCATACAAAGTCGCGAGTAGATAGGGTTGTAAAGTTTTATGAAACTTTGACCAAATTAAAAGTTTCATGAAACTTTGGAAACGTTTCGAAGTTTCCAAAGTTTCAAACATTAGGGCGGGAAAATTCAAAATATAAAAAATACTATCAGGTATTAAATATAAACATTTTATAGTATCCTTTGGATTTCGAAGCAAATCGTTTCAACTAATTTAAATAAATAAATCGCGTGTTAATTGTTAGTAACATGTAATTTTTGCAGAATTTTATTTAACAAATTTGAAGATTGATTTCAATAAAATGAAAACAAATGTCGTATTTAATACATATTTTGTTTTCAGAATGTTTCATTTTTAAAATGATTTCATTGAAAATGTAGAAACATCGAATGGAAATGAATAGAATAACATCCTGCTATTTCATGAAACTATCAAGTTTACTTTTATAAATTGTTTTTTTTTCAAAAACATGCTTTAATTTTTATCAGTGCTATATCTCTTAATATTTTAAATAAATATTTGATATAGAAATACATTGAACTGCAATGTTCACGAAATGTCGGCAAGTTTCGTAGTTTTGCACACGATTGAAACCCGAAAAAGCTTTAAATTTTAATTTATCACAATGAATCATCGTGAAAGTATTAAATCTAGTTTCAAATTAATAATTAGATTAGACTATTTCACTATTTTTGCAGACTTTTATCATTTTATAGCGGCGAAGAAATGAAGTAGCGGATTGGAACTCGTGAGAAAACTTTTTTTTCTGGGGGGATTTGTGGGTTAACTCCAGGTTGTTTTCTTTGGGGGAAATTTTGATGTTCGTGAAGTTAGCACTCCAAAAATTAAATATTCAATTTTTGTTTCATGGAATCGTTTGGTCATCTTTGGAAACCAAATTTTGTCGTTTGGACGGCAAAACTCAAAAATATATTGAGTTTTTAAAATTGAAGCCCTAACTTCACGCTGCGGAATTTTTTTTTTTTCAAAAATTCTTTTACCGATCGTTTGGATGTCCTTTGGTCGCGTTTGGAAGCTCACTTTTGACGTTTGGACATTAGCACCCTACTCGCTAGCGGCGCCTTCTCAGGTGGTAGTGACCTTCTCTGGTCAGCCCTCTTCTTAAATATAATATGATGTGTCACACATCCTGACAAGAAGATTTGTCAAAAAATCCAATTTTTAGAAGACATGCATGATTTCAGCTCTTTTTCATTCCTACGAAGCGCGGCTAAAGTTTCACTTTTCAGGAGTAAAGTGACTTCATACGCAAATGATTTATACATCTGGGAGCACGCATTTTCAATTAATCGACCCCAAACTCACAAAAATATTTGTTTGAATCAAACAACAAAATTTATTTGAATTCATATCAATGAAAGAAACAAATTTTTTGCTTCAATTGAAAAAAGGTTTATTTAATTTTAAGAAAGGGTAAATATTTGCCTTATTGATTGAAACAAATAATTTGTTTAGTATAATTCATTTGATTTAAACAAAAAATTGGCTTTTATCAATCAATGCATTTACTTAAAATTTATTTATTTCAATTCATAAAAATATTTATTTGATTCAAACAAAAAAAAACAATGCAAAGCAGTGCTACAAAATGCCGCTAGGCGTGCTAAGGCGCTGCCGGCAGGTTTCCCTCCGGTACGAACCTAAAATCTAAATTGAATTATTCTTTGATTGATTTGATTGCATTGTTATTTTTTTCAGTGTTGTGTATTTCTAACGGTTCTGATGTACTGGAAAACTTAGAATTAATTGACAAATGGACGCAATATCTCTAGTGTTGGAAATACTTGAATAATGGGTCTTCACATTTTTGATATAATTGAAGATTTCGCAGGTAAGTAAGTTTTTTTCTTTTCTAACCTTCTTTCTTCATGAAGATGATTCATGAAATCGATCATGTTTTTTACCCGTTGTCATTATCGGTGTATACACGAAAAAAAAGTTCATTAAACTTTCTTGAACTATTTCAAGAGTCTGGGATGAGAGCGAACCTTGAACAATTTTTCTATATTCTGTATAACTTTAAGGATTTAATGTAGAACAAATCTGGAATAACTCTACAAGAGTTCTGTAAACTTCATATTATACTCCGATTTAAAAAACTTCAATAAAATATATAGAGAAATTGATGGAAAAATGTTGAAGACTTTCGTAGAAATCACAATTGAGGTATTGATAGTTTGTAATCACATCATCATAATGTTTAAATACCTCGATTCAGTCAAATGTATAGACAAATTCTTAGAAAAATGTTGAAAAATCTCATAGAAGTTCGATTCGAGGTATTGAGTGTTTGTGAACTACTTCAATATGACATCTATAGACCTCAGTTCTATAAAATGTAGCTGCGCAGTCGCTACTGTTCGCACGCAGCGACATTTGTCGCACCCCCCCCCCCCGGCCGATGTGCTCAACATATAACGAAAAATTATTTGAAGCTAATAATGCTCTCCCCGATTTGCCCCCCAATATAAAATTATTGAAATGATAGATTTTTCAGGGTAGCTGAGGATGAAAATTAGTGCAAAATAAGGAGCAAATATTAAAGTAATCATGAACATCTTTGTACATTATTTTGCGAAATCTGAATAAGCAGTACCAGCTTGAAATGCAGAAATAAATATGATATACATTTGATATAATAGTGTTGAACACTATGTAGAAAAGTTCAGATATTGGACAAAATCTAGTGCGAAGCACGAGATACTAGATGAGAATGTGTTCGTTGAAGCCAAAGCAGCTTTAACAAAAGAGAATTCACAATCACCAAATTACAGTTGTCGATAATTTGACCTTTAATTTAAAAAGGTCTGGGCGCAAATGTGCGGGAAATACAAAGACCGAGCGCGTAGCGCGAGGTAAACACATCCTCGAGCGAGAAGCGCGAGAACCAACAGTCGCGCGCCCTAGGCACGATTTTTTTTTTAAATTAATTTTTTTAACTGAAAATTGAACTATTTTAAAAATTCATATATTTCTATGAAAACGCTTCTATTATGGTAGAAAATTGATGTCGTGTTCTGAAATTGGAAATATTTTGGCCCTAACACGAAAAATACAACGTTCATCACTATTTTGAGTTTCAGTGAGACCCGTACAATGTATTTTACTATTTGTATTAATGAAAGTAAATAATAACTGATTTATTAGTTAAAATCCTTAGTACTGATTGAATTACTTGAATTTTGACTAATTCAGATTCAGAGAGAACTGTAGTTGGAGGGGATGAATGAAATATTTTTCACAATGCAGCACTCTTCTCGTCTTCTCAATGATTTGAATCATTAATGTAGGTATAGATATTTTGTCTAGATATAGCACTGGCACAGAGGCTGGATTTCAACGTCAACATGAACCGGCCTAGGCACGTCGAACTCAACTTTCCTCGTTTTGTTTTTTCTTTATATTTATTTTTATATCCTTTTTCATTTCTGATGTAGAACACTGCGGTAAGCTACCACAATAGAGAGCACGATTTGTCCCCTTCGGGACTCACGTGCTGGTTCGAATATACACGACTCAGTTTAGATAACGATTTCGATGTTTCCAACAAAGGGACTACTCGAAAGCTGTCTCGAACTATATTGTATTATTTCGTTGCATATGGTGCGAAACCACATTCCAAATATCGACATTACTGCAAATTTGTCAACGAACTAGCTTAGAAAATTCCAAGAAAAATAATTGTATGAAGAATTAACTTTTAAATATATCCCTATTAGTTACAAGTAAAAAAATCTGCCCGCCGCGCGGGCACATTCTCGTCGCAAATTTGACTGCGCCTACGGTGTGCGACTGTTGGTTCTCGCGCTTCGCGCTCGATAATATATTTATTTGCGTACAGGCCTTTTAAAATTAAAGGTCCAATCATCGACAACTGTAATTTGGTGCTTGTGAATTCTCTTTTGTTCAAACTCCTTTGGCTTTAACGAACACATTCTCATCACGTATCTCGTACTTCGCACTCGATTTTGTCTAAAATCTGAACTTTTCTATACGCATACTAGTGTGAAGTGATTCTTAGCATATTTCTAGACATAATGTCAAGACGAAAATTTTTGTTAAATAAAGAGTTATTGCAGCTTGCATCGTTTTTCCAGAAAGTAAATTTCTAATTTGTGATGCATTTTTATAACAAGAGTTCATAACTAGTTTGTAGATATTTTTTTGTTAGACAACTGTTGTCTTTTCATTTTTTTGGTCTCTTGTGTCGTTTTTCCAAAAATTTAATATATTTATTCTAATTTTTTACGATTGAAAAAAAAAACTATTCGCCCTTTCGAAAAATTATGAATGACAAATTTCTACATCCTCTTTAAGTGAACAACTTTGCCTATTATTTTTACATTCTCATCTCAATGAGAAGGTATTGGTTTTATGTGAAAAATGATTTTCGCGGATTCAATCAAATGTCGATTAAATATCCAACTTTTGTTTAATGGAATCGTTTGGATGTCGTTAGGATGCGTTTGGAAGCCAATTTTTTTCGTTTGAACGGCAAAACTCAAAAAGATATTAGGTTTACAAAATGGAGTGCTAACTTCACGCTGCGGAACAAATTTTAATTTTTTTCAAAATTTGTTGTACCAATCGTTTGGATGTCGTTAGGATGAGTTTGGAAGCTCACTTTTGACGTTTGGACGATGAAATTGTGTGAGTTATCGAATAAAAAAGTCATTAGGACCATACACGCGAGCGGCGCCTCTTCAAGTGGTAGTGACCTTCTTTGGTGAGCCGCGTCCTTAAATTTAATATGGGCACGGCTGACCAAAGAAAGTCACTACCACTTGAGAAGGCGCCGCTCGCGTGTATTGTGCGATAACTTACACAATTTCATCGTCCAAACGTCAAAAGCGAGCTTCCCAACGCATCCTAACGACATCCAAACAATTGGCATAAAAAATGTTGAAAAAAATTAAAATTTGTTCCGCAGCGTGAAGTTAGCACTCCATTTTGAAAACTTAATATCTTTTTGAGTTTTGCCGTCCAAAAGAAAAAAATGGCTTCCAAACGCATCCTAACGACATCCAAACGATTCCATTAAACAAAATTTGGATATTTAATTGTTGGTGTGCTAACTTCACGGACATTAGTAAGTCCTGTTTGCGAGAACCGTCGCCTTGAGGCAGAAGTTTTTAATAGAAACTGTTAGCAGTAAGCAAAAATATATACATTTTTAGAGATAATAAACATTTAGGAACATATAAGCCATCCTTATTGCATTTGATTAAATTTCCGAAACTTTCAACCCGACAATTCATATTTCTTGTGGACATAAGTACCCGTGTGGAAAAATTTCTTGACAGTCTTGAAACATGCTAACGCCAGTATAGTTTTCATCACGCCTGTCTGTCCACATAATGCTAGCCTGGCGCGATCTTGGCGCTGTCTAGTTTTACTATGGTTGTATCTTTGTCAAGTTAATCTGCAAATTCCCAGTCTAGAATTAAGAGACTTTTGCGATACAGAAAATCTCTCAGGGGTTGAGTCTCTCAGTATATCTATCTGAACTTATGAGCAAAAATTGCATATTTGATTTAAATTTTAAGAAAAATGTTCTGAAGTTTAAATTGAAGGTTAGGCTGCGCTGAATGTATCTTAGCTACCTTGGCATTATATTATTTTTCGTAAATCCTAGTATTCGTATGTTAAAGATAATTTTATATCACTATAACATTGTAAAATTAACTTCTACTTGGAGAAAAATCACAACAGAAGAATTTTCACTACTTATGTCACGCACAAGAAGAAAGTATTTGTTTTGTGGGTGATTCTGAAGCCAATCCATACAGATTATTAAATTTTCTAAATAGGAAAAGAAAACAACCCAAGATATTAAATGCATTTCTAAATAAATGTCTAAAATTCAAAACAGTCTTTTTGCAAAAATGTACATAAAAGGAAGACTTCTTACAAGAAAATTGAGTAAAATATGGAAACTCAATTTAAAGAAATCTTAATAATTTAATTCATAAGCAAACCCTGCAGATTGCAAGGAATCATGAGTTTAGTGTCTCTATTTAAATTTTTTATAAATCAAGATTGAAAAGAAATCCATTTTATCATGAATAATTTTTGCAGAATAAGCAACAAATTGATTCACAAATTAAAAATAAACTTCCAAAAAACCTCACTTTTCGGCTTATTAGAGACAAGAATAACACAATGAAGAAAGAGGGAGAAAAAGGATTGTGTTAAACATTCATCTTTTGGGTTCGAAAATTCATTTCTTTCTGTAGAAATTAAATTTGCTGTTGAAAATTCACATTGTCGGGTTGAAAATTCAATTGTTTTGTAAAAAATTCGTAGTTTTGGCCCGAAAATTCAATAATTTGGTGGAAAATTTAACTCTTTTGTTGAAAATTATATATATATATATATATATATACAGGTTTCGGTTTCGATTCTTTAGAATCGAACCAAAGGGCCTATGACCAAGCTACCGAACGCGTCCTCGGGTTGCAGATAGAGGATCCCTGTACCAAGGGTTTCTACTGAATATGGTTATAATTATTAATAAGCAGTCGCAGACAATTGTCCAGGGATGGTCCCGAAGGAATAACCCCTAAGCGAAGGCGTAATAACCGTGCCGCAAGCTGAATGGCACCTGGGCGAGGTGTCTTAAACGGTGTCTCTGGGATGCCAGGCGACCTCTCAGAGTATGCAGCCTTATCCTTGCATGCGGGGCTCTACAAGGACAGACAAACCCTTTCCCTATTTGCTCGTGGGAACAACAATAACACCATTGAACCACCAAAAAGTTGTAGATGCGGTTCAAAACGATTGAACGCGCGGAGCACCCGACAATCGGTTGGCAAACAGTGCCGATCACCCTAGAGTTGGGGGTGCTGCAAATAATAATTTAAATGAAAACACGACGACGAAACGGTGGAACGTCCACATTGAGTGGATAAGTCAACTCAAGGATGACGTGCTAGGCTGCTACAATGCCAGCATTATCCCTGTTCGTGGATGCTTCATGGCGCGTATGCATACTCTGTGGTGCCAGAAACACCCAGAGCTTCAGCACGTTTCGCTTCAGTCTTTGCGAAATCAACACGCCTACCTCTTGGAAAATGGATATGTACGCGGAGCGCTTCTCCAACCGCGGAAAGCAGACACTTTCTGAGAGATGATAGCGATTTCAGGACAAGGAGGAACATTGACTCGCTCAAGAACTAAGCATCTTCAATCATACACTGAAAAAGTCAAAGCTGATGACAATCAAGCAGCACATTGTTGACAAAATGCGGGTGTTATATGACGCAAGGAAGAGAATACAGAAGTAACAGAGATGGATCAGGGAGAATGAACAGTTTCTCGCTGACCCATCACGCTTCTTCAGTGATCACCCTGTTCCTGTCAACAATCCACCCAAGCTCAACGAGGTAGAGACTTTTTGGAGAGAGGTATACAGGATCCCAAAAAAACTGAAGTTGAAAGAAGATACTAATAATATCAACCGCTTCAAGGAGTTTTGCGACAACCTCATAACATCTGAGGAGGAATGTTCATCAGTCACTGCAGAAGAGGTGAAAAAAAACACTTGGAGCACGAAAAACTTTTCCGCTGCAGGACCAGTTGGTACCAAGAAGTTTACTTATACACACCATCATTTGGCCCGCATATTCATCTTATATTTAAAGTCGAAAACGTCCATTCCGCAGTGGCTGGTATTAGGACGCACTATACTCCTACCAAAAAAAGGCAACTTGTCCAACCCAGAGAATTACAGGCCAGTCATTTGTTTGAACACACTGTATAAGATCTTTACAGCTATCCTGAACAACAGGATTGTCCGGAGAATTAAGCCTGTGTGGCGAGAGATGTATGAACAGCGTGGTTAGAAAAAAGGTGCATCGGGATGTCGAGAGAACCTGCTAATTGACAGTTGCGTCTGTAAAGATGCTGCAGGACATCAGCTCGTCCTGTCAATGGCCTGGATTGACTACCGGAAAGCTTTCGATTCAACCTCTCGTAGACTTATCATCTGTCTGCTGGAAAGCTTGAAGGTGCATCCACACATAGTGAGATGCATAGAGAGATTGATGCCCCTTTGTAAAACTAGATTTACTATCTCATTTGGAAATTATCGTGTGACAACGAACAACATCACCTTCCAGAGGGGCGTCTTTCAGGGCGATACCATGAGCACTTACCGTTTTTGCATCACACTTATGCCTCTTTCATTCACACTACTAAATTCTTCTGGATACCTCTGCGGCGACACTAACCATCGCGAGCATAAGGTCACTCATGTATTTTGTATGGATGACCTGAAGATCTATGCCTCTGGTAAAGGCAAACTTCAAACGAATATTTTCCCTTCATATCATTCCGGAAAATGACACTATTTCGGAAAAGTCGATTTTATTGCTCCTATGATTTTTTTAGGTCATTGTCAGGTTTTGGATTGCCATTCGGACAACCCACCTCAACCCACCCACGCTTTATAACTATATTCTATAGAGCTGGAAAGATTCGGTGAATATTTTCCCTTTATATCCCTCCGAAAAATGACGCAATTTCGAAAAAGTCGATTTTATTACACCTATGACCTTTTTAGGTTGTTCACAGGCTATAAATTGTCATTCCAACACATCACCTCATCTCACCACGATTTAGAACTAAATTCTATAGATCTGGAAAGATTCGGTGAATATTTTCCCTTCGCATCCTTCCGGAAAATGACACTGTTTCAGAAAAGTCGATTTTATTGCTCCTATGATTTTTTAGGTTATTCTCAGGCTATGGATTGTCATTCTAACACATCACCTCAACCCACTGACGCTTTAGAACTAAATTCTATAGAGCTGGAAAGATTCAGTGAATATTTTCCCTTCATATCCTTCCGAAAAATGACATCATTTCAGAAAATTCGATCTCATTGCTGCTATGATTTTTTTAGATTTGTTCTCAGGCTATGGACGGTCATTCTTACACCTCACCTCAACCCACCCACACTTTATGACTATATTCTATAGAGCTAGAAAGATTCGGTGAATATTTTCCCTTCATATCCTTCCGAAAAATGACACTATTTGGTAAAAGTCGATTTCATTGCTCCTATGATTTTTTTAGGTTATTCTCAGTCTATGGATTGTCATTTTTACACCTTAATTCAACCCACGCCTTAGGACTATATTCTATAGAGCGGAAAACATTCGGTAAATATTTTTCCTCATATCCTTAAAAAAATGAGACCCCCCCCACAAACCTTCCATGTAGTAGAAATAAATTCTGCAGAGCTGGAAAAATTCGATCATTATTTACCCTTCACATCCTTCGGAAAAATTACAATTTTTCGGAAAAATCAAAGTTATTATTTCTCTGATTTTTTTAGGCTTTTCTGAGGCTATGGATAGTGATTGAGTCTTCCACACAAACCAACCATGCAGTAGAACTACACTCTTTAGAGCTGGAAAGATTCGGTGAATATTTACCATAACTCAATTCTGTTGAAGTGGAATTGTTCAGTGAATATTTTTCCTTCTTATCATTCGAAAAAAGGTCACTGCTTTGGAAAAATCGAAGTTGTTGCGCCTCTGATTTTTTTACGTGTTTCTCAGGTTATGGATTGTCATTCTAACGTCCCCCCGAATCCACGCGTACAGTAAAACTAAGTTTTATAGCTTTCAGAACAAAGCATAATTTTCATAAATTTCAGAACAAAGCTAAGATTTTTCCCTACGATTTTTTTATCGATTCTCTTGGCTAAGTTTGACCGTTTATACGTAAAGAAATGAATTTTCTAGTTCAGAACATTTATTTGTTGCAGATAATTGGCCACCTCGTGCTCTTTGGCCACCTAGTTCTCCCTGGCCACCTCTTCCTCTTTTTCTAGTGGTCCAGGAATTTTCCGGCTGAGGATGCGTGTCAGCCTGAAAATTTCGCCCTCGCAAGTTGTCAACAGACTCCAGAAGCAAAAATGGATCCCAGAGAAGCATAAGGTAAGTAACAAAAGCACAATATATACATAAAAGTTTATCCTAAGGAAAACTGCAGGATTTCGCCGGGAGCAGGTGCTAATCTTAAAAATTGCACCCACTCTCAGCGAAATCGCGGTAAAATTTCAGCTGTAACCACGTCTCACAACCGTGAGATGGATGGCCAGTCTGCGACGAATTCAATACGATGATCCAGTAGAAGTCTCGTGTACCCTGCGGACACGGAGCGACCCAAGGAGGACCGCCTTCTGCATTTTCCCCGCAAGTGTCTTAGCATTTTCTTGACACGCAGGGATGCTTTTCAGGCTATTAACCATCCTGTGACCACCCATCTCACGGTTGTGAGACGTGGCCATGAATGGGATTTACCGCGGTCCTACTGGGAGCTGATGTAATTTTTTAGGTGACAGTTGCTCCCAGTGGCACCCTGCGGTGGTTGTTAACCTTTAGTTTTTAATTATATATATATCCCAAATCCCCAAATCGATCATGAAATAGAAGATTTATAATCCCTTTTCAATTCGCACATTTCGCTGTTTTATTGACTGTTTTTCGCATAATAATGACTCAGAAAGCATTTAAAAACACATTATTGGTCATTTGACTATGTCAAGAATGATTTCTACATAAGTAGTTGTAATGAAATTAATTGTTTAATTTGTGATCAAATTTGAATGAATCGTGAGTTTTGTGATTAGGCCATTGAAACGTTATGTAAAATCCCACTATAGAGTTTTTAAATTTCGAGCTCTGGGAGCGCCTTCTAATGCATTAAACGAAAATTGTGCTTTTAATTTATATGAGGTTACGTTTGGCAGCTCCGATCTGCTGTTCAATGGATTGGAATCTAATTATTTTCGCTGCCTAATCCGGGGTTCAAGAAATAAGGACAGAAACAGCATTTCTAGGAATTGAAATTTGTAATACCTTTGAATGCAATAAGCCTTCTTACCGGGATAGGAATACATTATGTGGAAACGATATGAGATTCTACATATATTGCGGTTCTTATGTAGAAACCTATGAATTGCTCCTACATAAAATACCGCACATAGGATTTCATTTATATTTTTAATGGAAAGTGGTTTCAAAATATTATGTAAATATTATCACGGAAAAATGTATAGCTGAACTAGCGATATTTATCTTTGAACTGACCACAAATATCGTTGGAAATGGACAAACGAAAATGTCAAAATCCTCAAAACAAGGATTTGTAGCAGAATTTCTTTTCAGTATTACAGTATTAATGAATCACTCAGTCGCTAAAATAAAAAATAGTATACGTCTAGATATATAGCGCTAATTAAATAGGAATAATTTTGACGAGTTTTATTGAAATTTTTAATTGATTTCACCCAGTTTACGTTACAATTTTTAAGATTATAAAGGCTTGAACGAAATAAAAACTAGTGGAATTAATATTAGAACTTGTGTATAATTTTTCTTTTTTTTACAACTTGAATTTTAACATATATAATTTGACCGTATTTCTTACTAACCATAAAAATTTAACATATGACGGTTTGATTTTGTATATGACATCCGAAACTCACGAAGTCATATAGCTAATTCAAAGATATGAAAATCCATGAGTTGGAGATACAGTTGGATTTTTTTACAACAAAAATTACTTTATTGCACAAATATATTTTAGTTTCGTTAATTTGAATTTTCAGTATTTATCTATTTGAACTATACATCTTTTTCCGAGCACATCGGTTTCTATTCCGTTTCGTGTCCCAATTTACCTATATGATTTTATATAGGAATCCATAGCACTTAAGTTGGAGACGTCTACCGGTGACGGTTGCACTAATTTTTACGAATTTTAAATTTTAAATTTTTCATATTTTTTCATATTACTGTAGGATAAGGTTTACTAAAGACACTGGCACTTCCGGTTTTTTTAATTTTACATTTTTTTAAAAATTGGAGCAAAAAGAAGTTTTTTTCCAGAAATGTCGATTTTCATATAAAATTAATTAAATTTGACAGTTTTAAAGTTGATATTATGAAATATATTGACCAAACGAAATGAAATCAAAAATATAATCCAAAATTATCCGTGCGGACGAGGGTCAACTCGGACAAAATGTGCCTTAGTGTGACGGTTCGCTAATTTTTACGAATTTTCAAATTTTTAATTTTTATTATATTATTCTTATATCACATATATCAAAATAATCAAAATTATCCCTGCGGACGAAGGTCAAATCGGACCAAATGTGCCCGGAAATCGTGTCTATTACCTTATACGGTCCAACTCTCGACACATGTTTGAAGTATCAACAGATGGTTTAAACTAATTAAAAGTGTTGTAAAACACGGCAAACGTGACACCGAACGTCAGTCGCTCCAAAAGTGCTTTTCGGGTGTCGGGTGTATTCGCTCAGCGTTCGGTAGAGGTCGTGACACAGCTACTTCTGTTTGACATTCTGGAGTGTCGATTTGACTATACTGATAGTGAGTCTGAATCACTTGTGGATATTCAAATAGACTATAAAATTATGGTCTGCCTGACTATAAAGAAAAAATTGTGGATGGTACTTGAGACTATCTATATTATCAAACTGACCATCTAAATTTTGACACTTCAAGTTTGAATATCCATTTTTCTCCGTCTAGTTGTATTTATTATCGCGAAATCCCACTGGGCTGTTATTACTACAGAAACAAAACAAAGGTGCGAGACTACTCGGCTGCTTGGTTGGTATGAGTAGCGACCAATTTGACTCGGTGCACTTGAAGATGGAGAATGAAACGAAAAAAGAGGCACCGAAATGTAGTCTGACATTTAAGACTTCGGGTAGAGAGAAATAATATGGCGCCGAGAGAGGCTCTAAAGAAAAAGGGAGAAAATACATGAGCGTGTGAGAGAGGAGGAGAGAGTGAGAGAGACGGGGTATGACCGCTCGCAGGGTTCTCATTTGCACCCAAGCCGCAAAAGCCTAAGCTCAGCTTTTTTTATTCTTTCAAACCCTTCCAAAGGTCAGATCATAAGAGCTCGCGCACTCAGGCGGATATGCAGAAGGGCTAAAGGAACGAAGCTTCACTTCATCCCCCAAAGGATCTTCAAAAATGATGAAAAAAGTTTACTTCAAAATATATTTTCGATGAAAATTAAGAGATTAATCATTTGACAGTTTTGAAGCCAGGAGTCTGATGAATCGAAGGAACCAGTGAACGAATAGTGAAAGCAATTTGATGACTTAAAAGATGATACTCTGGTAGCGGAAAAAATTTTTATTCCCATGTCACAAACACATTTTCAATTCAAAAATAGGAAGTTAATGGTAAAAAGGCTGCGACTGGTATCTACCTCGTACTGTTTTCCCCTATATTTTTTTTTATATATGTCTTGCATTATTATCTAGGTTTAAACATCTAGTGTTTCACATGTGTTACTATCTTTTAAAGAACACTTTTCTTATGAAACAGAAGTATTGCAAGTACACTGACCTCTGGATTTTAGTACGGTTTCGGGCATGGCTTGCAGTGGCCTTCAACATAAGTCCAGGGAATCCGAACATAAACATTCAGGGCCGTGTGAACCATTTCTGTGGTATTAGGACGCATGCTAACAGCTGAAGCAACTAACGCGCTAAGGGTACTGCCAGCTTTGTCGCTACGCTACTGCTGGTCACGCATGGCTGAGCAATGCCTCTCTTTCGGTCCTGCGGTCCCCGCATCACCAAACTGCGCATGACTCAAATTCTAGGAACGCCATAAACCCAGGTTACTTAAATACAGAGTTTAGTGCTAGATTTAAAATACGTGCAAATACTTTTATTTCATGAGGGTAAGTAAATGGACAAGTGTTATTATAAAACGAATGTTATCGATGTATCACTTTATCCATTAAGTTATTACTGAAGACAATTTTATTTGTTGAGGCTGCATGAAGTTTCCTTCAGAGTTCAAAAGTCTTTCGTAACTCTTCTAACGATTTGCAATCTCTTTATGGCGAAACCCTTTGTATCCAATCTGGTGCTGCTGTTGCTGCTGCTGTTAACGCTTTAAGCCGGATTACGTTTCGCGGTATACAAAGCCTAGCCTGAGTAGCTTTTCGTTCGTTCGTTAGGTTTATTTTCCCGTTCCTGCCTAGATCACGTCTCTTCTCTTTCAGCTCACTCTCTATTGATTCTCAATGTTACTATTTTCATCCAACCGGATCTACAATGAATGCTGCCACCGTAAAAAGAAGTCGCCAAAATCATAGGCATCGTAGAGAATATATGTAAGAACAACATAACCTGAAACTTCAGTTTCAGGTCAGCCCTGAAGAAGTATAATTGTTTGTGAAAATGAGTGACCCCTATGAAAGTTTGCATACGGAGAATTTTCGAGTCGCTGATTCCAGGTCTGAAGTCAGATCTTAAAAATTCGAAATGGCTGATATAATATGTTGGACGAAAGACTTGAAAGATGTATACATTTTTCTGACAATCAGTAACTCGGGACTGTTCGTGGCTCAGATTTTCGTAAGTCAGATTTTCATAATTCAAAACGGCTAATCAAATATGGCGGACGGAAAACTTGCAAAATTTGATTAATGTTTGTGAAAGTCAGTACACGGGGTTTTCTTTTGGGCCGATAATTATGAGTCTTATTCATATTCTCAAAATTCTAAATAGCTGATGAAAAATTGTGGACGAAGTGTATAAAATAAGTGTATAGACGGCGGGAGCGGGGAGCCCCAACATGGGCTCCACTGGCGTTCAAGTTATAAAGCCTATTGTGCCACACTCTTAACTAATCGTTACCTGAGTTTAGCTAATGCTGGGCACTGGCAAAAGACATGCTGTGATGTTTTATCATCTCTGCCGCATTTCTGGCACTCTGGGTTTGTTCCCAATATTCCCGGTGCTCTGTCTGGGTACAGCTTTTTACGGCGATTCCGAATCAGCAAGAAGATAGTCCCAATACCGGTTCCGGTCCAATTTAATTACTTGCTACACAAGCATGATCCCTATCCCCTTCTTCCCGTTCGGTCATAATTATCTGCTCCTGACCCACTCCTCTCGCCTTTAGAGCCATTGTATACTAGACGCTCCCTTGGACGAGAGGATTTCCATTTGCTTTCCACTTATACCTACTTGGGATGTAGACGCGGAAAGTCTTGGTAAAGTTTAAGCGTTTTGTTGTTTTGTCCTGTGTCATTCCTAGATTTGTTAGTGTTCTGATGTCGCTTGGGAGTCTAGTGTGTCTAGTCCCCCAAGTCCATCTCCTTGATCTTACAAGGCGGCCTATCGCATGAGCCACCCCGGTGGTATTCGCAATGTGCATGAGCCCTTTGCATCGAGTGTGCAACGAAGACTAGTGTCCGAAAATCGTAGTTCCCGAAACTTTGGCACTTCTCCCCAAATTCAATTACTTTTTAAGAAATAAATTATCGTGAGTTGGGCAAATATTATTAGAATTGATTGAAACTTTGATTTACGTACGAAATATACCCTAGCGATGCCTAAAAACTGAACAAAAACTGGATATCGCCTATTGTTTAATAATATTTAATTGCAAATTGAGACAGCTCAGTAAACCATTTTTTCATTTTTATCAACAAAAAGTATCCAGGAAGCTTTAAAGTTGAATTTCCGTCCCTTTGCAATGAATCGACTGGAAAATTTCCAAAAATCTCGACACTTTTTGTCGGCGAAACAGAAAAACGAAATGACCGATCTAACTCAATTCGCAATTAAATATTATTAAACAATAGGCGATTTTCAGTTTTGTCTTCAGTTTGTAGGTATTGTTAAGGTAAATTTCGTGTGTAAATCGAAATTTCAAACCATTTAAATAATATTTTCCCAACTTGCGATGATTCAGTTCTCAAAAAGTACAATACAGTTTTAGAACCATTTATGATTGTTTTAAATGAAGTCGGACGGACTCCCTCTCTTAATTTTTTTAAGTTGAAATTCCCCGGAAAATTTTTCTGATTACACCCCTGATATTCGTGAGAAGTGGCTATAGGTGAGACTAGCCGCGGTTCTACTGGGAGCCTGTGTCATTTTTAGATGGCAGTTGCTCCCAGTGGCACTCTGCGGTGGTTGTTTAACGCTTTTTTAAATAAATGAATATATATATATATATATATATGTGTGTGTGTGTGTGTGTGTGTGTGTGTGTGTGTGTGTGTGTGTGTGTGTGTGTGTGTGTGCCGATCTAACTTTGATATGACCTTGATCTCACCTTGACCTTGGCACCCTGGGGTCAAGCGGGCCTCGGATTCAGACTGAGCGATCCCCACAATATATTAGTATGGTAGTCTAGTCCCATGTAGTCCATTTACCGATATGAATCATCTATATATTTAAATTAAATGACCTTCAAATAACCTTAGAGGTCATCATAAAAAAACATATATATCTGGACGTAAAATCTTCTGTTCTTTCAGAATCTGCAGCCAGATATTTGTTTTTGGTGGAATGAACGAAATTGACCTTGAACTGACTTTGACCTTGACTCGATAAGTTCCAATGGATCCCGGATTCGGATTCAACGACCCAAAAAACATAAATTATAGTAGTTATCTTCACATAAATGACGTTTCTGCCCATTTGACCTTCAAATGCCCTTGACCCAGATGTGCTCGGGTCAAACGGACCACGGATTCATGCTTAGCGGGTCAGAATACATGGGAATATATGTGTCGCATCTGTAGAACAGAAAAGTGTTTTTTTTTGTGTGCCGGTGTTATTAACATTGTGGAACTGGAAATGATGAGTCACAAAATTTTAGCTGATTTTATTTATAGATATAGGTTATGATTATAGTGTTGGTTTAAAGTGCAAAGTTAAAGTTAAAGATAGTTCATGGCTGCCTAGTAACAAAAGTCACTAGTAGCAAAAGCCGAGTGGGGGCAAAAGCAAGGGTAGGCCCCACCGCTGCCACCATCAGTTTGTCACGTGCGAACTAAATGGAATTTATTTTTGAATCTATAAAGAAAAAGACCCGCACACAAAAGCTGCCTAGTATCTGTACTTTGCGGGGAGGCTTCCCCAAAACTGAAGGAATGTCCAAAATGTGAAATCAAAATAAGGGTGTCGCAAGTGCGCTCAATTTGAAAGAAATTTTGTACATCAAAATTTTACGACAATGTTCAAGTTTATTTTACACACAAACAAAATGTAAGCACTACGGAAAGAACAATAAAGAGGTTCAGAAGGGGCACGTTCTACAATAGGTAGAACGTGTCAACAGGTAATGGAAAAGATTTACAAAATATAATTAGTAACGATACAGCTCACCAGTATGAGTCGTTGCCCTTTTATCCTATCCTTATTACTACCGCTCCTTATCGAGAGAAAAAGAATCAATTTGAGAAGGAACGAAGATTGATTTCGGCCCGTTATCTTTTCTAGAGCGAGCGATCAAAAAGAGATAGAAATAAATGCAAAGAGTCCTTTTCTGTTTCGTGGATTAATTATCAGGTATTGATCCACTCTAGTCCGTTTGGTCTCTCGCGAGAGCCATGAAACACGCAAACGCCTGTCACTTTTCTAGGTTCATTTAAAAAAAAATAGACAGTGAATCTAGTTTTTATAAGAGCAAACCTTCGCCTTCCAAGATTACTACTATATCTCGTTTTGAGATTCGAGTAAGAATAGTAATTTATAAGCTTTTAATTTAGTTTTACCCAGGCCGGATAAGACCTGATTTCAACGGCACTCTCGTACGCAGGCCGAGAAAAATATAGTCTCGCTAAACCGGGGTGGGTGGTGACGATAAATCGTTCCCGTCACGGCCCTGCCTCCCGTCGCATGGAATTTAATTTTTACGTCCGGACTACAACCCTATTGATTAGCCACTCGATCAATATCTGCGGCTTATTCCCGTAACCGGCCGAGAAAAGTATAATCCCGCTAAGCCGAGATGGGACGTGACGACTTACGACTTGAGAATTTGCACTTCAAAGTTCCGGCGGAATTCTAATCACGATGTACGGAGGGGCAAAAACTGTAGTTGATCTGTGTCACTTCAGATCACTCAGAAGACTGCGATTTTGACTTCTGTTCGAGGTTTCATAATCGAGGTGATTCAGGCAGGGGTTTTTGCGGAGTTGCGGAATTTGGATTAGGAAGGTAGGGATACACCGTGAGAGCCAAAGACATTTGATTGAATCCGCGAAAGTCATTTTTCACATAAAACCAATACCTTCTCATTAAGATGAGAATGTAAAAAAGACTTTGTAACTATCAATCAAAAAAATGTATTTCAAATTAAAAATTATAACTATATTAATTTTGAACTTGAATGATAATTACCTTTGAGGAAGACCTGCAATAAGGTTGAAACGTACGTTGGTAGATATGACAAATAAATTATGATTCTTTAACATCTAAATCCATTGCCTTTTCATGTGACCGTATGACCAAATTAATTTATTCATAATGAATAACTTGGTTATTAGAAAAGGTATCGTTTGAAAATGAGATTTTTCCAAACTCCGGCATTCAAGTAATTTTCTCGGTTTTTAGCTGAAACCCTGATTTTTCTAAATACATACGACAATTCAATATGATCAATATTTCGAAAGTTATCATGCCTACACGATACTACAGACTACAAACTACACACAGCCAGATACCTTCGTAAAAATCGTTTTTTCTGACTCAGGGGTCTCAAAACGTGGAGATTTGATGAAAACCTTCTAAGTCAAATTTTACATAAAACCAATACCTTCTCATTAGGATGAGAATCTAAATATATATATATATTAGTATAATAAATTGGTTAATTAATACTTATGGTTAGGCTTCTGGGTTCCATCAGTTATAGCTTTTAGTAGTTCGTTCATTCTTTCTTTAGGATTTCCACTTTTGCCCTTCCCTTAACCTGTCCCCTATGCTCTGTTTCAGCTCTCGATCCGTTTTCATCCTCGAAACCCTTGTCTCGCGAGTCTCATCACTTTCACGTTCCATCTTCTATGGAGTTGGGTAATATAAACGGACGAGGCCCGCATCGTTGCGAACATCTTTTTGCCCTTCAAACGCCTTTCAAACACCCAAGAGGAACATCACGATAAAGTCCGGTCTTCTTTCCTCTTGAATTCGGGATTACGACTGAATGGACACTGAGTCGACCACAGAGCGATAAAGTATTTAATAATACTTTTAGATTAGGTGTGAAAATTAGTAGACTAGTGTAATCTGGGAAGATTCGCAGGATTTAACAAGGATAAATAATAAAGTCTTCTTAGGATGATCTAGGTCATTTCATTAAAAATAGTTTGTTACATGCATTTTTTGGAGATTTTGTGCTGCAATAATCTTTTAACGTATGATAACGTTTTGAGTAAGGTTTACTCGAGAACTTGCGTTTAACGAAGACATAGAGGAATTTGTGGGAACTTTTCAAATGCAGTGGAGTAAAACGAATTCTATTGGACAAAATAAAAAACCATTTTTCTTTGGCACCAGGACCCTTAGGGTTACTATTCAGCACTTTCACTATTGCGTTATTAAACCTGATGAATATTCTTTCTTTTTCGAATATTTTACTTCAAACCAGTCACCCCTTCTAATTTCCCTCAAGTAACCGCTCGCATAACTCAACTTTCGATATTCTTTTAAAGGTTTATAGGAGACTTTAAAATTTTTTATTCAATAAATACGCAAAGTCGTTTTAAACTTTACCAAAAGTAAATGTTAAACGTTCCCAAAAGACTATCAAATTCAAAAACGCGCTCGGATGTGATCCATATTGCAGGGGTAAGTGGCTACCCCTATGAAATAAGTTTACCCTAAGTATCAACTAAAAAACGATTTTTACAAAAGTTATGAACAAATTTTGCAAAATCAAATTTTCTCGAAAACGACTTGACCGATCTTGGTGGTTAAGATATATTTTATAGTGGGCACTAAAGAGTTTCTACGAAAAATTCAAGAACCGATTCTGTTTATTTTAAGAGGATAAAAAAAATTATCTAAATTTTTAAATAATTTTTTTTATAGAAAGTACTTCTGGTATACCAACCATTTTCCCCCTATATCATGCTCACATTCAAGGTTGCAATATATATTTTTGCGGAGATGATCAGAGCGTTAATTCATAGTCATAAGAAGCCATAGAAACAGGAGAGCTTGCATGAAAAAATGCACGGACGTGAAGGAAGCTAGAGAAGTATGCCAGGGCAGAAAAGTGTAACGACAAATAATAATTTATAAAAAAAATGTTGAGTAGAGTGAATGACGCCTGAAACAAAAGACCTTGGATACTAATGGGCCCGAGTGAGGAAGCTCACACAACAACCTTGTGAAGTTCTTCACTTGGGGTTAATGCTAGAGCGATTAATCAGCAACCTGGTTCGGAGCAGTATTGCGGAACGAACGTGTTATTTAAATAAATAACACGAAAATTCTAGATCAACCTAAAAAATCTATACCTCCTTTCGAACACTACTACTTTCCAACCAAGCGAGTCACGCCTACCTCGAAAGGGAAATGACTTCATGGTATAATATAATAATAATAATAATTACTCTTTCCTACAGAAGAGAATTAAAGTGACATAATTACCATGCATTACTTTTCACTTATTCATATTACAGCTGCATCATTTCCTTTCATTGCGGAATCAGTCTCAAACTGCAAATTCCTTTTTTCTCAGTGTAAGTTCTAAAAATGTAACCGAGCCCTATACGATTCTTCAATTTTGAAGTGAAACTTCTTATGGAGCACCACGAGTAAAAATACTTTCAGATGAAGAGCGAAGTCGATCTCGATTCTTGGATGTCAGACGGCCGTGACGCCCCCGCGCGACGCATCGGTGATGACCGAAGTTACAGTCGAGTGAACAGTGCGATCACGCAAGACGATAGATCTATTTTCATAGATAAGGTGGTGTACAGAACATAAATAACACATACGTAAGTGCCGAATAATCGAGGAATTCATGGAATTCAAGGAATTCATGGAATTCAAGCAATTCAAGGAATTCATGGAATTCAAGGAATTCACGGAATTCATGGAATTCAAGAAATTCAAGGAATTCATGGAAGTCTAGGAATTCATGGAATTCAAGAAATTCACGAATTCCTTGAATTCCTTGATATCGTGAAATTCCACTTAAACATTCTTTCGAAGTTTCACTTCTACCGTGCGTCCGGAGACACACTGCTAGTTTCCTATAGGATCTGTTGTCGTCATCCAGTTCCACTTGCGAAATAAATCGCGCAGGACGGATGTGGCGCCAAAAGGTTCAGTAGTAAATTTTGCATATAAATAGAAGTACTGCGCATAAGGGCGGCATCACGCACATCCGTCCTGCTCGATTTGGGTCTCAGGTAGAACGCGTAAGCGCCAACTGCTTTTCTTAATGGTTAAATGAGGCTTCTGTAGCCATTCCTGTACGTAACGTGCATAGGTTCTAAACAAGCAAAAATAGTCTTAATGAACTTTACCTTATAATCGCCATTCCATTTTGAATTTCTCCTTTGCAAATGTTCTCTATAAGATTTATTGTTGACCCAACTGCACGAAGTGATTGTCTATAAGTAGACTAAGAAGATTGGTGTCAGGGTAGTGATAAATGACTTAACCTTACATTAGAAAGTTCGCAATAGAAAAATAATTATGAGGTTATTATTGTAAGATAATTATGGTAAATATCAGTATTTTTTGGAAGTGTTCTTCCGGTTTTAAAGAAGATTAATGAAATTATAGTGCTAAGCTGCTGTTTACAAGATATTTAGGCAACGTATCAATTTTTTATTTTTCAAAACTATGAGCTTATGCCATGCTTCACTGTTTTGAAGTAAAGCCATTTCTAAACCCAATAATTATACCAAAACTTATTTTGAATAGAGCTGGTAGATCTCTGTAAAAATTAGCTGTTGCCCAGTTAACGAAGAAAGATGCAAAATGTTTCCCATTGATGGTAAAATAAACTCGTCGGAGGTCATTGTGCAGTTGGTGATATTTAATATTAAAAAAGAAGTCAATTCATATATGAATGTGTTATTTTGGTCATACGGTCCATTAAAATTAATAGTGGATTCAGTTGTCGACAATTGTTTCTGTTGCGCACTCGAGGCCTGACGTAGTTCTTCTTGACTTCGAGAAACGAACCATGTTCGTTATCAAATTTTCGGTACCAGCTGACAAAAACATCATGACCAAGGAGAATGAAAAGAAAGAGAGGTATAAGACCTTATAAGGGAGTTGCGACAGTTACACCCCGAATATTTTGTTAAGCTAATCGTCCTGACCATCGGCGCTCTTGGAAGTGCCAAGGTTTCACTGGTTAATAGCCGGAAAAGCATCCCTGCGTGTCAAGAAAATGCTAAGGCACTTGCGGGAAAAATGCAGAAGGCGGACAAACTTTTAACTATATATATATACAGGTTTATAATGACAAGTTTGTCATTAGGACAACCGCAGGATTTCGCTGGGGGCAGATGATAATCTGAAAGAATGCACCAGCTCCCACCCAAATCGCGGTAAAATTTGAGCCTTGACCACGTCTCACGACCGCGATATAGGTGGTTCCAGTCTGCGACAAACTCAATGCGATGATCCTGCAAAAGTCTCGTGCAATCTGAGGACACATGCGACCCAAGGACGACCACCTTCTGTATTTTCCCCGCAAGTGTCTTAGCATTTTCTTGACACGCAGGGATGCTTTTTAGGCTATTAACCAATGAAACCTTCGCACTTCCAAGAGCGCCGATGATCAAGACGATAAGCTTCACAGAATATTCCGGGTATAACGTCGCAACTCCCTCATAAGGTCTTTATACCTCTCCTTCTTTTCATCATCCTGGGCTATGACTTTTTTATCATCTAATGCTGAAAATTCGATAACGAACATGGTTCGTTTCTCAAAGTCAAGAAGAGTCCTCCCGGGCCACGAGCGCGCAACAGAAACAATTGTCGATAAAATGAAGTTCCAGCATATGCAGCACTTTTTATTTTCGACAATTGAGTCTATTTCCCTAGGATCGTTTGTTGGAGCTGTATTTGGGCTATCATCGGGAATGTTTTGGCTCAAAACGTGTCGACGGTATGCTAAATTTAAAATGACAATGTCTTGATATGCCAAAATGAAACCCTCCGTGCCCGACTTCAATCCGGGTAAATTAAGAAAAGCAAATGTTAGCTTTTACGACATTGACAGATCCTCCATATTTCTGTGGAAGATGCCATGCATCCTTTAGTCGAGGAGCTGTTCGCGGAATTCTTTCTCCTGTGCTTTCATAATCCAAGCCTTCAGGAGTGAGTACTCGAGATCGATAAGATTTGGTGCATTTTGTTCTCCCCTTTGCTGCCCACTTCTTCGTAGTTCCTGACAATTTTAAGAAGAGGGTCTTGTCCATTTGCGACTATATGTGCTGTATTCAGAATAATCCTGTTGTGAAGACATTAAAGATTCAGTATTCCGCGACCACCTTGACGAAGTGAGATGTGAAGTCACAGAACAGAAGATTATGGTTCATGCTCTTCTTCATGTGCGTAACCTTTCGGGACCCGATATCGAGGTCTCTGAAATCGTCGTTCGTCCATGGAACGACTCCGAATGAATAGAGTACTACCGGGACGGCAAGCATTTTCGACGCACATAATTCGTTTTTTGCCGACAGTTCGGAAGACCAAATCCGTCGACGAGCTCAGGGTCTTCCGGGACGCCATTAAGTTTCCCTATCTTCAAATAAACCTTGGCGCATTTTTCTAACCCGAACTCCATTCCAATCTCTTGAGTGTGCTCTTCGACAATGTCTAGAGCTAGATGTGATTTCTCTTGATTTTCAACATAGATCTTAAGATCATCCATGCAAAATACATAAGTGACCTTATGCTTTCGATATCCAGGTTTGCCGCAAGGTTACCCTTCAGAATGGCGAAGTGCGAGATATAGTGGCAATAATGTGTGGCAAAAAAAGAGAGGGCTCATGGTGTCGCCCTGAAACACACCTCTCTGAAAGGTGACACTATTAGTGATCACACGATGTTTTCCACTATCCAACCGAGCAATTCACGCCTACCCCGAAAGGGAAACGGCTTAATGATATAATAATAATAATAATAATTGAAGCCATTGAATCCAATATTAAAAAAATACCTTAGAATAAAATTGATGAATTTAGATCACATTTTATGGGTTTATCTGATGATTTTTTGAATAATGATAAGCCAAAAAATTTGTTAGAAAAGGAATTAAATGAGGGTTTAATTGAAACCAAAATTTTCTTAAAAAATCATTCGGATTTAATTATCACAAAATCATATAAAGGAAGTATTACAGTATCCAGGGCCCCATTTAGGGGTGTGGGGGCCCTAGGGCCGGCTAAAATGTAGGGACATTTTGTAATTCCTTCCTGGCTTAAAAAAAAGGTCATCGAATTAAGAGCCGATGCAGAAGTGTGTGCATGTCGCAGCGATTTTGATTTACCGACTAGACTAGTTACATTTGTGGGGGCCCTGGGGCCATGGCCCCGCTGACCCCGGGGTAAATTCGGCCCTGCTCATAAGTATTAAATAAATTTGTTTCCTCATAGAGGTACGTTTACCATAACAAAAGATAAAAATGGATACTTTCAATATTTGTCAAGCTCATGTTTCTGTTTTTCCGAAAATTTTATTTTCAGAAAATCAGAGGGCCCACCACAATGTCAATTGATGTGTTCTCTAATAATGAACAATATTTTAACCTACGATAGTTTTATATTTCAAATTAAAACCTCATAGAAACAATGTAACATTTCTTAAAACATTCTAAGTAGCTATTGATTAATCAATAATGGTCTTCGAAAGTTCGTCAAAAGATCAATCCACATGTCTCGAAGATGCGTACAATTACATCAAATGCATCGGTATTGCTAGATCATAAGAGGTTATAGAAGGTTAGTCAATAGGTCATTCAGCCTGTCTCGAAGAAGCAAACAAACATGTCAGATACATTACTGTAGTAATCCTAATATGAACAAAGTTTTTTTTTATATAAACAGAATAACCCATTTTTTTTAAACTTCATAAATCGGTACTGGTGGGTCATAAAAGGTTTATAAATAGGTCAATCGATGCGCCTCAAGGACGCGAACAAGTACTCTACATGGAATATTGTCGTATTTTGAATATCAAACAAGTTTTTTTCATATAAACAGAATAAATCAATTTTTTTAAATTCATAAATAGATACTGGTGGGTTACAAAAGGTTTATCAATAGGTCAATCGATGCATCTCAAGGACGTGAACAAATACTCTACATGTAATATTGTCGTATTTTGAATATCAAAAAAGTTTTTTTCATATGAACAGAATAAACCATTTTTTTAAACTTCATAAATAGGTACTGGTGGGTCATAAAAGGTTCATCAATAGGTCAATCGATGCGTTTTAAGTACGCGAACAAATATTCTGCATGTAATATTGTCGTCTTTTAAATATCAAACAGGTTTTTCTTATATGAACAGAATAAACAATTTTTTTAGATTCATAAATAGGTACTCGTAGCTGATAAAAGTTTCAACAATAGGTCGATCGATGCGTCTCAGAGACGCGAACAAATACTCTAGATATCGTATCGAAATATGGTGATCAGAACAAAGTTACACACTAGCGCGCACACACACGCGGACATTTAAGAAAAATTTATTTCGAGCTCTTGGGATCGAATTATATCAAAAAAGTATATTTGAAAATTTAGGTCATTACAAACAAATATATAGTTAAAAGCTTGTCATAAGGACAACCGCAGGATTTCGCCGGGAGCGGCGAAAATAAAATAAAAATAAAAAGTTTTTATTACGGATATTTTTTTCATAAGATGCGTATATTTTTTTAGATCTTTCGATGCTCAAGTTAAAAAAACACCCAGTATATATATACAATTAAAAAATAAGGTTAAACAACCACCGCAGGGTCCCACTGGGAGCAACTGCCATCTAAAAATGACACCGGCTCCCGATTTGTTCTGAGTAAATTAACTAGGAAAAATATTCGAACAATATTATAAAATTCAGTGAAAACCATTGAATTAATCACTTTCTTTCTTAATTAATTATTTAATTCCATTCAAAGTCCTAAAATCAATATATGAATATAAATATAATATAAATATAATATCAATTATTATAATAATAATTGTATAAATTCTTCAAAATAAACCTTGGTTTATTTTCAAGAATTTATACATTGACTTGAGTGTTGGACGATAAATAGGATTTTGAATTTGATTTCAATCTAATTTAAGATTCTTAAATTTCAATAATAATTATTATTATAAATATTTATAAATTACATTATTATTAGTATCGTTCAATCGATCACAATAAAGTCCAGAAGCCGTCGACCCGAAAACAAAACTGTCTCCATTCACCCCGAAAATAGTGAAGGCGAAGTGGAAGAAAATTACGCAGAAATGGATTATACCGATTATAATCTTGGAGTTTGAAGTTTGGGACAGCAGTCTGTAGATATTAAGCCGTACAATCTGGATGCAAATTTTAAAAATCCTAGATTATAAAACTTAATAGCTGTATTTTACAGCTCGTTATCTATAGATTGCTGTCCCGACTTTTACAACCCAAGATCATTAGCCCTATAATTCATTTTTCTCAGTCCTTCAAAATTTGTTAAAAATCCATCCTCAAATAAAATTCCTAAACTTATTTTTCGGACAGCAGTTAAGGGGCCTGATTCTATAGCCATCTATACATTTTTCCCGCCAAACGGCGTTAACCCCTGGACACTTTTCAAGCAAGTTTCGAATTTTAATTTTAAAAGTAAATAGTCTCGTAGGAAATTCAATTGCGCATCTTTTTTCTCCAGACCGTGTGCTTTGGAACAAAATTTTTGTTGTCTTTTTTTGTTTCAACTCACTGAAATTCAGCTAATTCTTGGAATTCTTAGATGAAATATACAGAAGAAGCCTCCTTTATAATGTTATACGATTGTTAGAGTAAATAACATATGAACATGTTTATTTAAACAAAAGTTATGAATTTTTACTTGAGACATTGCATAAATCATGCATTCATATTTGCAAGCTCGTGAGGTTTCGAGCGAATTATGAAATAATTATTCGACAGTTCAATTTTGAACGGATTTTAATGCTTTTGTTAATGACTGCTAATAAATGATGCTAGTGATAGGAATATTTTTTGTTCAATAACAAAAAATAAATGTTTTAATTTAACTTTTTAAGTGTTCCACTGTTTTAAAGATTTTCAAATTCAATTAAACTGGTCTTGAATTTTTTATTACTTTTTTTTATTACTATATAAAAATAATTTAGAATGTGTTGAAGTAAGAAAAAAAATTGTTCATGATTTTATAAACCAATTGATGAACAAGAGTCATTTTTCGTGATTTGCAATGATTAATTGTTGAAATTAATTGTTTCTTCATAAAATATGAGAAATTAATATACAATTAGGATTAATTAAAAGTTGCTGCCCTTTTTCAGTGATCTGAACAATTTCGGTAAACAAATACGCAGTTTGACAATGTCTGAATGAATAGACCAAATTTCTGTTCGTAGAATAAACTAAAAATGTCTTTTAATTAACTTCTTCTGGTCATATTTAGTAATTTGACTCAAGGTTTCATTTATTTAAACAATTTTCATAAAACATTGTTCATGCAATGTCCTAGGTAAAACCTTATAACTTTTGTTTGAACAACTATGTTCATATGTTATTTATTCTACCCGTCGCAGATTCTATGAGAAAAATGACAAAAAATTTGAATACAGCAAGAGCTACAACTTTTTTATCTAGAGAATGAAGATGCGTAATTAAATTTTCTATAAGGATATATATATATTTTTTTTTTTCAAAACTAAAGGTTAACAACCACCGCAGGGTCCCACTGGGAGCAACTGTCATCTAAAAAATAACATCGGCTCCCAGTACACAATGCGGCCCTAAGAGTGCTTTATAACCATCTTTGTCGCTCTTACGGTGTTGGCCGCGACCCTGCCCTGCCGAAAGCTCCAAGGGAGATAGAGTCAATTGTCCAAAACGAGAAGTGCCACATTTTCTGGAACTACGATTTTCGGTCAGCAGTATCCGTTGCACACTCGAGGCCTGACATTGTTCTCCAATACTTCAAGAAACGAACTATATTCGTGATAGAATTCTCGGCTCCTTCCGAATACAACATCACTGCCAAGGAGAAATAAAAGGAGGAAATGTATCAAGACCTTAGAAGAGAGCTGCAACGACTGTACCCAAAATATTCGGTACAAGTCATTGTCCTTGTGATAGGTGCCCTCGGAGTTGCGAAACTATCATTGGTTCATAACCTTAAAGCCATACCCGCGTGCTAAAAATATAGCAAGGCACTTGCGAGATGGATGCAGAAAGCTGTCATCCTTGGGTCGCATCGTGTCCTCAAGATACACGAGGGTTTCGTCGGCCTGTTGTTGTTTTCGATAAGTAGTGGTCGATAAGTTTTGTTCGAAGAATATATTCAAATAACATTCTTATGGTAGTAGAGTGGTATAATGTTTTTAGGAACTGATTTTAATTACAAAATGTTCTAACTTAATATTAAACCTATTTTGTGCTTGTGTTTTGTACTTTGTGTTTTTTTACTCTTACTAGATATGAACCTTCTTCAATGCGGAACTTTAAATTTCTTTTTTATACTATTTACGTTGTGTTACAAGGTACTCAATTTGAGTGTTTTCTCATTAGTTCGTCGTTGTTTTGTTACATCGTTTATCTTTGGCAATTTTGGGATAGTATTTATATTTATCATTATTATCTTCTTTTTTTTTTAAATTGCGAGTGAAACAGGTCCTAAAAGGTTTTACGTACACGTTAGAAGTAATAAAATAGTTTGCTTAATTGATATTGTGGATTAATAGAAGTGATATGAATCGTTCAGTGATCGTGTGTTGTTGAGGACGTGTTTCGTATTACAGTTATATACAAATTTATGTTAGTTATTAAACAGAAATTTAAACCTATTTTTTTATCTAATCGTGGTATTATTAGATAAAAATTGTTTGAAAGCACATCTTCTTATGTTCGAATAAAGTGGTCAAGATCGCAATTGGTTAGGCGTTGATAATTATTTCATATTTCTATTTCATATCCAAGCAAAACATGCACATTTTGGTATACATATTCTTCTTCGCAATCCAGAGACATACTCGCAGGAGATCGAGTATATATTAAATGTATTCTGCATTCGCAATACATTGTTAAAATTATTTCTAGTCTATTTATTTTATGTACAAAATTTCGCTTATAGCAAATTTATAACGAAGCTTCTTCCATGAGTGTTTTATTTTTGTTTGTGCGACCTGTAAGAAAAGCGTTCATTATTTCATTGTGCTAGTAAATAATTAATCTCCTAATATGATGTCTCATAAGTAGAGAGAATTTTTTTACTTGTGCACAGAAAATATTGAATATGTATTGTAATAATAACGTTTAATGTCGAAGAGTTTAATTAATATTTTGAAAAATTTAATTTCAGTAGGTTTCTGCATATTTTTAGTATAGAGACTACAGAAAAAAAATGTAGTTAAGAACATTTGTATTGTAATATGGAACTATTCCAAAATAACTTGTCATTAAGAAACTTCTAATCTTGAATAGTTTTGCATTTTTGAAATATGTTAGTAAATAGTTGTCGTTTGTTTTCAAAATAAAGGTCTGTTGTATTTTCGATTTTTGGTTGATATATAACGAATTTGCTGTTTGCATGGGGTGTTTGATGTATAATATTAGTAGGATACTCTCCAAATGTGAATTAGTGAAATTTCACTAACTGATAGTGAAATTCCACTAATTCAATTAGAGAGAAGTCGGTCACTAACGATTAGTAGAAAACTACTAATTTGATTAAGGAATGTGAAACATGCATCTATTCATCCTATTGTGATTTCGGCTACAGGCAATGTGCACCCAAGATGCACTGAACATTTAGGAGTCAGCAGGGTACTGGCAGCAGCTCAGAAGGCGGTTTTATTAAGCACCTGTCGCATTGTAAGAAACTTTCTAGACCATCAGGAAGCAAGCGACTAAAAGCCTGTAGAGTGACAGATGGTAGCTCTAAGAAAGCATGCAGAGGCGACTGTTGTCATCTACAACGCTCGCGGCCGCTGTGTTAGGATAACAGCGGTAAAAGACGAACTCCAAACTACACCATGCTCCTAATTTTGTACCTAAAACATCAACGCAAAAGATTTCAGACATCGTATTAAATTAACTTTACACATCCTCATCTCATCAGTTACTTGACTTAGTCCGTGGCTATGATGAAAAACCGGGTTCACCCGAGAACAAGTTGATAAAAAAAGATACTATCATCTCACTCGCACTCACGCTTCCCTATGACTACTATGAAGTTGACCTTACGGTACATTGCCTTACCCAATATGTCATATAGGCATACAACTCTCATCAGATTACTTGACTTCATTATAAAAAGCGTATGTACTGTCACGTGGCACTTTGCCTCATACATAAAAATAATTAATTTTTATTAAAATCATTAATGAACGCTCAGATAAGAAGTGAACAGAGGGTGACAATATTGACAGCTGTGCTCGAACAGCTGGGATTGATTGATTGGAGCTGATTATGATCTCCGACAACCAATCAGTCCAAATAAAATTACTTAAATTTATCATTTTCAATGAACAACATTACCTGAATTCAAGGTTAGAAATCTTACAATTGTCAAAAAGAAAAGTAATCATGAGGTCATGGGCAGTCAATAAATATAAATAACAATCACTTATTACAATCGTTCTTTTGATTTCTTATTTTCCATGATAACTGAGGAGCCGTCGAGCTCGTACTCAACGTTTACGAGCGATCTGGATGGCAGGTCGTGAACTCTAAGTACAGAGAGCTAGACGTGTGGACGAGAGTCCCATACGTTTTAAATAGCCAGGGAGATGACATCTTGGTTCCCGGACAGCCGGTGTAAATAATTCGACATGCAACTCGCGGTTAGCCATATTAGTCTACACGGGTTAGACACTGTCGTCTGCTATTTCCATTACTACATTAAGGCCCAGCTGGAAGGTCTGGTGCCATTTCTCTCATCCTTACATTAAGTAAATCTAATGTCGATTACTACTTGGGTTCATGCGTATAACGTAACATCCGTTTGGGTCCACGAGGACGGAAGACGCCACCCTTCTTTACTCCGTGTTCTGCCGTCCCAACAAAAAAAGTAGTAACGACATATTTCATCAAAAATGAAGAGGTAAATGAAGAGGTAAATTATTTTTTTGCTTTAAAATCCTTCTATAATTTTATGGCCGACCAGTACCGATTCATGAAGTTTTAAATAAATGGTTTATTCTGTTCATATGAAAAAACTATTTTGATATTCAAAAGACGACAATATTATACGTAGTATCTGAGTATCTATGCGAAGTTCATCGTATTTCTAATATTCTTAACAATTTTTTTCAGTTGAATGTTATTAATAAAAATCTGCCCGCTGCGCGACTTTTGATTCTCGCGCTTCGCGCGATAATGTATTTACCTCTCGCTACGCACTCGGTCTTTGTACTTCCACCACATTTGTGCACAGACCTTTTAAAATTAAAGCTCAAAGCATCGAAAATTGTCATTACTTTAATGTCTGTACCTTATTTTGCATTAAATTTTAATCTCAGCTACCCTGAAAAATGTATCATTTTAATAAATGTATATTATTACAATTCATAATATGCATTGGTATTGAAACAACCGTATTTTCATTGAAATTTAAGAATCTTAAATTAGATTGAAATCAAATTCAAAATCCCATTTAACGTCCAACACTCAAGTCAATGTTTGTCAGAAACGTTTGAAGATCGCGGGAAATTCTGCCCTCGTATCGAATCGACATGAACCAGCGTGTGGTGTTTTCCCTGACACACACGGCAGCCTTCCTTGTATTTGCACGCGATGCATTTCGGTGGCGATTTAAACTCTTGACGCATGTGAAATGTCTTTCGTGTACCTTGATTCTATTTTGAGTTTGAGAACGATATTTTATCAACAGGATTACCCGCAGCCATCATGCTCAACGTTTGCGAACGTTTCTCGGGAAAATCTGCAAATTCTGAGAATTTCGGGAAGTGGTGCAACGACCCCCGCCCATATAAACCCGGGGACGAGCTGTCTTCTACGCTTATAATCGTTATACGATCTCTCGCGCTCAACTCCGACTCCCATGCTTTTTGAGTTTCTGGATCTAACTTTGCGGGTGATATGTGTATGAACCATATATTCCAATGCTCGACGGGCATTTTCATGTTAGATGAAGCGCGAATGATACGCTGTGCTTCATCAGCAAACGCACGTTGATCCACGGCCAACAACTTTTTCAAAGTAACAACATTCATTATAGCATTTGAATGATCATTCACGATAAGCCGAGGGTTATAAAATCGTTGTGTCAGAGCTTGCCAAGTTGTGAGGTAATTCGCATCAGTGGTAGCTACATCTTTAACTAGATCTGCCGCTATTCCCGTCAAACAAAGCTTTAGATAACTCAATTTGGTAGCATCCGTTGCCTTTTTTGAATGCACGAGCGAAGTAAATAGATCAGAAAAACTCTCACAATCCTCATAATTACCAGAGAATTTTGGAAAATTGAGTTTCAGTAACCTTGCCGTGTCCAATTTATCGATTGAAATATCGTTGTGACCTTGAATAGGAGGATCAACATCGCCCTCAAATTGGGATAACATAGTTAGCAATTCATCTAAAAGATCCTCATACACACTTTCCATTCCAGAAAAAATGTTTTCAATAATGTAAGGATCAGTCTCAACGTCCTCTCGACCTATTATCTCCGTGTGCACCTCAGTTTCCTCTCACCAAATCCCTTTGAGAGCGTCAATACGCAAATCAATCATACTTTTATGTAATGAGTTGGGTGGCTTCCCTTTCAGACGCGAACTCATGCGCGTCATCCGTTCCATACGCGCATTTTGCTGCAAAGTGAGCCTTCGTAGAGGCACGGGCGCCATTGTGCTACCACTTCAAATCTAACAAAGTTCAATTCCTTAAATCCTCTACGGATATAAACAATCCACCTCTATAAATAGCAAACTGATCCGAGAAAACAAGGCTACACAGTTACAGCTGTTAATTAAAGCGAGACTGTCAACAGTAAATTTCGACCCTAGACGCTAGACGACCCAAGCAATAAAGGAAAGTCCGACAACGCAAAGAACCCTGACCACTCATTCCAGACCTGGGGCGCCAATTTTTGTAATGTTCCAATTTTTGCAAATATTGTATAAGAGGAATTCGGAAGGAATGAATAGTCGGGTTCTTTGAAATGAAAATGCAGCAATCTTTGCGGATCATTAACATACAACAACAACTTGCCTAGGCATAAAAACCCTCACCATTTGAGGGAAAAGCCGGGGAAAGCTGATAGGGCCGAACAAAATTTATTCAAAAGCAATCTAACACACAAAATTAACACAGATTACAATTCGACTTAAATATATCATACTTTGTTGTGAACCTAAGCAACACCCTGCCATTCTCGAGGAGTCAATCCTCGTCACCCTTAACCACTGAACAGAAAATCACTGGGTCAACAAATTAAGAGAACATCACTTGGTCAACAAATCAAGAGCATATCACTTTGTCAACAAATCAAGAGCACATCACTGGGTCAACAAATCAAGAGCATATCACTTGGTCAACAAATTAAGAGAACATCACTTGGTCAACAAATTAAGAGCACATCACAATCACGTACAGAGGATCCACCCCTGTCATCCAAACGAACGTCAACTGGCCCGTATTTCAGTGACTCATTTTGTTTAGAGCAGTCAATAACAACTAGAGGTGCATAATCTATCAATTCTCCTCTCGATAGCAGTGGTTGCTGTTCTTTACCATAGTAATTAGCTTGAAAGTTTGAGTACATTTCATAAAGAAGAGCATACTGATTTCGATTAATGTCAAGATTCAAATTACTATAAGGATAACACTGACCATTTAAAAGTAGTTTGACATTCGTCAGATTGCAATGGTCAAAGTTGCTAGAACTTCTAATAGCATTATTTTTTTCGGTTTGTTTGAAATCCTGGTATAACAGATCTCGGTTTCTCCAATTGTGTTGAGATTTTTACTGTCCAAACATGGTTTGAAGTAGTTGGAAGTAGAGGATAGTCATACAGTTCCCAAGTTCGAAAACTTATTGGAATAGGTGGATCTTTTTCAATATATTTTAGCATCTGAAATTTTCGCGAATCTGACAGTCTCACGCTAGGCAATAACCACTCTATTCTATTAACTTTAATTTTATACTGCTCAATGGGGGCAGCTTGCAAGATGGCATTTCCATCACTTTTTGATCTTATCAAAATAAGTTCATGCTTAGAATTGACTACATCAAAGTAATGACTACATCAAAGTAACCAGTAGCGATGGTTAGTGATTGATTATTATCATTTATTTCAAGCTAGCATTCAACTGACTTGATATTGTAAATTTCAGAACTTATATAGATTAAACGTGTTTTTAGATTTTAACTGATTGCACAAAAATTGCAAACACAAATGTCCACGCACGAATGTATCGTAATTTTGATATTTCTCATGATTATAATTTATGCTACCAGCACCGAGATACTTGAAGAGATCCAAAGGTGGCCGAAAATTACCAAAGCTATCGAAATACATTATTTTACTACCGATCTTTTTTTAAGCAGACCAATGTTTTCCTGGTCCTTTTGTATCATCAAGATTAACAATAGCACATTCATATTCACGTGGTCCATCCCTTGGTAATTCATTTCGCATAAAAACACATCGAACATGCGGAATCTTCAAAGATTTTGGGAATTTGAGTAAATCTGCATCAGTTAAGGCCCGATGAGGTAGCTTCACTTTGAGTTTTTTGACTTGCGTTTAAGTCCTGCTCCTTGTTTATATGGCTTTAGATAAAGCCCTAATCCTTGCCTTTATGGCTTCAAGTAAAGACCTTTTCCTAAAGAAATGGCTTCCATCGCTTCATTATGTCGTTTACTCTCTAAAAGTTGTTGTTTTGTCGAATTTGCATCATTCACAGCTTTAGCTATTCCAGCAGCTCCACCAGCTAGCGCCCGGCGGCACTTAGACCCGCAAAAACGGGTATGAGAAAGGGTAAAAATCCTTCTACTTTGGCTGGTATAGGTAGAATACGAGGTTTATTCACATTTCTTCTTCCACCAGCCTTCATTACAGCTGCTCGTGCACCACTAAGTGCAGATTTAATGGCAGTTTGCGCATTATTGCTTGAAACCATGGAATTTCTAGCTGCAGCGACAATTTTTCTCAGTGTAGTGGTAGGTTTTCTATTCTTGACACCCATCCCCAATTTTGATTTTATCTTCATTGTGTTTGCTATACCCCAAGCAGCCGCCTTTCCACCTATTCCTGCGTCATTAGCAAAGACACGTTTCCAAGCCTTTTCAGCTAGTAGACTGTCAGCTGAGTTTGTAGCCTCTATATTTTCTCTATTTTGTGGGTAGGCTATATCGTGCTCTTTGCAAGCCGCGTCTAGTGGATTGATTCCAGGATCGCCTCGTGCTAATCATTGTGCTAGTTTAGTGCCTGGTCCACAGTACTGATAACCAGGCAAGTGCAACTCAAACGGCAAATTGCTGATGATTCTGTTGACCAAGCCTCTCCCACGTCTTGCCTGCTTCGCAGCTCGTTTACGACTGACTCTTTTGCTTCCGAAGTATAAATAGTACTTTCAGATAAAAACAGTAGTTTCAGGTACAAAGAAGAATATTCCGCTAATTACGTTCAACTCCATTCGATGCATCAACGTTGAAAAAATCTCTTTTCGAGTTTACGTCTAAAAATACCACTCTATGAATTCCTTGAATTTCCTCAATCTTATAAATTCCCTGAACTCCCTAAATTCTTGAAATTCTGTGAAATCGTTGATATCTTCTCTTTTTTGAATTTGTTAAGTTCCTGAATTCAATATAATTTGCTGAATTCCTTAGATCCACGAAACTCTATAAAATCCTAGTCTTATCTGAAATCCTTCAATTCTTTGCATTCATTGATTTTCTTTAATTATTTCAATTCTTCGAATTACTTGAATTCAGGGAATTACTTTAATTCCTCGAATAACTTGAATTGTTCGATTTACTCGAATAAGTTTAATTACTCGATTTACTCGAATTACTTGAATTCTTCAAATTACTTAAATTTAGAGAATTCCTTGAATTTAGATAAATCCTTGAATTCAGAGAATTCCTTCAATCCAGAGTATTTCTTGAATTTAGATAATTCCTCGAATTCAGAGACTTCCTTCAATTCATAGCCTTTCTTGAATTCAGGGAACGACAGCCAATTCTTCGAATTATTTGAATTTTTCGAATTGTCTGAATTCAGGGAATTACTAAAATACTTCGAATTACTCAAATTTGTCAAATTCTCTGAATTACTTGGATCCTCCGAATAACATGAATTTAGAGAATTACTTGACTTATTCGAACAATTCGATTTTAGAGCGCTTTTTGAATTCTTCGAATTACTTGAATTCGTCGATTAAGTCGAGTTACTTGAATTCGTCAATTTAGTTGAAATACTTGAATTCTTGGAAATACTTAAATTCATCGAATTACTATAATTTCTCGAACTACTTTAATTCACGGAATTCCTTGAATTCTTCGGTTTACTCAAACTGCTTGAATTCCACGATTTACTTGAATATGTTAAATTTTCGGACTTTTTTTAATTCTTCGAATTACTTGAATCTAGGGAATTCTTTGTGTTCAGAGAATTACTCGAATTCATGAAGTCACTTGAATTCTTGGAATTATCCAAATTATTTGAATTCTTCGAATTATTAGAATTCTTTGAATTACTTGAATTTTTCGATTTAATCGAATAACTTCCTTGGGAACGACAACAATCTTTCCTTTCTTGAGATGAATTTTGGCACATCTATCAAATCCAAAGTCCATTCCATCTCCCCTGTGTACTTTTTGACGATATTTATGGCAGTTTGAAGTTTGCTCTTACCAGAGGCATAGATCTTCAGGGCATCCATATAAAATACATGAGTGAAAATATTCTCAGGTTCGTTACTGTCACCACAGAGGTATCCAGAAGAATTTCGTAGTGCGAGAGATAGAGACAAAAGTGTGATGCAAAAAAGCAAAGGTTTCATGCTATCGCCCTGAAAGACGCCCCTCTGGATGGTGACGTTGATCGTTGTCACACGATAATTTTCAGATGAGATAGTAAATCTAGTTTTCCACAGAGGCATCAATATCTCTATGCATCTCACTATGTATGGATGCACCTTCAAGCTTTCCAACTGACAGATGATAATTTTCGAGCCACGTGGTTCGTACGTCTCACGCCACACATGCTCAATTCACCGAACAATCATGTTGTTCAGGACAGCTGGAAATATCTTATACAGTGTTTTCAAACAAGTTATTGGCCTGTAATTCTCTGGGTTGGATAAGTAGCCTTTTTCCGATAGGAGTATAGTGCGTCCTAACACCAACTACTGCGGAATGGGCGTCTCCGACTTTAAATATGAGGTGAATATGCGGGCCAAATGTTGGTGTGTAGAAGTAAAATTCTTCCACCAGAAGTTCTTGATACAATCTGGTCCAGCACCGGAGAAGTTCTTTGTGCCTCTAAGTGCTTTTTTCACTCTGAATATAGTGCAGGCATCTTGTACGAAAAAACTTATTTTCACGTGGAACCGTTTGTTACTTATGTTATTAATGCTGTTTCCGTTTTCCGGACGATATTCACCAAACGAGATATTAACAAAAAAATTTCTGATTAAAAATAGAAAAAAAATATTTTTTTTTTTCAAGAGTCATAATTCTTGACCTATGAAGACTGGGAGATTTTTTTACATTGACACATAATTTCCAACATGAAAATTTTGTCTGTCATCATTAACATAGATTCACTCACAAGCAAAGTATTTGGAAATAACTGAACACGAGTAATTTGCTCTGAAGAATACGTCAAAAGTGGTTGAGTTTGGGAGGCCATAACTTATGACTCATTGAGGTTCAAACATTGTTTTTTTTTAGAATTGCTCGAAATTGCGTACACTTTAATTAAAGTCCAGAATATTTTTCGTACAATTGACAGGTTCTAAAGTACAGATATTAACTTCAGAATTGGGTTCTTTAGCCTCCTTTTTAAAAAAAACGGAGGGTTTTGGAGACTTACAACTCTGCGTCTATTATTGAAAGAAGTTTCTTGTTTTTTAACTTTTTCAGAATTTTCCAAAGTTTACGAAAGCAGTCTACGAAAATATGACGAAAGTTTTTTAAACTGAAAATTATTGTTTTGATTGATAATGTTGATACACTGCATTTGGCCTTTCTATAAGCAGCTTAAAACCATCCTTGCCACTCTGCAATAGTAAATTTTGAACTACAAAATAAACGGAAGGGTTGTTGATAAATTTTCCTCTCATATAAATCTCTGTAACAATTCAAAACATTGCATGTATGAAAATGGAATGTGTGTTATTTTAAATACTTTTCACGCAGAATTTATATGGAAACAATTAAATATTTATAAAGCAGATCCTTATATCTTGTAGTTGTAAGAAATAAGAATGTTCTCTACCTTTTCAGTTCTGCACTTTTTTTAAATAAAAAATTTGGACAAAGAAACCATTTTTTTACATAACAATTGAAACTTTCGTTACCGTATTGGTAAAAGTATAGAAAATATGATTTTTTTTTGTTTTGGTGAAAATATCTATTTTTCTACTCAGGAGCCGTGTATAAATTACGTGAAGAAATTAATCACGTCACAATAATTATTAGTCGGAAAATTCCTTATACCCTGTCTAATTTTCCCCTTATATCAACAATGAAAGGATTGTAAGAGCCCGCACTGTTGGAAAATATTCTTCTTTCTACGCGTAGATTAATAAATATCAATTTTGTCGAAACAATTTCTGCACTTGACCTCTCGAATTCAATAACTCGCCCGACGCTTGAAAACGCTAATAGCGTTGCCCCGTGTCTCAATAAATGGGAATGTTCAAAATCACGAAATTAATTATTTAAATATAGGATTCTATATTTTAACAAGTAGATTTAGAATTCTTATGTCCTAAAATTATTTTTAAGAATAAAAATTGAAAACTGAAAAGAAATTTTTTTTCCTATTCAATAATAGTGATTAAATCATAAATCATCACAACTCGTACAAATTTTATTGAAACTGTCTGAAATTGAGTAGACATACAAATTTATATTCAGCAAATGCCTGTAAAATAATAAAAAGTTGAAAATGACCTTATGTTTAATAATATCCAATTGACAATTAAGGCCGATCGGTAACCAGATTTTTCTACTTTCGGAGACAAGAAGTATCGAGGCAACTTCTGATTTGACACAACTTTCAGCGAGAAAGTTGTTCTATATAGTTCAAAGAAAATGTATGAAATATTTTAGATGAATTCATTAAAAATTGACTTAGTTAGTTAGTTTTTGGACGGGCGAGGAGCCCATGGAGAGCTCCTTTGGCGCTCAAGCTATAAAGCCTATTGTGCCACACCCTTACTTATTCGCTTTCAGCAGTTGACCCCAGACCTCTTGACGAAGCCTAGTATGTCGACTACTGCTGTATGCACGGAATTAATTAAATTCACGTAATACATGGAATTCACGGATTTCATGGAATTCTAGGTATTCATTGGAATCACGGAATTTATTTAATTCGAGGAATTCATGGAATTCATGGAATTCACGGAATTCATGGATTTCACGGAATTCATGGAATTCACGAAATTCATGGAGTGCAAGGAATCCATGGAATTCACGGATTGCATGGAATTCGCGGATTTCAGGGAATACATGGAATTCACGGAATTCACGGAATTCACGTAATTCCTAGAATTCACGGTATTCATTGAATTCACGGAATTCATGGTATTAATGGAATTCACGGTATTCATGGAACTCCCGGAATTCTCGAATATTACGGAATAGATGGGATTCACGGAATGCATGAAATTCACAGAATTCATGGAATTCACGGAATCCATGGAATTCACAGAATTCATGTAAGTTACGGAACTCCCGGAATTCAAAGTATTCATGGAATTCACGGAATTCACGGAATTCATGGAATTCACGGAATTCATGCAATTCACGGAATTCATGCAATTCACGGAATTCATGGAATTCACGGATTTCATGGATTTCACGGAATACATGGGATTCACGGAATGCATGGAATTCACGGAATGCATGGAATTCACGGAATTCATGGAATTCACGGAATTCATGGATTTCACGGAATTCATGGAATTCACGGAATTCATGAAATTCACGGAATTTATGCAATTCACGGAATTCATGCAATTCACGGTATTCATGGAATTCACGGAATTCATGGATTTCACGGAATTCATGGGATTCACGGAATGCATGGAATTCACGGAATGCATGGAATTCACGGAATTCATAGAATTCACGGAATTCATGGAATTCACGTGATTCTTAGAATTCACGGTATTCATGGAATTCACAGAATTCATGAAATTCATGGAATTCATGGAATTCATGGAATTCACGGAATTCATGAAATTCATGGAATGCATGGAATTCCCGGAATTCATGGAATTCACGGAATTCTAGGTATTCATGGGATTCACGGAATTTATTTAATTCGAGGAATTCATGGAATTCATGGAATTCAAGGAATTCATGGATTTCACGGAATGCATGGAATTCGCAGAATTCATGGAATTCACGGAATCCACGGAATTCACAGAATTCATGTAAGTCACGGAATTCCCGGAGTTCAAAGTACTCATGGAATTCACGGAATTTATGGGATTCGAGAAATTCATGGAATTCATTGAATTCGAGGAATTCATGAAATTCATGGGATTCACGGAATTCATGGAATTCATGAAATTCATGGCATTCACGGAATTCACGGAATTCATGGAATTTGCGTAATTCCTAGAATTCACGGTATTCACGGAATTCACGGAATTCATGGATTTCATGGAATTCATGGAATTCACGGAATTTATGGAACTCCCGGAATTCATGAAAATTACGGAATTCATGGGATTCACGGAAAGCAAGAAATTCACGGAATTAGCGAAATTGACGGAATTCAAGAAACTCACGGAATCCATGGCCTTCGCGGAATAATTGGCAATCATGCCATTGACAGAATTCATGGAATTCACAAAATTGATAGAATTCATTGAATTCAGGGAATCCATTGCATTCACCGAATTTATGTATTTCGCGGATTTCATGGAAATCATAGAATTCACGGAATTCATGAAATTCACGGAATTGACGGAAATCTAGGTATTCATGGGATTCACGGAACTTATTTAATTCGAGGAATTCATGGAATTCATGGAATCCATGGAATGCACGGAATCCATGGAATTCGCGGATTGCATGGAATTCGCGGATTTCAGGGAATTCATGGAATTCACGGAATTCACGGAATTTACGTAATTCCTAGATTTCACGGTATTCATTGAATTCACGGAATTCATGGAATTAATGGTATTCACGGAATTCATGGAACTCCCGGAATACTTCTTGGAAAAAATATAAATTCATATGCTACAGCATTTGCTCACTTAACTGCTGAATGTAAAAAACTGCATTTGACTTTAAAAGCCAAAATAGTGTATGTTGATTTTAAACCTGCCATACATTCAGCTATTCGATTCGAGTTTAAAAATTCCATTTGTATTAAAGGTTGTCGATTTCATTCAGACCAGAGTTGGTGGAGAAAAATTCAGGAACTTGGATTGTCTAATGAGTATAATAATAAAAATTCTGAAATAGGTAATTTCCTAAAAAAATATTTTGGTCTCGCGTTTTTGGATCCATCCGATGTAGAAGATTATTTTGTGGAAGATATCATAGCTATCCAACAATTAGAAGGAAGAGTTGAAAAATTTTGCGATTATATTTTAGAAACTTACATAAAGACAGATTCAAATTATCCACCTCAGATGTGGGCCGAATTTTTTCCAACAACTACGCGTACAACAAATAGTTGCGAAGCATATCATTTAAAATTAAACGCTATGTTCAACTCATCCAATCCAAACATTTTTCTTTTCGTTAAAGCTTTAAAGGCTGTGCAAGCTGACACATATATAAAAATGAGAAGTGCAGGGACGAGAAGGCGCGAAATTTTGGAAAGAGAACAATTCCTTATGGAAAGTAAGATGTCCTTCCAGAATGGTAGTTTGACAAGAATCGAGTTCGTTCACAAGGTTTCGCGCAAATTCTTACAAGTATAGTTTTTTGACATTTGACAATAGGTATTTTCAATGCATGACTCGAAGTGAAATAAATAGCTCCTTCAAAAATTTGTAGGGGTATATATAGCTTATTGTAGCATTTTTTTAACACGCCAGCATAATAATAAATGCTGCCAGTCCTAAGCCTGGAATCTATTTAGCAAGCAAGTGTGAAGGGAAAATGTTGGTAAACAGTTGGAGCGAGAGAGAGGTTTGACTCCTTCGGACATCTTTCCTCTCTCTCACTTACGCGCGCTCATTCTCTCTCCTCGTACGGTGGTACGAAGGGTCCGCCAGTGGCGGGGGAAAGAAGGAACGGAGGAGAGAGCGTCGCCGGACTGAGTTTGGGACTGAATTCGTGTCCGACCGCTCTCCTCAATTCTGACCGCGGGACTGAATTCGTGTGCACCGGATGGAAAATGTCTAAAAAGCAACTTGTCCTTGAAAAGTACAAATACCAACGGACCACACAGCGGTGAGTTGGTATATTTTCTTCTTTTTTTTTCAAATTTTCAAAACGATATGTTATTTTGTTTGAAAATAAGGTGGAAAAAATATATAGGACACGGTCAGTAATTCTTGACGTCATAGACTACAATTTTTTATCAGCAGTACTCTACAACTGGCTAATTCCATTTTAAGTCATGCAGAGGTGCAGCTTAGGATTTTAGAATGTTTCGGTATTTGGATATATCATTCTATGGTGAAAATAAAGGACCACGTCTCAGTTTCATGTAAAACCTTTTTTTTTTATTTGTTACAATCACTCGAAGATTACCTGTGAATTTTCGAAAATTAACAGTAATTTTTTTTCAAAATGCAATATTCCAATTCCAAAAAGATTAAGAAATTTTGAAAAATGACAAAATGGCGGCTATTTAAAAAAATCGAAAATTAATTTTTCAAAAGCCCCACTTTTCAACATTTTTTTTTTATATAAATATATGGTAGTATGTACTACATATTTCCTAAGTTTCTGAAAAATAGAATTTTTGCGTTTTTCTCGGTAATAACGAAAGGTACAAAAAATGTGTAGATAAAATTGTACACATCTAGAAATTTTCGACCAAAAAATGCCTCTTGTTCTTTTGTGATATTTCGCATCGATTACGCTACGCGCGCGGCTCGCTTTGCTCGCAAGTTTGAGTGCCTACACTGAAAAAAAAGTTCTTTGATTCAAAGAAATGGTCGTACTGAATACGTCCAATCATGTATTTCTTCAATCCAAGTATAACATTTCAGCAAGGAAACCATATTCTCTGACGAAGTTTCATTGAAATATTATTTTTCGCCTCTTCAATATTCATACTTTTTACATGAAGGAAACACCTTTGTGAAGTTTAGTAAACAATATTTATTGATACGAAGCGTTCTTTTTTATTATTTATAAATATTTATGCACTTTTTATTTGACATTACATTTTCTGACAGTATATAACCAAAAGTAGCATTTCTGCGACTGTCTCGCAGTTGTTTCGGGTTAAGGGTTGTGTTTGTTTATTTTGATTTGTGAATTTTTTAAATTTATCTTTTTGTAAATAATAAAGCAAAAAAATAGGAAGAATTTGTAGTTATTAAAAAACCCAAACATTTTAGTTTTAGGAAAACAAACGTATGTAAAATTTTTGCACTTTTCTGTCATCACAAGTGAAGGATTGCAGTACAGAACTGGATAAGCAACAAAACCAGACTTTTGCAGCAGATTGAAAAAGTTTTCAATACAATCAAAATCAAGATTGAAAGAAAAAACGGGACGATATGAAGAGTGAAATTTTTAGTTTAAATAAAAAATAAAAAATAAATGCCGACATTTTGAGTTGCTTCATTGGAATAAACTGAGTTTGATTAGGAAAAATTAACTCATTCCGAGTAAATCGTTCAAGAATTCGGAAGGTAAAATATGATGAGTTTTCATAATTAACTTTGGATAACAATTAAAAATCGAATTTCCTAATCAAAAAATTAAATAAAAATTTAATCCCGAGATAAGGAGATGCTGAATAAGAATAAAAAAAATGTTATAAAAAAAATGATTCTGTTCCGATAAAACATTTAAATTTTTAACCGAAGAGTTGAATTATCAGCCAAATAATTGAAGTTTCTACAATCTATTTCACTTTTTAATCAAATATTTAATTTTCTAACCTACCAAAATTAATCGCAAAATATAATGGTTGATATTTCAACCAAGAAAGATGGAATTTGTACCAAGAGGAAAGAATTTCAAAACCCAAGACACAATTTTTAAATCGAAGTGGAAAAGCTAAAAACATAATTTTCAACAAAAGAAACGAATTTTCAAATAAAGAGATGCATTTTCAACTAAAATGACGAATCTGCAAAAAAATATTTTCAACAAAGTGGTTCAACTTGTGATCAAGTAGTTGAATTTCAAATTTAGAAACATTAGTTTTGAACCAAAAACGCAAAAGTTGAATGCTTAGTTAAAAAAATTAATTTTTAAGCAAAAAAGTGTTTTTAACAAAGCAGTTGAGACTTCAAGAAAACAATTAAATTTTCATCTAAAAATGCAAATGTCTAGAGCAATCAGATGAAGAAAAATACAAGGCCAATAAATTACTAACAAGAATATTACATCGAGAAAGATCTATAGAACAAAAAAGTACATTTTTTCACGAAAAACGGAAATAATTGCAAGAAATATCATTCCTGATATCAAGGCAAGAAATTGAGCGAAAAAAAGTTCTAAAAACTGTTTTTTTTTCTTCAGAACTTCCTACTTCGAAAATGTTGTTTTTTGGGAACTTTGCAGTGTCAAGAATTGAATGTTTATGGATTTTTCAGTCTTCTTAAATGTTTTCTAAAAATTTTGGAAAATCCTGTAAAATTAAAAGGTTTACCCTTAAGTCTTCCAGGTTCTTTCTTGATAATTTTGGACATATTTTTCAATTTTCTTTTGAAATTAATTTCTCAAATTAAAAATATCGTCTTAAATTTTCCTAGGAATCTCATGAAAAATTGTGTTTTGTCTTAGAACGATTCAATTATTTTTAAATCTTTAAACATCTAGTTTTTGTTTTAATTTTTTTGGTGATATTTTAAGTTCAATTGAAACAAATATAAACAAATATGAAAACAAAACAAATATAAATGGAATGCTAATATAATATTTTGGAACAGAAAACATTTCATTCTCAAGAAACAAAAAAAGGTTCAAACGCTTAGCGTTGGAGTGAAAGTCGGAGCGTTGGAACGAGATAAGTATTCCTTATAGGGTGTTTTAGACTACTTGCCTCCAAATGGCTATTCCGAACCAAACAGCAACGCTGGGAGTTGATTTTGCTGTCTGGATGCTTTCTTAAACGCTTAGCGTTGGTGCGAAAGTCGCAGCGTTAGAACGAGATAAGTATTCCTTATAGGGTGTTTTAGACTACTTGTCTTAAAATCGCTGATCCGAGACAAACAGCAACGCTGGGAGTGGATTTTGTTGTCTGGATGCTTTCCTAAACGCTTAGCGTTGGATTGAAAGTCGGAGCGTTGGAACGAGATAAGTATTCCTTATGAGGTGTTTAAGCTGCTTGTCTTAAAATGGCTAATCCGAGCCAAACAGCAACGCTGGAAGTTGATTTTGTTGTCTGGATGCTTTCTTAAACGCTTAGTGTTGGAGTGTAATTCGGAGCGTTGGAATGAGATAAGTATTCCTCATAGGTTTTTTCAGACCACTTGTCTTAAAATGGCTAATCCGAGCCAAGCAGCTACGCTGGGAGTTGATTTTGTTGTCTGGATGCTTCCTGAATCGCTTAGTGTTGGAGTGGAAGTCGGAGCGTTGGAACGAGATAAGTATTCCTTATAGGGTGTTTTAGACTACTTGTCTTAAAATGGCTAATCGGAGCCAAACAGCAACGCTGGGAGTATATTTTGTTGTCTGGATGCTTTCTTAAACGCTTAGCGTTGGAGTGATAGTCGGAGCGTTGGAACGAGATAAGTATTCCTTATAGGTTGTTTTAGACTACTTTTCTTAAAAAGGCTGATACGAGCCAAGCAGCAATGCTGGGAGTTGATTTATTTGTCTGGAGGCTTTCCTAAACGCTTAGCGCTGGTGCGAAAGTCGCGGCGTTAGAACGAGACAAGTATTCCTTATAGGGTGTTTCAGACTACTTGTCTTAAAATGGCTCATCCGAGCCCAACAGCAATGCTGGTACTTGATTTATTTGTCTGGATGCTTTCCTAAACGCTTAGCGTTGGAGTGGAAGTTGGAGCGTTGGTACGAGATAAGTATTCCTTATAGCGTATTTTAGACTACTTGTATTGAAATGGCTAAACCGAGCCAAACAGCAACTCTGGGAGTTGATTTTGTTGTCTGGATGCATCCTTAAACGCTTAACGTTGGAGTAAAAGTCGGAGCGTTTGAACGATATAAGTATGCCTTTTAAGGTGTTTAAGCAGCTTGTCTTAAAATGGCTAATCCGAGCCAAACAGCAACGCTGGGAGTTAATTTTGTTGTCTTGAGGCTCTCTTAAACGCTTAGCGTTGGTGCGAAGGTCGGAGCGTTGGAACGAGATAAGCATTCCTTATAGGGCGTTTTAGACTAATTGTCTTAAAATGATTAATCCGAGCCAAACGGCAAGGCTGGGAGTTGATTTTGTTGTCTGGAGGCTTTCTTAAACGCTTATCGTTCGAGTCAAAGTCGGAGCGTTGGAACGAGATAAGTATTGCTTATAGGGTGTTTCAGAATACTTGTCTTCAAATGGCTAAGCAGAGACAGACAGAAACGCTGGGAGTGGATTTTGTTGTCTTGATGCTTTCCTAAACGATTAGCGTTGCAGTCAAAGTCGGAGCGTTGAAACGAGACAAGTATTCCTTATAGGGTGTTTTAGACTACTTGTCTTAAAATGGTTAATTCGAGCCAGACAGCAACGCTGGGTGTTGATTTTGTTGTCTGGATGCTTTCTTAAACGCTTAGCGTTGGAGTGATAGTCGGAGCGTTAAAACGAGATAATTATTCCTTATAGGGTGTTTTAGACTACTTTTCTTAAAATGGCTAATCCAAGACAAACAGCAAAGCTGTGAGTTGATTTTGTTTTCCAGATGCTTTCTTAAACGCTTAGCGTTGGTGCGAAAGTCGGGGCGTTGGAACGAAATAAGTATTCCTTATATGGTGTTTTCAGCGCGTCAAAATACATAAGGATAAAGTGGTCTTGTCAAATAGTCCTCACCTTTTTTTTTGTAAACCAGTGTTATGATTCTACCAATGATTACCTATCATTTTGCCGGGACCGTTTTGGTTGCCATTTCAGCTTGAATCAAAGTTTATTCCTGTCCACAAATTTATAATAACAATAAATAATAATTAACTACTGAAAATCACGAACCGTTTCGTAATTTTACGAAACATGTAACTGCAAAAAATTTCCACTACACTTTTCTTAAAATTCCGAAAGAAATTTCTAACAGTGTAGGGCCCAAAATGGATATTGGTCCCAAAACTTCCAAAGGACCCAAAATTGACACAGGGCCCTAAATCGACATAGGTCCCAAAATAGACGAAGGGCCAAACATTGACATGGGGCATAATATTGATATAGGACCCAAAATCGACATAGGGCCCAAGATAGACAAAGGGCCCAAAATAGAGACAGGGCACAAAATTGACATAAAGCCCAAAAGAGCAAAATGACCCATAATTGCGATAGGCTCCAAAATGGTAATAAGGCTTCAAATAGACACAGGTCTCAAATTCAGCTTAGGGCCCAAAATTGATATAGGGTCAAAAATTTGCCACAGGATTAAAAATAAACATAGGGCTCAAATTCGACATAAGGCCCAAAACTGACATAGAGCCCAAAATTTATGTAGGGCCAAAAATTGACACAGGACTCAAAATTAACATAGGGCCCAAAATAGACAACGAGCCCAAAACTGAGATAGGGTCCAAAATCGCTATAGGGCTTAAAATAGGCATAGGGCTCAAATTCGATTCAGGGACCGAAATTGATATAGAGTTCAAAAAGTGGTATAGGGCTTAAAATAGATATTGGGCCCAAAATAGACAGAGGTCCCAAAATTGAAATAGTGCTCAAAAAAGAAAAGGGTCCCAACATGGACATAGGGCCCACAATTGATATAGGGTCCAAAATTGACATATGACACAAAATAGACATAAGGCCCAAATAGACATAAGGCCCAAAACAGATAAAGGGCCCACAATTGCGATATGGTCTAAACTTGGCATAGGGCTCAAATTTGGCTTACGGCCCAAAATTGACATAGGGCTCAAAATTGATATAGGGCTATAGGATACGAAACCCTTTTTTTGTAGGCGCATTGCGCCTACTTTGTCCACTTTTTAATATTTGAAATTGAAGACTCTTTAATACAATTTAATTGAAAATTCTTTAATTTTAAATATATAGAATTTAAAATTATTAAATTTTGAAGATTTTTATATTATAAATGTATAAATTCAAACTTTTTTGTTTTGTAATAGTTCAATTTTTAAGATTTACAATTAAGGATTCATTAATTTGGAATCTTAGTAGTTTATAATGATGTAATTTTGAACGTTTTTTATTTGGAATAGTATAATTTTGAAGATTCAAAATTGAAAGCTCTTTAATTTATAATAGTTACGATTGAAAATTCTTGAATTTTGAAAATATAGTTTTTGGATTAGTTGAATTTCGATTGAATCAATTATAATGTTATAAGGTTAGTTGGATTTTCAGATAAAAATTTAATTTTCAAAAGAAAAAAATAATTTTTCAACAAAATTTAGTTAAATTTTCAAACAAAGAAATGAACTTTCAACTAAACCGTTGCATTTTTAACAGAACAAAAAAAAAGGAAATTTATACCAAAAGAGTTGAATTTTCAAGCCAAAAAGGCGAATTTTCAACATAAAAGTTGAATTTGCCACCCAAAGAGACGAATTTTCAACTACAAAATTCATTTTTTAACCAAAAATAAGAAAGTTAAATTTTTATTTATACTGATCAATTTTTAACCAGAAAAACGAATTTTTAGCAAAATAGTTAAACTTTCAGCGGAAGAGATCTTCAACTTGAATAGTTAAATTTACAGCTTAAAAATTAATTTTGAACAAAATATGTAATAAATATTTGCGAAATCTTGGAAATCTTTGTGAAATCTTCAAACAAAATTTTGGAATCGTTTAAAATCTTTGAAATGTTTTGAAATCTTTTTTTTGAAATTGTTTAAATCCTTTGAAATCTTTTTAAATTTTTCAAATTCTTGAAATCTGCTGAAATCCTTATGGATTCTTTGAAATACTTGTGAAATCTTTCCCACGTCTTTTGTATTTAGTAGAAATCACTGAAATATTTGAAATCTTTGAAATGTTCAGAAATCTTTAAAATTCTTCTATTCTTTTGACATCTTTATGCAATTGTTATGAGGTCTTTGAAATATTTATCAAATCTTCCTGAAATCTTTCGTATTTATTTGAAATCATTAGAATATTGGAAATCTTTGCGAAATCTTTTAAAATCATCTAAAATATTTGAAATCTTTGTGAAATATTTTCAAATCTTCTGAAGAATCTTGAAATCTTTTCAAATCATTAAAATGATGTGAAATCCTAGAAATCTCCTTGAAATATCCTGAAAGTTTCGAAATCTTTGTTAAATGTTCGAAATCTTAGAAATCTTTATGAGATCTACTAAAAAATTCGAAATCGTTTGAAATCTTTTAAATGTTTTTAAATGATTGTGAATTCGTTGAAATCTTTTGAAGTATTCAAAATGTCGTAAAATCTTAAAATTTCTGTAAAATCTTTTTAACTCTTTGAAAATTTTTGTAAAATCTTAGAAAATATTGAAATCTTTGAATTCCTTGAATTCTTCGAAGCTTTGAAATCTTTGTGAAATATTTTGAAATCTTTATGAAATATTTATGTAATATATACATACATTTTCTCAATTGTTTAAAACCTTCGAAATGTTTTGAAATATTAGAAATCTTTTGAAATTTTTTAAATTCTTGAAATCTGTTGAAATCCATATGAATTGTTTGAAATACTTGTGAAATCTTTCCTAAATCTTTTTTATTTATTAGAATTTACTTGAATATTTGAAATCTTTGTGCAATCTTTTGAAATCTTCTGAAAAATTTTGAATTATTTAAAATCTTTGAAGTGTTTCGAAATCTTTGAAATTTTTGTATTCTTTTGATATCTTTATGCAATTGTTATGAAATCTTTGAAATCTTTGTCAAATCTTTCTAAAATCTTTTGTATTCATTTGAATTCATTAAAATATTTAAAATCTTTGTGAAATTTTTTCAAATCTTCTCAAATATTTGTAATATTTTTAAATCTTCTAAAAATGTTGAAATCTTTTAAAATCTTTCAAATGGTCTGAAATCTTAGAAATCTCCTTGAAATTTTCTAAAAGTTTAAAAATCTTTGTGAAAGGTTCGAAATCTTTGCGAAATCTTGCAAATCTTTGTGAAATCTTCAAATAAAATTTTGAAATCATTCAAAATCTTTGAAATGTTTTGAAATCTTTCTTTTGAAATTGTTTAAATTCTTTAAAATCTTTAAAAATTTTTCAAATTCTTGAAATCTGTTGAAATCCTCATGGATTCTTTGAAATACTTGTGAAATCTTTGAAATCTGGTGTACTCAACCCTTTTGAAATATTTGAAATTCTTGTATTCTTTTGACATCCTTATGCAATTTTTATGAAATCTTTTGTATTGATTTGAAATCATTAAAATATTTGAAATATTTGTGAAATCTTTCCAAATAATTAAAATTATCTGAAATCTTGGAAATCTCTTTGAAACCTTCTAAAAGTTTTAAAATCTTTGTGGAATGTACGAAATCTTTGCGAAATCTTGGAAATCTCAGTAAAACCTTCTAACAAAATTTAGAATCGTTTAAAATCTTTGAAATGTTTTGAAATCTGTGTGAATTCGTTGAAATCTTTTGAAGTATTTAAAATCTTCGTAAAATCTTGAAATTTATATGAAATCTTTGTAAATCTTTGTGAAATCTTTTAACCTTTTTGTAAATTTCTGTAAAATCTTTGAAAACCTTGAAATCTTTGTTTGAAAATTCAATTATTCTAGTTAAAGATTCATCATTTAGTTGAAAATTCATCTTTTTGGTTTAAAATTCAATTATTCTAGTTGATAATTAATTGTTTTCGTTAATAATTCATCTTTTTGGTTTAAAATTGAAGTATTCCAGTTGAAGATTCATCGTTTTAGTTGGAAATTCATCACTTTGATTGAAAATGTAACTCTTTTTTTTTAATATTGGCCTTTTTGGTTAAAAGCAATTTTTTTAAAACTGTAAATGCAAGTATTTCAGTTGAATATTCCTTCATTTCAGTTGAAAATTCATCTTGTTGGTTGAACATTAATTTTTAAACTGAAAATTTAACTATTTGATTCTTGGTTGACAATTTATCTTTTTTAGTTGAAAATTCGTCTTTTGCGGTAGAAATTAATCTTCTTTGTGGAAAATTAATGTTTTTGTTTGAAAATTAAATTATTATACAAAATTTCTTTCTTTCTTTGATAATGTAACAATTTTGTTTTGTTTTAATATTGTTTCCTTTTTTTGGTTAACATTTTTTTATTTTAACTGAAAATGTAACTATTCCAATTAAATATTCCATAATTTTGGTTGAAGGTTCATCACTTTCGTTAAATATTAATTTTTTTTAACAGAGAATTTAACTATTAAGTTTTCTGTTGAAAAATGATCTTTTTTAGTTGAAACTTCGTATTATTTGGTAGAAATTAATCTTCTTGGTTGAAAAATTAATATTTTGGTTGGAAATTCAATTATTCTAGTTAAAGATTTATCATTTTATTTAAATATTTATGTTTTTGATTTAAAACTCTACTATTCCAGTTGAAGATTCATCATTTTAGTTGAAAACTTATCACTTTGTTTGAAAATTAACTATTTTTCTGAGCATTATTTTTCTTTCTGGTTGAAAATTATTTTTTTTTTAAATTGAAATTTTAACTATTTCAATTGAATATTCTACATTTTACTTGCAAATTCATCTCTTTGGCAGAACATTAGTTTTTTATCTGAAAATTTAACTTATCAATTTAGGTTGGCAATTTATCTTTTTTAGTTGAAAACTCATGTAGTTTTTGGAAAATTCGTTTTCTTTTTTGGTAGAAATTAATCTTCTTGATCGAAAAATCAACTATTTCAGTTAGTTTTATCAATTTAGCTGGAAATTCAACTATTCCAGTTGAAGATTCATAATTTTAGTTGAAAAAGTTTGGTTGAAAATTAACCTTTTTAACTCAAAATCTAACTATTCCATTTTTGGTTAAAAATTCGTCTTTTTTAGTTCAAAATTCAACTCTTTGGTTGAAAATTGTTATTTTTTTAGTTGAATATTCAACTATTTCGTTGAAAATTCATGTATTTTGTTGAAAAATCCTCTTGTTTGGCAGATAATTAATTTTCTTTTTTGAAAATTAATCTTCTTGTTTGAAAATTCATCTTTTTGGTTGATAATTGAAGTATTTTAGTTAAATATTCATCTTTTTGGTTGAAAATAAGAGTACTTGGTTTGAAGGTTAAACTGTTTTGTTAAAAATTAATCGTTTTGGTTTAAATTCATGTAATCCAATTGAAGATTCATAATTTTTGTTGAAAATTCATTACTTTGGTTGAAAATGACTTTTTTAACTGAAAATTCAACTATTACATTTTTGGTTGAAAATTGATCTTTTTTAGTTTAAAATTGAACTATTTGGTGGAAAATTGGTCTTTTATAGTTGTAAATTCAACTATGTCGTTGAAAATTCATGTATTTTTTTAAAAGATTTATTTTTTGGTAGATATTTATTCGTTTTGTTTGAAAATTAATCTTTTTGGTTGAAAATAAAATTACTTGGTTTGAAAGGTTAAAATCTTTTGTTAAAAATTAATCTTTTTAGTTCAAAATTCAACTATTTGGTTAAAAATTGGCCATCTTAAATTGTTTAAAATTCATCTATTTTGTTAAGAAGTCATATTTAGGAGAAGTGAGGGACGTGAAGAATTTTAGGGGTTTGGATGTAGAGAAGGAAGAGGTAAGAAAAGTGAAGAAGGTGAGAAAGTGAGGAGGTGGGATGGGTAGGGAATGAAAGTAGGGAAATCCAGAAGAAGGAAAGTAGATGATGGAGAAGTAAGGGAAGGGAGGGGAGGGAGGGGTGGAGAAGTAGGAGAATTTTTGGGAGTGGAATTAGGGGAGGTAGAGGATGGAGAAATAAGGAAAGTAATTGGATTGGAAGTGTGAGATGTGAGAGGTTGGGAACTAGATGAAGTGAGTGTAATTAAGGGATCTGAGAGGAGGGAAAGTAGAGAAAGAAGAAGTAGAGAAAGAAGAAGTAAGGAAAGTAAGGGAGTAGAAAGTAGAAGTGAGGGATGTTAAGAATGTTCGGGGCTGAAATGAAGAGAAGGAAGAGGTAAGAAAAGTGAAGGGAAGGGAGAGGATGAGAAGAAGGAGAAGTATGGGAGTAGAATTATGGGAGGTAGAGGATGGAGAAATAAGGTAAATGATGAGATTTGAAGTGTGGGATGTGAGAGGTTGGTGAGGTAGGAGGAAGGAGTATAAGTAAGGGATGTGAGGGAGGGGAAGTGGAGAAAGAAGAAGTAGAGGAAGGAGAAGTAAACCATTAAACCATTTTTTCTACACCCCTTAACTCATCTATAAAACTCTCGAAAGAAATGAGTTCAAAAAATGAGAACGAGAAAAGAGAAATGCTAAAGATTCCATATCGTAACCTAGTGAAGTTTTAAAATTTTTGTTTAAAATTTAACTATTTGGTTGAAAATGCAACTAATAAATTTTGTTGTGTCGAAAATATTGCTCTGTAATGTAACGACACGGATTAAATTGTTTCTTTGATCAGAGAAGTGTCACGTGTTACAAAAACCTTGTGACCCCCCCCCCACGTATATGACACATTGTAGTAGAGAAATTCAGGAGAGGGAAAGTAGATGAAGATGAAGATGAAGTAAGTGAAGGAAGGGATGGAGAAGTAGGAGGGGAAGTAAAGAAAGGAGAAGTAAGGAGAGTGAGAGGGTAGAATATAGGAGAAGTGACGGGTGTGACGAATGTTAGGGGTTTGGATGTTGAGAAGGGAGAGGTAAAAAAAAGTGAAGGGGGTGAGAAAATGTGGGGATGGGATGAGCATGGAATTAAAGTAGGAAAATCGAGAAAAGACAGAAGAAAGAGAAAGGAGAAGTAGGAGAAGTATGGGAGTGGAATTAGTAGAGGTAGAGGATGGAGAAATAAGTAAAGTGATGGGATTGGAAGTGTGGGATGTGAGAGGTTGGGATGTAGGAGAAGTGCGTGTAAGTAAGGGATGTGAGGATTGGCGAAGTAGAAAAAGAAGAAGTAGAGAAAGGAGAAGTAAGGAAAGTGAGGGGGTAAAATATAGGAGAAGTGAGGGACGTGAAGAATTTTAGGGGTTTGGATGTAGAGAAGGAAGAGGTAACAAAAGTGAAGGAGGTGAGAAAGTAAGGAGGTGGGATGGGTAGGGAATTAAAGTAGGGAAATCCAGAAGAAGGAAAGTAGATGATGGAGAAGAGGAACGGAGGGGAGATAGAGGACGGAGAAATAAGGAAAGTAATGGGAAGTAAGGGAAGGGAGAGGATGAGAGGAAGGAGAATTATGGGAGTGGAATTATGGGAGTGGAATTATGGGAGTGGAATTATGGGAGGTAGAGGATGGAGAAATAAGGCAAATGATGGGATTTGAAGAGTGGGATGTCAGAGGTCGGTAAGTAGGAAAAGTGAGTATAAGTAAAGAATATGAGGGAGGGGAAGTAGAGAAAGAAGAAGTAGGGAAAGGAGACGTAAACTATTATACCATTTTTTCTACACCCCTTAACTCATCTATCAAACTCTTAAAAGAAATGAGTCCAACAAATGAAAACGAGAAAAGAGAAATGTTCAAGATTCCATATCGCAACCTAGTGACTGTATTATTATTGATTTCAAATAGACCCGCGCTTTTCGGTAGATGCGCAGTTGAAAAAGTTGCTTACAGCGCCCTCATCGATACAAGGCATTACGTTTCAATGCCGCGGAAATAGGCGAGACTTGATTGTAGTTAAATTTCCAGTTAAACCTTTAATTGTGAACAAAAAGAGAAGATTTTTCAACAAAAAAGTTCAATTTTCAAAGACATAAAATTTCAACTAAAATGATGAATCTTCAACCGAAAAAAAAAATGTTTTTATTAATGTGGTTCAACTTTCAACCAAGTATTTGTATTTTAAACCAAAAAAGATGAATTCACGACGAAAAGTTTAATAATTAATATTTCAAACAAAAACATGAATATTCATCAAAATAGTTGAATCCTCAACCAAACCAGATTATTGGTTGTAAGCCAAACAGTTGCATTTTTAACCAAAAAAGATTAAACTTCTACCAAAATAGATGAATTTTTCACCAAAAACATTAATTTTTAACCAAAAAGATCAATTTTCTACAAAAACGGAGAAATATTCAACAGAATACATAAATTTTTAACCAAATTAGTTTTTAATAATGTAGTTCAACTTTTAACCAAGTAATTGGATTTTACATAAAAAAAGATGAATATTCCTCAAAATAGTTGAATACTCAACCAAAACAGATTATTAATTTTAAACCAAACAGTTGTATTTTTAACCAAAAAAGATGAAACTTCTACCAAAAGAGATGAATTTTCAATAAAATAGATGAATTTTTAACCAAAAACATTCATTTTCAACCAAAAAGATAAATTTTCTACGAAAAAGGATAAATATTCAAGAAAATACAAGAATTTTAAACCAAATTGTTGAATTTGCAACCAAAACGATGAAGTTTTTACTAAAAAAAGATCCGTTTCAATAAAAAATAAAATAGTTAATTTTCCGATAGAAAAATTATTTGTTAACAAAAAAACACCAACAAAAAAACGAATTAAAAAAAAAAGTTCAATTTTCAACCACTGGTGAATTTTCAAGTAAAATGATAATTTTCAACTAAGAAAATTAATTTTTAACAAAATAGTTGAATGCTGAACCAAAAAAAGATGACATTTTTACCAGAAAAACGATAAATTTTTAATAAAAGTTAATTTTTGACAAAGAAAGCTAAAATTTCAACTAAAGAGTTGAATTTTCAACTAAAAAAGATTAATTTTTGACCAAAAAGATCAATCTTCTACGAAAAACGGACAAATATTCAAAAAAATACATGAATTTTTAACAAAATGGTTGAATTTTCAACCAAAACGATAAACTTCAACTAGAAAAAGAACCGTTTCAATAAAAAATGGAATAATTAAATTATCAGATGAAAAAATTATTTTTCAACAAAAAAAACAAAGTTTAAAAAAAAGTTCAATTTTCAAGAAAAAAAAAAAAAAATTAACAAAATAGTTGAATGCTCAATTAAACAAGATGACATTTTCAACAGAAAGAAGTTGAATTTTGAATTAAAAAAATTAATTTTTAACCAAAGAGATCAATTTTCTAGGAAAAAAGGACAAATATTCAACAAAATACATGACTTTTTAACCAAAACAAATAATTTTTTACTAAAAATAGGTCCGTTTCAATAAAAAATGGAACAGTTAAATTTTCAGATAAAAAAAAATAGTTTTCAAACAAAAAAAAAACAAAAAAAAAACGAATTTCAAGAAAAAAAAAGAAAAAAAAAATAGTTCAATTTTCAACCACTGGTGAATTTTCAAGTAAAATGATAATTTTCAACCAAAAAATTCATTTTTAACAAAATAGTTGAATGCTGAACCAAAAAAAGATGACATTTTTACCAGAAAAACGATAAATTTTTAATCAAAGATAATTTTTGACAGAGAAAGCTAAAATTTCAACTAAAGAGTTGAATTTTCAACTAAAAAAGATTAATTTTTGACCAAAAAGATCAATCTTCCATTTCCTCTTACTTATCCCACTTTCACTATTTTTTCCTTTCTTCATTTCCCCTACTTTTCTCTCCCCTTCCGAGTTTTGAGCTGTGAGCTGAGAGTTATGAACTGTGAGCTGTAAACTATGATTTGTGAATTGTATTCACATTTTTTATGTATTCAAATGTTCATTGTTTATATAAAACATAAACAATGAACATAAACAATAACCGTAAACAATAGACATTACACAACAAAAATGACCAATAAACCTAATCAATAAACATAAACAATAAATATAAACCATAAACATGAATAATAAACATAAACAAAAACATAAACAATAAACATAACCAATAGACATAAACAATAAATATGAACAATGAACATGCACAATAAACATGAACAATAAACATAAACAATAAACATAAACAATAAACATGAACAATAAACATAACTAATAAACATTAAGAATAAACATGAACAATAAAAAAACAGTAAACAAAAAACAATGACAATAAACATGAACAATTCACGTAGACAATATACATAAACAATATGCATAAACCTTTAAAATAAACATAAACAATGAACATGAACAATAAACACAAACAATAAACAATGAACATAAGTCATAAACATGAACAGAAAACATGTGCAATAAACATAAAGAATAAACATGTACAATCAACATAACCAATGAGCATAAACAATTAACATAACTAATGAGCATAAACAATGCACATAACCAATAAGCATGAACAATAAACGTAAACAATAAACATGAACAACAAACATAAACAATAAGCATTAACAATAAACATAAACAATAAACATATACACTAAACCTAAACAATAAACATGAACATTAAACATAAACAATGAATATAAACAATGAACATAAACAATAAACATAAACCATAGGCATTAACAATAAATGTATACAATAAATATAAACAATGAACAAAAACAATGAACATAACCCATAGACATAATTATATTATATTTATGTTAATTGTTTATGTTTATTATTGATGTTTGTTGTTTATGTTTATTGTTCATGTTTATTTTTTATTGTTTGTATTTATTGTATATGTTTATCACTTATGTTTATTGTCTATGTTTATTGTCTATGTTTATTGTTGATGTTTATTGTCGATGTTTAGTGTTCATGTGTATTGTTTATATTTATTGTTTATGATTATTGTTCACGTTTATGTTGATTGTTGACGGTTATTGTTTATCTTCATTGCTAATGTTTATTTTCATTGTTTATGTCTATTTTTTATCCTTGTAGTTTATGTTTATTGTTTATGTTTGTTCTTGATGTTTATTGGTTATGTTCATTGTTTCTTGTTTATTATCATCGTTTATATTTATTGTTTATGTTTATTGTTTATGTTTATTGTTTATGTTCATTTGTTATATTTATTGTTTATTGTTCGTGTTTATTTTTATTGTTTATTGTGTATTGTTTATGTTTATGGCCTATGCTCATTGGTTATGTTTATTGTTTACTGTGTATGTTCATTGTTTATGTTTATTGTTTATGTTCATTGTTCATGTTCATTGTTTATGTTCATTGTTTATGTTTATTATTTATGTGCATTGTTCATGTTCATTGCTTATGCTTATGTTTATGTTTATTGTTCATGTTAATTGTTCATGTGTATTGTTTATGTCCAGTGTTAATGTTCATTGTTTATGCTTATTGTTCATGTTTATTGTTTATATTTATTGCTCATGTTTATTGTTTATGTTTATTAAACATTTCAATTTCCAACAGCTGAATTTTCAAAAGCGAAATTTTGAACTGTTGAAATTTTTTTTTAATTTTCTTCAATCTTTAACAGTTGAAAATTTTTAAAAATTCAATTTTCGATTTTCTCTAATTTTCAGCTGCTAAAGACTTTCCTGCTAAAAATTATATTTTGAGAAGTTAAATTTTCAACATTCTTCAATTTTGAACTGTAGAAGATGACATCTCTATCCCTATTTTAATAACCATCAATGCCAAAAAACCACCCCTAACATATTTAACATACTCATTCATCAGGTTTAGTATCTCATTTTTTTTTAATTCGGGGTAGCTGCTACTATTATAGTATGTTTTCGCATAATTAATTTCCTTATTTGTGGCGAACTAAAAAGAGCACAAACCTCTGATATAATTTTTATTGCACTTAATTTGTAAGACTTTCTTCAGGGGTATTTTTTAGCATCAAGGTTGATTTCTTGAAATAACACAGGACCACAAAATTTGAAACCTTGCAACACGGACCAGACTAGGTGGGTCTTACATTTTCGGGGTCGTTGCATTCGAATTCAACGACCCCGAAAACCTACAAGTACCCTGATTCATTTGGTGAGCGAATAATTTTGTAGGTTTGACCTTGAATTTACCTTGACTCTGACCTGATGGAACCAAACGGACAACAGATATGAATTCAGCGACCCCAAAAAACTATAGGTACTGTGACTTGATTTGTCAGCAAAGAATTTTGTGAGTTTGACCTTGAACTGACCTTGACAAAAAATTCGAACTCAGCGACCACGAAAACCTATAGGTACCCTGATTTATTTGGTAAGCGACTAAATTTGTGGGTTTGACCTTGAATTGACCTTGACCCTGACCTGATGGGGCCGAACGGAAAACAGATTTGCATTCGGCGGCTCCTAAAACCTATAGGTGCTCTGAATAATTTGGTTGGCGATGAATTTTGTAGGTTTGACCTTAAATAGACCCTGACCTGATAAGACCAAGCGGACAACGTATTGAAATTCAGCGACCCCAAAAACCTACACGTACCCTGATTCATTTGCTCAGCGATTAATTTTGTAGGTTTCACCTTGAGTTGACCTTGACCCTGACCTAAAAGGACCGAGCGGATAACAGATTTGAAATACATCACCCCAAAAACCTATAGGTACTGTGACTTAATTGGTCAGCGATGAATTTTATAAGTTTGACCTTGAACTGACCTTGACAGCAGATTCGAATTCAGCGACCACGAAAACCTATAGGCACCCTGATTTATTTGGTTAGCGATAACTTTGTAGGTTTGACCTTATATTGACCTTGAGCCTGAACTGATGGGACCAAATGGACGACAGATTTGAATTCAGCGTCTCCTAAACCCTATGGGTATTGTGACTCAATTGATCAGCGATGAATTTTGTGAGTTTGACCTTGAGCTGACCTTGACAACGGATTCGAATTCAACGACCACGAAAACCTATAGGTACCCTGATTTATTTGGTGAGCGTTTAACTTTGTAGGTTTGGCCTTGAATTGACCTTGAGCCTGAACTGATGGGACCAAACGAACGACAGATATGAATTCAGCGACCCCAAAAAACTATAGGTACTGTGACTTGATTTGTCAGCAAAGAATTTTGTGTGTTTGACCTTGAACTGACCTTGACAACAAATTCGAATTCAGCGACCCCGAAAACCTATACGTATCCTGATTTATTTGCTTAGCGATTAATTTTGTAGGTTTCACCTTGAATTGACCTTGACCCTGACCTGAAGGGACCAAGCGGACAACAGATTTGAAATACATCTCCCCAAAAACCTATAGGTACTGTGACTTAATTGGTCAGCGATGAATTTTATAAGTTCAACCTTGAACTGACCTTGAAAACGGATTCGAATTCAGCGACCCCGAAAACCTATAGGTACCCTGAACCATTTCGGTAGCGATGAATTTTGTAGCTTTGACCGTTAACTAACCTTGACCCTGACTTGATGGGACTGAACAGACAGTGGATTCAAATTCAGCGATCCCGAAAACCTACACGTACACTGATTTATTTGGTTAGCGATTTGTTTTGTAGGTTTGTCCTTGAATAGACCTTGACCCTGAACTGATGGAACCAAGCGGAAAACAGATTTGAATTCAATGACCCCAAAAACCTATAGGTTAAGAAATAAATTTAGAATTATTAGAAAATATATGAAACAGTAATATAAATTATTCATGGACTTTTATCTTTGGTATATAACAAAGTAACCATGTTTTGTAAAGCGTAATTTATTTTCAATTTGAATGATTCTTGTCCGAGCTAATTTACCATCAGTGCGCCTGGAGGAGTATGATGAGAGTTGCTTACAGCGCTCCAAGTGGCTGTTGGCGAACTATATCGATTGGAGCTATCGTGGAGTAGTGGAGGCTAGAGAGGAACTGACAATTTTCGCCGGACGCGCCGTATATATTTATCGCGGGTAACTAAACCCGCACCGCATCTAGGCTTATAATATCTTTGCCGAAACTCCCATTGATTAAACAATTGGTAGTTTTGTTGTGTAACAACTTACTGGATTTTTAAAAATGTTGTACGTGCGAGTTTGATTTAAATCTCATGAAAGATGAAATGCATCTGGAGAATCAGTCATATTGTAATGCCCAGCTTCAGCAGGAAAAGAACTGATGTGCTTTATTACACGTTGCTCCCAAGTGTAATGTTTTACGACCTTTCGAAGACCTCTTTTGTCCGCAATGTCAATTTGCACGTTAAGAACCTTCTCAGTAATAAGCCTGATGCGTCAAATTTTTTAGTTCCACGAAAAAAGTTCAGGACACAATGCAATCTAACCGCTAACTTGTGCACAATATTATAAGAGATCGTGCTAGTTTTCTTCTGATAACTTGAATTTAAAAAAAAAAAAAAAAAGAAAAACAATTCGATAATAATAAAACATAAGTAAAGTCAAACTTTTGTAATAATCTATCAAACTAATATAGCAAAAATATGGAAATTAAAATTGATAAATATAACCTACCTTTGTAAGTGGCTTCTTCGCTTCCATATCTCGCCCTCCTTTTCTTTCATAACTTTCTCCACTTCTTATTTTTACTTTGCGTCTTTCTCTCTGTTTTTTTGTTAGGTACAATAATTTCCATAGGATTTTTTGTTTAACGCTTTACTTTTGTTTAACGTTACATCTAACTGAACTCTCACGCCTGGCGCTTACGCCCACGGCTCGTGACACTTACGCCCCTATGCCTGAATATTTTTTCTCTGACCCACTACCACATCTAACTGGACCATAATCTTCTACAGAAACATGCGTTAAGTCAAAACAATTAGTTCAAGACAATAAAATCAATTTCTGAAATTTGGCACTTACGCTCTTTAGTCCGACGACCCTTCAAATGGATCTTTATTAGAACAACAATAACACAGCAGAGGATCTAAAACAGTGGTCGGCACGCCCTTGACCATTCAGAATACCCTGACCGGCCTGACCAACGAACTACTTTCTGGTCAGGCACCTGCGGGCTTAGGCAGACCGACCCTTCCCTCAGTGGTCCTTTTTTGGAAAGTAAAAAAAATTTACAAAATTTAAAAGTCGGTAATTTTTCCATTAGCGATTTGAAAGGGCTGTTTTTGGAATCTGCAAATTTTTCCGATTCTAACGATATGTCATTTGCCTATAAAGTCTGACAATTTTAGAAGTAACAAGTATCGAAATGAAATAAATCTTAGGTTGCATTTCAATAGAATTCATGATCATTCCTGTTATGCGATTGTGAGAATATCAGTACAATAACCGAGTGGGAAATAAGGCATAATAAATTTCTCACATACACGTTCAGGAGCATGTTTTTCAGGGAACCTTATTTGATTACAGAAAATGCTTAAAAGATAATAATAGGGCATACAAATGTTTAGACACGTCAACCAAAGTTTCAGTCCATTCCGAGGATATTTTATTGTTTGTATCATTCATTGTTTAAAGTTTACGCCCAACTTCCACCTTTATGCGAGAACTTTATTTTGCGAGTCGAAATCTTGTCCAATGTAAGTGGTGATTCGTCGAATGGTGGAGCGTCTAGTTGTAACGTCAGTCCCACCAAAACTTCTGTCACGATATATTCCTATTCATGTAGATTTTTTTATAGACTTTAAAATTTTTTCTTTTTTCGGTAGAAAATGATTCTTTCGGTTAAAACTTAATTTCTTTGGTTGAAAATTCATTTTTTTTTAAACTAAAAATTGAATCATTCCATTTTTCGTCGACATTTTTTTTATAGATGTTTAATTTTGTTATTGAAAATTCATTTATTTTGTTAAAAAATTGTGTTTTTTGGTAGAAAATTTACCTTTTTGGCTGAAAAGTAATTTATTTAGATGAAAATTATTTTTTTTTTTTGTAGAAAATTAATGATTTTGTTAAAATTTCATTTCTTTTGTTGAAATTTGTTTAAAATTAATTTTTAATAACCAAAAATGTAACTATTTATATTTATGTCAATTTTTTTATAGGCATTACAATTTTTTTTTTTTTGTTTTCGCAGAAAATTATCCTTTTGGTTGAAATTTCATTTCTTTGGTTGAAAATTATTTTTTTCATCAAAAGTTAATTTTATTTCAACTGAAAATTTAACTATTCCATTTTGCGTCGAAATTTTGTGTATAGATTTTTTATTTTTTCATTGAAAATTCATTTGTTCAATTGAAATTTTACCTATTTGTTTAAACATTTATTTTATTTGGTTAAAAACGTATTTCTGTAACTTAAAATTATTGAACGTAATTCTATTATTTGTTGAAAATTCATCTTTCTTATTTGAAAATTCACTTATTTTGTTGAAAAATCTTCTTTATCAGTCAAAAATGCAATTATTTTGGTAGAAAATGCACATTTTTGTGTTTGTTAATTCAACTTTTTTTTCTAAGAAATTCGTCTTTATGCTTGAAAACTCAACATTTTGGATGAGATTTTTTTTTCTTCATTGATTGGAAAATCTTTCTTGGTTGAAAATTCAACTCTTCTGTTGAAAATTCTTATTTTTTGGCTTAATTTTTGTTGAGAATTCATTGTTTGTTTATCAAAGATTTATCAGTTTGGTTGAAAATGTAACTATTTTGTTGCAGATTCTCTTTTTCTTGGTTGAAAATTAATTATTTTGACTGAATATGTAATAATAAAATGTTAAATTAATAAATCTTGATCAACTCAAATTCGATTCTTTATTATGTGTGTTAAATCGGCAGCATTACTCCGAGTTTTTCAAATTACCCGATATTTTCGTGACACCTATTTTTTAGAGAAAGATTTTAAACAAAAAATGAAAAATGTTTTTGGTCCTAAAATCTATTTTTTCACTTGAGCCTGGTTCTGAGTACCTTGTACCCAAATTATGAAGATTGCCCCGATTCGAATTGGAGATAGCGAGATTGATTTGAACCATTTCCGTTCATTGATATGTATCATTTTACTACTACTCTGTCTGGAAACCTGTTAAAATACAGTTTTATAAAACAGCCATGAGTCTCGACGATCTTATCGGATGAGGCAGTATTTTTCGAAGAAGTCTTTGTTTAAACATTAGCAATTGAGCAATCCAAAGAATCCAATTCAATCCAATCCCAGAGGTCCTATAGTGGGGTCAGAATTGCCTGGAAGGATAGGGGAGACCGGGTCGGAAAAAATGTTTCTATTTTTTTAAAGTACTCGCCATCTGTAGTAAAATACTAAAATGAAAATTTTTATTTGAATACTGAGAACCTTTACTCATCAATTTTGAAAATATTTGAATGCATTAAAACAATTAAGGCCATGTGATGAGTGGGTCACGTGACCGGCTTCCTACCTTATCCACACTTTTTTTATTTGTGAATTTATTTTCACACGAATAGCCACATCGAGGCGAAAATTTGGGATAATAAATAAGAAGCACTAAAAAACGCGGCTCTGGGCCTAAATTTTTATAATTATGAAAAAAGCAAAAAAAAATTGTTTACAAAAAAAAACTTTTTTCATAATTATAAAAATTTAGGACCAGAGTCGCGTTTCTTAGTGCTTCTTATTTATTATTTCAAGGGAAATGAAAAATTGCTCAAGGAAAAATCTTCAATACAAAAAATGTATATTAGTTTCAAGTCCCAAATCTGGAAACCATTTCTGGAAAAAATTTCTATGAATAATTTCTGGAAACCATTTCCGGAAAACAATCCTGAAAAAAAAATTTGGAAACCATTTCGGGAAAACATTTCTGGAATCCATTTCAAGGAAAATGAAAAATTGGTCAAGGGAAAATCTTCAATACAAAATAAGCACATTAGTTTCCAGACCCAAATCTGGAAACCATTTCTGGAAATTATTTCGGGAAACCATTTCGGGAAACCATTTCTGGAAACCATTCCTGGAAAGCATTTCAAGGGAAATGAAAAATTGCTCAAGGAAAAATCTTCAATACAAAAAATGTATATTAGTTTCAAGTCCCAAATCTCGAAACCATTTCTGGAAAACATTACTATGAATAATTTCTGGAAACCATTTCCGGACAACAATTCTGAAAAAAATTTTTGGAAACCATTTCGGGAAAACATTTCTGGAAACCATTTCAAGGAAAATGAAAAATTGGTCAAGGGAAAATCTTCAATACAAAAAATGCACATTAGTTTCCAGTCCCAAATCTGGAAACCATTTCTGGAAACCATTTCGGGAAACCATTTCTGGAAACCATTTCTGGAAACCATTTCTGGAAACCATTTCTGGAAAACATTTCTACGAATAGTTTCTGGAAACCATTTCTGGAAAACAATTCTGAAAACCACTTTTGGAAACCATTTATGGAAACCATTTCAGGAAACCATTTCTAAAAACCATTTCTGGAAACTATAAATTACGTGCAGTAATTTTGTTACGGTTCGTCACAGGGGGTTTTGGAGAGGGCCTATAATTAATTACGTAATTTAAGTATGACCCCTTATGCGTATAAATATGCCTTTATAAACCCTTTTTTAACTTTTGATTTCCGGATCGTTTAGCAATCGTTATTCACGTGAAAGGTTCAATATTTGCATTTTAAGAAATGCTGTTTGAAGTCAGATTAAATGCTAATTCAATGAAAATGAATTCTCTCCTAATTAAACTTTCATAATATTCCAGGCAGCTCTGGAATTTATTTCTCTTTAAAAATTGTTTTCCTCTGTGATGGTTTCTTCTATTCATTAAGCACATACGTTCTATTTTTCAGACTTTAGGGAAGCTTTTTATGAAGTTTTTTCTTTAAATCGTTGAAAAATCCAGTAATTATAATTAGAGTGATAAACTTTTAAAACGTAATATTCGCAAATTAGACTTTGTTAAATATTTCATTTTTACTTGAAGATCTATAATTTTAGTTAAAAATTGATTTTCTGGGTTAAAAATGTAACGATTTTGTGGGAATGCGTTTTTTTTGTTTGACATTTATTTATTTTGATAAAAACTTGTCTTTTCATTAAAAAAATAATTTTTTAAAATAAAAGATGCAATTCTGGTTGAAAGTATTTTGTTAAAATTTGTCTTTCTTGGGTAAATTCAATTGATTTTTTATTAAAAATTTTTTTTTTGAGAGATAAGAGGGTATCTTCGAAATTCATGTGTTTGGCTTAAGGTGCATAATTTCAGTTGAAAATCTATTTCTTTGTTTAAAAAATTATATGTATTGTTAAAAATTAACTTTTTTATTCATTTTGATGAAAATTCGTCTTTTTAGTATAAAATAAATTTCTTTTGTTAAAAATGCAAATGTTTGGTTGACAATTAACATGTTTCAGTTAAGGATTCAAGCATTTCGTTAAAAATCCGTAAAAAAAATTAACTATTCTATTATTGTTTGAAAATCTATTTAATTGATTAAAAATGCATCTTTTTTGGAAATAAATTAATCTTTTGGTTGAAAATTCAACAATTTGATTAAAAATGTATGTATGTGGTTAAAAATCTATGTACTTTGTTAAAAATCCGTTCGTTTTAGTAAAAAGTTAATATTGTTAGAAAATTCAACTATTTGCTTGAGAAATAATGTATTTTGTTAAAAAATCATCTTTTCTGGAAGAAAATTTATCTTCTTTATTTCAAAATTCAACTATTTGTGTGAAAATTTGTCTTCTTTAGTAAAAAAATTCAACTATTTAATTGAAAATTCATGTATTTTGTTAAAAAAACGTCTTTTGGATGAAAATTATTATTTTTGTTTTAAAATTCATCTTTTTGGTTTAAAATTCATATATACCAATTAAACATTCATCATTTTAGTTAAAAATTGATTAATTTGTTTGCGAATTTTTTCTTGGTGACACATTAATTTTTTTAACTGAAAATTTAGCTTTTCCATTTTTGGTTTAAAACTGATTTTTTTAGTTGAAAATTTAACTATTTGGTTGAGAATTTACGTATTTCGTTGAAAAATCTTTTTGTTATTAATTCATTTTTTTGGTTGAAAATTCATCTTGCAGTTAAAGATTCATAATTTTAGTTGAAAATTCATCACTGGTTGAAATTTAATTTTTCTTTGGTGGAAAATTAATTTCCTTAACTAAAAATTTAACTATTCCATTTATGGTTGAAAACTGATATTTTCCAGCGCAAAATTCAACTATTTGGTTGAAAGTTGATCTTTTTTAGTTAAAAATTCAACTATTTGATTTAGAATTCGTGTATTTTCTTGAAAAATCGGCCTGTTTTTGGTAAAAAAATTAATCTTTTTTGTTGAAAATTCAACTATTCCAGTTAAAAATTGATCATTTTAGTTGAAAATTCTTCTTTTTTATTTAAAATTCAACTGTTCATGTTGAATATTCATCATTTTGGTGGAAAATTAATTTTTTCCAATGAAAATTTAACTTTTCCATTTTTGGTTGAAAATTTGTCTTTTTTAGATAAAAATTAATTTATTTTGTTGAAAATTCGTATTTTTCGGTAAAAAATTAAGTTTTTTTGTTTTTGAAAATTCATCAGTTTAGTGGAAAATTAATTTTTTAAACTGAAAATTTATTTTCTTGAAAAGTGCTTCTTTTTGTTAGAAAATTAATCTTTTTGGTTAAAAATTCAACTATTCCAGTTAATTATTCATAATTTTAGTTGAAACCTCATCTCTTTTGTTTAAAATTTATTTTTCTTTACTGGAAAATTTATTTTTCAACTGAAAATTTAACTGTTCCATTTGTGGTTGAAAACTGATCTTTTTAGTTAAAAATTCAACTATTTGATTGAGAATTCGTGTATTTTCTGAAAAATCGGCTTGTTTTTGGTAAAAAATTAATATTTTTTGTTGAAAATTCAACTATTCCAGTTAAAAATTGATCATTATAGTTAAAAATTCATATTTTTTGTTTAAAATTAAACTATTCAACTTGAAAATTTATCAGTTTGATTGAAAATTAATTTTTTCAACTGAAAATGTAACAACTCCAGTTTTAGTTAAAAATTGATCTTTTCAGTGGAAAATTCGACTATTTTGTTGAAAATTCATTTATTTTGTTACAAAATTGTATTTTTTTTGTAGAAAATTAATCTTCTTATATAAAAATTAATCTTTTCGTTGAAAATTCAACTATTCCAGTTAAATATTGAGCATTTTAATTAAAAATTAATCTTTTTTGTTTAAAATTCAACTATACAAGTTGAAAATTTATCAGTTTGATTGAAAATTAATTTTTTTAACTGAAAATGTAACTACTCCATTTTTTGTTAAAAGTTGATCTTTTGTAATTGAAAATTCAACTATTTCGTTGAAAATTTATTTATTTTATTGCAAAATTGTATTTCTAGGTAGAAAATTAATCTTCTTATATAAAGATTCATTTTTTTTCGTTGAAAATTAAACTATTCCAGTTAAATATTGATAATTTTTGTTAAAAATGTATGTTTTTTGTTTAAAATTAAACTATTCAACTTGAAAATTTATCAGTTTGATTGAAAATTAATTTTTTCAACTGAAAATGGGAGAGGAGTGGAGAGGAGAGGAGAGGAGAGGAGAGGAGAGGAGAGAATAAGATAGAATAAGATAGGATAAGATAGGATAGGATAGGATAAGATAGATGGGATATGATAGGATAGGATATGCTAGTATTGGATAGGATTAAGTAGGATAGGATAGAGTAGCGTAGGATAGAGTAGGATAGGAGAGGACAGCAATTGGGGAATATTCATGCACCTCTATCAGTAAAACAAACTTTCGGCTAAACTGTGAAACGAAACAGTGGCGATAAGAACATTCTCTTCGAAGAAAGTTTGTTGGCAGATGAAGAGGAATTGCTGCTCTCTGATTGGCGTGAAAGATAAGGGATAAGGAGCTGCCGCATTATTACGAGGCTACACTACTATTAGGATAGGAGACAATGTACCTATGCTATGTGGAACTGAATGGGAATGCGTGGTGGCTCAAGGATTATGGCATATTAGGATATGCATGTTTGTGTGTGTGTGTGTGTAGGTGTGTGTGGAATATTGACGTATCCGTGTGCAACCATTCGTATAGGTTAAAATTGGTCCCGGCGTTTCCATCACCTAACCCACAAGACACGACAAGGTCCTTTATCAGTGTCTGGGTTATCGTCAAGTCAAAGCCACCCTCCTGTGGCATTTCCAAGATTCCTCGTCCGTCACACGGCACCTGCAATCCGGGCGACATTTCGCCACATAGATCAGAGCCGGAATTAGGTCTCATACCAAGCAAAAATTTCCCGCCCTTTTTCAATTTTTATTACAAGTTTTGTCGATTACAGGGCATCGTAGGATCAAATCTTACCTCTCCTCCTATAACTCTACCCCTCTCTCTTTCTTCTTTCCTCTTCTATCTGATCTATCTGATCCTATTCTATCCTATCCTATCCGAGCCTATTCAATCCTATCCAATCCTATCTCATGGTTTCCTCCACTTCTTCATATACTTTCCCTACTCCCCTACTCCTCTCCTTCCTCATCCCACCTCTCTGATACCCACCCCTCCTTTTCCTCCTATAGTTCTCACTTCCCAAACCTCTCTTACTTATCTTTATTGGCCTACTTCCCCTCACTTAATTTTCAGCCCTACCGCTTCCCTACTCCTCTTCTCTATTATACTTTCCCTCCCCTCTCCACCCTACTTTCCTCTCCTGTAAAATCTTCACTTCCCCTGCCGAAAAAACTACGAGTAATCATTACTCTTCTCCTTTTTGCTCTTTTTCCCCTACTCTTCTAATACTCTACTTCATCCCTCTCCTCTCATACTCACCCATACTTTCCCTCCCATAGTTCTCACTTCCCAACCCTCTCTTACTAGTCTACACTCGCCTACTTCCACTCACCCAACTTTCCACCCTACCACTTCACTTCTCTTCATCCTTTTTCTACTTTCCTTATATATTTGAATATTCCCTTTAATCATATAACGCCTCCTTTTGTCTCTCTTCTCTCCTCATATATCTCATCTTGTCCTCCCCTGCCCTATCCTATCCAATACTATCCAATCCTGACTCATCACTCCCTCCCGTTCTCCTTTTTTCTCTCTACTCTCTTTCACCCGTTACCTACTTCCCCAAACTCTCCTATTCACCATCCCTAATTCCCATGCTCTACTTCTCACCCCACAGCTCCCTTTACCAACTATCTTTCCATTCACCTACTTCTCATTCCAAAACTTCTCTAATCACCTCCTCTCCCCTCTTTCCTCTCTCTTCTCTCCTTATATATCTTATCTTGTCCTCCCCTGCCCTATCCTATCCAATACTATCCAATCCTGACTCATCACTCCCTCCCGTTCTCCTTTTTTTTCTCTACTCTCTTTCACCCGTTACTCACTTTCCCAACCTCTCCTATTCACCATCCCTAATTCAAATGCTCTACTTCTCACCCCACAGCTCCCTTTACCAACTATCTTTCCATTCACCTACTTCTCATTCCAAAACTTCTCTCAGTTCCTCCCAGCGGGACCCTGCGGTGGTTGTTAACCTTTAGTTTTTAATTATATATATATATTATTATATTATAGTAGATAAATATTATCCATATTTCATCTGATACTTTTTCCAGGGTTACTATAAAATCCCAATTTCGAAATTCCCTGACTAATCCTAATCTTTAATCAAAAACAGTTGATTTCAACTAATAATGCGAATTTTAAATAAATTAGTTTAATCCTCATCCAAAACAAACTAATTTTCAAACAAAAAAAAACATGAATTTTCTACAACGGACTGAAATTTTCAACCAAGAAAGATTTTTTAGTAAAAAAAGAAAAACATTCTGATACAAAATAATTGAATTTTCTACTAAAAAAGATCAATTTTTAAGCAAAAATGACGTAGTTAAAATGAATTTTAGAAAAAAAAATTTACCTAGTTAAATCTTCAGTTAGAAACAATTATTAACCAAAAAAAAAGAGACTTTTCAACTAAACAGATGAATTTTAAAGTGAAAAGATTAAATTTCTAGCAAAAAACGTCAATTTTCCACTAAAAATGGAATACATCGATTTTCAGTTAAAGAAATGAACTTTTAACTAAAATCATGAATGTTCAATCTAAAAAAAAAATTCATTTTTAACCCTTGTTTGGCACACCTCTCTGGAGTAACGTACTTGGCACATGGGGTCGTCGACGAACAAAGCGTGAAAAAATTGTTATAAATAATGAAGTATGGAATATTTTCACTGGAAAAACTTGTTATATCTTTCTGAATACTTATTTTAAAAGATCATATCGGTTATAAAGGTGAATATTAAATTTAAATAAACAAAAACAATGGTTGAAGTTGCATAAAGTTCAAAAATGCCAATTTTCATAAAAAATTCATAACTTTTGTTTTCCTCGATAAAATTAGCTAAAAATTTAACTGATGCTGAGGATTTAACTAACTAGATTCATTATGTTTAATATCTAAGCACGCCTTACACATAGTTACACTGTGCTCTTGGCAAGCAGGACAGTCACAGACGGCACAACCATACTTTGTTTTTTTTGTCTTTCTTTCGATCATTAAAAAAAATCTAACTTTGCGAAATATGATGTTCCAACCTTATTTCTTAATTTACAATCAAGATATATGTACAAAAAATTGCTCCAAATTTTGATTTTCAAACGTATTTGGCTCACCGGGGTCGTGAACGACCCAGGGCGACTTTGAACGACTGCTGTATAGAGATGAACCGACCCAGCCATTACGCTTTATGCCCTGAAAGTTAGATTAACATCCGAATTATCGATATATGTTACTATAAACCCGCTCCCCTTATGTTTAGATACTCTAATTTTGCAATTTTAAACATCTCGGGCCGTATGCGACCCCCTGTGCCAAGCAAGGGTTAATCAAAAACGCCCTTTTTTTAGAGTCTTTAGAAGGCTGAAGGTTTAAGAATAGATATTTGTGAAAGAAGTGCGTAAAACTGGTGGCTTTTTCCTCGAGTGTTGTATCTATCGGAATTTATTAATATATGCACACATAGAGAGACGAAATTTTAGCGAAGCGAAATATAGTTGCTATACATTCTGTTTTTGGAAACTGTTGTTTGATCATTTTATTTGGTACGCGGTCCATGTAATTTCAGAAGGGGTTGGGAAGAATCCATGAAGGTAGAAAAGTGTGGAATTTCGATATTCGAAAATCGATTTCTACCAGAATATCTAGTTCAGCTTACCAGAATATCTGGTTAAGCTTACCAGAATATCTGGTTATGTTGGCCAGAATGTTGTATTTCTAATCTACCAGAAAACTGCACAGAAAAAAATGAGGGTTCAGTAAAGTTGCGGCTCAAGTAAAAGTTGGTATCATTTAGAACTGAGGCTCTAGTGGAACTCTTTTTGAGGGTTCCTTTTTAGTTCGTTAATATCCGATAGATGGCTATTCATATTTTCAACTGCGCATGTGAGATTTTGATGAGATTTTAACAAGATTTTAATGAGATTTTAATGAGATTTCTACGAGATTTTAATGTGATGGGATGAGAATTGGATGGTATAGGTGTTGGATGGGATGAGATTTCAATGAAATTCGATGTGATTTCGATGAGATTTTTGTAAGAATTTAATAACATCTCAATGAGAATTCGACGAGATTTAATGAAATGAAAGGGAAGTTTGATGGGATGGGAGTTTGGTGCAATGGGATGGGATGGTATGAGAATTGGATGTGGTAGGATGGGATGCGAGGTTGCATGATATAGGAGTTGGATGGGATGGGATGGTAGTTGGGTGTTATGGGAGTTGGCTGGGATGGTAGTTGGATGGAATATACATTGGATTTGATGAGATTTAATGAGATTCGATGAGATTTTAGTGAGATTTTAATAACATCTTAATGAAGATTCGACGAGATTTAATGAAATGGAAGGGAAGTTGGATGAGATTGAAGTTGGGTGGGACGGAATGGTATAAGAATTGGATGGGATAGAATGGGATGTGAGGTTGTATGATATAGGAGTTGGATGGGATGGGATGGCACTTGGGTGTTATGGGAGTTGGCTGGGATGATAGTTGGATGGGATATGAATTGGATTTGATGAGATTTTAATGAGATTCGATGAGATTTTAGTGAGATTTTAATAACATCTTACTGAGAATTCGACGAGATTAAATGAAATGGAAGGGAAGTTGGATGGGATAGGAATTGGGTGGGACGAAATGATATGAGAATTGGATGGGGTAGGATGGGATGCGAGTTGTATGATACAGGAGTTGGATGGGGTGGGAGTTGGGTATTATGAGAGTTGGATGGGATGGTAGTTGGATGGAATATGCATTGGATTTGATGATATTTTAATGAGATTCGATGAGATTTTAGTGAGATTTTAATAACATCTTAATAAAGATTCGACGAGATTTAATGAAATGGGAGGGAAGTTGGATGAGATAGAAGTTGGGTGGGACGGAATGGTATAAGAATTGGATGGGGTAGGATGGGATGCGAGTTGTATGATATAGGAGTTCGATGGGATGGGAGTTGGATGGGATGGTAGTTGGATGGGATATGAATTGGATTGGATAAAATTTTAATGAGATTACAATGAGATTTGATGAGATTTTAATAACATCTTAATGAGAATTCGACGAGATTCAATGAAATGGAAGGAAAGATGGATGGGATAGGAGTTGGGTGGGACGGAATGATATGAGAATTGGATGGGGTAGGATGAGATGCGAGTTGTATGATATAGGAGATGGATGGGATGGGAGTTGCATGGGATGGTAGTTGGATGGTATATGAGTTGGATTGGATAAAATATTAATGAGATTACAATGAGATTTGATGAGATTTTAATAACATCTTAATGAGAATTCGACGAGATTTAATGAAATGGAAGGGAAGTTGGATGGGATAGGAGTTGGGTGGGACGGAATGGTATGAGAATTGGATGGGGTAGGATGGAATGCGAATTGTATGATACAGGTGATGGATGGGATGGAAGTTGGATGGGATGGTAGTTAGATGGAATATAAATTGGATTGAATAAAATTTTAATGAGATTACAATGAGATTTGATGAGATTTTAATAACATCTTAATGAGAATTCGACAACATTTAATGAAATGGAAGGAAAGATGGATGGGATAGGAGTTGGATGGGGCGGGATGGTATGAGAGTTGGATGGTGTAGGATGGGAAGCAAGTTGTATGATACAGGAGTTGGATGGGGTGGTAGTTGGGTATTATGAGAGTTGGATGGGATGGTAGTCGAATTGGATATAAATTGAATTTGATGAGATTTTAATGAGATTCGACGAGATTTAGTGAAATGGAAGGAAAGTTGGATGGGATAGGAGTTGGGTGGGATGTGATGCGAATTGTATGGGACGAGAGTTGGATCCGATGGGATAGTAGAATGTTAACGTTAGGCCTTGAGAGTAGTCGTAGTTATATTGTTGTTAATTTAAAAATTTTGAATAACCTTGCATAAAACAAGTCATGAATTTTATATGGCCCTAAAATGTAAACGTCGCATCGGTAATTTTATAGGTCATGTTCCATATCTACAAATATGTAATATTCGCTATAAAAATTGGTATATAAGAAACGCCGTTCTATATTCTTCAGATAAATGATGGTAGATCAAAAAACTAACATCTTCGTATATAATTACATAATGTTTTCAAAAAAATTTACGTCTCGAAACAATGACAAACTATTACATTCCAATCATAAAATACAATTATTTTTTGAGTTTTTTTGGGATAAGTGATTATCTAAATAAGAAACATTTGTTTAAACAATTGAAAGTTGCTTAGAAGTCGTGGAAAATATTCAAATCGTTCATTAGTGTTTATTTGTATGAAGAATACGACGGAAATTGCTGAAAAGTAACAATAATACGTTAAAATGTATTTTTTAATTTTTGGGTCATATTTGGGGCGCTGCGGGGGGGAAAGGGTGGGTTAAAAATAAAAGTTATTAGTATCGTTTCATTTCATGGATGCTCGTCTTCAATTCGCAAAAAAATTTGCACGTTTCGATCAAACCCTGAAGTATGAGATCAATTTTTCGAAAATCCAAAATTTCCTTATGTTAATTGAATGTGATTTTGAAGTGCTCGGTGGCACGTCTTAATATTCGAATTTCGAAAGAAAAATAACTTGGGATTTTTTTTCTCCGAAAATGGAAACTTTTTGCGGGGCGGACTTGCCCTCTAGGGTGAAAAAAAATTTGGCAATGCATGTTTGGACCACCCTAATATATATATAATTATTAGCATGAAGTATATGCATTATATGTTATTCTTCGTATCTTAACCTTTGTTTTGCTTGAGGGAAGCTCTGAAAAATAGGTTAACATAGGAAAGTATCTTTCTCGGGTTCTGAACACACTACATTGTATCCAATAATAATTTGTATCTACGTGAATTTATTACAGTGAACCGGTGTGAAACAATTGAGAGTCCATCGTTGCTAAGAAATTTTTATTCAAAACAGTTGTTCTGCGTCAGCAAAAGGTGAAAGTAGTGCCAAAAGGCATCAGTCTGTTGTTTTATAAAACAATGAAAAAGAGTAACATGATGGATCATTCGCAATTAAAAAGTATCATTATCTTTATATTCCTGATGGAAGCACAAGAAGCTTCCGAACATTCTTGGTTGCTTAATGGCCTTTTGCAGCAAATGAAGACTGCTTCTTGTACTCCCGAAACAATACTTTTGATCGACGGCAGAACTTATCATCAATTTACTAGACACAGAAAGTGGTAGCCATGTAGAATCACTTCGTTACGCATGGTCCAAAATGTTTCTGGACTTTACATTTCTCGATATCATCAAGAAGAAGGATTTAGATAGGAAACTCTCCTATAATTCTCAAATTATAACAAAACACAGTACTGCAGTGATGCATTACTTCAATCCATTTACTCAGATCTACACCAGGAAAAAATTTTCGAACAGAGCGTCTATTTTTCCCAAAAAAATACATAATTGTAATGGCACTGAAATGAAAACAGTTTCACTAGATAACCGACCCATGGTTCGGGTGGAATAAAATCTTTCTGGATATCCGCTTGAGGTTTCAGGACCAAACACAGTAATTCTCAAAATCCTATCTGAAAAAATGAATTTTCAAAGTTGTAGAAAGTGTTACCAAAGGAGAATCGTTTGGCGTCTACAACTGCAACAAAAGTAAGACAACTGGCTTAGTTGAAAAGGTTGTGAATAGAGAAATCAATGTTATCACAAATAATGTAATATTTGGCATGTGATGTGCAGAGCATCCCCTTACATATATTATTAGAACAGAAATGATCCGTTTCTCCGCAGTGGTACCAATTTTTTCGAAGAATGTTCGTTCTGACCAGGCAGAGTCCGAAGTGAAAGTGCTACTTCGGACTTTGCCTGACACCGCTCAGTCAAATCGCGGAGGGACCAGACAGACTGCGGTGTAACGGCACATCGGACTTTGCCTGTAACACACATATATATATATATATATATATCCGGTTTCAGCTTTGATTTCGTTGTACTCAAACCGATGGGCCTATGACAAAGCCACCGGACGCTTCCTCGGGTTGCGATGATCGAGCAGCTTTTTTTCGTTGCAATAAGTAGGTTTAATCCCATCCAAATCGCCAACACCTCCAACATGCTGCGATTTTCCAATGAAGGTTGAACTAAATAAAGAGAAAAAGTTGGGATGGTCATGGCGATGTTCTTCAGAAGGCTCCAAAAAGAAAAATTCTAAAGAGTGTCGGCGGGTAGAAAATCCATCAATAGGTACTTTTTTCGATGGATCATGTTGTCGAATAAAAATTCGTGAAGTTCTTGCTATAATTATAGATTTTATCGGAAAAATGAAAGTGACAAAAGTCTATCATCAATTACTTGAATGGCGTCGACATGAAGATGATGACGAGTTTAGTAAATCAACTGTAGTTGACTATTACAGCTATTGTCGCGAGATGGCTGAAGTTGTTGCATCTCATTGCGAAATTCGTCTTGGAGGTGATGGGAAAACTGGGCAAGCCGATGAAACATTTTTGATAAAACGTAAGTATCACAAGTGAAGACTTACTGAGCAGATGACAATTACTGTCTGGATTGTACTACAAAGAAGATAAGGAGGGACTTTTTTTTAAATTAATTCTAAAAGTAAGGCAAGCTTGTGGCCATATATAAAGAAATATGTCCACGAGGGAACAAGTCGGATATGTACTAATGGAGGAACGCAGTATATTGGCGTGAAGAAGATTCTTGGTGAAAGCAGAGTTCACTTAAATACCAATCATAGTATTAGTCAGTATGTTGATAGCTCCAATCCAATCAACACTATTAATGATTTAAAAAATAAAAATAAATTATTTAAGCGTGCTATTGTATGTCGTACAACACCCAAATTACTACAATAATATAGAGCTTTATTTGGCTACCGACGAAATGTTCTTGAGAAGATTTACAAAAACGATTTAGGTTCCCAAATTCAGCAATTTCTGGAAGACATAAAAAAGTATATCCTGGGATAGTTGATGGTGAAAGACGCCAAGGATTGGAATTGAAAGAAATTGATCCACCAACTGTCGAATCCGAAGATTTAGAAGAACATGTACCAGTAAAACATCCGCAGCTTACAACCACTGAAGAAGATATAGAAAACGCCAACGATGAAGATGATTAAGAAGAACTTGATTCTGAATTTAATCCTAATGATAATTTGCAAAGATTTCAGATACTAGTGAGGTAAATTCAACAAAAAATATAAATTATTTCAATGTAAAATAAAAAATAATTCAGATTCCTCTTTTCAAGTTTAACATTCTTTTCTTTTCGCAAACAATCTCATCAAAAGCCGTGTTAACAACTTGTATAATTTTTGTTAAAATTCAATAATTTTGTTATGTCAAACAACCAAAACTATTACTGCCATCGGTCACAACGGTGTCTTCCCGCCCTTCCATAAGGCGTTTGAAAAGGGGTAGGGGTGTGACCTTTTATTATTTCTGTGAACAGTCACAGGGGTGCCTTCCCGCCCCACTATAGGTCAAATTGTATTTTTCTGTTTTAAAATCTAATATTTTTAAAAATAAAGTTCATGTTACGTGGATTAAAGGGAAATATGTGGGAATGCCTGCATTGTTTATTATAGGGATTGAAGTAAGGGGTGAAGTTGAGCATGTTTAAAAAATCGATGACCTTTTGTTTTTCTTTTTGCTGAATCTCAAAAGTAAATCATGTTATCGAGACAATTTTTTTCAAATTGTAGTAAATGTGATGCAGATTAAGGAAACAATTATTAGGATACCATCAACTATAGATATCCAGTTTCGTGTCCAGTATGTTATATTGTTTCTAATATTATTTCGACAATCTACGGGAATGTGTTTGATTAAATATTGAAGGCTGGTGACAATAAAATTGACGATATTGGAAAATTATGTTAATCAAAAGAAAGAATTTTTTAGCTTCAACAATCTTTTGTGAACAATAACTCGAAGAGGATACAGATCTGTATCTAAACGCGTCTTCAAACAACATCACTAAACAATCGCTGGTAGCAGCTCATAATAAATATTGATTTATTTTTTATTAAATTTATCAAATAATGAATATTACATTTTGATATAATATTTTTAATTTGGACTGCGAATAGAATTGTTGACTATGATTGCTGATAAGGAGAGCATACTGTCTCTCAAAATTTCGACTTTTTCTACAATAAAGGATCCTTATTAATATCTTGGTCCTTTTTATTGGTCTGAAGAATGTAATTTATTATTATTCTTTTGAGAGTTTATTTATAATTTATTTTCTTATAATAGGATTTTCTTTTTAATTTGTTGTTTAAGTGCAATATCAGTTGTATCGAATGTATAACCATTGTATAGGTATCCAGTTTCGTGTCCAGTATGTTATTTTGTTTCTAATATTATTTCGACAATCTACGGGAATATGTTTGATTGAATATTAAAGACTAGTTATAATAAAATGTATGATATTGGAAAATAATTTTTAATAAAAGAAAGGTTTTTCTAGCTTCAACAATCTTTTGTGAACAATAACTCGAAGAGGATACAGATCTGTATCAAAACGCGTCCTCAAACAACATCACTAAACAAACGCTAGTAGCAGCTCATAATGAATATTAATTTATTTTTTATTAAATGTATTGATTGATACATAATAAATTTTAATCTGTAATTTTTAATTTAGACTTCGAATTGACTTGTTGACTATAATTTATGATAAGGAGAGCATAATATCTCTCGGAACGTTGACTTTCTCTACAATAAAGGATCCTTATGATTATATTGGTCCTTTTTATTAGTGTAAAGAATGTAATGGATTATTGCCATCATTCTTTTAAGACTTCATTTATAATTTTTTTTTTTTGTAGAAAGATTTTTTTGAATTTGTTTAAGTGTAAAATCAGTTGTATCAAATCTATAACCATTGTATAGGTATCCAGTTTCGTGTCCAGTATCTTATTTTGTTTCTAATATTATTTTGACAATCTACGGGAATGTATTGAATTAAATATTGAAGGCTAGTCATAACAAAATTTATGATATTGAAAAATTATTCTTATTAAAGGAAAGGTTTTTCCAGCTCCAACAATCAAATGTGAACAATAACTCGAAGAGGATACAGATCTTATCGAAACGCGTCGTCAAACAACATCACTAAACAAACGATAGTGGCAGCTCATAATGAATAATAATTTATTTTTTAATAAATGCATTGATTGATACATAATAAATTTTAATCTGTAATTTTCAATTTAGACTTCGAATTGACTTGTTGGCTATGATTGCTGATAAGGAGAGCATACTTTCTCTCGATACATCCACTTTCTTTACAATAAAGGACCCTTATTAATATCCTGGTCCTTTTTATTGGTGTGCAGAATGTAATTGATTATTATTTGTTTTTATATTTTTTCTATAACTTATTTTATTTGTGAAAAGATTTTTATTAATTTGTTGTTTAAGTGTAATATCAGTTGAATCTAATCTATAACCATTGTATAGGTTTCCAGTATCGTGTCCAGTATGTTATTTTGACAAATATTATTTCGACAATCTCCAGAAATAGGTTTCATTAAATATTGAAGGCTATTTATAATGAAATTTATGTATTGAAAAATTATTTTTATTAGAAGAAAGGTTTTTGTAGCTTCAACAGTCTTTTGTGAACAATAACTCGAAGAGGATACAGAAACAACATCACTAAACAAACGCTGGTAGCAGCTCATAACAAATTAAATTCACTCAATTCTACTTAATTCAAGAAATTTTTTTGAATTTTGAAAAGTTTGTATTCAACTGATTCTAAATTCATTTAACCTCACCGTTAATTTTTATGAATTTCATCGAATTCTTCTCGTTTACCTTAAATTTCTCTAAATTCATTCCAATTTTACTGAAGTCAATGGATTTTTTTTTTATAAAAATGGTTTGTTCTAATTCCAGTTGTTTTGAAATCTTATGAAATTATCCTGAATTTGCTACCCTTTGAGCGTGACAAAAAGTACCCCTTGGCCCCTATATTTTATCCTATAGGGACTGTGAGACCTGAAATTGTTAAAATAATTGTCGTACAGCAGCTATTCCCAACTATTCCCAATTAGGCATTAATTTCTCTCGTATTTTAAATGAACACTATGAATTTCAAATAACTAATCATTTTGAATCACGAGAAAATGGCTTTGGTACATTAATTTGTTTGAAGCATCATAAACAACTTTTTTCTTACGCTAACCTTTTTAAATTTTTTTAAAGTACATGGGAAAAGTTAGGAATTCTTTTTTTTTCTATTTTGTTGTTGAATTAAAATTGTTTGGTTAGTCTAAATGAATTTTCTGCGTCGACTCCTTGTACCTGGAAGCCTTAGGGTCATTGAAAATAATTGCATTGAAAATTGGCCTGAAGGCGAAATTATCTTCACAAAAAGTGCTTTTGGCCACACTGTGCGATGAACAAGAGGACGTACCGAAGTAGGTCATTTTATATCCCAATTTGGGACGTCCTTCGGTGCGTCTTTTTGTATGTCCTTTGTACGAACTTTTTTACGTCCTTTTATATGTTCTTTTCTACGTCCGACTTTTTCAAGTGGGGTGCAATATTTTATACACGATCAAGATATTCTATGTTCGCTGTTTGTTGCAATATGTAGTTATAAATTTATATTTTTAGTTTATTGCCCATTGGCAAATGAAATTAAAAGTCTAACTACGATTAAGATATTCTGTGTTCGTTGCTCGTTGCATTATATAATTATAAATCTATATTTTAAGTTTATTGCCTGTTTGCGAATGAAATTAAAAGTTTGAGTATGACTATGCTATTCTGTCGTTGCTCGTTGCAATATTTGATTGTAAATTAATATTTTAAGTTTATTGTCCGTTGGCATTAAAAACGAAGATCTGTTAATTTGCTGGGGGTACATTATAAAAAAGGTGTTAATCCATTGTAAAAACGATGTGAAAGCGTTCTAATTATAATTATTTCAATAATTAATTAAGACTGAAAAAAGTAATTCATCACGGTAGAAAAACCTATTTTAAGGAAAACTAAAAGCCTGACTACGATGAAAATAAAAAATTTAGGGGTTTTTAAAGGAAATTCTATGTTCGTTAGTCTTTTATTGTTCAAAAAAGTTTTTTGAAACAAATACAGTATTTATAAAGGAGAAAAAAACTTTGAAATATGTTTTCGAAAGTTTGTACCAATACAAGACTTTTTTCCGCTTATGGTTTTTTATACAATTACCGTTCTCAAGTTAGAGCGTTGTAAATAATTAAATTTGCACTCAAATTGGCATATTTGTAGATATATATTTATATCAGCATTGAACTTGAGAAGAGGCAAATTGATTTTCAAACCGCGTACATAGACAGGAAAAATATATTTTTGTTCGAAATAAAGCTTGTTTATATATGCAAATCGAAAAAAACTATTTTAAAGAACGATTTGTGCAATATTCCGTACATTTTTGTCATAAAGGCTATTTTTTCAATTTGTTCTTAAACAAAAGTTTTATTTCGATCAACAAATTTCTTTTTCTTGTCCGTAGTACGTGTCTTAAAAATCCATTCGCATTTTTTTGTAATTCTGTACCTAAAAAGGTACTGAGATATCTCTGCAAATATCTCAATTTTAGTGCGAATTTAATCGTTCATACGCTATAATAATTTGAGAACGGTGAATTGTATTCGTTATTGTTTTGGACAGCGATGAGCGCCGCGCGCACGCACTAACTATTAATGCGTAGACTATGGCCAGTGATGGGCACGAACGACTCAGTCATGTTTCGATTATTGTTGCGTAGGCGCCACTGTTACTCTTCTAGTATTTTTCTTACTCCGCAAAACCTATATCCATGAAGTAATTGATACTCGACTGAAATTATGAAAGAGGGAAGCATCATTTATATTTAAATTCATTTAGAATTTTGTAGTGGATTCATTATTTCTTGTACGATTTTGTATAAAATTTGTATATTTCGGATTCGGGAGTTCCAAGATGTTAGTCATCGTTTGTGTATAAGGTGGTCTCTTCAAAGCAATGTTATTATCAATTCATGGCATTAATTAATTCACGGATATAGGTTTTCCTGAGTAAGGAAAATACTAGAGTGGTAACAGTGCGCTGGTAGTGGAAGAAAGCCTGCAGTAACCACAGGGGGTGCACAAGGATCAGACCGTACATACGATCTCGACCTCTAACAGGTATGAAGACTAGTACACAGAAAAATGCCGATCCTCAAAAGTACATCGATTCAGTATTGTTTTGAGTTGCAACAAAAATGAGGCACCTACAAATGAGAAAGCAGATATGTTCATGTTATAGTTTCACAATTGAAGTATTCTTATTTTGACGAAAAAAAAAACTTATTTCGAGAACATGACAAATGAGCTGCAACAAAAATAATCCCGCTGTTTTTCTGTGTCATGGAAAGCCCAAGAAAAGAATAAATAATATATGAAGTATTTTTTTTTCATAAAATAGAATTTCTTACCGAAGAATTGCGAACATTCCACAAATATGTTCAGTGTACACTACAAACATTGCATCAATAGTTATAAATGATGTTATATTTAATATAGACGTTAACTGTTCATGAAATGTGATATGATAGTAATATGTATCTTCATCAACAAAGTAGTTTGATTGATAAGTCCTTTTTCTTAACCTTGTCGCATTTAAAGGTTTAATAATATTAAGAAGTTGTGGCGTGTAAGCAGTGATTAAATATACACTCAATGCGATGTAAACATAAACTATAAAATGATAAAATTTTAGTTTTTGAATCTGTAATTATACATTAGGATGCTTCATGAAATTCAAATATCTTGAATGAGAAAAGTCTTTCTGGTATTGAAAAAATGATACCCTATTATTGTCAGATTGGTAAGAAAATATTTGGAGGTCGCTATGGAGGTTTTATGCAAAAATTCGACTCCTTAAAGTTTTTAAATTTTCAGTTCTACCATTTTAACTGTCCCATCTTTTACAGTGCAGGAAATCATTTATCAAGGTGTCATGGGATTGCACAATAATTGATAATACAAGTTGAACATTTCGGATAACTATTGCATGAGAAAAAGCACGGACGTGAAGAAAGCTAAACAGGAATGCCAGGACAGAAAAGTGTGGCATCAAATAGTTTACAAGAGATACATGAGGAAAAGTGTCAGCGGAGTGAATGACGCCTGAATCAAAAAATCTTGGATACTAATGGGCCCGAGTATACCCTTCCCCCAGTACGCCCTTCCTCACCGAGTGAATCACGCTAACCCCGAAATGGATATCGCTCAATGTAAATAAATATATATATTTACATTCTTATCTCAATGAGAAGGTATTGGTTTTATGTGAAAAATTACTTTCGCGGACTCAATCAAATGTTGACGTTTTAAGGCCTCCTTGGTCAGAAAAAACGGTTTTCACGAAGGTGTCTGTCTGTCTGTCCGTCCGTCTGACTATTTGTTTGTCTGTCTGTCGTCTGTATTATCGTGTAGGCACGATAACTATAGAAAGATTGATCAGATTGGATTGCACACTTTTTGAAGGCATAAAAAGAAGAACGAGTTCGTTAACCAGCTATTTTGGATGAAAATCCAGATATAATTTTCCTCTAATTCTTAAGAAAATTTGAAATTTCCAAATTGTGAAAAAAATGGCCTAAAAAATTTTCAAAATGCGCTCACTTTTTGAATTTTCATCCAAAATGGCTGTCTAACGAACTTGGCCTTTCGTTTGCGAGACTTGAAGAGTATACCAAAGGCCAATCTAATAGGTCAATTCTTTTGAAAGTTATCGTGCTCACAGACATACATACATACATACATACATACAGACAGACAGACACATTCGTAAAAACCTGTTTTTTGGGCTCAGAGGGTCTCAAACCGTGGAAATTTGACAAAAACCGGGGAGGTCAAATTTTACACAAATCTAACACCTTCTCTGGATGAGAATGTAAAAAGCATTTGAAATTTTTTTAGGAATCTTCAGAAATTTGTATTATTCTCTTCTTTTCAATTGAATACAAAAATAAGGTACCATAGACTTTCCGATTTCAAGAATTTATTGACTTTTTAATTTTTTAATCGTAGGAAAAGTATGCCTTACATTTTTTTATAATGGTATAAATCATGCTCAGTAAAGTTGGTGATATTTCATAAAAGGTACATAATTTTAAAAAAATTTTGAGAGATGAATTTGACTCCTTAATCTCAACACTATTATAAAATGGCAACTTTAAAGGTGTTTATACTCGCCTTATAGTTTGTTTCGTAACAAACAAAATTTCAGCGTCACACGGCACTCTGATCGAGAATGTTCTGAATTTTACAAGATCTGGTGGTTAAAATGGTGAAAATTAAAAATGTTTAAAAACGCCAATTTTTGGCATCAAAGCCTCCATAGAGACATTTCAATATTATTTTCAATTTTTGGAAAAAAACAGGGGATCATTTGCTCGCCAAATAATGAAATTTCCAAGTTAAAGATTTAGAAAATATAAAAAAAGGATTTTATGATCCACTCCAATACGATATACATCATCTGAACAGTTATCAAGATTTGGAATAAACAATATTTCGTACAGTTTATTTCTTTATATAGCGCATAAGATTCTTATTTGTCTGAAACCTAGATACAGTCCAAGTTCCGGGCATTGCCGCTTTCGGGGCTGTAGGGGAGTATAATTTCGAGAAGCCATAAACCCCCACTCTAAGCGCGGTCACGCTTGAATGGATGGAGCATTGCCGCGCGTCCATGAGGTTAAAAATATATCTCGATAATCGTTTTATGTACCAAGTGTACATTACATGTGTCCAAAAGTGATTCATATTGGACAATTTCGTTATAAGCCCGAGCTGAAGGGTATGTAAAACATAAAAATCGAGCATTAGCTATGGTATGTTCGATTCTTAGAAAAATGTAAACGAAGCGTCAAAATTACTAACATGTCACCTCACTTTCAGCGTAAGCTGTGAAATCTCGTGCAGTACATTAATAATTTAATACTTTGTCGTATTGCTTGTTTTTTTTTAAACAAAGAGAAACTCAAATATCGAATTGTCAATTATAATCTCAATTTGATATCGCTCGTGTAATGTTATTAATTATAACAATGCATGTGAAACGTAAACAAAAACAAAACAATGAAAAGCTTTTTTTTACAGCAGTGAGAAAAGATATTCGTTCATTCGAAAAAATTCTTTCCCACGTTTTGTACTGCTCAAGAATACTGCGAGCAGTTTTCTCATAGAAACGCATATCAAATGAGCTGAAATCAGACATCTCATATCTCTTGAACGCGATTTTATAAGTTTTTATGGTTTTCTTTAGGTTCTAAAGTTCACATTTTATGTTGAACACGCATCCAGAACATTTTTATCCAATGTATAGAATTCCTGTAAATAAAACAAGAATTGACTTGAGTGTTGGAAGTAAAATTGGTGTTTGAATTTGATTTTAATCTAATTTGAGATTTTTAAATTTCAATATTTATCCAAAGCCTTCGAATATTTGACGAAACGTAAAATAAACAATGATTAGTTAGCCTTATAGTACATAAATTTGATTTTATATCATAGCAAAACAGAAGACTTAAGGTGCATGCTTTTGTTCATGTGCATAACCTTTCGGGACCCGATATCGAGGGATCTGAGCTCGTCCTTCGTGCATGGAACCACTCCAAATGAATAGAGTACTACTGGGATGGCAATTATGTTCTTCGCAGATACCTTGTTCCTCGCCGACAGTTTAGACGACCATATTGGTCGGATGAGACGTTTGTATCTGCATCAGAGAGTATGCTTTATAGATGTCACGTCCTGAACGCCGCTCTGTGGCACGCCCAGGTATGTGTAGGTCTCTTCAGCGCCAAGGTGTCGTATAGCGCTTCTGTCGACAAACTCAGGGTCTTCGGGGATGCCATTAAGTTTTTCTTTCTTCAAATAAACGTTGGCGCATTTCTCTAACCCGAACTCTATTCCAATTTCTTGAGTGTACTTTTTGACAATGTCTAGAGTTAGATGTAGTTTCTCTTTATTTTTAGCATAGATCTTAAGATCATCCATGTAAAATACGTTGCCGATCGACCAAAAGTTTGGGGTGCTGAAAATAATTTAGATGGAAACAGGACGAAAACCCGGCGAAAAGCTCAAATTGAGTGGACGAATCAACTCTGACTTGCCAGACTGCTACGATGCCAGCATTATTCCTGTTCACCGTGGCTTCATTGCGCATATGCATACTCTGAGGTGCCAGAAACGCCCAGAGCTTCAACGCGTTTCAGATGAGTAATTGCGAAATCAAGCTGCCTACCTCTCGAAAAATGGATATGCACGCGGAACGCTTTCCAAACCGCTGCACGAATAAGCTGCAGACGAATATAAAGAAGCTACATTGAGACCAACCACGGAAAGTTTGTACCTTCTGAGAGATGATCGCGATTTCAGGACAAGAAGGAACATTGACATCCAGGTTCCTCATAAGCCCTAAGATCTGGCTGAGATGGATGCCTCCCTTCGTGAGGATATCTCGGAGAAGTCCGACCTGTGGAGTATTAATTCTTCGGTTTATGATGCTGCGAGGGCGGTGGCTGGTTTAAATCGAACGTTAAAACTGCCGATGGATCAAAAGACCAAAAGGCGCTTACATCAACTGAACAAGAAGTTTGAATGCGCAAGACAGAATGCGTCCTGTGTTCAGTGTGTGATTGACTACATAACATCTGGTAGGCCGTTCACGGACAGGGTTCGAAAGTTCGCCCAAAAACTGAGGATCTACAATCACATACTGAACAAGTCAAAGCTGCTGACGATCTAGAAACATACCTGCAACACGTACTATCCAGGTGTCCCGCTCAAGCGGGAACGACGTATCTCTACAGACATAACTCTTTGTCGCTCTTACGGTGTTGGTCGCGACCCTGCTCTGCCGAACGCTCCGAGGGAGATAGAGTCAATTGTTCGAAACGAGAAGCGCCAAATTTTCTAGAGCGATTTCAGACAGCAGTCTCCATTGCACACTCGACGCCTAAAATCGTTCTCCAAGACTTCAAGAAACGAACTATATTCGTGATCGAATTCTAGTCTCCGGCTGACTACATCACTGCCAAGGAGAAGAAAAAGGAGGAGAGGTATAAAAGGAGCTGCAACGACTGTACCCAACATATTTGGTCAAAGTAATTGTCCTTGTGATCGGTGTTCTCGGAGGTGCGAAACTATCACTGGTTCGTCACGTTAAAGCCATATCCGTGTGTCAAAAATATGGCAAGGCATTTGCGATACGGATACAGAAAGCTGTCATCCTTGGGTCTCTTCGTGTCCTCAAGAGATACGAGGGTTTTTCCGGCCTGTCATTAAGATTTCCATCTGCCCTGTGACCACCCATATTATGGTCGTGAGACGTGACCATACGTGTGATTTACCGCGGTTCTACTAGGAGCCGGTGTCATTTTTAGAGAATAGCTTCTCCCAGTGGGACCCTGGGGTGGTTGTTTAACCCTTTTTTTTAAATTATATATATATATATATATATATAGGTTAAGGAGATGGACTTGAAATCCATTGGGTTTTACCCGCACAGGTTCGAATCCTGTCCGCAGCGAATTTTTTTTTTTTTTTTTTGACACATTAACCCTCATTAAAGTAACGTTTATAAATAATGTATTATTTATTTATTCATTACTACGTAAGTCTAATTTGTTAGAAAAAATCAAAACAATATTTTGAGAGTCATTTTCAATTTTTATTATCACCTGATATAAAAATTAAAATAAATTTTCCTAGGTAATTAGTTAAGCACAACATAATGATATAGTCTTCTATTTTTTAATTCGTATATGAGAGCTATTTAAGTATAAATAATATATCGAAAAATTATATTGTGTAGGTGTTGCATTGCTAGAAGTCAAAACAGTAAGAGTCCCGAATTTTTATACATATGAACTTTTGCGGGATTCTAAAGACAATCAAAATTTTTAGTTAAAACAAATTTAATCGTAGAATGTTTAAGTTTAAGTGGACAGGGTCAGATTGATCCAGAGTGTAGGATATGTTCGAAAAAGTAGATGTTTACTCGAAGGGTTAAGCAGATAAAGCCTTTTATATATCATATATAATTTACGTTCAAATCCCGATAATATTAAGACCTTGAAAATAATTTAATTCAAGAAGCATTTTTAAGTCAAAATATTATTCCATTAAAGTCATATCCTTGATGGGACGATGATCATCGTCAGGAACTCAGAATTGACAATGTTTTTATATTTTTTATGACTTTAAACTTAAATAGTTTTAATTTATAAAGGTTTTATGTTGAACGATTTAAAAATTTTGGTATTTGAAATATCAGCTGCTTCAAGTTTCAATCATTTGGTTATTCGTCCGAAATTTCCGGACGAGTAGACAAGGTGAGTGAAATCAACTATTTTAAATATTTCAAATTTTCAACAATGTTAAATTTGAAGCCCTATTAACAATGGAGCATTATTAAATTTGGAAGCTTTAAGAAATAAAAAATGTTAAACTTGAAGGTTTGAAATTCAACAGTTAAAAAATTAAACTTTCAAGTTTGTACCCCCATATATTTTAAAGGATTGAAAATTATGAATTTCTCGGAGAAAAAAGACTATTAATTTACAGTGGCAGCACACGTTTTTTGTAAAGCTGATGCACCGAAAAGCGATATAAATGCCACCATTTTTCATTTCTAACTCTAAAAAATTAAAGAATTGCTTTAAAAAGATCTTAATTTCACAATTTCAAATTGAGCTGTTTAAAATAAATAAGTTTCTTTACGATTACATTGAAATGTCTTAAAATAAAAGCAATCAGTTAAACAAATTTTTCTTCCAACCATTTTCTGTCAGGACATAAATTTATATTTGGTAAATTATAAATTTTACGAACAAAAGAAGTCAAATTTGCCAAATTATTTTATACAATATTCAAATGCCAAAAAAATTGTTTGAATCTATCACGTTTTTGCCCGCAGTCTACACAAATTGTCATGAAATTCAAATGTTCAATATTATACAATTTAATAGCATATTATTGAAAATCGATCAAAGCAACAATGATTTGAAAGTATATTATAATATTAAAAATCGAAAATTTTAAGGGTAATTACTTCAATTGAAAATGTTCATAATAATGTTTAAAAAATATTGGAAATTTTCCCATTCATTTTCAGCGTTTAATTCGAAGTATATACGTAATTCAATAATACGCTTTATGTATAAAAATTAAGGAATTGTCAAAATAATAGAAATATTATTTTAATATTCACATTAAGCCTAAAGTTGTATTATATTTTAAGCTAGATACATACAAACAGGCCGGGATCCAGAAAAGGGTTTTAGGGGGGGCCATCCAATAATTCCCCTTCCCCTTCACTCTCAAGGGGGAGGTTAATTATATCATTAAGCCGTTTCCCTTTCCGGGTAGGCGTGAATTGCTCGGTGGTAAAGTAGTGATGTGTGGATGGGTAGTGTGTTCAAACAAGTTATTGGCCTGTAATTCTCTGGGTTGGACAAGTCGCATTTTTTCGGTAGGAGTATAGTGCGTTTTAACACTAGCCACTGCGGAATGGGCGTCTCTGACTTTAAATATGAGGTGAATATGCGGGCCAAATTTTTCTGTGTAGAATTAAACTTCTTTCATCAGAAGTTCTTGATAAAATCTGGTCCAGCAACGGAAAAGTTCCTCGTGCCTCGAAGTGCTTTTTTTACCTCTTCGGCAGTGAATGATGGACATTCCTCCTTAGATTTTATGAGGTTGTCGCAAAATTCCTTGAAGCGGATGATATTACCAGCATCTTTTTTTAACTCTAGTGTTTTCGGGATCTTGTATACCTCTCTCCAAAAAGGCTCTACCTCGTTGGGATTGGGTGGATTTTTGACAGGAACAGGGTGATCACTGAAGAGGCGAGATGGGTCAGCGAGAATAAGGACCGATGACGTCAGTCTGCATTCGACGTCTTGAAGAGGAAGTTCAGTGATAGAAAGTATTCTGCGAGTGGCCATTTTCCTGAGTCTCTTGAGTTACCTAAGTTCCCTGCGTTTCCTGAATTTCTTGAGTTCTCTGAATTACCTGAATTACATTATCTAAATTTTGTTTCATCTACTAGAACAATTCACATTTCAATTTTAAATTTCAGTTTGAATAATTTGCTTTATATTGATTTTCGGAAGCATGCAACACTTTCCCATAAAAAATCCCTATCTTTCTCTTTATGCCGGCATATTTTCTATCATTTTTATATTTCCACTCACCTTTGGCGCACCTCGCCTCGACGTTTGAATTTTTCTGCAGTGCACCGGTTTTCACTCACTTCGATCGGCATCGAGCCGCATTCACCACTCATGCGCACACCGCTCTCTATCATTCAGTGCCGTATCGATAAACCTTTATTCAAACAGTTTGAAAGTTTTCCAAGATATAGCAGTTTCAAACAAAATCTTCACAAAAAAAAATGCAAAGCCCTACTAAAAAAAAGTCAGGAATTGTGAGAAAAAAAGGAAGGACTTCTGACTATTTCTGGCCACTTTTGTTACGTTTCTCGACAGAAATCGTCCCAGGTTATTGAAATTATTTATTTATATTTATTTATGCATATTCTCTTTTTATTTATATTTAATTATTAATATTTATACATTAATTAAATGACTCTGAAGGTGAATCTGAAAATTTTGTTCGTTTTGACGCATCTCTTTCTATTACAAGATACATTATATTTATCCTAATTTTAAATTTTGTAGGAAAATGTTTAGGTATCTGAAATCGTCGAAGCCCGTAGATTCTGAATTTCTGACTTTTGAATCTGTATACGCAACATTGAAAGAAAAGTTATTTTCAATTTTTAATTCTTTTGGGTTGGCCTCCCTGCGGTCCTAGCCGATGAGCTACCTGATAGGATGTGAATTAGCATATCTTCAGAAATAGTCAGACTGGTTAGGAATGGTCAGGATGCACAGAAATCGTCAGAACTTCTGACCATTTGTGACGATTCCTGAATTTTTTTTAGTAGGGAGTGACGCAACTCCCACAATATTGAATTTTTTTCAAAAATATTTTGATGCAATGTCATATTTCTCTAACACTATTATTTTCCCCTGTTTCGAGAAAATCGCTCATATCAATAACAACTCTGATATTCCTGACCTGGAACCCCTCTGTGGCTACCTGTGACATAAAAGCACTTCCTCACATGGAGATTATACATAAACTGGCAAGACATTTCAACAGCGATATTAGAACTGACATCCTGGGAAGGCCAATCGCAAATCTATAAGATTCATTGGAATTACTTGAAAGTTTCGTGAAAAGTATAAGGTGACATACTTCAGACCAAATAAAAAGAACTTGATGATGTTAAGAAGATCCTTTAATCAACGTTTCGAGAGTCGAATGCTCTCCTCATCAGGAAACAGGAATCCAAAGGCGAAAAATAGTTAGCTATATATTTTCGGCATCCCCACTCCTGACCCTTGCCGCATCTAGGTAAAATATCTTTGGCGACACCAAAAATCCTTATATACATGCATGTATGGGAATTTATTTGAAAATATTGCTCGAATACGGAAAATCAGGAATAGCCCAAAAATTTGGCTTTAGCCGCCATATTGGACATCGCTGTCTTGAATTTCGGACAACTAACCTATAGATTTTGAAGCTAAGGATCCATGGACGCTAGAATTTCACTTTTTAGAGGTATATCTTCACAAATTCGAGACGAAAATAATCAAATAAAGATTTGATGCAATGGCTTTGAAATCTTTCTGAAATCTTTCTGAAATCTTTTGAACCTTTGTAAAATCCTCTAAAACTTTGTAAAATCTTGTAAAAACTTTTGAAAGCTTTTAAATCTTTTAAAATTTTGTAAATCTCTGTGAAATCTTTAAAGCCTTTGTGAATTCATCTAAATCTTTCTAAAATCTTTTGAAATCTTTGTCGAATCTCTTCAAAGCTTTTGAAATCTTTAAAATCTTTGAAATCATTCTGAAATCTTAAAAACATTTGTGAACTCCCTTGAAATGTTTGTAAAATCTTTTGAAACCTTTAAAACGTTTCTGAAATATTTGAAATAGCTCTGAAAATTTTTTCATCTTTTGAAATCTTGAAATCTCTTGTACACTCAAAAGTCGAGTGGTCAACCCTTTCTCTCATTTTTAGGAATTGAGAAATAATAGTTCGTTCATTGGAATATTTTAAAATGCAGGTAGGTACATCCGCTACAATTTAATTAGTTTCATATTTCACGATTTAAAAATCACTCACCGACTCATATTTCTGTCCTATAAAGTTCGATGGCTTGCACTGCAGCAGCTGAATCGCTAAGTTTACATCGTTTCTATATTTTTCCTGCAAAAAAGTTCAATTATTTTAAATATTGATTAAATAATAATGGATTCTGCGGGAAAAAAGTAGTCTGCTTACATTATCTTGGGTTAAGCGATGAATAGTGTAATTGGCATCTGCTAATCTATGGGATAGAGTTGCTATGTCCTTTGTAAAGGCACCTTTCTCAGTCTCACATTTGTCAACGATTCTCAAAAGCTTATCCTCTAGATTCTGATTCACTTTCTGCACTCTCTTGTGAGCCTCATAGAGCCTGGCGTATTTATCTTGCCAAATTAGCATCTCGTCTTTCAAAGAAGCCAACTCACCATTTGGAAATTTATCAGCCTCGTTCAGAAACTGAGTTTCCATTGTTACAATGTGATTATCTTGTTCCATAAGACGCTGTCGTAAATTTTCAATCTCCGCATGCAGATGCATGTCACTATGCCTCCTGTCGTTCTGAATACATCGAGTGCATATACACCCACATTCCTAAAAAATGAAAAAGGAAGATTACCTAGTTTGATCGTTTCAAGTTGAATTGTTCCCGAAGTTGCTCAATTTCGAATTCGGACCAGTGAAATTATATGATAACTTGAGAGGGAAAATAAGTTTTTAAACAAACAACAAATTTCGAATAACTATTTATTTATTAATTTTATATAATTATAATTCTCCTAAGATTCTTTAAAAAATTCAAACAGATTTTTGATGATTACACAGAAATGTCTAATCGAAATTTCAAGAAAAAGTTCATTTTTAACAAAAGAGTTGAATTTTCAATCAAACAGATGAATTCTCCACGAAAAATGTGATTATAAATAATTGATATTTCCGCATTTTTCAATTTAAAAAAATATGCCCACTGCGCGGGCACATTCTCATTGCACACTACGCGCGCGGCTCGCTTCGCTCGCAAGATTGAGCGCGCCTAGGGCGCGCGACTGTTGGTTCTCGCGCTTCGCGCTCGAATAATATATTTATCTCGCGCTACGCGCTCGGTCTTTAGATTTTCCACACATTTGTGGACAGACTCTTTAAAATTAAAAGTCACTTGGGCAACCTGGCAAGAGCCGGAACTACCCAGACTTTTGTCCGTCCGAAGTCGGGACCGTAGAATCGCAGTAATTCTTTCCTTAAATTTTATTTGGGAACTCTAGCTCTTAAGTCGCGAAGCTTCCGTCCAGGTCAACGAAAGTTTCTTTCGGTACGGGAATTAAGGGAGTGGACCGCCGGGAACGATTGAGGGACCGGAAGAATTAGATCTTACGATCCGGACGTTAAAATAAAAAAAAAATTAAAATCTCTTGCCGACGGGAGGAAGACAATAACATGGACAACCTGGCACGGGCCGGAACTACCGTAATTTTTGTCCGTCCGATTTTCGGGATTGAGAATGGAATTATTTATTTTCGGAATCTAGCCCTTAATTCGGAAACCCTCGTCCAGGTCAACGAAAAAAATTATTTTCGGTACGGGAATTAACGAGAGTGGACCGCCGGGATCGATGGATCTAACCACTTGAATATAAATTCTCGATACGGACGTTAATCAACCAAAATCTCCATCCGAGCGGAGGCAGGCCTGTAACGGGAGTGTTATAGTCTATTACGTTATATCCGGCCTGTGAAAACAACCACAACAAAAATTAGTCTAAATAAAATTACATGTTTTCGAATCTTAAAATGAAAAGGAGCAATTATCTCGCAAGGGCTATAATTCCCTTTTATGGGAAATTGTCATTTAGACTATTTCTCATAAAAGCGAATTAGAGCGAAACTAGAGTCAATTATCGCTAGATAATTGACGCGACGAGTAAGGAAAAAAATCTTAAATCTCGCCCGCCGGGACGGGAAGAAAAATCCAGAGAAAAGGGGACACCCTCGTTCTCCCTTCTGTTGCCTTCTTCTCTCCAGCGGTAGACATAGGAAACCGGTAAGCAATGTATCGTTGCAATTGAATCTTGTTAATTTTATCAGAATTATTATATGTGAAATTGTTGATATACATATATATATATAGATGTATGGAAAAATATAAAATTTACGAAGTGCCAAAATTAATAGACGTATTCTTTTTGCTACGCCAACCCTGTTGTCTTGCTTAAATAAGGTTTCTAGGGCAACAACTCTCGGTCCGAGAGCAGGGCGGCTTACCCACAAAAATAAATATAAAAAGAAGACGAGTTCTCGACTTCTTTCAGTTTTGGAATAGCCTCCCACAGCGTTCAATAATATTAGAATGTTCTTTCTCTTTCAAAATTAAATCCATGGAATATTTAGGCAGCACTTTTATTTTCAGGAGATATTTGAAATTAGGAAACAAATATATCTTTATCGTACGTGACTCTATATGTAAATATGTTTTATTTTTTCGGAAATTAGTATAAAAGGTTACAAATGAATAAAATTTGCAGAAATGAAAGTGAAAATTTAAAGAAAATGTAAAGTAGAAATTATTTGAATGTTTTAATAAAAGTTATAGTTTAAGACTTCTTATTTTTTGAACTGATTGATTCATTATTAGTTGATTAATTTTTTCACAATATTAAATCACATAAAGATTGTATTTTAATTTATTTACATTAAGTACATGAATTGATTATTTACTTTATGGTTATGTAATTAAATATTGGCTACAATTTGTACAATAAAAGTGTATTTACATTTAGAGTACATCTATTGCAATTATGTAATTCCTGTCAATGTTTGTGATATTGTGAAATGATTATCTGAATTTAATTTTCAAAATTATATCTAAATATGTTTGAATTTTTTCTCCAATTACTCTAAAAGGTTACTGATGACTCATATTTTCAAAAAAAAAGTGAAAATTTAAAAATTTAAATTGAAAATTATTTGAATGTTTGAATGAAAATGATGGATTAATGTTTTTTATGTTGTTGATAGATTAATTAATTCAATGTATAAATTCTTGAAAATAAACCAAGAATCTTACCATAAAATTTGGACAAATACCACAAAATGCTCCTATTGTAAGCGCGAAGCGCGCGATAAATATATTATCGAGCGCGAAGCGCGAGAACCAACAGTCGCGCGCCCTAGGCGCGCTCAACCTTGCGAGCGAAACGAGCCGCGCGCGATGAGAATGTGCCGGCGAGGCGGGCAGATTTTTTTATAATACAAGTGTGACCTGCCGCGAAGAAAGGGACCTAACGCGCGGTAGCTTCATTTTACAGGAGGAACGATTGGAGAGGCGGTCCAACACAGGAACTCCGTGAGTGGGCCTTACTTTGCATTTCAATAAAAATTCTAATTTTCGAAATATAGGAATAATAGTTTTTTATTATGAATAAGCGAATAAAAAACTATTTGGATTTATAAATTTAAATCATATGGATATCTGGAGAATCCTTCTTTTCAATAATTTTAGGGCTTGGTTAAAAATTATTTACTAAATGTATTTAAACACATATTATTTATTATCAATTAACAAAAATTCTTACTAAATACATAGAGCTTTCACAAATGTATCCCAAGAGAGTATGACACTTTGATTGAATAAAATTGAGTAAAAACTTAAACTTATATTTCTCTACATTAATCTGTATGCTTTATACTTTAAACAAAATTAGTTTTATTACTTCTAAAAGCAATAATAAACACATTCACTAGTTAAAATTTCAGTTCTTAATCTAGCTTCCTCAAGGAAAATATATCTTTAATATCGGAAAGCCCAGAATTACTTATTAGAACTACAAGGCGAGCAAAAAACCATTCAAATGTCTTCATTTTCAATTTGGAACAAAACTTTCTTGAAGATGTATTTTCAAAACCTGGACTGCCAGTGTTGCTTACTAGAATGAGGAGACCATCAAAAACCAATCAAATTATCTTACATTTTAATTTCAAAGCACAACTTCTTCGAGGAACATATATTTTGAAAACCTGGACTACCAGGTTTATGTATTAGAATAATAAGACCTTTAAAATGCCATCCAGATATCTCAAATTTCAGTTCCTAACCTGACTTCCCGAGAAAGGTGTATTTTCAACACCTGTACTACCAGGTTTAATTATTTGAATAACTGTTTCGGATAGCTCCGAAAATAACTTAGCTTAGTGGATTGGATTGGAAGAGAGTAATGAGATACAATGCCATGAACAAATGACTGAAGATTCGCCCGAAAATTGACACAGAGAAGTCTCTCGTGTGTCAAGCCGAGCTGCCAACTCAGTACTGACTACCCATGCACAACACGTCTCATAAGACTATGAATGTGTGTGTGTATGTCTGTCTGCATATGTAAGAAAAGAATCACCATACACCCACTGAACAATAATTACACCAAACGTACGTCATATCAAAACATTATACTCACAGTCGTGTGATTGAATGGTGAGCCTCGAACAACGACAAAACCTTCGACAAGACATCAGAGTATCCTAAATTTCAGTCCTTAATCTAATTCCTCGAGGAAGATGTATTTTGAACACCTGGGCTTCCAAATTTAATTTTTAGAACGAACGGACCATTGAAAAACTATCCGAATATCTCAATTTCAGTTTCTAGCCCTACTTCGCCGAGGAAGATGTATTTTCGATTACTAGATCATAATTCGCATTATAAATTTCGACGTTACAAAATTTTGGTAACAATCAAAATAGTGTATTTTACAACAAAAACAACAAATTATCTGTAACATTTTTAATTTGAAAATTGTCTTATATTTCTTGGTATTGTTTAGGAACATACTTATTGGGCAATTTAATCATTTAAAAATGATCCACCACTTCTCCCTTTTCTCTATCATATCCCGTGTCAAAATTTTTTTCATAGCGCTAGCTGGGCCGAAATTAGGAAAAAATTGGCCCCAAATTGGAGATTTAGACAGGGCCCAACCACAGATCAAACGCCTAACCCGGCCAGAGCCTAACTTACCGACCAACTTGGCCCCAACTTGGCTTTATTTATTTTTCTAGTCTCAAGATTAGGGATAAGAAAAGATAGCGTTTTAGGGATGCAAAGTGACCCATTGAGAGAGATAGAATAGTTCTATCTTTTTCTATCCCCAAATTGTTATCTTTTTCAATCTTTTTACTACCAGCAAGGTTCGTTTGAGTCTAGAAACTGTTTTCTATCTGGATCTATCCGGCTTTGAAGCGAACATCGGAAACAGAAAACTGAATTATTTGCCCGAAGGAATCTTATGCGGCCCTATCTGAAATTATGTCGGAACTTACACTAGAAGAGTGCTTTCGCCTCAGTCTAAAATCGATTTTCTATCTGGGTCTACCCGGCTTTGAAGCGAACATCGGAAACAGAAAACTAAATTATTTGCCCAGTGGAATCTTATCCGGCCCTATCTGGAACTTTGTCGGAACTTACATTAGAATACTGTTTTCGTTTAAGTCTAAAAACGGTTTTCTATCCGGATCTATCCAGCTTTAAAGCGAACATCGAAAATAGAAAACTGAATTATCTGCCCGACGGAATCTAATGCGGCCCTATCAGGAACTATGTCGGAACTTACATTAGAAGTCTGTTTTCGTTTAAGTCTAAAAACGGTTTTTTATCTGGATCTATCCGGCTTTAAAGCAAACATCGGAAATAGAAAGTTGAATTTTTTGCCCGACGGAATCTTATGCGGCCCTATCTGGAACTATGTCGGAACTCACACTAGAATACTGTTTTCATTTAAGTCTAAAAACGGTTATCTATCTGGATCTATCCGGCTTTGAAGCGAACTTTAAAAACGAAAAATTGAATTATTTGGAACTTACATTAAAAGACTATTTTCGTTTGAGTCCGAAGACGATTGCCTATCCCTGGCGGACCGGCCGAACGCAAGCATTACGCTACAGCGTAATGCTAAAGTAATTCTAAAGTAATATGGCATTACAATTAATATAAGAAACCAAATAAATATGAAAACTGTTGCAATTATAATAATACGTTAAAATTTACGTTGAATGGTCATGCCGTAACTGCAACAAATTTCTTTTTCAGCGTTAAATAATGCACAAATAATGTGTCTGTCATTACAGTCTGCTAACCACAGCTTCGAGCGGGTTGTCAACATTCAGGGGCAAGACTTCAATGACAGCCACTTTGTTTTTTTTACTTTTTAACGCTGAAAAACCAACTTGTTTCAATTACGGCATGATCATTCAACATAAATTTTAACGTATTATTATAATTGCAATAGCTAACGTATTTATTTTGCTCCTTTTAATCATTATAATGCCACATTACTTTAGCATTCCCTAGCGGACAGAATGAACGGAACGGATACGCTTCAGCGTATCCTCATAGTATCCACATCGTATCCTCTCCGTATCATGCAAGAAAAACTCAGTGAAACAAGAAGATGAACATCTAACTTTTTAAAATTCGGATTCTACGTGAAATTTGCGTTAGAAGGTCACGGAGTAATTGCAATAGTTTTTCTTGCAACATGAAAAACATTAAAAAAATATAATATGGCCTGAAGGCAAATTCAAGCGCATGAATAATCGCGGAAGCAGTATGTTGCGCAGTATACTGCTTACGCGATTACGGATGCGCTTGAAGTCCCCTTCAGCCCACGTTTTCGATACCCAGTGGAAACAAAAACATTACCGTCCTGAGAACGTTCTAAAGACGTTCCTGGGACGGCACTTACGTCCTAGGAACGTCTTTAGAACGCTCTTAGAACGTTAATGTTTATGTGCCCACTGGGTAGGTATTATATTTTTTAAATGTTTTTAATTTTGCAAGAAAAACTATTGCAATTAAGGTGATTTCACACGTAGACTCTAAGACACGGTCCGGGGAAAAATGAGTTTTCGGCGTAAAGTTTTTGTCGAACGACAATCGATTGTGTCTCGCGTCGCAGAGTGTGGCAAGTACAAAGACGCGACCACTCGAAAACCCGAACCCGTCCGAAATTTGAAATTGTCTCATTCACAGATTCTAACCATTCTTTCGGCGGTCTACCTCTGGGCATTCTGCCATTTACTTCACCTTTATACAATTGTTTGGTCACTTATTCATCTTTTATTCTTTTAAGGTTTCCGAACCACCTTAACTGATTTCTTTCCCATATATCAACTAGTGTCTTCCTTATACCACATTCTTTGAGGATTATTTCGTTTCGGACTTTGTCCATCAGTGTTTTCCCGCATATTGTGCGCAGAATTTTCATGCCAATCGCGTTAATTTTACTCTTGTCCTTTTCTTGAAATGTCCATGGCTCGCTACCGTATATTACAGCCGGTACAATTAGAGATTTATATACGGTCATTTTAGTTTATTTTTATTTGTTTTTATTTCTGAGAATGGACCCTGTTCTACCGATAGTCTTCTTACCCTCAATAATGCGCCTGTCTAACTCCCCATCTATTTTTCGTCGCTAGTGAATACGCTACCCAGATATATGTATTTAAGAGCAAAATGAAAAAAGATTGAAACAATTTTTCATTTACAAATGAAAATTGATCAATTATTAATTTGGAAAATAATGGAGTAAGTTTAAAATATATTTAGAAGTTTTCAAAAGATTCCAAAATACTTTTAAACGTGAAAAAAATTAAAAATATTAAAAACAGAATGCAAATGTTTGAAAATTCCGAACACAAAATTTATAAGCTTGAAAGAGAAAAGCATAATTTTTATTTCAAAAAGATTTCTTTTCGCCGCTTTAAAGTATAGAGTTTTCAACTGAACAGAAAACTTAAATTTTATTATTTAAATTTTAAATTATGCATTCTGTCTAAGACTTTTTACGTTATTATTATTTCATTACAATATGTTAGGTATATGAAGTGTGCATTTGGTGAGAAATATATGGGTAATTTCAAATTAACTTCGGATTTCATGTCCCTCGCTAACTTCATAGCCTTAATGCTTGAAATGTTATATTTTATAATTTGTTTTTAAGTAAATGTATATGAAATATAATATCTAAATATATACACTGTAAAAAAAGTAAATAAGCAGAATTCTTTAAAAATACATATTTTTCTTCTCAACCTGCGTCCGCTGTAAATAAATACATACAGGACGTAAATTTCCCGTCGTCGACAGTAACAGTACGTGCGTGTCGTAAATCTACGGGTCGGAAATCTCTGAAATTTGATGAATTTTGTTTTCAGCATTTATAATCGAAAAGATATTTCTAGGTTTGGTTCCCAACTTTTCAAAGAGGTGAAAATATTTTAAAGCTATTTTCTATATTTAAGGAAGAAACCGGAATATATCCACTTGACAGTCTCAAAATTTAAAAATTCATTTTTTTCAAGCTAAAGAACAAATTATTTTTACATATTCACCGCAACGCGACACGACGTGCAAAACGACGTAAACAAGAATGCAAACGAACGAAATGCGCACCCATTGGTATGAGGCCGTTCGGGCGTCTCCGGAACTCATTGTTTGGCACTACTTATACTCGAGAGCCCCGAATGGTCCAAATTTACGTCCTGCACATAATTTGGCGGCGTTCCTCCGTACGGACTTACTCCCTCGCGACAGAAAAGCACACATCGTCAAAATTTACGTATACTTTCGAAGCAAATTGATCACCTTACGTGAACTTACTATGTCCCACGCCGATTGAATAATTTCCATTGTCGGACGCAGTAATTTTACAGTCGACTACAAATAGAACAACCTTCGTTCTATTTTAACGTTGTTACCTGAAGTGAAATCACACTTGATTGCAAATAAGTACTGTAGTATCGTAAATTAATCAAGTTATACGTTGTAATTTGAAAATACACAGCACGTATAATTACAATCTTATTGTAAATATCACCAAAGCTTTTTTTACAGTGTACAATATTAATATAATATAATATTATTATAATCTATATATATATTTTTTTAATAATAATATATATATATAGCCCTCATAAATCTTCTCGTTCGACTGGTCCCTAATCCTTCACGGTAAATTACAGTTTGAAATGAAAAAATGAAATGAATTGTGAATTCAAGTAGAAAAAAATCAGTCCCTTCAGTGTGAACAATGAGCCGAAACGAGCCGTGACCGTAACCCTTTCCAGGATTCCTGGAAACCGAAGAAAAAAATGACCGAACAAATTGGTGGCAGTCATGCACTCGTCGTGTCAGTCAGCACCTGCTGATAGTGGTGAGCCCTGATCTACAACTTTATATAAGGTTTTATCACAAAAGTAACGGAATCGTTTTTCATTATTGTGGGCTTTATTTTATAGAATTGCTTTCTGAAGGGATATTACTGAATTGGTTTTTTCTAGGGTTTCTTTCTCGAATGCATATAGTATTGGCCTGCAATATGATGTTGACGATGGATTAGGATTTTGCCACACTACATAATTTACCGAATCCTCTAAGTGAAGTCGCAGTGGTACCATTGAATCCTTGAAGATACTATTATCCACCATATTGGGATCATGTTTCTTTTGCTTGTACGTGCTTTGGCTTGAAGAACCATCGCAACCGTATTTCACAATTAACTTCAAGATATGAGGTTTCCTTGTATCGGTAAATGGAAGAGAAATATCACGATCTTTAAAAATCCGAGATATCGTATGATATAATAAAGATTTCAATCCGATTGTAAAACCCTTTTCCGTTACTAACTTTAAATTATGAGGTTTCCGTGTATCGGTAAATGGAAGGGAAATATTACGATCTTTAAAAATCCGAGATATTGTATGGTATAATAAAGATTTCAATCCGATTGTAAAACCCTTTTCCGTTACTAACTTCAAGTTTTGAGGTTTCCTTGTATGGGTAAATGGAAGGGAAATATCACCATCTTTAACTATCCGAGATATCGTATGATATATTAAAGATTTCAATCCGATTGTAAAACCCTTTTCCGTTACTAACTTCAAGTTATGAGGTTTCCTTGTATCGGTAAATGGAAGGGAAATATTACGATCTTTAAAAATCCGAGATATCGTATGATATAATAAAGATTTCAATCCGATTGTACAACCCTTTTCCGTTACTTTAATCGAATGTGGATAACATTCTTCTTTAGCTTTTGTCAAGTTGTCGTATGCTGGGTAAATTTCAACATTTCTCTTTTTTGCCTGCATATGGATCATATTGTGATACTGACTTAGACAAATTAGATTCCTCTATTAACGCCAAAGCTTCTTCTGATGTGTAAGGAATCGGGCAATCATTCACATTTTCATTTTCATCGGAAGATACATTTGAATTCATGAATTCTAATACTTTCTTCCTATCACATAGATTTAGCGAGCGTAAAAAAGCCTCTCTTATTTCGATGTCAGTATATTTTTTCCCGGATATCCATTAATTTCCTTCGTTTTGTCGAAGTAGAACATTCTACAAAGTTACCTGAGTTTGGCCTTCCGCATTTGTCATTACTTTTTCTTCTAAAATGAGGGATGAAATCATGATTTAATTTGTTTTTAGCCTTTTCCAATTGTTTAGCGTTTAAATTAAATTCTCTTCTTCAATACTGCGCCAAATCTTCCACACCTTAATTGGAATTAGAGATAAAAAAATCGGATAGGATCTTTTTGAGAACTTTTTAATTTTAAGTATCCATTTTGCCTTATTAGAAAACAATTTATTGGATAAATATTAAACACAACAAATTGTTTTACAATGACCTAAAATTAATTACTGCTTACATCTATTATTATCATTATTAACACAAACTTTCAGAATTAGAAAACTGAAAATAAATATAATGTAGTACAGAAAAGAATACAACTGTGAAAAGAAAACTCTTAGTACAATACATGTATTCCTGAATGACAAAGCCACCGAAGGCGTCCTCGGGTTGCGGATAGAGGGTCCCTGTACCAAGGGTTTCTGCTGAATATGGTTATAGTTTCAGTCCATTCCGAGGCTATTTTATTGTTTGTATTATTCATGGTTTAGATTGTACACCCAACTACCACCTTTTTGCGTGTATTTTGTTTTGCGAGCCGAAAATTATGTCCGAGTTAAGAAGTGATTCGTCGTACGGTGGAGAGTCATTATTGTAACGTCAGTCCCACCAAAACTTCTGTTACAGGGCAGGGGGGAGGGGGGCAAGGAATATTAAATTCGAATTATGCCAGAAAGATTCAGGTTTTTCTGAAATGTTCAACTGTTTGTTTACTTTTCACTTAGAGTGAGTAAATAATTAACTCAATTTAGCAAAAATACTTATTTACACAAATGATTATTGTTTATAACTATCTTCTTTATTGATGCTAGATAATTGCGGTTTCTTCTGAAATTTTTGACTTTTTATCCACTTTTGACTCAGTAAAGTAATTAATATTGCAAGTTAACAAACCTAGTTGTTTAAATAATTTATTATTGTTTATAACTATTTTCTCTCAGATGAGTGCTAAAAAATTGCTGTTTTTTCTGAACTCTTGAACTTTTTGTCCACTTTTTACTTAGTGGGGTAATATTTAATACAAGTTAATGATCATGCTCATTTAAACAATTGATTATTGTTTAAAACTACCTTTTCTTAGAGTAATGCTAGAAAGTTGCTTTTTTCTTACATCTTTAGTTTTGTTTTGCCTTTTTTATGAACAAATAATAAATAAACATTAGAGAGAAACATGTTTCAAAAAATTGTAATTCAAAACAAAACTTTTACAAGTCATTTACAGGCTCTTGTGTAAGATAGCTCCCTCCTTTCAATTAATCTTTTTTAACTTTGGGAAAAGAGCCTAAATAATTAACTTAAAAAAATACAAAACTATTTAAAAAATGATTCTAGCTGAGGTTTACTTATTATTTGTTTATAACCAAATAGTCAGAGCGAAATTAAAGATTTCGGAGCAAAAAGGAACTCTCTAGCATTCTTCAAAGAGAAGATAGTTATAAACAATAATGAATTGTTTAAATAAGTTTAGTTGTTGAAAAGTGAACAAAATTTTTAAGAGTTTAGAAAAAACCGCAACTTCATAGCACTTATCTAAGAGAAGATGGTTATAAACAATGATAATTTGTTAATATAATTATTTTTGTTGAATTGAATTCACTATTAACTCACTTCAAGTGAAAAGTAAACAAATAGATAAAAATTTAAAAAAACTCAACTTTATAGTATTATTCAAATTGAGTATTGTTACCAATAATAATAAATTATTTGAGCAATTAATTTCTTCAACTTTAATTAATTATTTACCTCACTCTACTTCAAAATTGGACATGTTTCGAAAAAACTGCAATTTTCCAGCATTATTCTAAGAGAATATTATTAACAATAATGATACATTGTTTAAACAATTAGGTTTATTAACAATAATTACGTATTTCGCCATTCTAATTTAATTGAAAATTGGACAAAAAGTGGAAATTTCTTTGAAAAAGCGCGTCTTTTTTTCTTATTGTAAATACGTGTTAAACTTCATGGGGTTTGCGCCACCCCTAAATATCATTTTTTTCAAAACCAAAAAAATGGATTTATTTTTGTGTGGGTTCGAACAAATTTCCGGTCGACTGGCATACTAATTCGAAGAAAAAAAATTTTGTACCAACCTCCCAGATAACAAAATGCCTGCAGAGTGCGAGCATTATGGGTCGCACGCGTGCGGATAAGGCCGCATTACGTGAGTTCATATAACTACGCAGTTGTGTCTTCCACGTGGTCGCATACATCATGCACGGCGTGCGAGTTGCACCTGTGCGGCTAAAGTGCGAGCACGTAGTGCGAGTAAAATGATTTTTACATTACGTTGCAGAAATGAAAATATTAACTCGATAAATACCATTTGAACTTGGCACTGAATCATAAATAATATCAATAATATGATTTTGCGAGCCAAATTTATTCTCAAACTTTGCATACCTCTCATTCTCAAACTAAGAGGACGAAAATTCTGAATTTTTTTTTAAATCTTCATGAAACCCCCTTCTAACATATATTAGTTTTTGAAAAAAAAAAACGGTAAGAATAGTTTACGAGTTACAGTAAGAAATGTAACATTTTCCTATGCTTGGGATAGGCTTTACGTGTATAAGGGTTCAACTTTGATCCTAATTATCTCTGCTCAGGAGAGGACAATATTTTTTAAATTTCGCAAACGTTCAGATAACGTTCCAAAGAACCTACAGTCGAAGTTTAAACAAATCCGTAAGAAAAGTGTTCGTGACCGTACCTCCTTAAGTGAAAAAAACTGGTTAAGTTTTTCACTCTTTGAGATGAATTTTGAAATGAAATAATGAATTTTCACAAAAAAATTGATTTTTAAGAATGTAGATTACTAGCATTCCCTAGGACCGTGAGCTTGTGGATATAAGTGTTGTTAGACATCTTGATACTGGAGAGTCCTATACATACCTGGGCGTGCCTCAAAGTCGCATTCATAGTGGAGGCAGCGTAGACCAAAAATGTATGTTATCTAACATCGGTCTGTAACAGCTCGGATTTGAATAATTTTTGTTTGTTTGAAATGTGCCAAATTGGAAGTACTAAAAGTTTTACAATTTTAAAATTTGTGCTCTAAATGCAAAAAATAAAAAAATATCTGAAATTTGAGAAAAAAAAGTTGAACGTAATGGATTAATTTTTTTATCTAAAAATGAAAAAAAAAAAAATATCAAACGTAGTTAATAGTGAGATATTTAATTAGGATTCAATGAAGATTTTATCAATTGCAAAATTGCAGAAATTGGAGAAAATTATTTTAAACATTATTGATACGTAATCTCTGTTGCATTTTTACATATTTGTATTAATTTCTTCATCTTCCAGTTCATTGCCACCAAAAACTCTTGTTGATGAACAATTGGAACAATTCATGCCGTTGCATTCGGAACAGGCTTGTGTACAGTAAAGTCCACTTTTCCTGCATCCACAATTTCCTCTACAACCTGATTTGCATTTGCAAACAATAATTTTTAGCAAATTATCGGAGGCTGGTTGTTTATTCATGGGGTTTGGCCTTAATTAAATTATTTTTTTTATAAATAAAAAATGTTAGACTTATACATTATTTTGTATAACAGGTCCGTCTTTTTGGGGGGCACGCCGCAATTACATAAGGGTTATTTCATAAGATGTTCATTTTTTTAAAGTGATCTTTTAATAGTATAGCAGAGCTCAAAATGGACTCGAAAGTACTTTGTTGTTTTTCTTTTTTAATAAACTGCACAAAACTTATATAGGTTTCAAAATATCATATACACATTGTAGAGCAGGCAAATAGTTCCTTTAAAACGGATTTTTTCGTAGACGGTTGCTTTTTTCAACAAATTCTTTTACGATTCAATAGAACCAAATAACACTTCGAGATCATTTAACGATTTTTCTTTTAAATTAAAAAAAAAAGTTATGCAGTTTTTTTAAGTCAACTCTGGCATTTTTTCGGGCCCTTCGTTCCTTTGACAAGGATTTTCTCAGATGTGGTTGCTTTTTGTCAGGCGATCTTCTTACGAATCAATAGGAGAAAAGAATCGCTCGAAATTATTTTTTAGTCTAAACAAAAAATTCAAATTTTCAAAAGTGATGCAGATTTTTCAGTGTCAAGCGCGGCGTTTTTTGGGAAACGTCGCTACTTTGACAACGATTTTCTCTGAAACGGTTGCTTTTATAAATACTTTTTTCTTATAATTTGTTGTACCCTTGTAGTTCTTAAAGACTATCATTTAATTTTTTGTTTCTATCAAATGGGCAAAAGTTAAACAACTTTTTGTCCCTCCTGTAACATTCTCATTTGCACACTTACGCCCTTGTACCGTGTCTGTGCCATTTCGCCCGCCATAAATTTTGAAATAATTTAAGTCAGGCTAAAACATTTCACGCAATCAGCACTAGCTGAGCATCATATTGAAACAGGACATAGCATTTTATTTGACCCGGGTTTTTTAAAAAAGACTTGATTGGCCAATCAAGTTCGAGCAGTCCCCACCATGGGACGCTCTGGCCAATCATAGGCATCGTAGAGAATCTATATAAGAACAACATAAGAAGAAGTGAACTGCAATGTTCACGAAACATCGGACAGTTTCGTAGTTTTGCACACGATTGAAACCCAAAAAAGTATTAAATCTATTAACTAAAGATCGTTTGGGACAGCAGAGGTCCCAGATATAAGAGAGCAACGTCTCAACTTCGTCGGACTTGGGTGAATTTTTGACATAAACAGGGACATCGCTGAAGACGCGCCATGGGTCAGCGAGAAATCGTTAAAGCTGCTAATCGAGTAGGTCTTAACACTTTTGAATAATGGATGCGGCATTACTTAGTAATTGATCAGGGGGGCAGGGGAAGGATTCATTTCATCTAATCACCTAGTCATGAACATCTAGTAATCTCGAAAATAAGTCATATTTATTCTTATATAAGGAAATGTTTTAATACGTGTTTTTTCTATTAAGCAATCCCATGTCAAATCATCTGAAGAATTTCAGCTATTGTTAGTGATTTTTATGAAAATTCTAGTACACTCAACTCGCAATTATGGGCCGCCCGATCTTCGGCCGGCTTCACGCTTGGCTATTTCTGTCTCCCCCCCTGAGCGTTCCTAGACGGCCTATACACTGGGATAGTCAGTCCCGTATCAGAAATGTTTTACATCGCAACTCTCTAGACCTTTCTACGCTTTAACAGTTTATTCAATTTTTCGATATCATGGCTGAACAATAGAAAAGAACTTTTCTGTCAAAGAGCGAAAAATACCTAGTTTTGAAAGAAGTTTGAGTTCAGAAACAAAAAAGAAATGAAATCTGTTAAGAATGCTAAATTAGAGGCCGCTTTATTCAAATAGTTTATCCAAAAACGAGACTCGATTTAACCGATTTCGGCAATGATGATACAGGAAAAAGCTCGTATTTCCAATGAACTGTTAAAGATGTATGCATTCAAAGAAAAATACAGAATTTAATAATAATTTTACCCAGTTAACTGGTTGGTGCATGATTTTTAAATTCAGCAAAACAATTATACATAACATCAAAAAATGACAGCCGTTGATATTATTGCCTAAAGGAAATAATTAATTCCATTTATATTTATTTATATTTTTGTATCACTTTGTTCCGTTTATTTTTTTTTTCATTGCTACAAAAAATATCTTAAGATGTAAAAGTCTTCGTAAAAGACTTCCTTGTAAAAGACGCGCGTTCCGGGCACTAAGAAGCCAGGTTCAGAAACTACATACGCGGTCCTGAGTGTTGACATGAAAAAGCGCATCCAATTCTGGGCCGCCCAGGCCCGAGGCTGTCCCAGAATCGCGAGTTGAGTGTATCTGTTCTCTTAGGCGTTAAAGGAAACTCCCTAAAACAATTGTTGAAAAATTTAAATAACTTAGGAGATATTCAAAGTTGAAAATTTTGGTCATTTTTTCAGCTTTCATAACTTTGGTGATTTTAATGGTATTTAGATGAATTTTTTAAAAATTGTTTATAAAAAGACGCAGTTTAAAAAAAAAATCAAAAACTTTTTGGATTTTTCAAAAACAAATTTTTAAATTGAACTTTTGAAGAAAAATTTATCTTTGATTTTCTTCAATTTTTTTAATAGATAGCTTACATTGTCCTTCAAAAGCCCTGTAAATATGAAAATGGGGTCTCTCTTAGTTTTCGAGAAATTATTATATATTTGTGAATTGATTTTAGGACTTTGAATGGTATTAAATAATTAATTAAGAAAAAGAGGGATTAATTCAATGGTTTTCACTGAATTTTATAATATTGTTCGAATATTTTTCCTAGTTAATTTACTCAGAACGACGCCTACAATATAATTTAAAAATGTACAGAAGATTTCTGATTCTTCATTTAACGTTTAAAACTCTCTTAAATATAAATTCTAAACTCGTTTCTTGTGATCACAAATAGCTATTTATTTTCATATTTGTGTATACACTTTTTTAAATATTGATACTTCTCCATAAGAAGTAGATCAGTTGCGAAGGACATTGTCCGAAGCCCTAAACAGTGGAACTTTTCCTACATCACATACTCCATTGAAGTCGTCTTGATATATGCTCCATACCATGGCACCAGCAAGGTTCAATCTCTTAATATATGCTGTCTCTTCTGTTATGGAACTAAAAGAGCGGAAAAGTTCGAATGAATATTCTGGAAGTAAATAAAATGAAAAAAAGTGCAGAAGTATTTCCTTAAAACTTACTTTACGTCATCATATCCTACAATCTGATTTCCTTTAAGAGCATATACGACATTATCATATTCCACTTTCCCATTTTCACGATTTGCATAGGAACAAATTTCATAGTATGCTAAAGTACCAGCACTTTTAGCACATTGTCCAGCTTTTCCTTCAGCAATATAAGGTGAGCCTCTTCTATGCTGATTTGGAACAGTTAGAGTAAAGGATCTTCCATAAAAGCCAGTTCCAACATTTATTTTCTCTCAGGGTGCACTCTGTGATATCCAAAAATTCACAGATGAAACCTGAACAGAATAATTTGATAAAATAATTATAACTAATGGAAGAAAATTGCGAATTAGGTTGAAGACATCAGTGATGGGCCACTTTTGCTCAGGGGAATATGTAAAGCTATGCATAAAAAATGATTTTCGAATTGGATAAAGATGAAATTTATCTGCATTCTAAACATTTTACAGTTTCTCATTCATGCATTCAAAAGGTATTGTAAGCGTTCCATAAATGAATAAATATACTGAAAAGTAAAGCACTTAAGGTTGGTCCACTCTTGTTGTCATTACCGTATACATTTTAATCTCTCATGTGAAAAACTTACAACATTCAATGTTTTTTGGTTTGCGTTTTCTTGTGGAGAAGCATAGAGTGGGGCATTGTGTCCAACTTTTTTATCTTCATCATAGGTTCCATGGTAATCGTATGCCATCAAATTTATAAAATCAAGTGACTCTGATATTTCTCTAATATTATAGGATTGTCCAGCACCATATTGGGTAGGATTGACTGCAGCGGATAAACTGAGACCCTCTTTACTGAATCTTTGTTTCAGTTCTCGTAATAAAAGAACGAAATTTTCCTTGTCGGATGGTCTTCCTCCACGCTGAGCTGGATACTCCCAGTCAAAATCAAGACCATTAAAGTTGTATAGTTTCAAGAATGCAACAATGTTATTGACAAATGTTGCTCGCAATTTCGGATCGCTGACTATCCTATGGAATAAAATTTATTTGATTAATGGGATTAATGAATGCGATTTTTTAAAACAAGAAAGGGCTTTCAAATTATTACTCAGCTCTATCGAATCACGGAAGGAACATCCAGAAAGAAGCAACCACCTCCGAGAAAAACTCTTGTCTAAGGTACGGTGCGTCCCAAAAAAAGCCAATTTTGACTCAAAAAGAGTTGCATATTTCTTTTCGTAATAAAAAGAAAATTCTTTTGAGCTATTAGTTGACTTTATCTTACTATATTTTCTAAAGATGAAAGCTTCTACTAGGAAATTGTTAAATATCAAATAAATTGTTAAAGTTGTTAGAATCCACAATCAATCAAATTTCGAATCATCCAATCTTCTTCTTGTACAGATTTCCCTTTTTCAAAAATAATACCGATAAACTTGTACAGAAAATATTGAAAAAGGAAAAAATTAATTTAACTTTATCATAAGGTTTTCGTAATTATTGAAAAAATGCATATGATTTTACTTAGTATATTGATCAGAACCCTCGCTCCATCCTCCTATGGCTACTATAGTTTTTGTTGATGGGCATTTTTTAGATGACAGTTGCTCCCAGTGGGACCCTGCGGTGGTTGTTAACCTTTAATTTTTAATTATATATATATATGTATATATATACGAGGCTTCGTGGCACCATTTAACAGCACTTTCCGGGACATGTCTTCCCAGGAAATTACTTCCCGCTTCCAGAAAAACATGAAATGCTTCGAGGCACACTTGAACAGGTCTTTCCGGGACATGCTTTCCCATGAGATTACTTTTCACCATCAAAAAAATACGTGATGTTTTGAGGCACTATTGGAAAAGTCTTTCCAGGACATGTCTGCCCAAGAAATCACTTCACAATCCAAAAAATATGAGATGTTTCGAGGCACCTTTAGAATGGTCCTTTCGGGATATGTCATTCTAGGAGAAGTCTTATCAGAAAATAAATTCTTACTACCGAAAAAATATAAGATGCTTCAAGACACCATTGAACAAGTCTTCCCGGGACATATAATCCAAGGAAATCACTTGTGACCCAACAAAAAATAGAAGATGCTTCGCGGCATCTGTCGAAGACCTATCCTATGTTACCTTGCTGCAAGTCCATTTTTTAAAGTGTGGAAAGTGATTACCTGGAAAGACTTGTCCCGGGAAGACTTGCCCAATGGTGCCTTGACTTATCTCATTTTTTTTTTTTTTAAGTGGAAAGTGATTTCCCGGGAAGGCTTGTCCAAATAAGGCCTCTTTAATAGTGCTTTGAAGCAACTTATGTTTTTTTTGGAAGTGGGAAGTGGTTGCCTGGAAAGACTTTTCCCGTCAAGACTTTTCAATGGTACCTCGAAGTATCTCATTTTTTTCTTTTCAAGTGGGCAGTCATTGCCTGGGAAGACTTGTCCGGTGAAAACCTGTTCAATGATGCCTTGAAGCATCTCCTATTTTCTAAAAGTGGGAAAAGATTTCAATGGGAGACATGTCCCGGGAAGACTTGTCCAATATGCCTCGAAGCATCTTGTATTTTTTTTAAATAAGAAGTGATATCCTGGAAAGACATTTCCTGGGATAACATGGCCCGGGAAGACTTCTACAATGGTGTCACAAAACATCTCATGCTTTTTTGGAAGTGGGAAGTGATTGCCTGGGAAGTCATGTCCCGGGAAGAGGTATCCAATGGTGCCTCGAAGCCTCTAATTCTTTTTTAGAGTGAGAAGTAATTTTCTGGGAAGACATGTCCCATGGTGCCTTGAAGCATCTCCTACTTTTTTGAAAGTGGGGAAAGTAGGTCTCTCCAGCGTCAAGGTGTCGTACAGTGCTTCTGTCGACGAGCTCAGGGTCTTCCAGGATGCCATTAGGTTTACCTTCCTTCAAATAAACCTTGGTGCATTTTTCTAACCCGAACTCCATTCCAATCTCGAGAGTCTACTCTTTGACAATGTCTAGAGCTAGATGTAGTTTCTCTTGATTTTTAGTGTAGATCTTAGGATCATCCATGTAAAATACATGAGTGACCTTATGATTTCCATTTCCAGGTTTGCCGCAGAGGTACACACTGAATGTGAGATGCCTACTGCCTTGCCCAGCCTATCTTTGTGTTGGGTTGATGCATTTGTCTTTTGGTCTTATGAACAACCGTTGGTTTTGTTTTACGGTTTGAGTCTGCCAAAGCTCTCGTTGCATTATATACACTACAATTGATAGGCCAGAGGTCGGGTTCTTAAGAAAAATGTCCATGAAGCTCGTCATCCAGTTCAGCCAGATCTTTGGGCTTAAGAGAAACCTGAATGTTGATGTTTCTCCGGGACCTGAAGCATCGCTCTTCCTCTATTGGATGCCTGCTCGCGGTTGGTCTCAGTGTCGCCTCTCTTTCTCTGTTGTCGGCTTGTTCTGGCTGCGGTTGAGTAGGCGCTCCGCTTATATAAACCCTTTTCCGGAGTTCCTCGGCACGGTTTCGCAGACGTTTATGCGAAAAATGCGAGAGCTCTGGGTGTTTCGCGCACCGGGCCGATTTTTTCACTATTAATGTTATTTTTTACGAATAAAACAGAAACTACACATCCTATCAAAAAGTGACGAACAACAAATTTGTAGATCTTTTGGAAGTGCACAGTTTTTGTTAGGTTATTATTTGTCGTATCTTGCATAGTTTGACCGTGGAATCCAATTTTTGATTTTTCATTACTTTTTGTGCAATAAAAATGGGTAATTTTGATTTTTCAAGAAAATTCAAAAAGTCGTGATGACGATCCTGTAGGGCGTGCAAAAAGAAACACCTTTTTTGCCTTGAATTACTTTCGTGTGGTGCGTTGTTTGGCTGAAAATGTTAATTTTCGGTTCCTCTTTTGGATTTTGAAAATGCTGTAGGTCTGAAAATTTTCAATTTATCGAAAAATGTCATTAGCATAAATTGGTTAAATTTTCAATTACTATGAACAGACGCACATATAGTTTCCAAATTGTGAAAAAAATGGCCTAAAAAATTTCCAAAATTTGCTCACTTTTTGAATTTTCATCCAAAATGGCTGGCTAACGAACTTGATATTTCGTTTGCGAGAATAAGAAAGTATACCAAAGGCCAATCTGATAGGTCAATTCTTTCGAAAGTTATCGTGCTTACAGACAGACATACATACATACAAACAGACAGACAGACACATTCGAAAAAACGAGTTTTTTGGGTTAAGGGGGTCTCAAAACGTGGACATTTGACAAAAACCGGGGGGGGCCAAATTTTACACAAATCTAACACCTTCTCTGGATGAGAATGTAATAAAATGAAATCAATGAGATTCACCATTTCCTTGTGAACTTAATTAGTGACATTTAAATGAGATAATCTCAAAGTAAGATATGTGTACATGATCGCTATTAAAGAAAAAGCTTCTATGTTTGAACTTTAAAGGAATGGTATTTATTATACAATTGAGAAAGAATTGATCAAATTTATGTTTGAAAAATTTGTATTCTACAGTTTAACAGCTTTTAATGACCAATTATTAATTTATAAGTGTTAAAATCTTCGATTTATAGTTCAGTTTTCGTAACTTCGAATCACAAAATGTATGGCAATTAATCGATTGCTATATACTGCACATCTTAATTTATAATTATCTCGTTGCAATACTCATGAATTGTTGTAGTTTTACTTTTTTGTACATGTTTGTAGGAAATTAAAAGTAAAATTAAATACAACAATATACAAAAAAGGATTTAAAAAAATGACCAGCTTCGCCCCAAGAATAGAAAAAAGTTGTGCAAGGCTGAATATTCAGAAAAATTTAAATATAGTCAGTAGGCCCGTGCAGTGTAGCAAAGTATCTAAATGGGCGGAGTTCTAGTGCGCCCACGTAATTGGTACCGCGAGCGGAATTCAGGAAGAAAATAAAGAGGGCCGGAAAGCTTGCAGGTAAAATCCTGACCGTGAGCTAAATTCGTGTGCACCGGTTCAAGCGGTTCCATAACGCAATTGGCTAAGGCATCGGCTAGGCACATACGGATTAGGTAGTTTAGGTAGGGTTCGAATCCCCAGCGAGTGCGACTTTTCAACGGATTTAAGCGTGCGATTATATGTGTAGGGGACCATGCGTGAAATTGGATTATTTAAAATATAAACTAAGTGCAGCAATAATACAAAAAACATTTTTTTATCATATATCGTTGTGACACTGTTACGTAATTGTTACAATAAATGCAAAAACGTTGTACGCCATCATGGAATTGTTACGGAATGATTACAGAACAAATTTACATCGTAACGCTGTTACAAATGTGTTACGGCACTATTACGGAACAATGTTACTCTGTGAACCTGTTCCTAAATTGTTCTAAAAATATTTGTGTTACATATAACGCTGTTCCAGAATTGTTATAGACCTCTGACAGAACATGGTTCTGTAACAGCGTTACAGAACTGCTACGTCCACTTGGGGACGACATTACTTAGACCATGGAAATTACACTATTTCGTTAAAAATTTATCTTCTTTAATCGAAATATTTGACTTTTTATATTGAAAACTTAACTATTTTTAAGTAAATATATCTTTTTGTTTCAAAATTCAACTGTTTTGAAGAAAAATAAACAATTTGGTAGAAAATTCGACTATTCGGTTAGAAATTTGCTCGTTTTTTTTTTTTTTTTTTTTGTTGAAAATTAGATTTTTAAAGCGACAATTTAACGATTATATTTGTGGGTAAAAATTTATCTTTTATAGTTAAAAATTCATCTTTTTTAGTTGAAACATTTGAGTTTTCATCTTATAAGCTTAACTATTGTGAAGTGAATTTATCTATTTGGTAACAAATTCAATTGTTTTGAAGAAAATTGAACAATATGGTGGGAAATTAATCTTTTTTATTCAGATTAAACTAGTTTAAAATAAACTAGTTTAAAATTCGTCTCTTTTTTGGTGAAAATTAGATTTTTCAAAGCGAAAATTCAAAGAATATATTAGTTGGTAAAAATTTATTTTTTATAGTTGAAAATGCAACTATTTCGTTGAAAATTTATCTTTTTTAGTAGAAACATTAAACTTTTTATATTAAAAACTTAACTATTTTTAAGTAAATTTATCTATTTGGCTAAAAATTCAATTGTTTTGAAGAAAATTAAATAATTTGGTAGAAAAATGGACTATTCGGTTAGAAATTTGCTTGTTGTTTTTTTTTTTTTTTTTTTGAAAATTAATTTTTTTTCAATCGGAGAAGTTACCTATTCCACTTTTTTGAAAATGTATCCTTTATAAGTAGAAAATTCAACTATTTTTTATAAAATTCGTCTTTTTTATTTAAAATAAATTAGTTTAAAATCCGTTTCTTTATTGTTGGAAATTAGTTTTTTAAAGCGAAAATTAACTAATATATTTGTGTGTAAAATGTTATCTTTTATAGTTAAAAATTTACCTATTTCGTTAAAAATTTATCTTTTTTAGTGGAGACATTTGACTTTTTATCTTAAAAACTTAACTATTTTAGAGTAAATTTATCTACTTGATTAAAAGTACAATTATTTTTTAGAAAATTAAACAATTTGGCAGAAAATTGTACTATTTGTTTGGAATTTTTTTTGTGTGTGTATAAAATGAATTATTCTACCTGAAAAGTTAACTATCCCACTTTTTGTCAAAAATGTATACTTTATAAGATGAAAATTTAATACTTGGTAGAAAATTAATGTATTTTATTAAAAACCAATCTTTTTCAATTAAACTCAACTGGTTGAAAATTCCTTTTTTTTAACTAGAAATTTAATTATTTAATTTTTGGTCAAAAATGTATCTTTTTTAGTTAAAATATTCAACTTTTTTTGTTAAAAACTTTACTCTTTTGACGTAAATTTATCTATTATATTAAAAATCCTCTTCTTTTGTAGAAAAATAATTAAAAATTTAACTATTTCGTTAAAAATTTATCTCTTTTAGTTGAAACATTTGACTTTTCATCTTAAGAGCATAACTATTTTGAAGTAAATTTATCTATTTGGTTAAAAATTCAAATGTTTTGAAGAAAATTAAACAATTTGGTAAAAAATTGGACTAATTTGGTAGAAAATTTGTGGTTTTTATTTAAATAAACTAGTTTAAAATTCGTTTCTTTTTGGTTGAAAATCAATATTCCAATGCAAAAATTTAACGAATATATCTGTGGGTGAAAATTTATGTTTTATAGTAAAAAATTTAACTATTTCGTTAAAAATTGATATTTTTTAGTTGAAACATTTGACTTTTCATCTTAAGAGCTTAACTATTTTGAAGTAAATTTATCTATTTGGTTAAAAATTCAAATGTTTTGAAGAAAATTAAACAATTTGGTAGAAAATTGGACTATTTGGTAGAAAATTTGTCTTTTTTATTCAAATAAACTAGTTTAAAATTCGTTTCTTTCTGGTTGAAAATCAACTTTTTCGAAGAGGACTTACTATGTGTATTTTAGGTTGTTAGCGTTTGTCACATCACCAAGATTCCCTATTTGCAAAAATTTTAGGTTATGTTATTCAGCGCTTTACCCCGGAAAATGTTTTTTTTTTCAAGCAAAAATAACTAGATTTTAAATGAAATTTACAATTTACAACAATTTTTGGTTCTGTTGGCCTATTTCAGCTGAAATTTGTATTTTTAAACAAAAATCCCTTGACATTTTTAGAGCTCTTGAAAATTTCTTGAAATCTTTAAAAATTCACCAAAAAATTCAAAAAACTTTTAAATTCCTTGGAATGATGAAAATCTAATGAAAATTCATTAAAACGTAAAAAAACGTAAAATGTTCAAATTCATTAAAAAACTTTTGGAGACCCTTCGAAATTTTTTATAACACTTGCAAATTCCTTGAAAACTTTTCCAATATCGTCAAATATTTCAAATCCTTTGAAATCTTTTGAAAGAAGATTCACAATTTTGTAAAAATTTCAGGTTATTTGGTTTATTATTATTTAGAATTCAATTATAATTATAATATTATATTTATTATTCATACTATTTTTGGTAAGGTAATTTTAGATGTTTCCCCGAAAATCGGTAATTTGAAAAATATATAATTGAGTTTCAAAGAAGATTTACAATTCTCAATAATTTTTTGTTATGTTATGTTATTTTTTTTCGTCGAAAATTATTACATTACATTTAAAAAAAATCATTGGATCTCAAAGAAGACAAAAAAATGTTTGAAGAATTTTAGGTAAGGTTTGCATTTTTTACCGAAAATCGGTATAGATTTTAGAGAAGATTTAAAATTTTCGTTGATTTTGAATAAAATAACATTAGGTGTCAAATAAGACTTACAATGTTATGTTTTTTTAAATCGATAATTGGTATTCCAAATTAAAATATAGATTTGATAAAATATTTATAAAATTTAAACAATAATTTGTTATATTAGCTTTTCTCACCGGAAATCTATTATTTTAAACAAACAAAATTCGATAAATAATACAATTTTTTAATTTTTGAACAATTTTAATTTGAAATTAAAAGATATAAATTTTCATTGATTATAAAAAATATTCCTATTGCTCATAATTTCTATCAGAAAAGATAATATATACTATAAAATACAAAAATTTTGTATTAATATCAATTTTAGATTTTATTTCAAAAATTACGTAAGACGAAACAAATAATGATTTTCTTTTGTTTAAAATTTAACTATGGTGTTGAAAAATTTTTTTTTTTCAAATTATTTAATTTAACTGAACATTCAACTATTTCATGTATGGTTGGAAATTTATTTTCTTCAGTTGAAAATTCAACTGTTTGGTTGAAAATTATTATTATTATTATTTTTCAAAATTATTTAATCATAACATTTAACTATTCCATGCTTGGTTGAAAATTCCTGTCTTTTGTTAAAAATTGATTTTATATAGTTCAAAATGAATTTTTTTTTACTGAAAATCAAACTATTATATTTTTGGTTAAGAAATAAAATATTCTGTTGAATTTTTTTTTATTGAAAAATGATTTTTTCAGTTGAAAATTCATGTATATTGTTGAAAATTTGACAGATTTATTAAAAATTTTTTTTTTTCGTGAAAAATTCTTTTTTTTTGTTGTTAAGTTGATAATTCATGTGTTTTGTTGAAAATTCGTCTTCAGTTGTAGAAATTTTTTTATCTGAATTGACCATTGAACTATTGTTTGTTCAATAATTGAAAAAATAACTTATTTGGTTGAAAATGTAACTATTTTGTTGAAACTAGGTTTTTGTTGTTGTGAAAAATTGATTTTTTTTATCGGTAAATTTTTAACCAAACAACTAAATTTGCGAGCAAAAAATGCAATTTTTTATAAGCAGATTAATGTTTTACAAAAAAAGAACAATTTACAACAAAATACGTCAATTTTAAACAAAATTGTAACATAGATTTAAAAGACTTTACAAAAACTTCAATCATTTTTCAAAGATTTCAGAAAGATTTCGATAATTTCACATATTTTACCGAATATTTCCAAAATATTTCAAATATTTCAAAAAGATTTTTAAAGAATTCACAAAGAATTCACAAAGACTTCAAAAAGATATTTTAAAGCTTTTACGAGGATTTCAATGATTTGCCAAAGATTTAAGAGAATTCACAAAGATTTCAGATAGATTTCAAAGATTCATCAAAAATTTCAAATATTTCGTGAAGTTTTCATATGAATTTCAAAGATTGCACAAATATTTTAATGATTTCCCAAAGATTTCGGATAGAATTAAAAGAGTTCACAAAGACTTGAATGATTTCCCAAAGATTTCAATAATTTCAGTCAGTTCTAACTTCGATTCATATTTTAACAACATTATTGATGGGATTAAAATTATTAATTTTTAAACAACTAGTTGATTCCACCAATATTTTTTTAAAATAAAAATTTTAATTTATTATTTTTTCTCATCAGAAATAAATTCTATTTATTAATTAAAAAATATTTAAAAAAATTAGCTAATAATTAAAAATATTTAATTAAAAAATGTTTAAAGAAGCAAAATAATTGATTAATCAATAACTTCAAATTTCATAATTCAATTATTATAAAAATTCCCTTTGTCTAAGAATTTAGGCAAATCCTTAAACTTTAAAATACACCTCTGGGTTATGTTAATTTAAATAATAATAATTAATAGTCTTCGATTGATATAATACTTACTTTGAACAAAAATTTTAATTAATCAATAAACTTTTTGTTGAAAATTAGTCTTTTTTAGTAGAAAACTAATCTTAGTAGTAAAAAATGCTTCTTATTGGTTGAAAATTAACTGTTTTGTCGAAAATTGATTTATTGTTTGTTAAAAACTAATTTTTATAGCCGAAAATATAGTTATTCCATTTTTTGTGGAAAACGTGTCCTTAAAAAGTTAAAAATCGAAATAATTGATATAAATTTCATGTCTTTTGTTGAAAATTCGTCCTCTTGGCTCGAAACTTAATTTTATTTGTTGAAAATTAATTTTTTGGCAGAGAATTTCATTATTTTGTTAAAAATTCTTCTTTTTTGGTTCAATTCAACTGTTTTGAAAATTCCTTTTTTTTTTGGTTGAAGATTAATTTTTTAAACCTTTTTCAGTTGAAAATTAAACTCTTACAAATTTAACTGTTTGCTTGAAAAACACAATTGTTTTTGGTTAAATTTTAATCTTTTTTGTTTGAAAATTCGACCATTCTGTTAAAAATGCATCTTTGCTTAGAAAATTCAATTGTTTTTTTTTAATATTCCTCCTCTTATATTGAAATTTTATTTTTTATGGTAGAAAAGTATTTTTTGTTGTTGAAAAGTCATATTTCTTAGTTGTAAATTAAATTTCTTGTTTTCAGAATTCAACTGTTTTCTAGAAAATTTATATTTTTGTTTTGATAATTGAAGTATTTGGTTAAAAGTTCTACTATTTTTTTCAATTAGTCTCTTTTTGTTGGTTGAAAAAAATTTTTTTTGTTGAAACTGCAGTATATTTCGACTTGAAATCCTAGGAATTTGAAGTGTTTCATATTGAATTCAATATGGTACCTACATTGATTTTATTAAAAATAATCACAGATCTGCAAACAATGGATTGCGATTGTTGTTGGCCAACTGAGGGTCATTTCCGAAGTAATTTCCTGTGTAGAATCCGAAGCCGAGGTCAGAATTTTCCCAGCACGTCAGGTTTTTGAGATATCCTAACCTAAAAGTGCGAAAAATGCGTTTTTTTTTTGTATATCTGAGCTTGTTTTACATCGCGAAAAAATGTTGCTTCCAAAATCGGGTCATGCCACCTAAAAGTACAACTCTCAAACTTTAAAAAGCTTTTTTAAAATTGAAGATATCATTTTTCTTCGCAGAGATATCCTTCATATAAATTTTCAACAAAAAAGTTAATTTTCCACCAAATAGTTGAATATAAAAACCAAAAAGGATGACTTTTCCACATAATCGTTAAATTTTTTAACCAAAAGGACGAATTTTCTTCAGAATAAATGAGTTCTCAACTAAGCAGTTGAATTTTCAACTAAAAAAGATTAAGTTCGAATCAAATAGTTGTATTTTTAACTACTAAATATATATTATGAATCAAAAAGTAGAACGGTTGAGTGTGCGATTACAAAAATATTTTTCAACAAGAGAAATTGACTTTCAACAAAATAGTTATATTTTCTAACAGAGGGATTAATTTTTAAATGAAATGATCAATCTTCAACTAGAATAGTTAAATTTTTAACCAAAAAGATGGATTTTAAATTAAGAAGATTAATTTTGTACAAAAAAATATGAATTTCCAACTACAAAAGATCAATTTTCAACCAAAAAATAAAATATTAAAATTTTAGGTTGAAAAAATTAATTTTCAAATAGAAGAGAAACGAATTTTCAACTAAATGGTTAAATCGTCAACCAAAACACATTATTTTTCAACCAAACAGTTTTATTTTTAACAAAAAAATAATAATTCTGAAAAAGGAGGGGAATTTAAAAAAAAATTAAATTTTTTGAGTCAAAAATATAGAAAAAACATTTCAAACAAATTGTTGAATTTTTAAGTCGAAACGACGAATTTTCTACAGAACAATTATATTTTCAAAATGATAATATGATATTTGAATAAAAAGCTTTATTTTCAACCTAAAAGGAAGACTCCTTAACAAAATTGTTGACTTTTCAACAAAAGAATTAAATTTTGAACCTAATAATACATTTTTTGACGAGAACAGATGGATTTTCAACAAATTAGCGAAATCTCCTACAGAAATTTATGTACCAAAAGAGATGAATTTTCAAACTAAAAACAAAACTTTTCAAAAAAAGAGTTGTATTTTCAAATCGAAAATAAGAATTTTCAATAAAAATGTTCGTTATTTTTCAACCATCCAGTTGGAATTTCTACTAAAATAGTTGAATTTTAAACAAAATACAGGTAGATTCAACCAAAATAGATAAATTCTCAATGAAAACTAATATAGATTATATTTTTTCAACCAACAATTTTTTTGTTTAAAATCAAATACAGTTGAATTCAGCCAAAAAAGACGAATTTTCAACAAAATAGCTGAATCTTCAACCAAATCATATTAATTTTCTACAAAAATAGAATTTTTAACCAAAAAAATGAGATTTTTTACCGCATGAGATAAATTTTGAAACGAAAACGGCCAAATTAAGAAAAATGTCTACTAAGTTGTTCAATTTTCAAACCAAAAAGACGAATTTTCTACAAAACAGTTTCATTTTCAACAAAAAAAGTTACTTTTCACCCAGATGGTTGAACTGTTAACCAAAATACATGAATTTGCAACAAAACAGTTACTGCAAAAATCTTAACTGAGTTGAATTACAAGTTACTTTTCAAAATAGTAACAAAGTTACCCTAAAAGTTACAAATAACGTAACTTTTCAGTAACTTAGTTCTTTGTAAGAAGTTACTCCCCAACACTAGGTGAATTAGTAAAATATAACTAATTCTTAATCAAATTCTACTAATTTTTGTATCTAGAATTCAGTCACTAACAATTATTAAAAATATACTGATTCAATCAGTAATTATTGCGACACGCATGCGCTAGTAATTATAGATTTCTTAAACATTTTTAAGGTAAGGGAGACCACTCTACAGTAGATAATGAACCTGCAGTAGATAATAATTAATTTAGAATACTAATGTATGTAACATGAATAATTTAATTTAATTAATAGTTAAGAAATTATACCTGTTACTGAATTAAAATTAGAAATAATTATTTTAGGTATGCTGCGCTTTTAATTGATGATTATTATCCACTAGGGTGGGCAAACAATTTTTTTTCTCGATTAAGGCAGTTGAATTTTTAACCCAAAAAGTTAAATTTCTAACAGAGAAGTTCATTTTCAGCAACAACAACAAAATTTTCTACTGTATAACATAAATTTTTAATGAAAAAGGATGAATTTTTAATCCAAAAGGACGAATTTTCAGCTAAAGCTTAGAATTTTCGACCAAAGAAGATGACTTTATCTTAATAGTTCAATTTACCACAGAATGATTACACTCTGAAGAAAATAAATGAATTTTCAACAAGAAAAAATAAGATTTCAACCATAAATTGAATCTTTAAATTTTTAGTTAAAAAAATTAATTTTTAGCAAAGAAAAACACGAATTATCACATATTTGAATACAAAAAAAAATACAGAACAAAGTAACTAAATCCTACACAGAAATCATAAATTTTTCAGAAGACGGTTGAATTTTCAACCCAAAAAGTTGAATTTTCAACAGAAAAATTTATTTCCAACAGAAAAGTTTATTTTCTACTGTATGAGATGAATTTTCAATCGAAAAGGACGAATTTTTAGCAAAATAGTTGTATTATCGACCAAAGAAAATGATTTTATCATCATAGTTCAATCTTCAACAGAATAATTAACCTTTTAAGAATATAAATGAATTTTCAACTAGAAAATATAATATTTTAACCAAAAATTGAGTCGATAAATGTTCAGTTTAAGAAATTAATTAAAAAAAAAAAACGAATTCACAACTATTTGAATTCAAGCGAAAAATACAGAACAAACTAGTCAAATCCTGAACGAAAAAGATAAATTTTTTGGAAGACAGAATTTTCAACCCAAAAAGTTGAATTTTCAAGAGAAAAGTTTATTTCCAACGAAAAAGTTCATTTTCAACTAAGAAAGATGAATTTTCAATCCAAGAAGATTAATTTTTTATCCAAAAGGACAAATTTTTAACAAAATAGTTGTATTTTAGGCCGAAGAAGATAACTTTATCAAAATAAATCAATTTTCAACAAAATAATGACACTTTCAAGAAAATATATGAATTTTCAACTGGAAAATACAAGATTTGTAAGCGAAATGAAATCGCTAAATTTTTAGCTGAAAAAATTAGTTAAAAAAAAACAAAAAAAAACCAATTATCACCTATTTGAATTCAAGAAAGAAATACAGAACAAACTAGTTAAATCCTGAACAAAAATCATATGCTTTTTAAAAAACGGTTGAATTTTCAACGCAAAAAGTTGAATTTTCAACAGAAAAATTTATTTTCAACAGAAAAGTTCATTTTCTACTATACAAGATGAATTTTCAATCCAAAAGGACGAATTTTCAGCAAAGTAGTGGTTTTTTTCGACCAAAGAAAATGATTTCATCTTAATAGTTCAATCTTCAACAGAATGATTAAACTTTTAAGAATATAAATGAATTTTCAACTAGAAAAGATAAGATTTTAACCAAAAATCGAACCGATAAATGTTCCGTTTAAAAAATTATTTGAAAAAAAAACTAATTCACACTTATTTAAATTCAAACAAAAAATACAGAACAAACTAGTTAAATCCTAAACAAAAACCATACATTTTTGAGAAGATAGTTGAATTTTGAACCCAAAAAGTTGAATTTTCAACTGAAAAATTCATTTTCAACCAAGAAAGATGAATTTTCAATTCAAAAGAACGAAAGATGAATTTTTAATCTAGAAAGGTGAATTTTCTATCCAAAAGTACAAATTTTTAACAAAACAGTTGAATTTTCGGCCGAAGGAGATAACTTTATCAAAATAAATCAATTTTCAACTAAAACTGTCACTTTCAATAAAATATATGAATTTTCAACTGGAAAAGACAAGATTTGTAACCAAAAATGGAATCGTTAAATTTTTAGATTGAAAAATTAATTTCAAAAAAAAAAAAAAAAGAAATTCTTAATATTTGAATTCAAGCAAAAAATTCGCAACAAACTAGTTGAATTCTAAACGAAAATGATAATAAAACTTTCGGGGCCGTTCAAAAAGTACGTCATGTTATTTTGAAATTTTTTTTTCATCCAACCCCCGCACCCCTTTAAAGTCAAAATTTTTTATTTTATTTTATTTTTTTATTTTATTTTCGGCGTTCAGCAAATGAAATCGAAATGATTCATAGCCAAAAATGCTAGCTCCCCAAACGGGGGAAATAGGGTGATTTTTCACGAAAATAGGGGAATAATAGGGGAACAACATTTTTTTTCAATAAAATTAATGTATAGGTACTTTATTAAATTTATTGCATTTTCAAGAAAATAGTTGAATTTTCAACAAAAATATTAATTTTCTACCAGAAGAGATAAACTTTCAACGAAAGAGTTGAGTTTTCAAGTTCAAAAATTCGAATATTTTAGAAAACATGAATTTTAAACTAACAAAAGTGATTTTTGAACTAAATGGTTGAATTTTCAAGAAAAAAAATAATTAATTTTAACCCATCATTTATGTACAACCAAAAAATCGAATTTTTTAGAATACAGTTGAATTATATCAATCCAGAAAAAAAAACATAACATCAATTTAAATTCAAAAAATAATGTTCAACAAAACAGTTAAATTTTCAACAAAATAATAACATTTTTAAACAAAAAAGATGAATTCTTAATTAAAAAGTGTTGAATTTTCAAGAATAAAGGTTATTTTTTAACAAATAGTTGAATTTTTAACTAAAAACGATAAATTTTTAACAATAAATGAAATAGTTAAATTTAATGAATCTTCAACAAAAAAAGGTGAATTTTTAACTTTGAAGTTCTACTTTTACCCAAGTAGTTAAATTTTCAATTAAAAAGATCCAGTTTCAAAATAAAAATCAAACTGTCAACCAAAAATAGTTGAATTTAATTAAAAAAATACGAATTTTTAACCAGATAAGATTTGACAGTCAAGCGATAAAAAAATTTTCAACCAAATTCTTGAAGTTTCAAACGAAAAAGTTAATTTTTAAACAAACCAACTAAACGAATTTTAAACTAAAATTACGAATCTTGAACTGCAATAGTTAATTTTTTAATTTAAAGAATTAATTTTGGACCTAAAGAAATATAAATATTCAAATAATTGAATTTTCTGCGAAAATAATGGACTTTTTTATCCAAAAAGATGAATTTAAAAAAATCAGTTGAATTTTTAAGCCAAACAGCGAATTTTTTACAAAATAGTTGAATTTTTAAGAAACTAAGTACATTTTTTAATAAAATAGTTGCATTTTCTACCAAAATTATGAATCTTCAAAAAATAAATTAATTTTGAACAAAGAAGTTCAACTTTCAACCAAGATATTGAATTTTAAACCAAAAAAGATTTTTATTTTGAATCAAAAACAGCAAAAAAGATTAAATTTTAACCAAAAAGTTGGATTTTTTCCAAAAAAGATAACATTTCTACCAAAAAAGATGAATTTTCAAACAAACAAGACGAATTTTCTTCAAAAGATTTCCAGTGAACAAAATTTATTTTCAATTTAAAAATATATATTGAACCAAAGAAATGAATATTTCACCAAAAAGATAAATTTTCAACGAAGAGGATCAATTTTCTGCCAAAAAACATGAATTTTTAATAAAAAGTTAAATGTTCAAATCAAAAAGACGAGTTTTTTAGTCGAAAGAAAAAAATTTTAAAACAAATTGTTTAATTTTCAACCAAAAACGATCAATTTTCAACCAATGATTAAATTTTCAAATAAAAAAGAATATATAATAATAAAATTAAATTAATTTTTAAAAAATTAGTTCAACTTTCGACCAAGTAGTTGCATTTTCATTCAAGAAGAATAATTTTCTACCAAAAAAGACGAATTTACAACCAAATATACATCAATTTTCCACCAAATCGTTGAATTTTCAACTAAAAACTATCAATTTTTTACCAATAAAAGAATAGTTAAATATTCAGTTGAAAAATTAATTTTTTAAATAGAAAATAAAACGAGCTTCGGGGGTTGTTCGTGAGTTGAAAGAGTGCGACTCACGAACTCGGTAGAATCCGATGGTTGTGTCGCAGCTACAGGTAAGTGACAGCCAAAAATTAATTCATAATATAACTAAGTTTTCCAAGCCTGGGCCATCCCCGGCCAGGGGGTGATTAGCCGTGGTGCACACGTGGTTCTTGGAAAACTTGGTTACAAATTGGCGCCCAACATAGAGGGCCGTCACAGGTTGACGCAAACGGAGTGAGAGAGAGAAGGGGAACGAAAAGTGACGGTAAACAGCCGGATGTGACCAACGAATATTCCTGTCTGCTTACTATGTTTAATAGTAAATTTTTGTTGTTTTCCTATATTTGCTTGGCTCTCGCTTGTAGAAATAGGTACCACCCCCTCACCCCCTCTTAACTAGGAATAAGAATTTTTTCTGTCTGCGCAACTAAACTAGGTAATAGGTATTTGCGCAGAATACAATGAATTCAGGCTACCTCTATTAAAAATTTAAACTGAATTTAAAATGAAAATTTTTATTGTTATAAATAATTAGAGAATTTTTTTTGAGTGAGACAAGAAAAGGATTTTTTTTCTTAGGAATTCTTCAAGAATTTAGAAATCCTACGACGAATTTTGGAGACGTTTTTTTTCATTTTGGTTTTTTCGAGAATTTTTCAGATAGGATCGAAATTAATCGACGCTTAATAAAGGAAAAAGTACCGGAAATTTAAGGACATTTTTCTTATTTTCTTTCACTCTTCCAATTTTTTTTTCTTTTCAGGAATATATTTTTGTTTCTTGATTAAAGGAAAATTTCGCGAATTTTTAGGGACAAGTAAGGACGAACACCGGAATTTGGGAAGTTTTCGAAGGATTTTGAGAGGAACTGGTAAGCTTAGCAGTTTTTCGGAAATTTCGAGAAATTTTCGGTTGTTCGAAAATCAAATTTAGGGGAATAAGGAGAAATCGTCCCCAGTTTAAGTTTTTCCGGTCACATTATTTTTTTTTGAGGTAGTCGACTTCAGATAAATCGGTATAATAGATTCTTTTGACCACATGGAGGGGGAACCGAGACAAGTCGATACGCGGGAAGACCCTGGTTTATCGGAAAGTTCGGCTAATAGCGAAACAAAGTCCGCAACCGGAGCCGCGTCAAAAGGCTTGATCGAGGGGCAGGATAGACAGTCTAGGCGCAGTAATGGCACAATTTCCAAGTTGGGCAAACGACCTAACAGGAGAGGTTCTTAGGCCAATCCTCAGAGGGTTGAAGCTAAATATGAGCGGGGTGGATGAAGTTTTGCGGGAGCGAATGGTGCGGTATTTCGCGCGCCAGGGGGGTAACCAGGCGGTACCCAGAGGACGACGACCCCCAGGAGTTTGTACCAAGGGATGAGGGGACCAGCGCGAATATAATGGGTCTCCCAGAGGGCACCAGACAGCGGATCGGGTGTCACCAACCCTTCACGATGCTAGAGACAACCCCTCATGGGCACCGACAATGGCCAGGGATGGGGGGAGACCAGGCCCTGAAAGGTGCGCTATCACCTAGCTACACCCCACCTCCGAGCAGAGACATGTGCAGGGGGGATGAAGGAGCAGTGGCACCACCTACTCAGGCTGAAACATCGGTTGGGGGGAACGCGAGGAGCACTAGGGACGGGGATTCGCGCTTCGTGAAATTTAATACTAGGCCACGCGGGACAATGACTAGGGCCAGCGCGACAGACGAGTGAATAGACGCGTCCCTACATTCAACCGATCTAGTTTCTAGGGGAAGTGCGGTACCCTAGCAGTACCAAGGGGCGAGTCGGAGGTCGGACAGCCCCGGAAGGGTTCAAGGCTGGCCGAGACAAGACCGAGATTACCAAGCCTTGGTACCACTAAGCCGTGGTGTGACGACACCCTGGGCAAGTGGACCAACCGGTCAGGCGGCATACTACCCGCCGACCTGTCGTTGTGATTTCGTCGTGTCCTGTGACCACCCATCTCACGATTGTGAGACGTGGCCATGAATGGGATGAACCTTTAGTTTTCAATTATATATATTGAAAATTCAATATATTAGTTTAAGATCCATCTCTTTGGTTGAAAATAATTTTTCTTTTTTGTTGAAAATACATTTTTTTAAAGTGAAATTTAAACATTTTATTATTAGTTAAATATTGCTAAATTCTATTCGGAACTAACTCTTCAAAGGATTCCAAAGAATTTTACAAGGTTTAAGATATTTGATAGAATTTTGAAGTATTTCAAAGCATTTACGGGAATTTTAATATTTTAAAATATTGTAAGTTATTTTAAATGATTCTGAAGAATTTCTATAAACTAATTCTCTTAAAAAGTTATATTTTTGTACAAAAATTCAACTGTTCTGTTCAAAATTAATTTTTTTCTCTGAAAATGCAACTCTTTCTATGGTCAAAAATTCAAACACGTGGTTGAAAGTTGAATCACTTTATTGGTCGAAGATTCAACTATTTTGTTGAAAATTAAATTAATTTGTTGAACATTCAACCATTTTGTTAAAATTTTTATTATTTTGTTGAAAATTCAATTATTTTGTTGTGTACAGAATTATTTTGTTGACAGATTAACACTTTCGTTGAAAATTTGTCGAAAATTGAACTATTTTGTTGAAAATTGAACTGTTTTGTTGAGAATTCAATTATGTTTATGAAGATTTAATTATTTTGTTGAAAATTCAACTATTTTGTTGAACATTACATCATTTGATTGAGAAATAAATTATTTTGTTGAAAATTCAATTATTTTGTTGAAAATTGAATACCTTTGTTTGAAAGTTAATTATTTTGTTGAAAATTGAACTATTTTGTTGAACATTAAATCATTCGGTTGAAAATTAAATTATTTTGTTGAAAATTTCATTATTTTATTGAAAATTCAACTGTTTTGTTAAAACTACGACTATTTTGTTGAAAATTTAATTATTTTGTTTAAAGGTCCAAAATTCTGTTAAAAATTTAATTATTTTGTTGGATACTAAATTATTTTGTGTAAAAATTTAATTATTTTATTGAAAATTCAACTATTTTGTTGAAAATTGAATCTTTTCGCTGAAAATTAAATTATTTTGTTGAAAAGTTAATTATTTTGGTGAAAATTCAACTATTTTGATGACAATTTGATTTTTTTGGTTGAAAATTCAAATATTTTGATTAAAAATTAATTTTGTTGTTGAAAATTTAATACCTTTGTTTAAAAGTTGATTATTTTGTTGAAAATTGAACTATTTTGTTGAAAATTCAATTATGTTTATGAAGATTTAATTATTTTGTTGAAAATTCAACTATTTTGTTGAACATTAAATCATTTGGTTGAAAATTAAATTATTTCGTTAAAAATTCAATTATTTTATTGAAAATTCAACTATTTTGTTGAAAATTAAATCATAGGGTTAAAAACTAAACTATTTTGTTGAAAATTCAATTATTTTGTTGAAAATTGAACTTTTTTGTTGAGAATTCAATTATGTTTATGAAAATTTCATTATTTTGTTGAAAATTCAACTATTTTGTTGAACATTAAATCATTTGGTTGAAAATTAATTTATTTTGTTGAAAATTTCATTATTTTATCGAAAATTCAACAGTTTTGTTAAAACTTTGACTATTTTGTTGAAAATTGAATTATTTTGTTTGAAAGTTCAAAATTTTGTTATAAATTTAATTATTCTGTTGGATATTAAATTATTTTGTTAACAATTCAATTATTTTGTTAAAAATTTAATTATTGTATTGAAAATTCAACTATTTTTTTGAAAATTAAATCATTTGGCTGAAAATTGAATTATTTTGTTTAAAATTTAATTATTTTGTTGAAAATTGAGCTATTTTGTTGAGAATTCAATTATGTTTATGAAAACTTCATTATTTGATGACCTCCGGAAGAGGTCCTGATATCCCATCAGCAATACCAAGATCACCAACTCTTACTTATGCCGGTTTAATAAAGAAATGGAAACTCAAACACGATACAATCATTAGGAAAGCTCAAGAAAAAATAGAAGTTGAACAAGAGAACACCAAGAAACCTTCAGATGAAAATATAGCAAAAAGCCATCCAGTTTACAAAATAGGAGATCAAATAAAATTAAAAATAATACAAAACAGAATAATTTAAAACCAAGTTGGAAAGGAGCAGGAATTGTTACAGGAATTACAACGAATAATAATTTGATGATTATATTTAAAGCCAAAATTTTTCAACTTCATATTGATCAAGTGATTCCATTTTATGTTTAAAGAAAACAATTATTCTGTTATTATAGATGCTATGAATAATGGTAGACATGAAATCATACATCCACAGATTTTAACACCTGAAATTTTAAAAAATGCATTACAAGAATTTGAAATGCAACGTAGAACAAAATACCATTTCGAGGAAGACTACCAGAAAATTCTCGATATTATTCAATTTCAATAGCAGTAGTCAACCGACTCTTCAGCTATATTATTAATATTCCGATTAATAAAAACGTGCAAGGACCCGTACGAAGAATAATTCCAATCCTAACCAAGTTTGGCAACATATTCCTCTCCCTAACTCTTGATCACGACTTAATAATTGGATTCGATGACAGTTATGCACCGAACGACAAAGAAACTATTAGAAAATATTTTTAAAAAACAGACATTTAATATGTGAAACGAATCAGCCTAATTTAAGGAAAATAAATAGTTGCAAAGCAAGCTTACTAAGAAGGTATACAAAAACAGCATTTTATCAATCACTTTACTTGCTCCATGAAGAAACATACAGCCAGATAACAGGAGGATATATTGTAAGTCCAACAACCGACATGAACTTAGACATAGCATGCGGAGATAAAATCAAATCAATCCCAATTAAAGTTCTCAAATTAATCAACGGAGAAAATTCTGAGATATATCACAACCATGATAAACTTGAAATTTCGAAAAACTTAAACATAACGAAAACCATTCTCATCACCGAAACTTAAGACTTGCAACATAATCTAAGAAATTGAGCTAACTTAGAGAAAAGATTAATTCAAATACCCAAGCAAATTGATATAGATGTAGAAATTCAACCTAACGTTGGAATTTACACAGCAGGTGCATTAAAAATACAACCACAGGAATCTCCACAACCATAAAATACAAAAAAGATTCATTTGTAAAATTAAAGAAATTCGAGGACGCAATTATGTCCAAAGAGGGGGGCTTATAAGTGCTTGCTTATAAGTGATAAAATAATAATAACACTTTCTATATAATCTTTACAAAGAATAATTAATACAATGTACACATGTAATTGCGCATGTTCTTCTTTTAGCTAGTATGGCGAGTAGAAGGTACTGGAAGCGCTAATCGATACGCTATTATATAAACCACTCCTTCGGGTCGGTTAGAAATAAAAAATCATTCATTCTAAAACATTTATATTAAAATTGAACATTGAAAAAATTGAAAATGTAATCAATATGAATTTTAAGAAATCAGATAAAACTGGAGACGAATAAGTTTTAACAGGATATATTTAATATAATACATGAAACTGGCCTCGGAGTTAATTCTCCAGTTCCAAACCGTTGCAATGTTTTTTCATCACGCGTTTCTTTACACCTAAGTTTTCAATATATGCTACTTTCATTTATTAACCTGATAAGTAGTATTTATTTAAGTAATATTTGAGAAATATTTTTCTGAATTCCTACAATATGAATCGAATTAAATTTATTCAAGTTTCTACGGAAACTTGGCTTTATACATACTTCAGCCTAATAAAAGTAAATATCTCATGTCGTGGAGCCAAACATTTCCAGGTTAGTCGTAAATCTTAATATTGTTTAAACACTTGTTCAACCTCCCATAGACTTATCATCTGTCTGTTGGAAAGCTTAAAGGTTCATCCACACATCGTGAGGTGCATAGAGAAATAAATGCCGCTTTGGAAGACCAGATTTACTATCTCATCTGGAAAATATCGTGTGATCACTAATAGTGTCACCTTTTAGAGAGGTATGTTTCAGTGCGACACCATGAGCCCTCTCCTTTTTTACCTCACATTATTGCCACTATATCTCGCACTTCGCCATTCCTAAGGACTCAAGCTTATATTCTTTGTCATAAATGATATGAGAATGACTATGCCCTTTCATTTCAAATATTACATGGCGCAGTCGAAAAAGTGTAACTAGTGAAAATTCTGAGTATTCTAATAAATACAATACTACCCTTCTTGAAAACAAGCGTGTGAAGCAGATAGAGGATGTTTGGTGTACTTGAAAATTTTATATTATAAGTGAGAGGAAGAAATAGCGTACTTTGCAGAAGGGAGACTGCGGGGTCCAGCGTACAATTTTTTTTAAAGATAAAGATAATTTCCTCCATATTCTCACGTGCGTGGTGCATTGTATGTGTATCGGGCGTAAATTTTTGTGTAGCGGGTGCAAAGTTTCATGTATCAGGCGTAACGTTTCATGTAGCGGGCGTAAAGTTTTATGTCTGCCCGGCGGCGAAGTGCGCATGTGCGAGCATCACTGAGCCGATTTCTTGACAAAATAGTTAAACTTCTAACGAAATAGTTACATTTTTAAGCCAAAAAGACAAATTTTTTATAAGTCAGTTTAATTTTCAACAAAAAAGTTAATTTTATTTTTAAATCCCTTCTGCTTGGAAGTCAAACCATATGGTAAATGAAGTTAACATTTCATTAAGAGCACCTTAGCGATTTTCGGGGCTATTAAGAACAATGGTGAAGTGTAGAATTCCCATCATTAAGAATCTTAACATTGGCCATCCTACTTGTATGTCTATAAATACGTGCATACGTACAGAACAACCAAAACTCATTAGCGCCATAAAAGATTGCCATCCCAAGTAGTTTCTCAGCTTCCAGGTCACACAAGCCGACGATGGCCAAAAAATGACAGTAAACATTAGTTCGTACTCGTGTGACAATAAAAAGTAAAGTAGCGTCGACTCTACGGTTACGTCTATAATGTTTTTTAGAGAGAGAAAAATCAATAGCATTTTGATAACTGACCTCGTAACATCAAAATATTGTAAGAGAGAAGAGCATCCTGGCATGAATAGATCAACGTCTATGACATTTGTGCACGTTACGTATACTGTTTCCTGCATAAGACAGCTTAATTTTCAACTCGAAATGGTGAATTTTCAACAAAAATGTTCATTTTATTTTTAAATCTTTAAAATATAAAATAATTTTTTAATAAAGCAGTTCAACTTCAAAGAGTAGTTGTGTTAATAATTAATTGAATTACTTATAAATAATTGCACTTTATTATTGGTTTAATTCGACCAAAAATGCTTACATTTTATATTTTAGTTTCTTGCTGTTCTTGCGGTTGAACATTCGGAACATCATGATTATTACTTTCCAATGTTTTTCGTGCTCTCCCTCTCCATCGCACCATTCTATTATGTTTTGCATTAAATTTGAATTCCTGGATTTCTTCTTCTTTAAAAAAAAAACACAACTCATAAACTTTAATGATTAGAAGCAAGAGCTTCCAGCGTAAAAAGAATACATTTCGGTCGAAGATCGCTCCCATTGGGAGTTCCATGAAACACAAAACCAAAGTCGAAGAAATTTTGATACATTTGGCTTTTGGCACCTGTTGCATATACCAGGAACTTAAAATGAATATAAAAAAATTACGGAAATTGTTCCCATCAAAAATTGCATTAAGCTAAAATTCACTTATAAAGAACAAACTGAAACAAGTCCTAGACAGTCAAAAGCAAAAGAAAATCTAAGTAGGCAGGGCTATAAGTTTTAAAACGCGGAAGTGAGAACGTGTTCAGTGTCAGGTGGTGAGAGGGTTTTACAGAATTTGTGTGGAAGGTGTGAGTGGAGTGTTAGGGTGGAAGCCTACGAGGTGAGTAGGGTTGTGTGAGGTAAATTAGGGAGATAAAAAGGGATTTTCAGCGTGGGTGTGAGGTGGGATTTAGCTTCTTAGAGAAAGTGAGGTTAGGCTGGCAAGGAGTCGGGGAAGTGTGTGGTCAGGAATCTGGGGCCTTCGAGGGGTGAAGGGTGGTTCCCGCAGAGTTGTGGGATCTCAAGGGAGAGGAAGGGGTGTATGCAAGGGCTGTGAGGATTGAAAAAAAAGGAAAAGAAAAATTAAGGAAAAATTTGGCGGTAATAGTCGGCACTATTCTCCAGAGACATATGTCAGTTGCGGAGGGGACTACATGGAGAGATCACAGTTACTGACGGCAGAACGGGAGGTGTGCAGTGCTGGTAATGAAATCGACGGGGAGGAAGTTTTCCACGTTCCACGACGGCCAACAACGCGTGGTCCGGTTTCGAGCGGCGTGGCGGGGGGAGGGAGAAAGCAGAACGGCGGGAACGAAGGAAGCGAGAAGGTAAGAGAGAGAGTGTCAAGCGCAAGTGACGGGGAGGATCTCTTGAAGAGAAAAAGAGACAGCCAAGAGAGTCCGGAAAAAAGCGAGGTAGAGAGTCCGTTTAAAAAAAGCGGAAGGACTTGTAGGTCACCCCCCAAAAAAATGGAGGGGAAGTCGGAGAAGGAGGCTCTCGGGTTGTTGTAGGGCAGGATCAGGGGGCTGAGGAAGGACGTAAGACGGACTAAGGAGCAAATGAAAGGCATGAGGGAGCACTTGAGAATCAGAGATGAGAAATTGGAAAAGGAGATAAAAGAGCTGAGGGCGAGAGTAGAAGGGTTAGAGAGGGGTACGAAAGAAAATGATGTTGAAATAAAGCAGATGGAATAGGGAATTAGGAGGTGAAACGAAAGGATGGAGAAAAGGCTTGAAAAGGTGGAGGGAAGGGCGGAAATGAAAGTTGTTGACGGGGGTGAGGGGGGCGAGATTAAAGGTATTTGGAAGAGGGTAGAGAATATGATACAAGAGAAAGTAGAAGGGCGTAGGAATCAAAAGCAGAAGAGTACGGATAGGGTAAGGATAAGGGCAATGGAGATGAGAATGGAAAGAAGAGATAAGGCAGACAGGAGAAATAATATTGTAATAAGAGGGTTGAAGACAAAGAGCTGTAAAGAAAAAGAGGGTGTGGAAGCGCTGCTACAGGGCATTGGGTGTGATAAAGGGATGGTAGGGAAAGTTATTTTGGAGGGGAGGAAGGAGAAGGAAGTGGCGGTTGTGGAGTTGGAGAGCTGGGAAGGAAACTTGGGGGCAATGCAAAATAAGAGTAGGATAAAGGACAAAGGAGTTTTTATCGATCACGATTTGACGAGAAAGGAAAGGGATGTGCGGAGAATGCTGTACGACAGGGCTAGGAGAGAGTGAGAGAGGAGTGAAGGGAGATCGGCAAAGGTAGGATATCAGAAGATAAGAATAGACGAGAAAGTGTGGGTGTGGGACGAGGAGGAAGAGGTGTTGAAAGAAGTGCAGGGGAATTTGTTTCGTAGAAAGTGGGCGAATGTGGGTTATGCAGGGTAGAGGAGTAGTGAAGGTGCTGTACTCGAACAAAGCAGGGATAAAGAAGAAGGATGAGGAGTTTTGGAGGTATATCCAAGAGTTTGACGTTGTGGGAATGGTAGAGACGTGGGTAGAAAGAAAGGAATGGGCTAGGCGTAGGAGAGGAGGGTTTGGTGGTACTAGGGGGGGGGGATTCAATGCGAATATGGGGCGGAAAGGTGGACTTTACAGGGAAGGGGAGGGCTTCGAAAGAAAATCGAAAGACAAGTTAATAAATAAGGAGGGGGAGATTCTAAGGGACTGGATGGAGGATAGAGGTTGGGCGGTGGCGAATGGTATCAAGAGGCTAAATAAGGCTGAATGTTTTGTTTATATGATCGTGTTTGAGATTAAGCAGTGGGCTACACTCATATCAGCACGTTGTAATTCGAAACGTTGCAACTCAGGCCAGAACACCACATAAAGAAACACTTATGGTCATCTCAATAGACATCACTTTTGAACATATTGCATCACCATAAAATCACACTCAAAGAAAAGCGTCGTCTTTTCCAAGATGCACGGCGTAATGTTGGCGCTTTATCCGTACACGTCTCGATTCATCTCGATTAGATTGATGTTGTCTTATCGTGACCCGGTTCTACACATTTCGACTTTGCGTGGTTCCAAAAAACCCACTTTTGACCGTTTCCAAAAATTGGCTTTGTCCTCGAAATGCTTCGTTATCGGTGCGAAGCGTCTCGAATTCGCAGGAGTGATTTTTTTTACAATACCCTTTCCTCCGATCACCTGCGAGATCCACGGTCACTCATCACGGCTGAGCCCCCAAATTGTAGACATTTTGATAGTAAAATAATATTTATTAATGAAAAAAATGATACAATGATCAAATACGAAATCTCGTCCGCATCACTCCGTCGCACGCTTCGCACTCCCGATTCTTTTCTCTCCTCCTCCTTCCATCCCTCATCGGTAGGTGTCGCATTAGTGTTTTAAATTTCTGTCCCTACATTCATATACGTGAAAGAAACTTACTGTATACTTAATAAATTTAGCATACATATGACTTCATAAAAGAAATTTAGTATACGTAAGTATGCTAAAATTAAAAAGTGTAATGAATTTAGTAAACATATAGGAAATTTAATATGCCCGTGTATACTAAAGTTGTAAAATTTTCTAACAGTGCATCCGTGATTTGCTGCCTCAGGCTGCATTATATAAAATATATAGATGGCTGATTTCATATTTCTTATATATATTGAGAGTATGATTTGTATCACTACTGCAGGGAGCACAGGGCAAAAGGAGCTCAAAAAAGGGGAAATAGGGTAATTTTCTCACGAAAAAGGGGAAAATGGGGGACAAATTCAACATTTATTTTTACTTGTCGAAAAGAGCAAACAACCCTCTCATGAGAAATGTTATATTTTGAACAATTTTTAATGATTTCTGCCATTCAAGAATTGTTTTTCAAGAATTAGGTATACTTAAGTCGTTGGAAATCCATTCACAGTGATGTAAAAAAGTCAGCAAAAATTAGTTAAATACAACATTTTAATATGTTTAACATCGTTCTCATAAATATTTTTTTTCAAGATTTGTCATTTCTTCCTTACTAAAATTAATACTTTCAATGTAAATTTGAAACTACCATCTTTAGTAGAGCGAAAAATGCTAAATCCAAAACAAGTAAAGAACGAAATTTTGAAATCGGTTAGTATCTTCTGTTCTCTTTTTTGAAATTTTTATTAAAAATATTAATATTGAGTCTATAAATTATCAAAATTCCTATTTATCGCATGCTGAACTAAGAGAATCCAATTTAAAAAAAATGTTTTTGGTTGAAACTTCATTATTCTCGATTGAAAATTCTATTACTAAATTTTTTGTTGAGAAATCATCTCTTTTATTGACTAATTTTATTATTTGGTTCAAAATTGAATTACTTTTTTGAAAATGTAACAATTTCATTGAAAAGTCTTTCTTTCTGGTTCAAATTCAACTTTTTTGTTGAAAATTCGATATTTTGGCTTGATAATTGAACAATTTAATTGAAATTTTGTTTCTTTCTTGACTAACACATTTTTTTCTTATTGAAAATTCAACCACATATTTTGTTCATCTTTTTGGTTTGAAAATGTATCTCTTTTTATAGAAATTTCATCTTTTTTGTTGAAAAACGCAACTGCCCGGTTATAAATTACCTTTTGCGATGAAAATTCACATTTCCGGTTTGAAAATTGTAATGCTTTGTAAAAAATTTTTATTTCCGGCTCAAAAATTAAACCACGATTGAAACCCGAAAAAGCTTCAAATTTAAATTTATCATCATGAATCATCGTGAAAGTATTAAATCTATTATCATCTCTTTTTGTCAAAAATTTGACTGTAGTGAATAAAAGTGGTCCTTTTGGGTTGAAAATTCATCTTTTATGGCGGAAAACTTATCTTTCTTGTTTAAAAATTCAACTTTACGATTAAAAGTTCAACAATTTGGTAGAAAATTAAATTGTTTCCTTGAAAATGAACTTTTTTGTTAGAAACTCATATTCTTGGTTGAAAATTTAAATATTTGGTTAAAAATTAATTTTATTCTGAGGAGTTTAACAATTTGGTATAAAATTAAATTTTTTGTTGAAAAATGATATTTTCGGGCTGAAAGTTCAACTGTTTCATAGATAATTCGTCTTTCTCATTTAAAATTCAACAATTTGGTTCAAAAATTTATTATTCTGTTGGCAATTATTATTTTTTTAATTAACTCTTTCATCTGAAGATTTGTTCATTACATTTTTGGTTATAAATTTAAAAATCAACTATTTGATAATACATTCATGTATTTTCTTGAAAATTCATTTCATGGTAGAAAGATATCTTTTTAGTTGAAAATTCACTCTGTTCGGTTAAAAATTCAACAATTTTGTAGTTAATTAAACTTTTTGTAGAAAACTCATATATTTTGTATTGAAAATTCAACTATTTGAAATGAAATGAAATAATTTATTTGAAACTTTAACTATTTGGTAGAAAACATTTTATGTTACAAAATTATATTGTTGGCTGAAAATTCAACTGTTTTGTAGATCAACCGTCCTTTTGAGTTGAAAATTCATGTATAATGTTTAAAATTCTTCTTTTTTTTGTTGAAAACTTATCTTTTATGAGAATGAAATTTTACTATAAATGGTATTAAATTCATGTATTCTGGAAAGCAAAATTAATCGTTTTTGTTGACAATTGATGTTTTAGATTGAAAATTCAAATATTTTTTTAAAAATTCGTCTGTTTTTGTTGAACTCAACTTTTTGCAGATTCGGTTTTTTTTAGAATCATTTTTTTTTTTATGAAAATGTAATTATTTGGTCAGATGTTCAGCTTTTTGGTTGAAATAATCTTTTTTTGATGTTGAAAATTCCACTTTTTGGTAGAAAATTAGTCCTTTTATTGGAAAAAAGTCAGCTTCCTTGATTGAAAATTCAACCATTTGGTTAAAAATTCAACTATTTTGTTAGTCACTTTTTTTGGTGAAATTTTTTTCAAAAAAAGCAGGATAAACTTGACATCCCTTTTCCTCATTTCCTTAACCTGCCTTTTTTATCTTGCTCCCTATTTTCATAATCTCATTAAAATTACAGATAAGGAATCACTTTTTTCCCATTCTAGTGGATCAATAAGGCTTTAAATGTCATTCGGAGAAAAAATGGGAATGAGCATGGAGAAGGTGAAAATAGATGGATTTCTATGGCGTAAGGCGCATTGGTTTATACGACCCAAGCCGTCAGAACCGCGAGTTTTCTCGAAGACATCTACACAGTGCCTCTCCTATACATTTCCACCTTCCGTTTCATCTTTTCTTTCTCTTTTCCTCTTTTTCTCTTCTCTCTCTTTCATCCCCTTTTTCGATCTAAAAATCTCGGGCCATTCCGCCTCGAGATTTGGAAAATGACGTATTGGGGTCGCCTAAAGCCAGGATGAGATCAGGATGATAGATGGAGTTCCTCCTATGGTAACTCGACTGTATTATATACGCTGACGTCATGTACATATGAGTTATAAAAATGCAATATTTGTTTACTTTCTCATTTCTTTTGTGATTCATGATATTATGTGTGGAATTATATCGACGTGTCCAAATAATAAAGCTCTATCTCGAAATATCCATACCCTCACAGCAAGGGATATCGGTGGGATATCCCATTTAGCTCCCACGATATCTCAGGCATATCCCAGGAGATCCCGATGGAAGGATATTGATGTCAAGGTGAGTAGTCAAGCTACCAAACTTGTAATAACTGCAAAGCCAGGAGAGGTCGAGAGTCTCAAGAAGATCAACTGCAGGTCTCACTCTGGCTTAAAGAGAATCCATATGAAGGTCCTTTAAAAAACGAAAGTCACACTCGAAGACAGAGCTCCGGATCTGTTAACGAAAGAAGTGGAGGAGACAACTGGAAGTTAAAATGGATACGAGATAACCCTCTACCGGTCTGGATTTTATCCAGATGAACCTTTACCGCGGTAAAGGAGCATCTGCTATATCATGCAAAATTTTCACAGCGAAGCGAACAACTTTTGCCTCAATTCAAGAACATTGGACTAACAAGGCGAAAGTTAGAGGCAGAGTTAGGAGCGGATCAGTCATTTATGACAGTTTCGTAGAAACACCTAGGGAAGCAGTTCATGTCAGAGACGATATTAAATTTATTGGATTACCCAGGTTCTTTTCTAGAGACTTGATAGCAATTAAGGTCGAGCACTATTTGGGTGGCAGGCGCCAACCTATGGTGATGTTTTTAGCGTACCTATCATTTGACTCCAAGGCGTCACCACTATCTGAAGGAATTGAGACATCTGGTGGACTACTGCTGCGTCAAAGAATGGCCATTGCTCATCGGATGTGATGGTCACGCAATCATTCGACTTGGGGTAGTCAGGACAACAAACACTAGGGTGAGTCTTCATTAGAGTACCTCCCAATTACTGATTTATCTTTATTGAATCGGGGTAATATACCTACTTTTGTAGGTATTTAATTTTTCATTACGTTTATAGAAAGGCGTCGGAAATCGATTTAATATTTTTCATTCATATCCTTTAAAATGGTTTTGTTTCCATTTATAATCTTCGAAAATTGTACATCAAAAAGAAATTACACACGTCGAGACCATAATAGTTGAAAAGTTTTGAGGCAGAGGTTTTCTAAATTGAATCATTATAATTAAAATTAATGAAAATTGTTGGACAATTGCATTGCATAATATTTAGTAATTGTCAAATTTGAAATTTCAAAACTCGACACCTGATCGTTTTTGATTTGAATACTTCAAAAACAGAACCTAATCATTTTAAACTAAGAGTATTTTTTATTATAGATCTTGGAACAAAACTAAAAATGTAATGGTTCAAAATTAATTTTGAAACGAAAACATAATTGTACAGTATCATGCATACATTTTATACTTTCAATATGACACAATTAAAATTCAAAGTTTTCATAACATTAGAATTAAAATGTGTTGAATAATTATTTTCAAAATTGAGGAGTTTTGGATTTATAGGGCAATTAAAATTTGTCAGATCCAAAATAAAGCTTTGAAAATTGAACAGTTTTAATAGGTGTACCATTTTTGTGAAAGCCAGTAATATTGGAAATTTTTTATTTTTAGATAAGCAGACTTAAATAACTCTAGCAATCTGCATCATTAGGGTGGTCCAAATTCATACTGTAGAAATTCGACTTTCAATTTTTTGTAATTGATTTTCTCCCTTCCCTCGAGAAAAAATAAAAAATGGAAAAAGGAAGGAATTGATATTAACATTTTGTAAATTAAAGTTTAGTCAACTCTTAAGGAATATGATAAATTTGAATTTAAAATTCAACGCTTTTTCGGGTTTCAATCGTGTGCAAAACTACGAAACTCCCCGACGTTTCGTGAACATTGCAGTTGACTTCTTCAGGGCTGACCCGAAACTGAAGTTTCAGGTTACGTTGTTCTTATATAGATTCTCTACGATGCCTATGATTGGCCAGAGCGCCTTATGGTGGGAACTGCTCGAACTTGATTGGCCAATCAAGTCTTTTTTAAAGAACCCGGGAGGACGGAAAGCCAAATCGGATTGGTATTATATCCATTGTCTCTATTGATGTTATTAGGGTGTTTTAAGATTTCGATTGCTTCTCTATGTTTTCTTGATTCTCGTACTGACCGCCGAAGTGTAAACACGGAAGCAGCCGCTATCAAGAAGCCAAGAATTCCGCGCTCTGTGACACCCATGTCGCAGAGCTCAAACCCAGGAAGTAGCAGTACAACCGAAGTGCTTATCACCAAGATGGAAGAAGATAACATCGAGAGTAACTTCTCTACAGTCACATCCAGGAGTAGGAAGCGTAAGCTGTCCAGGAGGGGTAGCGAAGCACAGTCTAGCAGCGACTCCCCCGAAAGAGCGTCCACCCTCTCCATGAGTGAAAGTAGTAGACGTCGAAGACGTCTAGCATGAGTATGCCAACTTCTAATGAGTCTGAACCACTAACCACACTCCCTGACAAGTCCAATAGTATGGCCGCGCCAGGATCGAAACCAAACGTTACAAATCTAAATTCACGCGTACCGTCGGTACCGGGAAAAATCCCACCTGTTTACGTGATCGTGGATGAAACTAGTCATCCATATTCAGTTTTCCACAATATTTTAAAAACATCTTCCAGTTATAAACCTATCGTTTATAACCTCGGCACCGATGTCTACTCCGTGCGCGTGTCCTTTATAGAGAACCATCGATTAATTATCTCTAATCTAGAGAAGCAAGGTTTTCAGTACTACTTGTACAAGAACGTAGAGTCACCTCCTATTAAACTTGTGATCCGAAATATCCCCATTTCTTTTCCCGATGATTCAGTACTTGCTGGACTTAGGAAAGAAGGGTACAGTATCACCTCAGTCAGACCTGAAGAAACCTCTCAATGTTTCAAATGCAAACGATTTCATCATGTCTCTGATATGTGCCACGCTACTTCTCGCTATGTGAAGTGCAGGGGTGAGCATCTAACCTCTAAATGCGAAAAACAACGTGAAACTCCAGCCACATGCGCTAATTGTGCTGAAGGCCAAACCGCGAATTACAGGGCTTGCTCTGCTTTTGAAAAAGCCTCCATAAAAACCACCAATAATAAATCAAAACCTCATAATTCGAACAAAATTACTTCTCCCTCTGAACCAGCTGCACATATCATACCAAAAGAAAATTCGGCACCAGAAAACACCCCAGTAGCCAGTGCCCCGCTTCCGCAAAAATTACCGCTCTACAGCGCGGCCGTCGCCTCTACATCACAGGCATGCGCAATTAAACCTGAAACTACGCAGCCATCAAAAATACCAAAACCTACTAATATTCGAGCTAAAGCGCAAAGAGCCACGGCGATTCCCACTCCACAGAATAAAATCTTTTCAGCAATCGCACCCAATAAAAACACGTCATTTCCGAATGTCAAAATAAATCTGGTTAACCTATTGAAAAGAGCTACAACTTTCACCACCGATATAATGGGGGGCAAAATTAACATCTCCAAAGCTGTAAATTCAACCGCCGAGATTATAAGTAATATACTTTCACTTGCTATCGAAAATGGCCACCTTCAATAATAACACTCTAAAAATAATTTTTTGGAATGCCCAGGGTATCCTTAAAAAAAGACACGAATTAGCCACCTACCTCTACAAGAATAACATTACCATTTGCTTACTTGGTGAAGCTCTACTGCGCGAAACCCTACGAGTCAATCTAGGTCGTGGCTACAAAGTATACAGAAACAACACTCACAGAGGTACCGCGATTTTAATTCAAGAAAATATTGACCACCACGAACTAATAATTCCTAAACTCGAAGCCCTCGAAGCTCCAGTTATACAAATCAAAATTCACGGGAAACCATATGCCATCGCCTCACTCTACCAAACTCCCTCTCGCCAATTCACAAAAAACGATTATAAAAAAATATTCAAATTTGCACCCTCGGTAATTGCTGCAGATGACTTCAAAGCCAAACACTTAGCTTGAAACAGCAGAACCACCAACAAAATTGGAAAACAGTTATTTGAATACATAAATGACAAGTGCCTATCTGTCTCCGCACCAGACTCGCATAGATTTAACATATTCTAAGGAATTTTAAACGATTTCCTATGATTTCAAAAGATTCAAAAGATTTCAAGAAATAAAATTCATTAGTTGATATTTCAACCAAAACAGAGTTTAATTTTAAATCAAAGAGATGAATTTTCAACCATCAAGAATATTTCTTTACCCAAAAAGTTGAATTTTCAACAAAATACATGAATTTTAAACCAAAAATAATCAATTTTTAGGCAAAGATGAAATACTCAAATTTCTAATTGCTAGAATTAATTTAAGGATTTGTTTAAGGACTTCAGGGAGTTCAGCAGATTTAAGGAATTCATAGAATTATAAAATAATTTTCATAACATTATTTTTAAATATTTAGCAATATCTGTATGGTTACGATTTTAATTTTAAATCAAGAAGTATTGAACTCAACCAAAAAATACAAGCTTCGAACAAAATAGTTCAATTTTAAACCAGAGATGAATTTTCCACGAAGAAAATTGATTTTTCACCAAAACAAGAGTTTTCGACAAACTATATAAATTTTTCACTAAAAAAGATAAATTTTCAATCAAATATGAAATACTTGAATTTTCAATTGAAAAAGTTAATCTGAGGTTTAATTTTTGAAAAATTACATGACACTATTTTGCTTCCATTTTTCGAAACTTATGCTGCTTTTGACACTTTTTTGAATTTTTCAAATTCAAAATTTTTGAATTGCTCGGTTCCTAATATAGTCTAGGTTGGGAGAGTTATATAATAATGGGAATCTCCGCTCTCTCATTTTTTTAATCTCTTTTTGTCCCTTCTCGTCCCCTCTTTTGCGCGATGAAGAGCAATCGGGCGAGCATTTTTCAATAATAATACTCCACTTTGAATGGTCCAATGGAATCAATTCGAGCTTCGAGTCATCTCAATTAAATTACCAACTGATGTGACTAAATTTGGATTAATTCCTTGTCGATTATTACTACTTCCTGCCCACTCATCGGATAGAATTTCGATTATATAACTCAATTTTCTTGAACTCGATTAGAGGAAGTTACATTATTTGCATAAATTATCTTATTATTAAGAAAAAAATGCATTTTAAATAATTTATACGCGAGAAGTGAGGGACTTCGTTTGGGTTTGAAGATTTTAAAAGATTTTTTTTTCCAATTTATTAGAATTGCAAACCTTTTCGAATATTTCAAAAGATTCTAGGGAATTTCAGAGAATTTTCAAGATTTCAAGAAGTTTCATCTGATTTTCAAGTTTTTAAAATTTCAGAAGAAGTTTTGAAAGATGGTACAAATTTTTATCTAATTTAAGAGATTTGTAGAGATTTATCCGACCTTTGCGGTTTTGTAGAATCTTCAAAAAATTTAAATATTTGAAAAAATCAATGGATTAAAAAAAGTTCAAGGGATTTCAGGGAATTTGAAAGAATTTCTAGAGAACTTTGAGGAGTAAATAAAATTTAATAAAATGTTAAGAGACGTCTAGAGATTTCTACCGATTTCAGGAAATTTATGACGTTTCAGAGGATTTAAGAAATTTAAACATTTTCAAAGAGATTCTGATAGATATCAAAGATTTGAAGATGAACGGGATTTTACAAGATTGAATGGATTTTAAAGAACATAGTGTACAGTAGGGTTGTCCAAAAATGCATTGGAAATTTTATTTTTTTATTTTGTATCGGGACACCCCCCAAATTTGTTTGAATCCACCCAAAAATAAATCCATTTTGTTGTTGTTTTGAAAACAAATTATATTTAGGGGTGTCGCAAGCCCCATGAAGTTTAACATGTATTTCCCATAAGAAAAAAAGACATAGGTTTTGCGAGTTTTTGGCGCTAATTATGATTTTTTTGCGGTTTCTTTGATGCGAATTATTTGTAATACATGAAATATTACTTTATACTGAAAATGAGATATTTTCATGAATTGTTTAAACAATTTATTATTGTTTTTAGCAATTTTCTGGAATTGAACTCACTTTGATTGTATCAACAGAAAAAAATTATTGGATTGGAATTTTTGGGATATTTGGATTTTTTACCATAAAATCAGAGTTTGAAGCTCTAAAAGAAATTTCGCATATAAAACTTTTTTTTAGTTCTACTAGGCCTACAAATTCTACTATATTTCGTCAAAAGTATTTTTTCACTGTAAAAAAAGGTACCTGGAAAAATGCAATTTTTTTCTCCTGGAAAACCTGGAAAAGTTCTTAAATTTTTTTTCAAGGAAACGCTAGACACCCTGATTTACACCATTTTCGATCTCTAAAGTGAGTCCGAGGCCTGGTGTTCATAAATTAAAATTTTAATTGATGTTTTTTCTTTTATTTGATGTTTATCCACTGTGACTGTAGGAAGCATTATCCACTGTGGGTCATTTCCCCTGCATTAGTTTATTCAATATTCATTCTTTTTCCGTGTACTAAAAAATTCAGGTTCCGTGTCGCAAATCCTCGTCTAGGATCAGCAGAATTGAACGTTCGAGCAGAAATTTCTTCGCGAGGTATAATAACAGTAATTCGAAAAGAGGAAAAATAAGTTTAAAGGGGCGAAGTCGAGGCTAATGACAAACATCAAGGAAATCACCACTTTAAAGTTTAGTTCCACATTCGGAAAAGTAGTGATCAGACAGTGTAGAAGTTGGATTTGAGAATGGCTAATTTGGCACACAGCAAATCCTTCCGGATGGAAGTTTTTCGCCCTTGGACCGAAAATTACCGATGGTCTCATTCAGGTCGTAATCTTATTTAATTCCGAGACCCTACTGTAAATCGTCTGAAAGCGAGAGCTTATAGGATTACGAGCACTTAAATTGTAACTGTCTCTGGTCCGAAAATTTCTCTTTCTCGTCTTTTCAATAATTCTTCCATAAGCCCGAAAGCTGATTATTACAAACAGGAAATAAACTCTTGCACCCCGGTTTCCAATTTCCCGGCTTTTCTGCAATAATCCTCGAAAATATATTAGAAAAGTATGAAAGATGTGTACCATGGGAATTTTTATTCGTTGAAATAACCGACACTAGGGTCTTTATTAGGGTGGTCCAAAATTATTTTTTTTTCTCGAATTATTTATATATCGCCCGGAAATTTGTTCGAATCCACAAAAAAATATGTCCATAAGAAAAAAAGACGGTTTTGTAAATTTGATTCAGAATCGTCAATATTAGGTGGATCGAGAGATATAAAATACTACTTTTAATAAGGTCCATTAAGCTAGCACCTCCACAATCGAGAATTTTAGATAGCTCAGAATTTTGGGCTTTTTTTGGGACCCAATTAAAATTTTTGGGCTCCTTTACTTTTTTCAAAACATCAATTTTCTTGTGAAGGTGCTAGCTTACATTAAGCTAGAACCTCCACTTCCTAAAAACATAAAATAATAAAAATGCAATTCCACAAGAATTTTGGGCTTTTTTTGGGACCCAATTAAAATTTTTGGGCTCCTTTACTTTTTCCAAAAAGTCAAGTTTCTTGTGAAGGTAGCTTACATCAAGCTAGAACCTCCACTTCCTAAAAACATAAAATAATAAATATGCAATAATTCTACCAGAATTTTGGGCTTTTTTGGGACCCAATTAAAATTTTGGGCTCCTTTACTTTTTTCAAAAAGTCCATTTTCTTGTGAAGGTAGCTTACATCAAGCTAGAACCTCCACTTCCTAAAAACGCAAAATAATAAAAATGCAATTCCACCAGAATTTTGGGCTTTTTTTAGGGCTCTTGGAATCCACAAAAAATAATTCCTTAAAACAACCCTTAAGCTCCAAAATCAACCCCCTTCACAAACTTGGAATTTTTCGCGAATATAATCAAGGCATACTTTTGGGCTTTTTTGGGTTCCTCGAAAATATCCACTCCAATTTTTGGGCTCCAACCTTTAACATTAAAAATCAACCCCTCGGTACCTCGCAGATGAGTGAAATTTATTCAGCCACCAATAATATTTTATGTACAAGCAATTGAAACAGGTTTCAGAGTCAATTTTATGAAATCTGAATAACTTTTGCTTTAAAATTAAGTTGCGTGTCACTGAAAATCAATGAATATGGTCTCAAATTAATTTTAAAAGCCAATTTTATGAAATTTCAGTACATAAATCATTGAAAACTGACTGAAATTTCAGGAAATCTCTAACAGTGTACATTAATACCTTAGATATACTTTCCGTTGTAAATTAGCTTTCTTGTACCTTACATCCTTTTTATACTGTTACGTAAAGCATTTTTACAAATTTTTTGCACTCAAGATGTTTCTCTATTAAGAAGGGAGCTTATTGGACCTTTCATATATAAATGTTTTGTCCGGTCCAATATGCACCTTTTTGTCCATCACTCATCAGGCGCAAAGCGTACTTTATCGGGTCTTAAGAATTGAAATTGAATTTTTTTTATTGTAGCTTGTACATATTAAATTAAAGTTTATAGATATTTCTGTCATCAGTTGATAATTCCATATAAAGCGCTAATTTTAGTATTTAAAGATTTTATGCAGATATAAAAAATCAACATTTTATACATTAATACCTGAGATGTATTTTCCGTTATAAATTAGCCTTATTGTACCTTATATCACTTTTATATTGTTATGGAAAGAATTTGTACAGATTTTTTAAACTGAAGATGTTTTTTTTTATTCATAAGGGAGCTCATTTGGTTTTTATATACATACATGTAAATGTATTAGCCGATCCAATAAGCACCTTTATGTACATCATTCATCAGGCGCAAAGCATACCTTATCGGTTATGCATTAATACTTAAGATAGATTTTCCGTTGTAAATTAGCCTTCTTGTGCCTTAAATCACTTTTATATTGTTATGTAAAGCATTTTTGAATATCTTTTAAACAAAAAATGTTTTTTTTTTGTATATAAGGGTGCTTATTGGGTCTTTTATATATAAATACATTGGCCAACCCAATTCGTATGTTTATATCCATCACTCATTACGGATAAAGCGTACTTAATCAAGTCATAAGTATTTAATTTAAATTTTTCTTTTACTGATGCTTTTAAATACTAAATTAAAGTTCATAGATATTTCTGTAATTAGTTGATAAGTTTATGTGAAGCGTTAATTCTAGTATGTAAACATTTTCTGCAGATATAAAAAATCAATATTGTATACACTAATACAAAAGATATATTCTCCGTTGTAAATTAGCTTTCTTGTACCTTACATCACTTTTATTTTGTTATGTAAAGAATTTCTACATGCTTTTTAGACAAAAAATGTTATATATATAAAGGTGCTCATTGGGTTCGACCCAATAAACTCCGTTTAACATACGAAATTTATCGGGTCGGACACAATAAGCCCGCAAAGACCCGATAAACACCACTTTACCTCAAAACTGTACCTGATAAACACCGTTTAACATATATATATATATATAAATATAATCATATTACAAAAATAGTTGAACAACCACCGCAGGGTCCCATTGAGAGCAACTGCCATCTAAAAATGACACCGGCTCTCAGTAGAACCACAGTAAATCACACTTTTGGCCGCGTTTCACAACCGTGAGATGAGTGGTCACAGGACACGATGGAATCACAACGAAAGGCTGCCAAAATCCTTGTGTGTCTTGAGGAGACGAAGCGAACCAAGGATGACAGCTTTCTGCATCCAACTCGCAAGTGCCTTGGCATATTTTTGGCTCGCGGGTATGGCTTTAAGGTTACGTACCAGTGATAGTTTCGCACCTCCAAAAGCACCCATCACAAGGACAATTACTTGTACCGAATATTTTGGGTGCAATCTTTGCAGCTCCCTTTTAAGGTCTTCATACCTTTCTTCCTTTTCTTTCTCCTTGGCAGTGATGTTGTATTCGGAAGGAGCCGAGAATTCGATCACGAATATAGATATTATATTGTATATTATATATATATATATATATATTTGATTCGAGGCTTAAAGAGAAAAATTTGCTTCCATCTGGCACTTCATTTTCTTGGTTCAGGAATAGAGAAAAAACATTTGTTCCCTTTTTTTCGCAAGACGGAGACTTAGTCTTCTGCAATAATGTCCCTGGACTTATAAATAAATTTAACATTCCTTATGTAAGCACTGAATGGAGACTATTCATAGATTCTTCTAAAAGAAGCCTCAAAGTTGTACTGCTTCACAATGGAAATGTGTTTGCGTCAATACTAGTTGGACATTTTGTTCATTTAAAAGAGTGGTACGAGAATCTAGAATTTATTCTCGATAAAATCAAGTACGAGGATCATAAATGGATTATATGCGGTGATCTTAAAATAATATCTATGCTCTTAGGACAGCAAGGGGGTTATACGAAGTTTCCCTGTTTTATATGCGAGTGGGATAGTAGAGACAGAAAAAATCATTGGAAACGGAAAGATTGGCTACGCAGAGCTTCATTAGAACCTGGAGCTAAAAGTATGCTCCGAAAAGCTCTTGTAGATCCGAAAAAAGTTCTCCTTCCATCTTTGCACATTAAATTAGGCTTGATGAAGCAATTTGTCAAAGCGTTACTAAAAGAAGGCAAATGTTTCAAATATATGTGTAATAAATTTCAGGCTTTATCAGACGCAAAACTAAAAGAGGGCATTCTCACTGGTCCTAACATTAGAAAACTCCTCAAAGATGAGAATTTTGTGAAAGAAGTGAACGTTAAGGAAAAGAAAGCCTGGGAAGCCTTTAAAGATTTAGTACCTACATTTCTTGGCAATAAAAAGGATCCGAACTTCAAATCAATCGTTGACAATATGCTGCAAGTTTCAAAAATTGGGCTGCTTAATGAGCTTGAAGTTTCACTTCCTGCATTCACATCTGGACTATTTTCCTGACAATTTGGGTGCTGTTAGTGAAGATATGGGCGAAAGATTTCATCAGGACATCAAAGAAATGGAAAGAAGATATCAAGGAAAATGTAATTCTATGATGATGGCAGATTATTGCTGGATGTTACACCGTGATGAACCCAATAAAGAGCACAAAAGGAAAAGTGCGGCGCAGAGCGTGAAGGGACAGAAGAAACTTCGACACGCGGATCAAAGCCGTGAGTATTTTATGTACTTTGCTGGAGGAAGGGGGGGGGGCGGTTGAACATGGATCAATAGCCTTGTGTAGTACCTTATGAAATTGCAGGAACAAAAATTGAAATGGGTACGTGAAAAATTAATTTATAAAATAAATTAGTATTTTTTTTTATACAAATGTTGATCATAATAGAGAACTCAAATGTCTAATGAGTCAACCCCCCCCCCCCCTCTCATCAGGCTACTCACATTTTTTGCAGTGTATTAATGGCAGTCATAATATATAATATAAGCGAAAAACAGTGAATAAATCGTAAAATAGACACCAATCAACCGTTCTTATTCATATACAATTTTCGCGATTTTTGGGTTTTTGCTCATTAAAAATTTGTGATTTGCAAAAAATCCTGACGTGATGGTGCAAAACAAAAGTCAGTTTCAGATTCAACGCCGAAAAATGCATGGGAATCAATAAATCGAAAGTTAAAACACACCACCATTGCAGGTTTGTGTTATTGCTGTCGGCCGCGAAAGCGGTGATCACTGAGAATTTCTCAGATTTTATTTCTTAACTTCAACTCGTGTTGTGACTTACTACACTAATGGAAAAAGCTTAAACTGACAGGAGGTAATCTGTGAAATCTCATCTTTAATTTAAGCCAATAAAACTTCAAAAATATTCACGGATTCTCAAGACATGACATAAATGTTCAAGCATATCTGCTTTGCGCCTCAGTCGGCGATCACCGCAGATGGACAGACTTGCTGCTAAAGCGACTGAAATTTGGTGCAGACACGTTTGGACATTTTTGCATCGTAGAGAATCTATACAAGAACAACGTAACCTGAAACTTCAGTTTCAGGTCAGCCCTGAAGAAGTGAACTGCATTGTTCACGAAACGTCGACAAGTTTCGTAGTTTTGCACACGATTGAAACCCGAAAGAGCTTCAAATTTAAATTTATCATCATGAATCACCGTGAAAGTATTAAATCTATTATCATAAACTATAATACACAAAATTAGATGCTGTCTCTTACGAGTGCTACTGCAATTGTACATACGCAATATGTAATATGTAATATGTAATATGTTCACTTTTTGGGATATTATAGATGAACCGAATGCAAGCATTAAGCGTACGCTAAAGCTTCGCATTCAGCTCATCAGCAACATTGTCATATAACACACAGACTTAGTCAAATGATGAGAGGATGAGGCTTTCAATTATAAGGATATGCTTTGGAGAAGGGAGTGATTCTTTCTTTCTATTAGGCTGTTGAATAACTCTTATGGTTTTACTCAGGAATATATAAAACATGTTCAATTCCGAATAACAGAACGATTAAGAATATAGTCTAAATCTGGCACAGATTCCACAAAGAAGATGAGACGCCCATCTATCAGGAGAGGCGGTAAGGCTGCAATTGTTGCAAGTAAAGAAGAAAAAGAAGGTCCTATGATTATAGACTTAGTTCCAGCAGGGCTAAAAGTGAGACCGTTCGTCAAGACCCAATGTACCATCAAATCAATATCCTCCTGTACCTTTTGAATTAAGCTCTTAAGAGTGGCAATATGCCCGGAGAGGCATAACTTGAAGTCGTCATCATATTTGTGATAGCTGTAGTATTGAAGTTCGCTACCAAGGTAAAAATTGAGCGTTAACATGACAAATATATAAGGTTTCCATTGAAAATGTGATATAATTAGTTTGAGGTAGCAAGTTACCTGGAAGAATGTTAGCGCATGGGAGAAGGTTACCGAATTAGAAATATAATGATTAATAAGCAGACCAATTGAGGTAATTGCAAATTGGGTTACGTAGAGTGTAATAGTTGCTGAAGTGTCAGTGTAGATATAAATCTAAAAGAAACCATTTTAGTATTATTTATAGAATCTGGTGCTGCTGATACCATAATAGATCTTTCAGATGAAAAATAAAGCACAATATAGTCAAGATTACTTTGACTTAACATATGTTTCCGTAGAAAACAATCAATCCCATTATCAAAGTTTTATTAGCGTTTACTTTTTCTAAAAATTAACTAAGTTTCTCAAGGTGAAATAATAATAAACCTGCGATCAATTAGCCACCACTGTTTTAAATAAATCAATTAATGCTGAGAGATAAGCCCATTATTATGTATGCTCGGGAAGGTGAAAAATATAAGTATATTAGGATAGTATATATACATGAAACATCGTAATAATAATTAGGTGTGCTTTTCTCAAAATTCGGCGTTATTCTTTTTTCCTGTATCTAAAAAGAATAAAGATCATTCATAGTCTGACCACCATGGCTGTTATTTTCAATTCTATTGGTAAGTAGAATTACTTAATATAATTCTTTTGCTATTTAACAGTCATCACAGAATGTCACCTATTTTTATTTTTTTGAGAGCGGGAGAAAGCCGGAAAATGACAGTGAATTTATATGCGGGTGAAGAATTTTTGAAATTCTTATAGCTAAATTGAAAGAACTAAATTAATAAGGACGACAAGTAGAAAGTATGAGATCTTCAAAAGCTTCCATTAATGTCCTTCAAGTCTTGTCTCGCAATTTTGCCACAATGAGTTCGTAATATAAAAATGTAGTTGAAAATAAATTTAATCCTATTCCTTCTTGCAGCGTTAAGTTCGCAGTTCGACTGTTTACCTAATGGCGACCCTATTCCATCTGTTCCCCGTCGTGAACCTTCTTATTCTCCAGACAGACATCCTCCAGCAAGAACTATTCCTTCTGCCGAGCCTTCTCATCGTGCCCAGTTCAATTTATCTTGTGTACTATTAATTATTTAGATTAAAAATGCCCCAGAATTTTTAATATAACTCAATCGGGACCTGATAGGATCGGATCCGACCTGGCTTCCCGATCTGGGCCTCATTTGGCCAGATCGGCCCCGAACAGGGCCACGGTAATATTTCTGTGAGGGTTTATTCCTGTTTAGTGTTTTTCATTCCAGAAACGTTTTTAAACGTTTTGTACAATAATTTCATTATAAATGTTCTTAATTAAATTCTTTTTTTCATTTTGAACGTTGAAAATGAAGCTGAATTTCGTTTTTCATTAAAAATAAATAGATTCAAATAATGATAAAATGAAAATTTGTAGAATTTTAGCATCTTTGAATTAAAAAGTTCAATGGGTGGTTTCAAATTTCAAAATGTAAAATTGTAATTGGTTTGAATTTTAATTTTTCAATATTAAAAAATTCACGATTTTCATTTAATGAATTTCGAATGATTTTAATTAGAAGCAATACAATTGTAATTTACTTATTTTTTTAATTATCAATTTTCGAAAATCCGAACCTGAGAATATTCAGTTTTTAACGTTTGGAAATTATTCTTTTTTCGAAAACTGAATTCTGAAATCGTTCTGTTTTGAGGTTCGTGAATTGCAATTAAATGAAATACATAAATTCTCAAGTAGATACTTGAACTTTACACTAAAAATGGCCAGTTTTCAATCAAAAATGAACATAGTTAAATTTTTAGTTAAAAAATATTGTCCTTTTTTCGAAATTCTACCTATTTAAAAATTGCTTGAATTGGAAAATTTTCAATTATAATTTAGTTAATACATTTGTTTTGAATTTTAAACCCTTTGAACTAAAAATCATTGATCATTGTTTAAAAAAAGTTTAAATCTGAATATCAATATTTTTTCATAATGATTTTTTTAATTGTGAAAAATGGTACATGATTGAATAAATAAATGAATAGAATGTAATGCGTTAAACAACAGCGTAAACGGGGTTCTGCGCTCTCTAATTACATATAACAGTACAAAAAGAAATGACAGGACGAATTCATTATTTTGTTTAGTTTGAAATTAGGTTCGAATTCGTTAAATTATCAGCATTCCGGAGTACACATTTTTTCATTTTTAATTTTTTCCATTACAGAAATCTGTTTTAGACCTTTTTTATAATAATTATTCCATTATCAATGTTCTGAATTGAAAAGCTTTCCGTTTTGAACATTGAAAATGAAGGTGAATTTCGTTTTTGATTTTAGAAAAATAAATTCCAACAATAATAAAATGAAAATTTGTAGAATTTCAGAAGCTTTGACTCGAATTCATTTTAAATTATGAATTTTCAAACATTCTAATCTGGAAATATTCAATTTTTAACGTTTGGAAATTATTCTATTTTTGAAAATTTGATTTTGAGATCATTAAATTTCTAGGTTGCACAATTCAGAATAAATGTTCATAATTTGGAACAATTCCACTGGAAATCATTAATCATTGTTTAAAAAGTTTTAATATTAATATAAATTTTTTTTTTATAATGATTTATTTAATTGTGAATAATGGTACATGCTTGAATAAGCAAATGCGTAGAATCTTACGCGTCGGACAGCAGCCCTTCCGGGGTTCTCCGCTGTCCAATTACAACATTACCAAAAAAAGTGATGCGACAAATTAATTAAAAAGTATATTGTAATTGTCGATGTTTTCTAATGACATATTCATGCGATGAAGCATGTATTCTAAAGAAGCTTCCCAAAAGGAAGAAATATTGTTGAAAAATCATCATAAGCCTATAATAAATTTAATACAAACGCACGGCACTTATAGGAATAATTTTAAGAAAATTACTATAGAAATCACAAAAATACAAAAAGTGCATACAAATTCTTATATTTAAGGAAGTTTGGTTTGAACAATGTCATAGGATTATTGAAAAATTAACTATTATTTATGATTTTTCCGGCTAATTTAGAGTTTTAAAGACAAACTACGATCTAATTGGGTTATTTTTACAGCGAAATTGGATTAAGAGACCCAAAAAACCATAAAGGTATGGTAACTAAGTTCAATGGGCATAAAAAGTTCCATTTTTACCCAAGAAATACAGCAAAAATTGCTGTTTTTGTCATTTTTACGTACACTTTTGCGGTTTTCGGAAAAATATGAGCCAACTGTGTTATTTAGAACCCGGATTCGGATTCAGCGACTCAAAAACATATTGATATGCTCGTTAACTCCACCGGGCATGTAGATGTTTTTTCTGTTTGTAAAAATATACAAGAAAAATCGCCTGTTTCGTAGATTGTACGTTTATTTTTGCGTTTTTTGGAAAAATACGAGCTAACTTGGATATTTGGACCCCGTATTCGGATTCAGCAACCTCAAAAACATATAGGTATGCTAGTTAAGTCCACCGTTCATGCAAATACTTTGTTTTTTGTAAAAATATACAAGAAAAATCGCTGCTTTCGTCGATTTTACGTCTATTTTGCGTTTTTTGGAAAAATACGAGCTAACATGGGTATTTGGCCCCCGGATTCGGATTCAGCAACCCCAAAAACATATAGATATGCCGGTGTAGTCCGCCGGGCAGACAACTTTATTTTTGTGTGCCGGTGTTATTATCACATTCTCATCATAATGAGCCGGTATTGTTTTTATGTGAAAAATGACTTTCGTCGATTCCATCAAATGTCGACGTTTTGAGGCCCTCTGAGTCAAAAAAAATAGTTTTTACGTCGGTGTCTGTCCGTCTGTCTTTGTCGCCGTCGCCGCCGTCATCGTCGTCGTCGTCGTCGTCGTCGTCTGTATATCGGATAACATTCGAAAGACTAATCGGATTGGATTGTGCTTCAGCACACAGTTTCAGGGACGAAAAAGAAAGATCAAGTTCGTTAACCAGCTATTTTGGATGAAAATTCAAAAAGTTAGGGCACTTTCAAAGTTTTTAGAATTTTGTTTTCAAAATAAATAAATTTCATTGACGGTCACCCGTAGTAATCGAAAATTAAAACAAATTATTCTCACGACTTTTTTCTATACACAGAAAAATGACAGACGTATGGCATTTTCAAAATCTCCCCAAAAAAGCGACAATTAACATTTCAAGACAAATAAAGCAGGATATAAAAAAAAGATGAGATATGAAAAGTGTTACCTTTTGAAAGCCCTACACGATTATCAAAACGACTCTTTGAGTTTTCTCAACAAATCGAACATTCAAATTTTGTCGGCACAAAAAGTAATGAATTATTATTAAATTCTCATCATAATGAGAAAGAATTGGTTTGATGTGAAAAATGACTTTTGTCGATTCCATCAAATGTCGACGTTTTGAGGCCCCCTGATTCAGAAGAAATAGTTTTTACGTCGGTGTCTCTCCGTCTTTCGTTGTCGTCGTCTTTATGTCGGATAACTTTCGAAAGACTAATTGGATTTGATGGTGCTTTGGCACACAGTTTCAGGGACGAAAAAGAAAGATCAATTTCGTTAACCAGCTATTTTGGACAGAAATTCAAAAAGTTAGGGCACTTTCAAAATTTTTATACCATTTTACTTCAAAATTTATCAATTCCATTGAGAGCCGCCCGTATTACTCGAAATTGAATACAAATCATTCTCACGACTTTTTTCAATACAAAGAAAATGGACAAAGGTATAGCAATTTAAAAATCTCATTAAAAAAGCGAAAATTAACATTTTAAGCCAAATAAAGCGGGATATGAAAAAAGTTGAGATATGAAAAGTGTTACCTTTTGAAAGCCCTACGCGATTATCAAAACGACTCTTTGAGTTTTCTTCAAAAATCAAAATTTCAAGTTTTGTTCGCACAAAAAATAATGAATTATTATTACATTCTCATCATAATAAGAAGTTATTGGTTTTATGTGAAAAATGAATTTCGGGCTCTTATACTGTCACTGCAAATTTCCAATTTTTTCACCTGGCTCAGGTGCCCAAACGCCCCAGGCAGGGCGTCTGACATTTATGGCTTTCGAAAGAAGGGTCATTTCTCAGACATATTCGCAACAAACTAGGACTTATACTCCCACTTCATGAAAAACGTCACCAGCTGTTGGACTGTAACTTCGCTGGAGTCTAATCAACTCCATTCTGACTCTATATTTGATTAGCAATTCCACCTTTGTTACCATAGTAAAGAAATCAAGAACTCTTCATTTAGTTAGAATTGACTTTTTCTCAAATTGCATTTATTACGTTTATAATAAAAATAAATCATATTATACTAGGGCAGCTTTCCCGAAACTGTTTTAATATTTAAAAAATTAGTCATCAATACAAATGCAAATGCAAATATAGAAATATAATTCTATTCAATAATCTTATAATTTAAATCAATCTTCCTCAAAATCGCAATCTTCATTATCCGCATCTAAAAGAACATCTTTAATTTTATTTTCTTCATGAATGAACTCGTCTTCCATTTCTTTGCCTTGTTGATCTTCTGTTTTCTTATCCCTGCAAAAATATACCGTTAATTGGTTTCCATATATTTGAAGAAAATAAAAATTTTTCACTAGTTTATCAGTTTTTTTTATCAGCCGTCAACAAAAATTTCTAGAGGACTTACGATTCGGTAAGATAATTTACAGGGCTTCGAAAAATTAGTGTAGGCTAGAGAGTTGTATAAAATGCAAAAAAAAAAAAAATTTCAGCGCTAACCATTTTCATCTTGATACTTATTTTAATTTCATTTTAATGCTTAAATAAATCTTTTTAAAGAAGCCTAGTCTCAAAAATTATAAAAGTCTAAAGAATATAACTGTCAGAATCATTTGGTATGTGGAAAGAACAATCCATGGCGAAAAGAAAGAAATAATTATTTTACAGTTTAGTAAACAAATTTTTTTTTTTTCATTTTCACAATCATTTGAAGATTATCCGCATATTATCAAAAATTGACAGAATCTGTTATCAAAATTCAATATTTTTGGAACGAGGGTAGGTATTGTGGATTTTCTCTGTTTTCTCGATATGGAAATTCTTGTTTTCTCAATTGAATCCCAAAAAATTACAAAAAATTTGAAAAATGACAAAATGGCGGATGTTTTTCTAAAATTGTGGAAAGTAAATTTTCTCAAAGACCCCACTTTGAAATTGTTTTAAGAAATAGTTGGCAATATGTAATACATATCTCGTGTGCTTCGTTCTTGGTAAACCACTGCTTCAATTTGAAAAAAAGTATTCATAGAAAATCGTATTTTTTCATTTTTGTCTGAAACAACAAAAGGTACAAAAAATGTTCACACACAAGATTACACTTCTAGAAAAGTTCTACAATGAATACCTCTTGCAAACTTTGCGTGATATACGGAAAAAAATAAAACATTATATTTAAAAAAGAAAAAAAAATCCCGGGCTCTGATATGGAGCTGATAAGGTGCCATTCTAATATATATAAGCAGCAACTGTAAAAGAAATATGAAAAAAAAACAAGAAAAAATTAGGCTCTCCAGGAAATTTTGTTCATTTTTTATTGAATTTTGAAGACATGAAAGGAAGATTTTCAAGAAAACCACACCTTTTTCATTTCGTCCAATATTTAAAAAAAGTTTATAATAATAAAAAAATAAAGGCATTCTATCAGTTTTATGCGGGCTACACCACTTTTCTGGGCAGGAATTTTTTTTAAACATAATTTCTGAACAACACCGAATTTTATGAAAGTTCATTCGTCTCTATTGCCATTTGCGTTAGAAGTTGTTCTTATGATTATAAAAGTACATGAACAAACATAACCAACTTTCATAAAAATCAGTCCGATCGATCGGACCGACGTGCCGGCAGATATGCACCGTAATGTGCACACCATTGATGGCTATATAGCCAGCCCGAGTTTTTTGAGGTTAGGGTGAAACGCTGACGTGTAGGGCAAATTCTGACATCGGATTCGGATTCAGCGCGTCAAAATCCATAGGAAATGCAACAAGCGCGTGTGGTGGAAACCGACTTATCCGCAAATTTATTTTTCATAATTAAGGCTGTGACATAAATTTTGGTACGAATAGCTGAATAGCTGGTGCATTTTCGTTAGTTATAACGAAAAAAAGTTCTTTTGTATAAGATTTTAAGTTTTGGAAATTTGGTTAGGTTGTGTAAAAAACTCGTGAATAACTTGGTTTGCAGAAGTTTGTGGAAATTTATGCAATGAATCATATTTTCTAGCAGACAAAAATAATAACGAAAATTTTCACGTGAAGACAATATATTGTATGTCATTCAGAATGATTTTTGTAAAAATTTTAATTGTAAATCAAGTGAAAAATTGTTTCCCTTGATAAACACTTCGCTTAAGAGATGAAAAATACCATTCGCAATGTTCAAATAGTAGAAAATCTATCAAATTATAAGATGTATTGTAGATTATTAGCTTTAAAAATATTAAAACACTTATAAATAATTACTTTTTCTGTAAAGTTTTCCTTCCAAGCAGTTTTATTTACTTCTTTTTAGGAGCGAGTGACTTAGCCCGACATTGAAGGGCAAAGTCGCTTACACTGCACTGGAGAATGCAGAGTTATTTATGAATTAAATGTATGTTTGTTCTTTATAGCGCCTAAGAGTGTTAGTTGGAGATTGTATACTTGAAGCATCAATACCTAATTTAAGTTTCTTTCTGCAGGTTATCATAAAAATCCGGAAAACAAGCCACTTAGCCCCATTTCACGTTACTATAGAATGTGATAAATGTTTGAAAATTATATAATTAAAAATTAACATTGTCTCTGAAATGATATTGTATGAATTATTAACAATGTTACAATGGGCAAAACTTTCACTTTTTAATAAAAAAAAATTTAATATATAAAAAAAACTTTTATAAATTAAATGAATTTAATTAATGAAATTTAAAACAAAAAATAAAATAAAATGTATTTATTATTAATTATAATTTATTTATTGTTTTATTTATTCAATTATTAACAATATAACAATATCTCTAAATTTGAATTAGCAGAAATTTTACTAATTCTTTCAGTACACTTAATTTTAATTAATGAATCAGTTATTTTCAGAAGTTTACTAATTTTAACAGTAAAAATACCGCAACTGAAGTTAATCAGTTATACCGTAACTGGAGTGAATCAATTATAGACTTATAATAAATTGATAGAGGAACCATTTTTGAATTAAGCTTTTGTTTATACTTTTGTTTATACGGACACGTCACGTACAGTTGTGTGATAAGTGGTGGGGCTGACTTTCGTAGGCCTCTCGTTCGGTCTCCGCGTAAGTTTGTCATGCCTATGTTTGCAGCTTAATAACAAGAAAAGTAATTAACTTGAACAATTTCTGATTATTGGACATGAAAGAGTAACTCAGAAACTATCGATTGGCGTAAAACCATGAAAATCGATTTTTTCCGCATTAGGTCCCTTTCTTCGCGGACGGTCACATATTTGGAACATAACCGGTGACTCAATTCTAGCTACAGCAAGTAGTAGAATTTAACTGACAATCAGTTATATTTTACTGATTCAAATTTAGAGTGATGGGAAAATCTTTTTCTTAATTCCATGTTAAACTTGCTTACGTCATATGATTCGCAACATACTGACATTCCTACAGTGGATATTCATTGAAAAGTTCCTAGGTGGAAATACATAACTGAAGACATGACAAAAAAGGTAATAAAAAAATAAATATTAATTTATTGAAAGTTTAACGTGTATTAATGTAAATTAAAGTAATGACGAGAATGGTGAAAATAGGAAGAAGAAAGGTGAGGATAGTTTGCATTTACAGGAGAAGGGGAGAAGAAGAAGGTTGGAGTGTGATTAGGAATTATTTCATGAAATTTAATTTTCATGCGTTGAAACGGGGGCCAGGTATTTTTTACACGGCCCTGCAGTGCCGTGCTTTGGCTCATTGCTGGGATTTGTGCAAAATATTCCATGTGTTAGATTAGTCGTGGGAATTAGTTGTTAGGGGTAAGTTGAGTTCGTTGCTTTAGACATAGGTGTTAAGTGGTTCGAATCCCGCCGCGGAATTTCTTTCGATTTTTCATAGAGTCAAATATATATGTGTATGTGTGCAGTGTTCGACTGTGTAAAAATAAATATAACCCAAGCATAAGCCTATATGTGGGTAACTATAACATCATGAAATAAAACCTCGAAATAATTTTTTTAAATTTGGCAACACTGTCTTCTAAACACTCGTTAAGAGTCATCGAAAGTTTCATTGACTAGCTTAGAAGCATTAGTGTATGTGTGTTTTAAGAACTCTATTCCTCTGGTCTTCACATTTTCATTGAAAGTTTTTTGTACTTTCTACTATTCTTTCTATTTTGTAAATATGTATCAATCAAAGTTTCTAACGAAGATACTTTCAATTTATGATACACGGTTGGCCCTATCCTAGAGTGGTTGACTCAGTCATTTGAAACTTCAACAACTAATTTTTTCCGTGTGCATGCAACATTATTATTGTATACTGTAATTTATTATTATAATTTGTCATAATATAAGTTAATACATACTTAACAACATAATTTCAGAATAAAGGTATGCATAGAAAAAGGAAGGGACATCGGTCCACAAATTGATGAAGGATCGTGGTTTAGTTTAAAGGAGGCGAAATTGAGACGTTTTACATTTCAAGCAATTAGAGTAAAAACTCGCCTTTTCCGAGACCTTGAAACGGAACGATTGGAAACGATTATTTTATTTCTATGCTGGAGGGGGCCATCCCTTACCGCGAGATATCTTAGCCGCGAGTGGGCAGTTTATTTTCATCAACGACATTCATTGGCTGCCCCGTTCTTGTATCGGTGCGCCGCCTGTCACTACTTTTTCCGCCGAAAAGCGCGGGTGATTTGACATCGATAATAAATACTATCAATAATAATACAAATAAACACACTCAACATTCTTAGAACTGCTGGTCCACGCAGCTTCTCGGCGCGTAGGGCGAGAGGCGTTTGCGACTCTCGCCTCGGAAGGGCCGAGGGCGCGATTAGTCAGTCGCATATATTACGCAATATGTTGCATTCCAAGTGAAAACGGTTCAGGCGCCCTCGGTTTATTGCGCAGTTGAAGAAGTCGCGGTCCGCTAGTCTTTGTTGGCATTAGTGTTTTTGTTGGCGTACGACAATTTGCCAACTAAAACTCAGTCAAAATAGAGAATCAAAAAACGACGCAAATATTTCGCAAAATAGTGAGTTTTGTCAAAGATATTATAAACCTAGATGCGGTGCGGGGTTCGTTACCCGCCATAAATATAGACGGCGCGTCCACCGAAAAAAGCAGGTCCCCTCTAGCCTCCACCACACCCCGATAACACCATTCGATATAGTTCGCCAACAGCCACTTGGGGCGCTGTAAGCAACTCTCATCATACTTCTCGAGGCACACTGATGGTAACTTAGCTCGGACAAGAACCGTTCAAATTGAAAATAAATTAACAATTAAAACATTTTTACATTTATAAGCGACGTAAAATATCCACGCTTTGCAAAAAATGGTTATTTTAATAAATGTCAAAGGTAAAAGTCCATGAATAATTTATATTACTGTTTCATATATTTTCTTAGAAAATATATTCTAACAATTCTAAATTTGATTCCTATAATTTAGTATTCTGTTATAAGTTATATATTTTTTTACTCTACAATATTATATTTTTATTTAAACTAATTAAACTTTCAGTACAATATCTATATATTATTATTATTATTATTATTATATCATTAAGCCGTTTCCCTTTCGGGGTAGGCGTGAATTGCTCGGTTGGAAATTTTGTTTCTTTTAAGATACAATTAATTCTCAGAAATATTAAAGATAAAAATATAAATAGTGTTAATAATTCCTTTATAATTAACTTCAAATTTAATTCTCATTTTTAATTAATATGAGCATAACATATAAATATTCCCTATTAGTTTCCTATTAAAATTTCCCTGATGACGATGCCTAAAAGGCTTCAAAACATGTTGGACGCTGGTAGTATAAAAAAGACGGACAAATAATAAAGAAATGAGAGAGAGGTGGTTTTGGATGTCTCTTTCTTTTTCTCCCTCTTTTTTCAATTTTCATATATATGTTTCTAAATGAGCCGTTTTACGATGTTTTTTATAAACATATTTCTCTTATTTTAACTCTTTTTGTGCAATTATTTTGCATAAATTGAATATCTTGAGTATTTTCTTTTCAAACCAGTTTTTTAATGAACTTAATTCTGTTCAAGCCTTCTTGTGCAATTTTGTTGCTCAATTTGGGTTTTTAAAGGTTCGAGTTGGTTTAGAAAATGTACTTTCAAATATTTTGTTGAAAACTTTTTTTTTTTGTGTCTTTTTCTAGAAAATGTATCTTTGTAGGTTAAAAATTTAACTGTTTGGTTAGAGTTAAACTATTCTGTTGAAAGTTTAATTATTTTGTTGGAAATTCAACTATTTCGTTAAACTTATCTTTTTTGGTCGAAAATGAACTTATTTGTTGAAATTTCAACTGTTTTCGAAAATATTCTTATTTTTGGTTTGGAAATTCAACTATTTAGGTTAAAAGTTCAATTATTTTGTTGAGAATTCGTCTCTTTTGCTATTGTGCCGCTATTTCCGTAAAAAATCAAGGTATTTTCCCTGTCTTGAGAGCATTTTGGGCTGTGAAGTATGATGTTCGTCAATAAGTTGATAGGGAGGTGGTTAGTTTTGTCTTGGTATTTTAATGAAATCACGTGTAATAATGACTAGTGGTTTCGAAAAAATCCGTTTTATCTTGTTAATCGAGCATCTGTAGAGGGCTAAGGCAGCATGTATCGCTTTTCCTCTCTGAGGGAAGAAGTTATCGATTGATGGCTCAGCACCCTGTAGTGTTAGACGAACGCGGATCTAGTTCACCTCGTTTTCCACCTCCTCACACTTCCATCACAACTTGTGCTTCATTCCTCATCATTCTCGCGTTCTCTCAGCCCAGTTTTCCTCTTGCCCGGTTGCCCTCTCGGGTTTAAGGGTGCGTTCGCACCGGACACTCATCCATGTGGGAAAATCCTCTCTGGGTTGAAAATGTCTGGGACACTCAAACGCGAAAGAAAGCAACAACTTTTAATTTAATCAGATATCAAGAACTAATATCAAATTACAAGTATTTGCAAAGAGGGATGAAACAAGATTCTCTATATGGGCGATTCTCCATATACAGTGCACTTTTGTGTCTCGAAACCTGCACTCAAAAAAAATTCTAGTTGAACCAACCAGAATTCTGGTTAATTCAACTAGAATAGAGTGTTAAATATGCCTTTACTATAAATTCTGATTAAAAGTATCAGAATTTTCCGGTTGGCAATTTTCTGGTTAATGTTACGAGAAATTCGGGTAAATTTAACCAGAATTTCTGCTAAGGGTAACATGAAATATTTACTAGACAGTTTTCTAGTAGCTTAAGAATACAGCGTTGTGGTCAACATAACCAGATGTTCTGGTAATCTCAACCAGATATTCTGGTACCCATCGATTTTCGACTTATCGAATTTCGATAGTTTTCTACCTTCATTGACTCTTCCTAACCCCCTCTGAAATTACATGGACTGCATCCCAAAGAAAATAATCTAACAAAAGATTCCGATAACAGAGTGGAGCAACTATGTTCCGCTTCGCTAAAATTTCATCTATTGATAAGCTATATGTGGATATATTAATAAATGGCGATAGATACAAGACTCGAAGCAAAAGCAGTATATCGTTGATGCATCTGTATAGATCCTTCTTTAACCTACTTAGGTCCTAAAATTTCAGGTTCAAAAAAGGACCAAAATTTCGACTCGGGTCGTTTTTAATTTTATTTTCAATTAAAGTTTCAATTTTTATGGAAGTAGTCTCTAAAAAATAATTACCGAAACTTTGTCCATCAAGTGTGTAGTATTGCATAAGATTCTCAAATTCTTGGCATTTTTCTTTCATAATACCTACACAGCCTGCCAATGAAACTTCTGATTAATTTTCTGGATTCATACTTTTTTCTAATTTTATGGTTAATGCGTTGCCTTCATAAGCGTAATATAAATCAACTTGACCTTCAGGAAAATAAACAATGTTCACAACTTTGGTTATTTTAATCATTTTTAATTCTTTAATAGGTGTTAATAATTTTGAATACCTTTTATGTAACATTTTGTGGCAATAATCATTTTAAAATGAGAATCTCGAGCTGTTCTAATCAATTCAACTTATTCTTGTTCTGTTTCGATCCGTTCTTGATTTTTTTTTATTCCATACATGCCGAAATTCCTATTGCATTGACAATTAGAATTACCTCTTGCAGGTAATATATGTTAAATTTAAATTAAAACTTTTATTAATACAATCTATGTAATGTGTAATTTCGATTTTTCCCACAGATTTTTTGTTTGTTTTAATTCTATTTCTTGCATTTTTTTTACAGATTTTTAGGCCACCTCCGAAACCACCTTCTGAGGTAATTTTACTGGGCTATATTCCATCGAGCACTTCTTGCTCTTTCCAATGTACGAATTAAAAAAATGTCCAAAAATTTACTTTTAAAAGAATTGAGACAAACAGCGAACGGAGAATAGCGCATTTTTTGGGTATACGAGATCCAGAAATTAAGCGACTCCATTTTTAAATTTGTTTATAATTTTCTTCAAACAATAGAAAATATTTAGTAATAAACATTTTTTATTTTAAATAATCATTAACCAATTAAGAGTTCGACAAAATATTCATCTTTTAAAATCCCTTGAAAATTCTGAAACTTTTTGGAATTCCCTAAAAAACCCCCTTAATATTCCTAAGATTACCATATGAATATACAAATATAAGTATGAGATGCGAAAAAAGTGATCATAACAAAATTTATAATTATGTTGAAGAATTGTGTGCGGGTTCATACTTTAATACTTTAATTTAAAAGGTAATGAATATTATGTTTAGAATCATCAATATGTTTACCTTTTAATAAAGAATCTAAATTACGCATGCATGTTATTAGACAGCACGATGTAAAGGTTCAGAAAATAATGTCTCAAAAAGTAGCATTTTCTGGTAGTGAAAATGCGAAGTTTTTATGCACAGTGGATATTTGTCAAAAAGAAATTGATAACTACAATGATCTTTTAAAACACTTAAAAGGACACATGAGGGAAGGAATATTAGTTAAATGTCCTGAAGGATGTAATAAAGTATATTCAAAAGTCTAATCTTTCACCTTTCATTTATCAAGGCATTAAAAAGTTACCGAAACTATTACATTAACCTAAGAAAATAATTCAAATGTTCCTAATGAACAAGATGAAAATATGCCTGACGAAGCTCAAGTATTTGAGGCGGACAGAAGTATAGATAATGATAATGCTGAAATCGAAGAAGATTTAAGTGATCTTTATTTGTGTAATTTAGCGCAATTGTATTTAAAGTTAGAGAGTCAATTTCTTGTGCCCGTGAGTACTATTCAGTATCTTGTAAACGAATTTCAAAATATTGTAACACAAGGGCAGGAAGTATTTTAAAAAAATATTCATGAACGGCTGATGAAAGACAATATTTCGAGTGAAAAAATAAAACTAATAATTGACGAAGCTTTGCAACGTGATCCTTTTTCAAAGCACAATAAAAAACTCGATACGAATTACAAGCGAAAAAATTATTACGAGAATCAAAATTCATATGTTAAACCCCGGCAAATATAATAAGAATTGGCATTTTGGACCTCCGGGCTACTTGAAAGAAAATAAGAACAATTTCAGTTAACGCTTATTTTTTCCTAAGTCGGTCGTAACAGCCACTCTCATATATATATATATATAGCATATATTCGATGAATTTATTGACAAGAAGTGAGGTTTTCCGTGAGATTTAAGACATTTACAAATATTTCAAGGTAGTTCCACCAATGCCGTTTCTCGTTTTTTAACGATTTTAGAATATTCTAGAATATTTTAAGAAATATTCAATTGATTTTGATAATTTGAAGATATTTCAACATATTTTATACAAAACTTAACGTTTTGGGGCATTTTGAGTGATTACAAGGAATTTTTAATTGCAGATAATTACAAATTTCGGAAAATTTCAAATTTCAGAAAATTTTCGGTGACCTTCACAGCATAAGACACCAACCAACTATGACTCCCTCGGTTCCAGTTCTATCACCCCCCCCTTCTTTAACAGAAGATTTATGGGCCTGACATTACAACTAGACTTTCCATCCTAAGACGACTAACTACTCACCTTTGAACACGATTTCGAGTCGCAAAATTAAATTCTCGCATAGAGGTGGTAGTTGGGCGTATAATTTAGATAACGAATGATACAAACAATTAAACAGCCTCAGAATGGACTCAAACTTTAATTGACGATAGGTATGCACACGGTAGAGGTAAAGGTCGAGTGTCGGACGATGAATTACGGCGCATCGAAAAAATTTAATATTTTTCAATAATCTTTGGATACGGCCAGAAAGATTTTGGTAGGCGCCAAAATAACTGCCAAAAAAGATAGATCCTAAAAAAATGCCTTCAGTTCAATGCCAATATGGGGAATAATAGTAGATTTCTCATCGCGAAAGGCTCAAAAATGTTTATTTTCAATTTGGATAAATGATAAAAAATGCATATTGTATCCATATATATACCTGCTTAGTATATACCCGAACAAAAGTGTCATGTGTTCGCGCGTTTATGTTAAAATGACAGCTAATCGTGAAATTCACGAAATATTATATATTTTTAACTATTACAAGCTCACGAATTGTTACTTCTGATCCAGATAAGCGTTAAAAAATGCATATTGTATCCACATATATACCTATTTAGTATAGACCCAATCAAAAAATGCCCCATGTTCGCGCGTTATAGTGACAGATTCTTGTTATAGTGACAGATAATTGTGAAATTCACGAAATATAAGATATTTTTAACTATTAAAAGCTCACAATTTTTATTTTTGTTACCGATAAGCGGTAAAAAATGCATATCGTATATACATATATACATTCTTAGTATATACCAAATAGAATAACATCCAGTATTCGCGCGTTCTCATTAGATTGACACATATTTGTAAAATTCATGAAGTATTAGATACTTTTAAACATTAAGAGCTCAAGAATGGTTATTGCTTATTTGGATAAGCGATCAAAAATGTAACTTTTATACAGCTTTTATATAGCTTATAATAGTTGAAAAATATATAATATTTTCTGAGTTTTACGATTATCTGTCACTTTAGCATGAACGCGCAAACACAGGACTAGTCTCATTACATTTTTCCCTGCACTAAGCTAACTTTGGTAACACATATATTGCTAGACATTCAGATAATACACGAAGATAGTGCAAGTCACATGTACTTCAATTTGCTATGGATAATGTAGGATACTTCCTAATAAAAGAAATATGATATAAAATCTTTCTTACATATTCTTTTTATATATTTTTGTCTTCTACTTTATAATCAATTCTCACACTTCTCGTGTACAAAAAACACACAATTTGGTAGAACGGCTATTCTATCTAGAAATGAGGCCCTGAGAGTTTTTACTCTCGTTTTATTTTATTTGAAGAAAGGCTGAGTCTTTCTATTCTCGAAAGAGGAGATCAAATTAGATCTTAAAGGTTAACCTTTAAGTCCACTCAATGTCTATCTCATACGATAGAAAGAGATGCCAAAACGAAAGGGGATTCGAATCGATTTCACAACGTTGTCTAAATCACTTGCTAGAAGGAGAGATCCTTCGGATTGCGGCCTCGGAATCCCAACCCAGACTGATATCAAACTACTCAATTTTTTAGATTCAATGGGATTAGCGAATAAGATAAAAAATAATTTTACAATATTCAACCTGGAATTTTGATCAAATTTAAATTATTATGATTTTTCATTGCAAGAGATTTCTCTTATACTTTTTGTATAATTCAAACTCTCTACATTTTTAGAACAATAAACCCTATTCTTATAGTTATTTCTGATACAAGTGCGCAAAATAGGCCTATGCGCACGTGTATCATACGCTTGTGTTAGGAGGAGCTTACGAAAAATACTAATCTTAAAAGAAAATATTTTTAAGTTTTGTGAACACATTTTTTTGAAAAAAATGTTTGAAAAAAAATTTTGAAAACAAAAATTCTGAACAAAAAATTTCTGAACAAAATTTGGTTGAAGGAAAATGTTTGAAAAAAGTGTTGTGAAAAAAAATTGAATAAAAAAATTTGGTGAAAAAAATTCCTAGATACAAAATTTTGAACAAAATTTGTTAAAGGAAAAGAATTTTTGAAAAAAAATTATGTAACAAAAATATTACGAAAAAAACTTTTTGGCGCTTATGCCCTTTTGCTGCGCCAAATGTTGGCGCTTATGCCCTTTTGTACGACGGACGAAAACGGCTACGAAACCCTAAAATCGAAACTTCAGTCATTAAAAGATTTGTTCATGTTAAATCTAAATTTATTTCAAGAAGACACCAAAACCAGTATTTAATGTTCCCTATACCAGTGTCTAAAGTACCTCATCTCGAAAATGCGCATGCGCAGCTTTTTCACTAGTGCCTAAAGTAAGCCAACTTCAAACTGCACCTGCGCGAAAATTGTTTCGACAAAGTCTGCTCAAATAAGGTCCTTTAGGCACCATTTAGAAGCATGAAAACGTCAACTTTTGAGGTGGGTGTTGCAAAAAATATATTTTTCCAATAATAAGATTCAATTTTTACAACATTTTTTATATTTGAATATTCCCTACCCGGTGGGGAAAAAGACATTGTCATCCTGATGACGTCCTCAAGACGTTCTTAGGACTTCCACGTATGCCCTATTGACGTCCCAAAGTCATCGTTAATTTTAATAATGAGAATCATTAGATTTTCGATAATATAATTATTTTTCTCGTAAGGCGCAGTGCCAGACTGGCAATGTTTTTTTTTTGTTTTACTCGCCCACAACAGATGTAACGCCTTCTGGCAGATTAGTTCGCACTTCCTCGGTGATGATAAATTGATTCGCTGTAAGTGGTCCAGTTTTACCGTTTACAATACGATTATACTGAAAAAGTACAATTTATAAACTGACTAAGTTTATAGTAACATATTCATGATTTGATAACAATTGGCTCAGTAAGTTTTCTTTTCCCCGTACATTTGGGTACAATTTCAAAATTCTGTACATTTTCATATTATGTTTGTATGTTTTTCAAGTTTTTGGAAATTCCATGTATATATTTTTGTTTTTCCAGTCGAATAATGTGATGTTAATTAGCAAAACATATCCACATTTTTTTAGAAAAGCGATATTTGACATTATACTTCAATATCTGAAGATCGAAAAATTTGGATTTCGCGACAAAATTTAATAAGTTCGAGACGCCATCGTGGCATTATCTGAGTACACTTTCTATGTATGTACAAACTGAATTTTCATTGTGCAGAGTATTGGATAGTGATAGGCGCTGCTCGGTATTTCACTGTCATGACCAATCCTGACCGGTCATGACGGTAAATGTTGGTAAAACGCGGTCAGAATCAAATATCTCCGCCAGGAAAGGTTTTTTTTATAGCGAAAAGTGGTTTAGTTGTTAGGACATACCCTATGCTAAACTTATTGTCCGAAACGAGAAGTGCCAAATTTTCTGGAACTACGATTTTCGGACAGCAGTCTCCGTTGCACACTCGAGGCCCGGCATTGTTCTCCAAGACTTCGACAAACGATCTATATTCATGATCGAATTCTCGGCTGCTTCCGGATACAATATCACTGCCAAGGAGAAAGAAAAGAAGGAGAGGTATCGAGACCTTAAAATGGAGCTACTAAGACTGTACCCAAAATATTCGGTACAAGTAATTGTCCTTGTCATAGGTGCTCTCGGAGGTACGAAACTATCACTAGTTTGTAGCATTAGAGCCATACCCGCGTGCCAAAAATATGCCAATGCACTTGCGATATGGATGCAGAAAGCTGTCAACCTTGTGTCGCTTCGTGTCCTTAAAACACATGCCGATTCCGCCGGTCGGTCATTGTGATTTCGATGTGTCCTATGACCACCAATTTCACGGTTGTGAGACGTGGCCATGAGTGTGCTTACCGCGGTCCTACTGGTAGCCGGTATCATTTTTAGATGACAGTTTCTCCCAGTGGGATGAGAACGCAATTAGTTAATTACTATCTCTCTCTTAAATACATTAGGCCGTTCAACTATAAAACTGTAAGCCTGGAGGCTCATTTCCACAATCGATATGTTGCAGATGATACGTAGACTCAAGTCCCCACCATTCTTGAATCCTTCTGGAAGCTACAAGGAACTTACGTAGAGCGCATCCAGCAGAATTAAATTGATCGACTTTGTGTGAGAAAGTATTTTTTTAGGGCTTATTCAAGGCATTATAATAGGACTCAAAAAAACAGTCTCAAGTAATATTAAAAGGAGACCATTGGTGGTATATCTGCAGTAACGAGAAATAAATAGTTCATTTTAATAAGTTACAAATATTTGCATTTTCAGTCAAGAAGGATGACTTTTCAACGAAATTGTTGAGTTTTCGAAAAAATTATTTAATTCTGAGCCAAATGAAAAAATTTTGAAACAAAAAAGATCAATTCTGAACCAAAAATTTATTACCAGACCTTTCAACCGAAGGAAATGAGCTGTCATCAAAAATGGTTGGACTTTCTTATTAAGTTCTATTGATTCAGTTCTGAGGAGTTCCATCTTTGAGGAACATAACATGTCGCGGATCGATAAGGAAGTGATAGAGTTTATCGATACAGTGGGTAGTATGCGGTGAACCTTCTTCGAATAACCACCAGCAGCGGAGCTCAAATGTAGCACAGGTGACACCGGAGTAGGGAATTAACTGGCTGCTAGAGGTGCGAGCTGTTAAATAGCTGCTCTCGACAAGAAAGCTTGTCTTTCTACGATGCGTCGGCCAGAGCACTATGTCTGAGAGAAGGACTGCGGTTCCCTCTTAGAGATACCTGATATGTTTTCTGCATTAGATGCGCGTTCGCAATTTATGCCGATAGTTCAGGTTAGATATAAAGAACGTATAGTCCACTTGAATCTCTCTCTGAGAAAGAGAGGATTCACACGCATATAAGATTTGATATAGGCAATCGTATGTCTACATAGCAATTCGTACCTTGTCCAGCCGGGTACGTTATATGTATATTTTTATTACGGACATTTAATTTCTTTCAGGAATTACACGTTATTTCCCGAGAACATAGTCGGAAATTCCCCGTAGGGAAATACCTGTCTCAATTCAGTTGTTAAAGTGAGCTTTAAATCCTGTGAATAAACATGGCATTTACAAGGACATGTTCTGTCCTTTCTCATTAAGAGCAAGGCTCCTTAAGATTACCGTTTTCATTGTATTACTTCTCGAATACTGTACATTTTAGGTATGGGTAAGAATAATTAAACCCAGTTCTCCAAAAGGAGAATATTTTTTATTTCTTGTTCTTTGATTTTTTTATGGGCAAGTACCCAACTCAATAAGCAAGTTCAATTTTATGCAATTTGTATCTCATTAGGAGATTTATGTGTGTCATTCGACTGGGCTGGAAGCGGCCACATTACGCCTGCTTCACGTGCATGCAATGGCGCGTTTTCAAGGGGGGTCGGACAGAAATTTTTTTTTTCATATTCGGGATATTCGGGTTCTCTGAGTTCACTTTTGTAACCTGATTTGCACCCCGAAGCGATACAACATCTGCATACTTAATGCGATAAACACACATAAAACACTAACAGAAAACTTCACTGGGTCATTTTTACAATAATTGCATAAAGAAACCGGTTTATTGTTACATTTTTAGGAGTTTGTAACGGCTCTACATGAAAGTTACTACTAGCGCCGCCGCATGGCCGTTTTCGACACATGAACCATTTTCAACTCTCGGAGACAGGAGGCTGGTTATCAAGGACTTATATAATGCGAATAGCAGACGTCGCCGTCACTAGCACCCCTGGCGGTCGCAAGTGTTATTCGCCGTCCTCAAAACAGCTGTCCTTGCAAAGTTAATGTGGTGAATTTCCTCGTCCTTACAAAATAGCATACGTTTTTAATCGAACCGCGAAAGAAAACACTCGGCTGTTTTATCTTTAGTGAGGCTATTTTGAATGTAAACATGTGAGGTGTTGCTAGTTGCAAGTAGAAGATGTCAAGTAAACACAGAAGAATACCAAAGATGTCGGCAAAAATTACATACCAGGGGTAATTTTTTTCAGTCAATAAAATGGAGTTCCAGGTCTGACTCCTGACTAATTTAACAACTTTTGGTTCTAGGTGCTATTGCGATCTACAATGGTAACCGACTGCATCTCTTTTTCAAGGATTCTACACGGTTAAATATGTTCAGAAACCTAATGACATAAAAGCGTACTTTTAAATTGATTCAAAAGTACGTGAGGGTTAAAGTTTCTTTATTATATTTCCGAATGAAATTCAAAGATTTCGAACTTTCGAATCATATTTGACGCAAGTATTAAATCCTTAAAACCGTTCATAACTTCAATAAATAAAATTGAAAACCTGTATAGGTATCTTGAATTTGAGGGACCTATACTGAATTCACATTTCAGTCGAGATGCACCGGTATTTTGGAAAGATATTTAAGCCTTTACGGTCTCAATTATATGGCAGTTGAGATTGAAAAGACAATTTTTTTACCTCTTTCTCCCTCTCTCTCTCTCTCTCTCTTCGCTCACGAGAATTAATCAGCCTTTTTTTTGTAAGAAGACTGTTGGTCGTGTACTCCATAAACATGACTCTTTGATTCCCTGTTTAATCTGCAAGTTCCTAAAATAATGTCCGGTAATCTACTGATTGTGAATTCTGAATTCTATGAACAAATCCAGATTGTGACAAATATAAAATCAGTTGCAACTGATTTCTTTGAACGTTGTGAATTTAGCATCATATCTAGGTACGATAGTACGGTTTCATATATAGTTTGAGTTAATCCTTCAAAGGAAATTGAGTATTCCCGAAATTATATTTTACTTTCAAGTCCAATTGAAAAATTATACAATAACTTTTTGTTCATTGTGTATTTTTTCTTCCTTTGATATTTTTTCACTTGTGAGTAAAACTCGAAAATACTACGATCATTGATGTAATACCATACAAAAAATAATGAGATCCGAGATAGTTTCTCTCTATTATTAAAAAAAGCACCATACGTTTTCGCCTCATTAATTTCTCAGAAACTATAATCGTAACAAACCAACGAAGTTCCTGAATTATACGCGGCATTGATTCAAAAATGCACGAAAAAAATCAGTTGTCGAAACTTTACTTGAATAGTCACCCATTCTAGGATAGGCCACTAGTTTTAGAATCTCATATAATTTTTATTAAAGAACCGCAGACTTCATCGAAAAAGCGAAAAAAAGTCATAGAATTATTGGAATACAATCTAGGAATATCAGTTCTCGAATTTGTATTCAGCAGATTTTGACAAAGTTCTAGACAAGCATTCAATATTTTATAAAAAGTCCTCCGAACAATCACAGAACAAATTTACATCGTAACACTGTTACATATGTGTTACGGCACTATTATAGAACATGGTTACTCTATAACCCTGTTCCGAAAATGTTATAGATCTCTGACAGAACATGGTTCTTCAACAGCGTTACAGAACTGCTACATCCATTTGGGGACAACATTACTTAAACCATGGTCAAATTATGTTCTAATCCTGTTACAGAACATGTTTTTTTGTGTTCTAGAACTGTTACATCACAGTTATATAACAGTGTCCGCTGGGTTAATATCACACGAAAGTAAATTTTATATAATTCATTTAATAAAAATTTACAATACTTTACGTTATTTTATAATATACTGGTATGAAAATAATACAACCCTTATATCAATTATTACATAACAGAATTTTCACTTTTGGACTAGAGATTTGACATAACTGTTTTATATTATTTATAGTTCTGTTTTGTATTAAATCCTAAAATAATTGTAAACTTTATCTAAATGCAGTAAAGTCCTGCATTTACCTAACTAATTGTATACATTCTAATGAACAAATTTTCTCCGTGTGGAGAAAAGGGAATTGAAGGAGATAGACATAAATCTTGATTGAAAAAGAGATAGAAAAATATTTGCACTTCGTGTTCGACTTAGATGAAAAGAAAAAGGTTTATTGGCAAATATTATAAAATTATCAAAACCTCTACATATGGAGTGATTGTTAAATTTGTTTTTATTTCAGACTGAAAAGGAACTTTATTTACTTAAGGTTCTATTGGCCGTAAGTAACACATTCTCATTACAATACTCTAAACGAACTACACAAGCTACAATAAAATTTATTGTAACACAATTTTTCGTCTAAATTATATCTACAAATTTGCTACAAATTCTCATTATAGGATGAGAATGTAAAAATATATAACTCGATAGAAAAGAGATAGAATGAAGTAAAGCTGGATACACAAGTGATAGAAAGATATGCAGACAGAATGTGGATAGACGATTGGCAGGCTGGGATAAATAAATCGAGGAGTAAGCGAACAAAACATGATAAATCCATTCGATATGATTCCTAAATAATTAGGCAATTTCTGTATTTCAAAAACACCAGGGCTAAATGAAAAATTCAAATAGGATCATATAGATGAAACGATCTAGCTGGTTATCCGAAATTATTGAATTATTCAATTCATTAGTTTGAGTTAATGATAGAACTTTTTTTGTGAACCAAGGATCAATAATCATATCCCTCGAATCTTGAAAATGCTAAAACCATGCACAACTCATTTTTTTTAAATGTCTTAGAAATATAGAACATGATTGATAGTGAGCTTGGATTTCTATCTTTTTACTTACAGTAGGGAAGAATAAGTCTACAAAATCATGAAGCATAATATTGTTCAATTGAAGAGTTGTTTAAAGTGCTGGAAGCAATTAAGGAACAGAAAAAAGACCGAACCTACTGAAATTATATACCATTTTCAATTATATTATTAAATTAAATTATATAACATTTGTCGAGAAAAGAATTGATTTATTTTAACCTGAACCATAAATGTGTATTTTTCTGAGTAAAAGGCATCGAGTATATCTTAAATAAGACTCTAAAACCAAACAAAAATTGAAACTAAATGACAAAATAGTGAACATAGGAACAATTTTACCTTCGAAATTGACAATAGGAGCGTACTCGATGATTGTTTCCCTTACCTATATATTCTATCGTTAGAAAATCTATTGTGCCTATAAAAATAAAGTTTCCTAAAATGTTAAAATAATTATGGTTCATATATTATAAAACAGGTGGGAGAAGTTAGACTTATCAAGCGGGTTAATTGCATTTATATTGTACCATTTATAACACATTACACGGAAAAAAAATTTCATTAAACTTTCTTGAACTATTTCAAGAGTCGGGGATGAGAGCGAACCTTGAACAAATTTCCTATATTCTGTATAACTAAACACAGTTCAAATGAAGAATATTTATTACACACTTTGCCTGATCTCTTCTGAGCATTATATATAATATCTAGGGATTATTTGTGTGTGTGTATATATATATATATATATATATCGTTGTTATTTCGTCGTGTCCTGTGACCACCCATCTCACGGTTGTGAGACGTGGCCATGAGTGGGATTTACCGCGGTCCTACCAGGAGCCGATGTCATTTTTTAGATGACAGTTGCTCCCAGTGGGGGGACCCTGCGGTGGTTGTTAACCTTTAGTTTCTAATTTTATATATATGTATATATATATATAATTGACCACCCATCTTACGGTCGTGAGATGTGGCCATGAGTGTGTTTTACATCAATTACACATCAAAGAATGATCAGTATTATTGAAGTGACCTGAACTAATCGGGAAAATTTATATTTTTATTCAATTATTAATTTTCCTATATGACTCAATACTTTTGTGGAACAGGACGATCGTAGTGCCGCCCATCAGCTAAGGGATGAACTTCACCCGTCAAGTGGAACCCGTTCGCGGCAACAGGGGTGGGATTCCGATGCCCTCCAGTCTAGTTGATCAGATCTCTCTTTCTATCGTATGAAATTAGACAGAGATGTTCCATCGTTTTGAAAACGATCGACTGCAACTATCTCTTTCTGTCTTATGTGTCAGAAGGAGAGAGGTTACAGTCGATAATCGAGAAGTCAGGAGTTCTTGATTACCGAATATTGCACCCCTCGTTCTGACATATCAGGAAGAAAGAGGTAGTTGCAGTCGATCGTTTTCAAAACGATCGAACATCTTTGTCCATTTTTTGCGATAGAAAGAGAGATTCGATCAAAGATTAGAGGAAGCATCGGAATCCCACCCCAGCTTCTACAGAAAAAGTTGGAGAGCCGCGCAGGGCTACTCTAACACTTTCTATCGCATTAGGTTAGACAGGGAGGGTTCGATATGTTCCAAAAGTCATACTTATTCTTTCGAAACTATAAAAGCCTCTCTGTCTCCCTCATACAATAGAAAGAGAGGTTTCGAATCGCACCTTGTGGTCTGTCTCACATGGTAAGAAGAGAGATCGATCGACTTCAGCATTGGGACTCCGGGGCCGGTTCAAAGTCGAATATCAAATAGGCCTCTCCTCCTATCTCGAGACGTTAGCAAAAGATGTCCTTTCGAATTTCTACACGGTCCCGGAGTCCCACTGCTGGTTAAATCAAAATTAACGAAGTGACTAAACTGACGCGAAATAAAAATAGCCGAAAACTGGCGACGGTCTGTGATTGGTGGAAAAACAACCCCTTTTCCACCTTGTCCCATGAAACTTGCAAAACTTTCAAGGCTTCGCGTAGGTATAGCTGCAGCTCAAAATTAAACTTGATTGATTTTAGCGCTACCGCAGACGAATTTTTGGATTAAAAAAAACTAACAGTATGAACCTGCATATCAGTGAGACAAAATCTCGGTTCATTCAACTTTATTTGAGCCGCTAGTTTATTTGTTTAAAATGCAATAATTTTTTTTTAGTAGTAAAATAATATAAGCAAGTAGGGCGGAGTCGTTACGTGATATGTGGACGAACTCTTGGTTAATTTTAGATTTCTTTCCTGTCTTTTAAAAAAGGAAAGCATTAATGCATTCGGCTTATATTTAGTATTAGTCTGTTCTTAAAATTAGTGTATATACATATTAAATAATGAAAATAATTGTCATTCTTGGGTCACCCCGTATTCTTAAGACATACGAGGGTTTCACCGGCCTGTCATTATAATTATGACATGCCCTGTGGCCACCCATATCACCAGGGCCGCATTTAGGGGTGTGGGGGCCTTTTGTAATTCCTTACTGCCTTCTAGAAAAAAAAGGTCATTGACGTAGGAGCCGATGTAGAAGTGTGTCAATGTCGCAGCGATTTTGATTTACCGACTAGTTACATTTGTGGGGGCCCTGGGGTTTAATAACATCGTCCTTAAATCCCATTAGTAATGCAGCCATCACATCGTTGGCCATCGGATTTCGGTTCCCCGCGTTCACGGATTCATTGGAGATTGTGAAGTTAGTTTGTGATGAAACCTGAGAATCCGTATTGTCTCTGTCATAGCCCCCCGGCGATCCAGATCAGGAGCCGCAACATCTTGCGATTTTCCCATCAGGAAGTTCACACGCGAGTGTGAACAAATCCGGGATGTAGTAAACAAATTACTAGACGTCCAGTAATCCTTAGATCAAACGCTTTAGAAAGATTTAGTCCAATAATAATAATTACAACAAAATTAAGAGCAAAACTGATTATTGCATTGCGTTGTGTATTCGGTGCAGAGAATTGTTAGGGTAATACCTACGTCAATTTGTAACGGGAATTCCAAAGTATAAGATGACATTTGACCTACCTTCAGAAACCTGCCACAGGCGGTCCAACGTGATTTCTCGGTAGCTGAAAATTTCCAAACAAAAATTAATATCGTTAATTCACTGATAAATGTAATTCAATAGCATAACCACTAACCATTAAAATCGTTACTCCTTAAAAATATATAATAATAACGATTTTACAATAAATTAGTGATTTTCTCCTAAAGATTAGTAGAAATGCTTACTAAATCAATAGATAAACGATTTCGTACTATTTTATTGGTACCTTTATTAATTGATACCAGAGTGTAACTTTGAAGTTTTTTTAAATCAATTTATTTATAAATTCTGTTAAATATTTACAGTAATTTTGGAAATATTAAAATGAAGGTAATATTTATCAAATATTGTTTTATTTTATTATGAAGATCGATCCACTTCTTCGGGCCGCACAGGATGAGTTAGCGGTATTACCGACTTTTTCTTAATATCTGTAGACAGTGCCTTTCTCATATCTGAAATATACACACATATATAAGTACATATATGTTTAAATAAAATCTTTTTTAAAGAAATAATAATTAACTAAATGTTAAAAAAGTAAAAAAAATCGCTAAAAAGATACGTAATAGTATAAATATGCATAATACTGTATAATGTATTGGTACGTAGATTATTATTAATAATATAATATTCAAAACATAATAAATATATTATGACTGGTATTCGAACCCAGGCCGCCGGTGTATTAAGCAAGCACGCTATCCACTACGCCCAGGAGCCTAACTGTGATCAGACTCAATGAGCTCGTAGATGTTTTAAATTTGCTCTATATCGAGTAAATGTTTCTTACGAAGCCGATAGGAAGTAGAGATCAGACAGCTTTACGGGATTAACGTGCATTGTAAAAAAATCTGCCGGAACCCTAACAGTGAAATTAAAATCGACTGTAAAATCACCACGTCTCAAGTGGTAAAATCGGATTGCGGTCGGTGAAATCGCATTCTCGACATTTTTTGCGAGATGAAGAAGTACGCTCATATTTTATAATTATAATTTTTTATATTTAATGTCAATCTTTTCATTTATACTATTTACGATATTTGGTAAGGCAAACTAGCAATTTTAGATATGCTTCTCAAAGCTAAAACGTAATAGGTATAATTTCATTATTACTATTTTTTGCAACATCCATCTGGAAAGTTTGACTTTGCGAAGACTGCGAGAATTTAAATGTATTCAAATACTTTAACAATTGTTTAATAATTGGAGATAGTACAGTCAACTTTCTTTTATTCTAATGGCCTTGAAACGTATCCGTTCCGTTATTCTAAGTCTGGAGGGGCCCCCATCTCTACCGCGAGTGGGCAGATTCTTTTTATCAAGCGACTTTCATTGGCTGCCCCGTTCTTGTATCGATGGGTCAGTGTATACAAACTGGAAAGCGCGGGAGATTTGAAATCAATAATACTCGCAATACAAATAAATACACTCAACATTCCTAGAACTGCTGGCCCATGCAGTTTCTCAGCGCGTAGGGCGAGAGACGGTTAACTCTATAATTTTTTATCGAGAATTATTATGATTCCATTTGCACCAGATCAGGCTGAGTCAATGATTTCGAAACTTTTTAAGCAAACATCGTAGGGTCTTTATTTATTGATAAGTTCAAGTAAAACTCGCGGCTAAGACTTCCATCACCGTCGAACTGATTGTCTCTATTTTTTAGTGAGTAAATAATGTTATTACTTGGCGCGAATTGGACAAATTCTAACGTTGTCTTTCTTCTTCAACCGCCATGTTCCTCGCATTCTTACATACTGAAGGTTCGGGAAACCCGAGTGGTTTCTTAATACGACACACGATCATTTTCACCTTATCATTATCAAACTCACAATATTCACGCGTTACCCTGTGCTTGTAAAATTTAAGTAGCTTAGAATGTATACAATTATATTGCACGCGTGAACAACAGGTGCTCTTTATATGTCATCTTCTACATGTATACAAATTTTCAAGCTTTTCCGAGTCACTGCAATTAACCATAAAAATTCGCACCTTTGTCAGGTCGCCACCGCTCACCTCTTCCACTCAGACTTTTAAGGCACCCATTTTTACGTTCGTCAGAGTAAGCCGAACCTGTCAGGTGGAAAATTTTCCTTTTTCCAATCATTCTACCATTTATGTCATGGCTTCTTGGTCATGGGCCATCCTCATCGAGTCCGCGAAGAGTTTCGACTCACAAAAAAAATTTCGCGCATAAAGATGGTAGTTGGGTGTACAATCTAAACAATGAATAATGCAAACAATAAAATAGCTTTGCAATGGACTGAAACTTTGATTGACGAAATGCATACACACAGTAAACGTAAAGGTCGAGTTTCAGGCGACGAATGCAGACTGGGTGTTCGGATTGCTAGTGGAGTGAATAATCTTAAGTCAAGGGAAGTACGAGAAACTATGCACGTAAGGAAACTAGATATTTTATGCGTATCTGAGATGAAGAAAAAGGGTTGCGAAAGTAGAAACATAGAAAATGGGGCGTTGAAAGGCGGTTTTGAAATATGGTCAGTAGTAGGTAATGAATCTCATGGTACTCAAGGGGTCGGTTTAATTATGAATGAAAAAGCAAGACTGCATCACAAAGATCATGATTTTGTATCTCCCAGATTCTTGTGGGCTAGAATGAAGGTAGGAATCAGAAGATTATTTATCATAGCGTGCCACACCCCAGTTGATAACGATCAGAGAGAAGTCAAAGACGCCTTCTGGGACACTTTAAATGATACAATAAGTACTTTCCATCAAGGTGAAAGAATAACTCTGCTAGGAGATATAAATGGATGGTTCGACGTCCAACGTCAGGGTACAGATACAGAAAGGGTGCTTAGTAAGTTTGGGGATCCAACAAGACAAAATTATAACAACGAAAAATTGGTTAGCTTATGCTTATTACGAATACCTGGCCTATGTATTACAAATACTTGGTTTCGACATAAAATTATCCACACGTACACCTGGTGAAAAGGAAACAACCGCAGTGTAGTGGACTTCGTTATTGCGCATGAAAGATTAAGAGAACTAGTAGAAGATACAAGAGTCATGAGGATTTCAGAATGCAATACTGATCATTACCTTCTAGTCTCCAAAATAAACTTAGGGCGGAGCTAGAGGAGAAAGAGAACAACAAAAAACGAAACAAACTCAAATCAAGATTGAAAATTTACAGAAACCGGAAGTGCGAATATATTTTCAGAATAAGATAAACGAATGCATAGATAAGGCAACTTGGGAAGCACTTAGAAGCAATAAAGATATAGATAGCGCTTGGACTATGTTACGGCGGTTGGAGGAAGAAATTCTGGTGACGCATGGTGGAATGATGAAATTGAGGTAGTTTAACAAGAAAAGAAAGAAGCGTATAAAAGAACGTTGAACATCACAGGTCTTAGCGATGAGGAGAGAAATAGACTTGAAAATTATTACAGACACAAAAAGAGGAAGTCTTTGACTTAACATTCTGCGATTTTTTCTCGCAGGGTAATAAAGCTTCAAAGCCAGGTGTCAGGACTTTTGAATCCGACTTTAGCTTTGCCGCAGGGTCTCCAAAATAACATTGATCAAAGTGAGTCAAGTGGTGTTTTTTAAGGAGAAAGGACCAGGAAAAATAATATTTTGAGAACATATTTCATTTTGAGCCATATTTCACAATATATAGTGTCGCCGATTGAGTCAAATAGCGAGTAGGTTACTTTAATCATGGTTTAAAGATGGTGGAACGCAGTGTACTGATTAAATAAAGTTAATCAAGGATTGAAATTTAATCACGGTTGGTGGAATCGGCCCTTAGATTTTCAACCGTACAACTATAATTAAACCAATTTTTCAATTCAGATAAGCTGTTTTCTCAGATTTAAAAAAATAATTAATTGAATGAACGCTTCTTAAGCCACTTATTGTGATAAGTGAGAGTTTTATATTCGCTTGATTTATAAATGAGTCCCATCGTAAGTAATGTATTTGTGCTTGAACCAATCGCTTTTTATATACAGAATTTATATAACTTTGAAGATATGTATAAAATGTTCACTTGATTTTTTTTGTATTCAAATGAACTTTTATAAAAGTTGTATGACGTTTTTACTGGTTTTTCTTTAGAATGCCATTTGATAGCATTTCAGTAAAAAATGAAAATAATTTGTTAGGGTCCTTTTTTTTACAAAAATTATCTTTTGACATTTTTTTTAATTTGCAAATTCTGAACACTGGGCATTCGTAATGGATAAAAATTAACCCTCCCAGCCCACATTTCCGAAATTTTCCGCTCAGTCTACACTGGGTGGTTTGTGTCCGAGCAAAGTTTAGAGTCCAGTATCTCTAGGTCAAATTAACGTATCGGGATAAATTTTTTTTCAACTGTAGCCACAAGTCTCACAAAAATGAATATTGTAAAATCAATAAGATTAATTCAACACATACTATAAATATTTTCAAAGAACTGAAACAACTTTTCAGTAAAAACGTTTTTTCAAAATTGTTATGTATAATAGCTTGAACAATAAACAAATGATGTTTTACGGTGATAATTGTGGAGCGCAAGAGTTGCACTTTGAGACCTTGGCAGCAGTTTTTTGTTTTATTTAGGAAACCATATTCTTGCTGTTCAACGAAAATTGCCACATTGGTAATATAAATGGTTTCCCGCGTATTACTGTTTTCATCTTAATGTCTGTGTACAGGGTACTTAGTAATGATACGAATCAACTATTTATTTTCGAATCCACACAATTTATTCATAAAACTTAAAAGTTTAATTAAACATTTTTTGTTTTGCATTTTGTTCCGAAGTAGATTTTCAAACGTTGAACCTAACCTGGGTAATTTATACCCGAAGAAAAACTGTCGATGCGTACCCTTCGGTTGTTAAGGCCCGACTGGCACTATTTGAATGATGAAATAGTAGTATGCCCCCCCCCCACTATTTTTTACGCATACTCATTGGGACTTTTCGTTGCCGCTTTCTAAAGATACAGCGAGCCGAAAATATCGTCCGGGTATAATACACCCAGTGTAGGCTGAGAGGGTTAAGTAAAAAATTCTTCTGGAAAATTTTTCCATGAGACTTTTCATTAATTTTTTTTTTAAATGCAGGCGAACAGTACCCGGAATTGGCAACTGGTAAAAAAAATTTCAAAAGGATGATTTTTATAAAAACAGGGCCCAATAGAATATAGACTTTTAGGTTGACATTAGTTGAGTCACCGTGCGTTCATTAATTTAACTTTTTCAAACAATCAAAAAACAAAGTTTATTTCTATTGCAATATTGTTTGATTATGGGGAAAGGAGGGGCAGCGCCGACCGGTGGGGCAAAGGCAATTTTGCTTATAACATTGCTATTATTTAACAATTTTAATTCTACTTTGCATTAAATAAATCTATTTTATTAAAGAGAATTTCTTGTCTTGACTTGTTCATTCTTGTTTGTTCATAACGGATTTGCCTTTAGACCCACACTTGGTTCTCAGGTATCCAGGAGGTAGCATCGTATTTTCGTTGCTGTTCCCGCTTATTCTAATTTTTCTTACATTGGTAAGGGTGCTGTGTGAGCACCGAAACGTTGGTGAATATTATCCATGCTTTTTTATTGTGATTTAAAAGTAATACAAATAAAAAAAGGCAAAAGAAGCAAAAGAGAGAAGGAAGGGGATTTGGTTGGTTGCCTTCTCATTTTTCTTTCCTTGTTTTTATTTTTGTCCAAAGAAACAAATTTTTATTTTGTTTTCAGGTATTACAATAGGGGCATTTTGTGGTTTTTGTACAAATTTTATCGTAAGATTCTTGGTTTGTTTTCAAGAATTTATACATTGACTTGAGTGTTGGATGTTAAATGGGATTTTGAATTTGATTTTAATCTGATTTAAGATTGTTAAATTTGGAAACTGTTAGTATTATGACAAGCATCATTGAACATTAATAATTAAAACTATTGCATTCAACGCAGAGAGAAGCTCTGTGATCTTCGCCCATCGTCTTCAGACTCCTCTGCTAACGCCTGTAGAATAGTCCTAGAACTTCGAAAATTGTAATGACGTCGTTCGTCCGCCATTCTTTTAATTAAAAAAAAAGGTTGTTGAAAAAATATTATTATATCCATTTAGCGTCTAAGAATATTGAGTAATTGTAAAATTTTTGCTTTTCATGTGTTGAGAAAGAGCACTTAAAAAACTATGCACATGCAGGATTTGAAGTTTGTTGATAAAAAATTTCACTGAGTCATGACAATTAGTTGTTGAGCATCAAATAACGTATAATTTATTGAAAGAATAGTCAAAGTTTTTGCCTTCTAGCAAAGGCTACATAAGTTTTACTATTATTCAAAAGAAGACGAGTAAGAGGTACCGACTCGAACTTCGTAACGTTCGATACTGACCCTGACCACCTAAATCCGTCGGTGAAGAGAGTAGATAACAGGGTAGAAAAAGCAAGGTACATACCTATGTGAACGCAAGAAAGAGAAAATATCACTCACGCAGCATAGTCAAACGATACAAATACAATAGAGAAAACCGACATGAATTATCCGGAACATCATGCAATATTTTTACTGACACATGAAATGTTATACTAGAGAGAGACCTTCAAAATAGTTCTGGAAAGACTATCAGCGCCTTGAAATTTTTGCTGGTGCGAATTCGCACTAGTGTGCCGTTCGGAAGTTAAGAGGCATGAAGAACTATTCCGCTCTGGGACCAGATGGCATTAAGACCTTCTGGTGAGGAAGTTATCTTCAACCCACCAGCATCTGGCCCGCATTTTCACCTCATATTTAAAGTCGGAAGAGCCTATTCTAGATTGGTTGGTGGAAGGGCGCACAGTGCTCCTGCTGAAGACGGGCAACTTAGCTTACTCTATGAATTACAGGCTAATAACTTGTCTGAACACACTGTATGCGATCTCCACAGCTGTCTTAAACGATAGGACTGTTCGGGCAATTGGACGTGTGTGGCGAGAGATGTACGAACAGCGCGGCTCAAAGAAAAGCGTAGCAGGATGTCGAGAGAACCTTCTCATTGACAGATGTTCTGTAAAGATACAGCATCCTATCAGCGTTAACTATCGATGGCCTGTATTAATTACTGGAAAGCTTTTGATTCAACCTCCCATAGATTTATCATCTGTCTGTTGGAAAGCTTAAACGTTCATCCACACATCATGGGGTGCATAGAGTGATTGATGCCGCTTTGGAAAACCAGATTTACTATCTCATCTGGACAAAATCGTGTGATAAGTAACAGTGTCATCTTTCAGAGATATGTGTTTCAGGGTGACACCATGAGCCCTCTCCTCTTTTGCCTCACATTATTGCCACTATCTCTTGCACTTCGCCATTCCGAAGGGTACCTGGGCAGTTCCACCGCCTCAACCTATAACGCCTTGCCAGGCTCGAAAAATGAAGTCGTGGTTCTTAAGTACATCTGTTTATCCCTCTTGAGCTGCATGCAACACAAACCACTTCATCGGTCATTTTCAAGAGTGGCATAGGCTTAATGCTCCTGACAGGTATCAAACTGCGATTCGACTACGTTCATGCTTTGATTCTCACTAGATGGCACATGGGAGTCGTAACTACCCTTCGAAGGCTTGTTAGGGTCTATGCTATAAACAGCATCATATCACACTTCATGAAGACATGATTCGCAAAAAGCCTTCGACTGAAGACTCGGACACCTCAACCACTAATAAAGTCCGGCTATATTCGGAATCCGGTTATTCGGCCTCTTTCTGTCAAGTTCTGCTTGCTACAGCACAAGTCGCTGTAAAGACCTCGAATGGACACCAATTTCGAACAAGCCCTTCTCGGCCCTGGCTCTGAGACCAGCTCTTTGCCCCACGGATTTTTTTTCATCTTGGTTTACCACAACAGTCGATCAATATTTCCATGAGCACAGTTGAAAATAAACCAATCGAGATCGCTCCTGGACGCGTGGCCCTTTCTCTCGAATCACGGCAATCATTGTTACTTGTCGAAGTGAATGCTCTTGTTCCGTACGCGAGGAATTGAGACTCTCATGCGGTCGCCTACGCTTGGTCGGACTCACGAAGTGTTCTCGATTGTATTCAAACAGATGATCCTTCCCGTTGTTTTTCCCCAAAGTTTTTTGGCGGTACATCCCTACAAAGGAAAATCCAGATGATAATGCCACTAGCGAAATGGATCCTCGAGCTTTCACTCAGCAGAGTCTGTGGTAGAATGGCCCTGAATAGCCTTCACCGAATGATGTTTATTGGCCAGCGTTTCATTGTCCGATTGACCTTCTCCGACTGACCCTCCCCAAGAAAACTATGAGGAATTCGAGCAGCAGTCCATTGCAGTTCGTCACGCACTCTGCAAGCTTTCTACGATCAGCAATCTCTCTTCATTGACTCGTCTGACAAGAGTGATTGCGCGTTGTCTGCAATTTGAACTGGTTCTTAAGCCAGCTATGGAGCGTTTTTTTGCATTTATGGATCAGCGCCTTACTCCCGAAGAGATCCCTGGTGCGTTTTCAGTTTTCGTTTTCTGTGCTCAAGGCTGCAGTTTTAAGGACGAATCAAGCATCCTAGAGAAAGACTTTAGAAATCCGATCAACTGATGGGGGATCTTGCTGCTGGAAGAGTTGCCTACTCTCGCTGTAGAGATTGGAGCGTGCATGAACTTCCGGCCTCTACTTCCAATCACGGGCGATCTCAAGAACCTCGACGCTGTAACTCCAGCTCATGCACTCGTAGGCCGAACATTAGAACAAATTACGGGAGCAACAGCGTCGGATTAGGAACTGAGCTATGTCATTTACTGGCGTCTTCTCCAAGCAATGCATGGCCTGTTTTGGCATCGCTGATCTCAGGAGTACATTCGTACACCTTCATAAAGGAATGAATGGAATGTGCCGAAATGCAATCATCAAAATGGACGCGAAACAGTCGACCCTTCTCTACTTCGATGTAGGACATGGCTTGTAGGACGGGCAGCCAATCTTAGCCCAGGCTAAGATGGACCTATGCGATCTGCCACGTTTAAAACTTCCTTTGGAACCTACAATCGTCTCATCGTCAAATTGAGCTGATTACCAGTCGTGCGCTGACTCTATGCGGCCAATTGTGCTACATGGCGGGCGGAACTAAATTTTACTTATACATGGAAATTTATCGTGTACGTTATGGCGGGCGGCACGAAACTCTTGAACTTCGTACGTGGAATTTGTTTCGTTCAGCGAATGAGGTGGGCGGGAGTTTAATAATTTTTCTGATGTTATTGTTCCTCTTTTGATTGACCTACAGGTTTCATTGATCATAGCATGGTCTCCGCCCAATACTATTATCCACATTTTAATATCGAATTCAGCAACTTGGGTCCGTACAACAATAAGTAAGGCTGGTGAATATTCGTATGTGAAGAATTTAGTAACTGGACTAGGAAGTTTTAATGCTTTGACGCCAAAAATGCAAAATCAGGTACATTTTGATGAATTGAGTTTCGTGAATAAATTAGCCCCAATTGCAGCGTTTTCTGTAATGCTCTGGCTGCTAATATATGCGTTAAAACACTTCAGTAATTACTGGAATTTGTCTTTTACGATGCAGGTCGTAATGGGTTTAACTGTTCCTCAAGAACCTTCAAATTGGAAGACAATGGTTATATTTGCCTATATGATCACTGTGAGTTTTGTATACTCTTCAAAGATGTATGCAATGCTTATCAGCATCAACTTGCAACCAGTCCCAGAGCTGCAGCTTGTGACATTGGCTGAATTGAATAATTCAGGTCTGGGACTTTAAGTTAATCCTGTGATAATTTATCTTAGGAGTAAGGACGTCCAAAATTTGAACACAGTGAAGAACTCTCATAGTCTATTAGCTAGCACAAAGGACTTTGCTCTTCATTTTTTATTTCTTGCTTCAAGAATATGGATGGAACTGCTTTAACGTTTACGGTGCATGAACCTTTTGTCACATCAATAGAAGGATTCTTTCTGGGAAAAGGTTCTCCTTACGCTGAGCAATTTTGTAATCTTCTCTTATGATTGATGGCGTTTGAAATTTTTGGAAAGTGGAATAATGACGTTGTGCCAAACATGTCGCCTACAGAGAAGAACAAGGAACAGCTAGGTGACTTGGCAATCAGCCACAGCCAACTTTTTCCAATACTTGTAACTGAAATTCTCGTTGGATTTCTTATTTCTGGCATTGTTTTTTTGGAGAAATTTCAGTAGCGTATATCAAAGGAAAAGGAAGAGTTTAAAGTAGTTATGTAGTTTCTTCATACGGGAATTAAACATACAAATTTTGAGGACAAACGGAGACTTTCGTGAGCCTATTTGCATTAATATTCAATAGCGTGCTTATTGCATGTGATTGTTTTCTCTGCTCGAAAATAAGTCTCAATATAATATGAGAGGAGTAAGTAAGTAAAACAAAAATTAAAAAATTGAAGTTTTCGAAAAATGATTCTAGTAGACAAAGAACTGATTTGGACCTATTAAAACTTACAGAATGTAATTTTTATGTAAGCACAAATTAAAAATGTTACTATATATAACAAACGAATGGGTTATTATATCAAATCAATTTTTCATGTTTTCGTAATTCTGCTAAGATGATCAGTTTGAATTCATTAGGGAACAATAATCTCTTTATTTTATCCAATATTTTATTGATCTTGTAAATATACGAAGCAATTAGCAAAATTACTATCTACTCTGCTTAATAACTTATTCACAAGAGCTATTTGACGTACAAGGTCCTTGAAAAAAATAATATTGATATTGCTTAGCATTCAGAATTAGACCAAAATAAATGAATTAATACTTCTTTCTATGAATTTGACCAGAATTGCTATAAAATCGCTATATAGAAAAATAGAATTATAATGCTATTTTATTTCATACAACTAATATGAAGTTTTATGAAAAGTCAATCTTTAATGAAAAAAAAATTAAATTCTCTATCTGGAAAAAGTAGTGTAAGAAAATGTCTAAAAAGTCGTATGCTTATTGTTTTTGAAAACCTGATTTGCTTCTGAATGACTTTGAATTACTTCAGATTTTATTTAGAAATTTTTAATTATATCTGATTGTTAATTTCAATTTATTTACAAATGTTTACAGATATTAAGATGTCAAAGATTTCTAGATACTCCACAAAATTTTGAGAGATTTCAAAAGATATCATTGGGTTGTAAAATGTTTGAACTTTCAACGTTTTCCAAATGTTTCAATTGACTTCTGATTATTTAAAGTCATTTCAACAGATTTTACTGAATCTCGCAAAATATTTTAAATATTATTTTTATGAAATTATTCCTTCCAAATTATCATAGATATATGAAAATCTCTTTTTGTCCGACCCCCCTTGAGAACGCGCTATTGCGTGCACGTGAAGCAGGCGTAATGTGGCCGCCTCTAGCCCAGTGACGTTCGCACATGTGTACTCCGGCGTTGGGCCGACATGAAACTTCAAGCCCGCTACATGAAACTTCACGCCTGCTATATAAAAAGTTACACCCGCTACACCTACACATGCAGTATAGTGTGTATCAAGGGCGTACGGCTATTTTGACGAGACAAAATAGCCTTCTTTACGCCCTTGATACACAATGTACTATTTTGAGTTTACTTCTTATTACTTCAATCTTATTAAGCTTTTTCGAGTCTCCCAGTGGGTATGGAGACGTTTGATGGCTTTGGGACGTCCTAATGACGACTGACTACCGTGCCTACTTGGTAGGTATTTATTTTTTTCAAGTTATTTATCTGTCTTCGATTTCACAAAATTGTTTATTAATTTTATGTATTTTCTTATGGTGTAACAAGAAGTAAACTTGAAAAACATTTTTTCCATAACTTTTATCAAAGTTTTACTGTTGTTTATGTGATGATGTATAATGACGGGTTAGACATTTCTCTGAGTCCTTGAGGAATTCAAGAATTCAAGAATTTAAGTAATTCAGAGAATTCAAGGAATTTAGAGAATTCAAGGAATTCAGAAAATTTAAGAGATATCAAGAATGCAAGGGATTTAGAGAATTCGATGCATTCAGCAAATGCGGGCCATTCAGCAAATTCACAGAATTCACAGAATTCAAGGAATTCAGAGAATTCAAGGAATTTAGAGAATTCAAGGAATTTAAAGAATCCAAGGAATTTAGAAAATTCAAGATATTTAGAGAATTCATAGAATTTAGGAAATTCAAAGAATGCAGATAATTCAAGGCATTCCGCAAATTCACGGAATTCAGAGTATTCAAGGAATTTACAGAATTTACAGAATTCAGAGAATTCAAGGAATTCAGAGAATTCGAAGAATTCAGAGAATTCGAAGAATTCACAGAATTCAAGCGATTCAAAGAATGCAAAGGATTCATAGAATTCGAGGGAATAAGAGAATTCGAGTCACTCAGAAAATTCAAGGCATTCAGCAAATTCACGGAATTCAGAGAATTCAAGGAATTTAGAGAATTCAAGGATGTTAGAGAATTCAAGGAATGCAGAAAATTGCAGCGATTCACAGAATTCTAAGAATTTAGAGAATTGAAGGAATTCAAGGAATTCATAGATCTTGAGAAGTTTTGAGAATTAAGGGTATTACGAGAATTTAAGGAATTCAGACAATGCCAGGCATTCCAAGAATTTTATGAATACAAAGGATTCAAAATCCTGAAAATTTACTGAATGGTTTTAATTCCTGAAATTCTCAGAATAACTTGAATTTGCTGAATTCCCTCAATACTCTAAATTACTTGAATTTGCTAAATTCCTTCAATTCACTGAATGCCTTGAATTTGCTGAATGCCTCGAATTCTCTAAATCCCTTGAATTGTCTAAACTCCTTGAATTCTCTGAATGGCTTCAATTCTTGAATGACTAAGAGAAATGTGTGACTCGTCATTATACATCATCACATGAACAACAGTAAAACTTTGATAAAAGTTATTGAAAAAATGTTTTTCAAATTTACTTTTTGTTGCGTCATAAGAAAATACATAAAATTAATAAACGATTTTGTGAAATCAAAGACAGATAAGTAAATTGAAGAAAATAGATACCTACCAAGTAGGCACTCTATTTAGTCGTCGTTAGGACGTCCCAAAGCCATCAAACGTCTCCATACCCACTGGGAGACTCGAAGAAGCTTAATAAGATTGAAGTAATAAAAAGTAAATTCAAAATAGTACATTGTGTATCAAGGGCGTAAAGAAGGCTATTTTGACTCGTCAAAATAAAATTCTACTATTTTGTTTAAATTTGATTTTTTTGTTCAAAATTAAACTATTTGAAAAAAGTTGTCTTTTCGGATCGAAAATTCAACTGTTTGTTTAAAAAATCAACTATTTTGTTAAAAATTTAATAATTCTTATAAGGATTCAACTATTTTGTTAAAAATTAAAAAACATTGTTGACATTTTTTAGCTATTCAACTATTTGAATAAAAATTCAAATATTTTATTTAAAGTTTAGTTTTTTTTTCGAAGATATAACTATTTTGTTAAAATCATCTAATTTGTAAAAAAAATAATATTCCATTTTTTGTTTAAAACGCATCTTTTTTGGTTGAAAATATGATTTTTTAGATTAAAAATTGAATTATTTGGAAAAAATTTAACTATTTTATTTAAGGTTTAATTAGTTTCTTGGATATTTTACCATTTTGTTAAAAGTTAAATTCCTTTGTTGAAATTTCAACTATTTTTTCAAAAATTGGTCCATTTTGGATTGAAAATTCATTTTTTATTGTAGAATGAATTTTATTTGAAAATTCAACACTGGAATGAAAATTCCACTATTTTGTTCAAATTTGACTTTTTTGTTGAAAATTTAATAATTCTGTTGAAGATTTAACCATTTTGATAAAATCATCTTTTTTGTCGGAAATTTAACTATTTCATTCTTGAAAATTCAACTATTTGAATAGAAAATTCAATTATTTTGTTAAAACCTTAATTATTCTTTTGAAGATTTAACTATTTTATTAAAATCATCTAATTTGCAAAACATTTAAATATGCCAGTTTTGGTTTAAAACTGATCTTTTTTATTTGAAAATTCAACTATTTCTTTGAAAAGTTTTTTATTTTGTTGAAAATTCCTCTTTTGGTACAAAACTAATCTTCTTGGTAGATAATTTGATTATTTAGGTTAAAAATTAAGTTATTGGGTTGAAAATTTAACTATTTAATTGCAGGTTAAATTGTTTTGTTAACAATTTCACTATTTTGTTAAAAGTTAAATTACTTTGTTAAAAGTCGTCTTTTTGACTTGAAAATTCAACAATTTTGTCAAAAATTTATTTATTCTGTTGTAGATTCACCTATTTTGTTAAAATCATCTTGTCTATAAACAATTAGAAGATTCATCATTTTAGTTGAAAATTCAACTCTTTGAATGAAAATTCGACTATTTTGTTAAAAATTTAATTATTCTGTTGAAAATTCAACTCTTTAGTTAAACTCATCTTTTTCATCAGAAAGTCAAATGTTATTTTAAAAATTCGTCCTCTCCGATTGAAAATTCGTCTTTCATGGCAAAAAGCCTTCTTTTTTGGTTGAAAATTAACTTTCTGTTGAATTTGGACGCATGACGCAACCTGATGCAACCAACGCGCTAAGTGCGGCCCTCGAGCTGACTGTCACGCTTGAATGAGCACTGCCTCTCTTTCGGCAATAACAGCCTACTTGCATTTTTTAGAATTAACCGCTCAATTGTTAATTGTTAAATTAACTATTTCAAATGAATCAGTACAAAGGAAAAATTTCAGAGAAGATAATTTTTATTTGTTGTACAAATTAAGCTTTTGTTATCTTCTGACATCAGTGGGTAATTGGAGGTGGGTCTGGTATTGCGCCCCTTGGAACGGGGGCTGATCCAGGATAATTGATGGGGCCATGGGTTCTTTCATATATATTTAGAAAGTATTCATAATGTAATTGCTTCCAGTGTCTGACAGTGACGTTCTGGACCATATTGTCGTACTCGCGTATTATAATGATTCGTCCATATTGCCTTATTGGATAAATGACACGATTAATTTCTTCTCCAAAGATGAAATTATGCACTCTTCTTAGTATACCATGTTGAAAGACGAGTCCTGGTATCTGATTTATTGGAGGATATGGAGCAACATTGTAAGTCTTTAACTGCAAACTGAATTCTGTAGACAAAAATTTGAAATTTATAGACTTGCCTGGAGAAGATGTGTTTTCACACCTGGAGCAATGGCTGGATCTCGCGACCTCGGGGGACCGACTCCAAGGACCCTACAGTTATGTGAAACCCAGACTTTCCCTTAGAAAATGTGTTTTTTACACCTGGAGCAATGGCTGGATCTCATGATCTCGAGGAACCCACTTCAAGCACTCTAAAGTAATGTAAAACTCTGTAAGTAAATGTGTTTCTTACACCTGGAGCATGTGATGGATTTCGTGACCTCGAGGAGCCCACTCCAAAACCCTAAAGTAATGTAAACCCCAGACTTCCCCGGAGAAGATGTGTTTTTTACACCTGGAGCAATAACTGGATCTCGTGACCTCGAGGAAACCACTTCAAGCACCCTGAAGTAATGTAAAATCCAGACTTCCTTGGAGAAGATGTGTTTTTTACAACTGGAGCATTGGCGGGATCTCGTGACCTCAAAGAACCTGCTCTAGGTACCCTAAGGTAACGCAAAAACCCAGACTTCCCTGGAGAAGATGTGCTTTTTACACCTAGAGCAATGACTGGATCTCGTGACCTCGAGGAACCCATTCCAAGCCCCCTAAAGTAATGTGAAACCCACACTTCCTTGAAGAAGATGTGTTTTTTACACCTGAAGCATTGGCTGGATCCCGTGACCTCGTGGAACCCACTCCAAGAACCCTAAAGTAATCTCAAATCCAGACTTCCCCGAAGAAGCTGTGTTTTTTAAACCTAGAGCAATTGCTGGATCTCGTGACCTCGACGAACCCACTCCAAGCACTCTAAAGTAATGTAAAACCCTGACTTCCCCGGTGGAGATGAGTTTTTTAAACCTGGAGCAATGGCTGAATCTCGTGACCTCGAGGAAACCCACTCCAAGCTCCCTGATGTAATATAAAACCTAGACTTCCCCGGAGAAAATGTGTTCCTGACACCTGGAGCATTGGCTGGATCTAATGACCTCGAGGAACCCACTCCAAGAACTCTAAAGTAACGCAAAATCCAGACTTCCCCGAAGAAGCTGTGTTTTTTACACCTGGAGCAATGGCTGGATCTCGTGACCTAGACGAACCCACTCCAAGCACTCTAAAGTAATGTAAACCCCAGACTTCCCGGGATAAGACGTGTTTTTTACACCTGGAGCAATGGCTGGATCTCGTGACCTCGAGGAACCCACTCCAAGCACCATAATGTAATATAAAACCTAGACTTCCCCGGAGAAGATGTGTTCCTGACACCTGGAGCATTGGCTGCATCTAGCGATCTCGAGGAACCCACTCCAGGAACCCTAAAGTAATGCAAATCCCAGACTTTCCCTTAGAAGATGTGTTTTTTACACCTGGAGCAATGGCTGGATCTCGTGACCTCGACGAACACACTTCATGGACCCTAAAGTAATGTAAAACCCTGACTTCCCCGGTGGAGATGTGTTTTTTACACCTGGAGCAATGGCTGAATCTCGTGACCTCGAGGAAACCATTCCAAGCACCCTAAAGTAATGCAGAATTGAGGCTTTCCTGGAGAAGATGTGTTTTTGACAGCTGGAACACTGGCTGGATCTCGTGGCCTCTAGGATCCCACTTCAAGCACCCTAAGGTAATGTAAAACCCATAATTCCACGGAGAAGATGTGTTTTTGACACCTCTAGCATTGACTGGATCTCGTGACCTCGAGGAACGCACTCTGGGTACCCGAAGGTAACGCAAAAACCCAGACTTCCCTGGAGAAGATGTAATTTTTACACCTGGAGCAATGGCTCGATCTCATGACCGCGAGCAACCCACTTCAAGCACTATAATGTAATTTAAAACCCAGACTTCCCCGGAGAAGATGTTTTTCTTATTCCTGGAGCATTGGCTGGACCTCGTGACCTGTAAGACTTGCCTGGAGAAGATGTGTTTTCACACCTGGAGCAATGGCTGGATCTCGCGACCTCGGGGGACCGACTCCAAGAACCAAATTGTTAAATTTATAACTGAAGTAGTTACATTTTCAGTTTGAACAAATAATTAAAAAAAAAGAACTTTTAATCAAATAGTATAATTTCAATCAAAAAGATGAATTTTCAAACAAAAAAGACGAATTTTCGACAAAAAAATCAATTTTCAACAAAGTAGTTAAATTTTAAAGTTAAATTTTAAAGAAAAAAAAAAATAATTTTCAATAAAATTGTTAAATTTATAATCGAAGTGGTTACATTTTCAGTTTAAAAAAATTAATTAAAAAAAAGTAGAAATCTTAATAAAATTGTTAAATTTTCACCTGAAGGGATGAATTTTCAATTAAAAAAATACATTTTTTACAAAAGAGTTTAACTTTCAACCAAATCTTCAACTAGAAAAAATAAATTTTCAACAAAATAGTTAAATTTTCAGTTAAAAAAAGTTCATTTTCTACGAAGAAAATAATAATTTTCAACAAAATTGTTGAATTTATAACTAAAATAGTTGAATGTTCAGTTGAAAAAAAATTAATTAAGAAAAAAAGGCGAAATCTCAACAAAATTGTTAAATTTTCAACTGAAAACTATTTTCGACAAAATAGTTACATCTAGTAATATAAAGATTCAAAAAAAAAAGAAATCTTTTTTCAAAAAAATTGTTAAAGGCTCAACTGGAGTTGTTACATTTTCAGTTTAAAAAATTAATTTTCAACCAAAAAAAAAACGAACTTCAACTAAATAGTTGAATTCTCAACCAAAAAGAAGAATTTTCAACTAAAATAATGAATCTTTAACTGGAATAGTTGAATTTTCAACAACAAAAAAGACGAATTTCAACAACAAAATTAATTTTCAACTAAAAAAAAAATAAATGTACAAAAAAGAAGTTAAATTTTAAACTGAAATAGTTCAATTTTTAGTTTTTAAATATTAATTTTCAACAAAAAAAACTAACTTTGAACCAAATAGTTGATTTAAAAAATAATAATAATTTTCAAACGAAAAAAAAATTTCAACAAAATAGTTCAATTTTAAACTGGATTATTTCAATGTTTAGTTTAAAAAAATTAATTCTTAACCAAAAAAACAACGAATTTTCAACAAAATTGTTAGATTTTTAAGTGAAGTAGTTACACTTTCAGTTAAAAAAATTAATTTTCAATTTAAAAAATTAACTTTCAATCAAATAGTTGAATTTTCAACCTAAATGATGAATTTTCAAACAAAAAAGACGAATTTTGAAACAAATAATTCATTTTCAACAACAAAAAAAATAAATGTTCTACAAAGTAGTTAAATTTTAAACTGAAATAGTTCAATTTTCAACAAAATTGTTAAATTTTTAACTGGATTAGTTACATTTTCATTTGAAAAAATTAATTTTCAACCAAAAAAAATAACTTTAAACCAAATAGTTTAATTTTTAACCAAGAATATTGATTTTCAACACAAGAAATTTTCAAAAAAATAGTTGAATTTCAAACTGGAATAGTACAATTTTCAATTTAAAATCATTGATTTTCGAAAAAAAAGAATTTATAACAAAATTAATTTTCAACTGAAAAAAAATTTCAACAAAATAGTTGAGAGTTTCAACTGGAGTTGTTACATTTTCAGTTAATAAATAATTTATTTTTAACAACAAAAAAACAAACAAACAAGAATTTTCAACAGAATTGTTAAATTTTTAACAGGTGTTAAATTTTCAGTTTAAAACATTAATTTTTAACAAAACAAAAAAAAACTTTTGGCCAAATAGTTAAATTATTAACCAAAAAGATGAATTTTCAACTAAAATAATTAATCTTTAGCTGGAATAGTTAAATTTTCAAAAAAAAAGATTAATTTTCAACAAAAAAAGACGAAAAAAAAAAAATAATTTTCAACTAAAACAAAAAAGAAACTTTCAATAAAGTAGTTAAATTTTAAACTGGAATAGTTCTGTCTCTTATACACAATCTGAGGTAAATGTGTCCGAGCGCGTAGCGCGAGGTGAATACATTATCGAGCGCGAAGCGCGAGATCCAACAGGTGCGCGCTTTAGGCGCGCTCAAACTTGCGAGCGAAGCGAGCCGCGCGCGAAGCGCGCGATGAGAATGTGCTCGCGGAGCGGGCAGATTTTTTATTCAAAATTCATATTTTCTCTTTGATAATTTAACTGTTTTGTAGAAAATTCGAGGTTTCGAATTAAAAATTCAACAATTCGGTTGAAATGTTTTTTCATTTTCGATTAAAAATTTTTGTTTCAATTCCCTTCATTTGTTAAAAATTAATCTTTTTTTGGATAGAAATACAACTTTTCAGTTGAAAATTAATCTGTTTTGGTTGACGATTCAACCGCTTTGTTGCCAATTATTCCCTTTTCTTCCGTCTAAAAATTAATTTTTTTAACTTGAAATTTTGATATTCCATTTTTGGCTGAAAATTGATATTTTTTATTCAAAAATTCGTATTTTTGTAGAAAATTAATCTTCCTGGTTGAAAATTCATCTTTCTGGTTTAAAATTCAACTATATTGATTGAAGATTGATAATTTCATTTAAAAATTCATCACTCTATTTGAAAATACAACTATTTGGTAGAAAATCTACCTATTTTGATGGAAATTCGTTTTTTAAATGGAAAATTAACTTTTTAAACTGAAAATGTAACTATGTTCCATGTATTCTATATTCATGTATTCTGAAGAAAGTTCGAAGCTTTGTTTTGAAAATTTAACAATTTTGTAAAAAAGTCATAATTTTTTATTTTTAAGTTCAACTATGTGGTGGGAAATTAACTTTGTTGTTGAAAATTCATATTTTCATGTTGGTTTGGAAACACCCCTCTCTCGATGGAAATTAAAATAGTTTTTTGACAAAGCATTTTTTTTTTGGTTCAAAATTCATAATTCTAGTTCAAAGTTCATGTTTTTGATTGACAATCTATTATTTTAATACAAATTATTATTTTTTGTGAAAATTAACTTTTTTAACTAAAAAGTTAACTGTTCTATTTTTGGTAAAAATTAATCTTTTTTAGTTGAAAATCCCACTATTTGATTCAAAATTTATACTTTGCAGTTGAAAATTCAACTATATGATTAAAAGTTGACTATGTTGTTGTTGACACTTTGTTACAAATAATTTTTTTTGCTGAAGATTAATAATTTGAGTTAAAAATTAATCTTTTTGTTTGGAAATTCAATTATTTGGTTGAAAATTGAATTTTCAACCGAGAAAGATGATATTTCAATTAAATAGTTGAATTTTCAAAAAACAAAAATTAATTTTAGACATATTATTTAAATTTTCAACCTATAAAGATGAATTTTCAATCAAATAGTATAATTTGCGAACAAAAATGATTCAATTTTGAACAAAAGAAGTTGGATTTTTCATTAAATATTAAATTATTAACCACATAGTTGAATTTTCAACCAAATACTTGATTTTTCAAACAAACACAATTAATTATCAACTAATCAGTTACATTTACAACCAAATCGTTGAAACTTCAAGCAAAAGGGACAAAATTGCAAGAAAAAAGTTAAATTTTCAATCTAAAAATATAAATTTTCAACCAAATAGTTGTATTTTGAAGGCAAATTTTTTTTTTCGTATAAAAGAAGTTTTTTGCAGGACAGTGGAATTTTCATTCTAAAAGAAAGAATTTTATATCCAAAAAAGACGGATGTTCATCAAAATGTATATTCAACCAAATAGTTAAATTTAATCTTAATCTTAAAATAAAAATGAATTTCAAAAAAAAAGTTCAACTTTCAAACTAGTAGTTGGGTTTTCAATGAAAAAAGATTAATTCTCAATAGAAAGTTTATTTTTCAATAAAAAAGATGAACTCTCAACAAAAAAGTTTATTTATCAATAAAAAGAGATGAATGCTAAACAGAAAATGTAATAATTGATATTTTAAACATGGTTGAATATTCAACCATTTGGTTTCAATTGGATTTTTCTGGGTTTAAAATGCATCTATATGTATGAGGATTCAACTACTTTGTTTGAAAATTAATGTATTATATTAAAAATCATATTTTTCGGTAGAAAATTTTTCATTTTAGTAGAAAATTAATCTTTTTGGTTACAACTTTAACTGTTTGGTTAAATTTTTCAGTTTTTTTTTTATTTAGTTTAACAGGTTAAAAACTCATTTTTTTAACTGAAGATTTTGACGATTCCATTTTTGGTTAAAAAATTTTTTTTCTGGTTGAAGATTCAAGCATTTGGTTTGGTTTTCATTTATCTTGTTTGAAAATTCATCTATATGTATGAAGATTCAACTGCTTGGTTGGAAAATTAATGTCTTACATTAAAAATTATTTTTTGCAGTAGAAAATTCGTCATCTCAGTAGAGAATTAATCTTTTTGATTAAAACTTGAACTATTTGGTACAAAATTTGTCTTTTTTTATTCATTTCAACGGGTTGAAAATTCATTTTTTTAACTGAAGATTTTGACTATTACATTTTTGGTTTAAAAAAAATTTTTCTGGTTGAAGATTCAACCATTTGGTTTAAATTTTATTTTTCTTGATTGAAAATTCATCTATATGTATGATGATTAAACTACTTGGTTGGAAAATTCATGTATTATATTAAAAATCATATTTTTCGGTGAAAAATTCGTTATCTCAGTAGAAAATTAATCTCTTTCATTAAAAATTTATGTTTTTTGATTTAGTTCATTAGGTTAAAAATTTGCTTTTTATAAATGAATTTTTCTAACTGAAAATTTTGAATGTTCCATTAATGGTTTGAAAAAATCTTTTTTGGTTGAAGATTCAATCATTAGGTTCAGATTTCATTTTTCTTTATTGAAAATTCATCTATATGAATGACGATTCAACCACTTGGTTGAAAATTAATGTATTACACTTAAAATAATCTTTTTCGGTAGAAAATTAATCTTTTTCGTTAAAAATTTGGGTTTTTTGATTTAGTTCAAGAGGTTAATTTTTTTTTTTTTTATAAATTCATTTTTCCAGCTAAAAATTTCGACTATGCCATTTATGGTTCGAAAAAACCTTTTCTGGTTGAAGATTCAACCATTTGTTTTAAAATTTCTTTTTCTTGATTGAAAATTGATCTATATGTATGAACGTTCAGCTACTTGGTTAAAAATAAATGTTCTATATTAAAAATCATCATTTCGGTAGAAAATTTATCATCTCAGTAGCAAATTAACCTTTTTTTGTTGAAACTTCAATTATTTGGTTGAAATTTGTCTTTTCTGATTTTGTTCAACAGGTTGAAAATTATTTTTTTCATAAATTAATTTTCTTACTGAAAATTTTGAGCATTCCATTTTTGGTTTGAAAAAATCTTTTCTGGTGGAAGATTTAACCATTTGATTTAAATGTAATTTTACTTGATACAACTACTTGGTTGAAAAATGAATGTCTTATAATAAAAATAATCTTTTTCGGTAGAAAATTCATATTTTCAATAAAAAATTGTTCTTTATGGTGGAAAATTCAACTATTTGGTTGAAAGTAATTCTATTTCAAAATTCATGTTTAACTGCAAATTTAACTATTTAAGTTGGAAATTCATTATTTCAGTTGAAAATATATCCTTCTTTTTTTAATTGAACCATTTTGTTGAAAATTCGATTTTTCTTTGGTAAAAATTAATTTTTTAAATTGAAAATATAACTATTCCATTTTTTGTTGAAAATTGATCTTTTTCCTTTTAAAATTAAACTATTTAGCGTAGAGTTGATCACTTTCAGTTGAAAATTCAACCACTTGGTTGGAAAATAATGTATTATATTAAAAATCTTATTTTTCGCCAGAAAATTCATATTCTCAGTAGAAAATTAATCTTTTTGGTGGAAAATTCAACTATTTGGTTGAAAGTTAATCTATTAAACTATTTTATGTGAAAAACTAATATGAATATAAAAAAATACGGGCGTTATTTGTAATAGACACCGTGCCCCGCACCAACACCATACCCCACTCTACCCTACATATAATTTTCTTTGTAATTGGAGATTCAAGAACAATGTCAGGAATCAGTGGACTCAAGAAAATTTTCTTGAAGCAGACTGATTAACTTTTGATCAAAGAAGACGAATTTTTAACAAAATACATGAATTTTCAAACAGAATCGATCAATTTTCAATGAAAATTCTCAATACAAAATAGTTACATTTTTAGCAAAAGATATGAATATTTAACTAAAATGATGAGTTCTAAAAAAATGAATGAAGAGACTAATGTACTTGAAAAAAGTGTAAAAAGTGACTAATTTGAGCTAAAAAATGACTAAAAGTTAGGCCTGTAATGTCAATAGTTTTCAACTGTTTTGTTGAGCAGTCGTATTTTTTTGTATCTTTATTTAACAATTTTATTATTTGGTCGAAAATTTTTTTTTTCAAAATCAAAATTAATTTTTTTAACTGAAAATGTAACTACTTTATCTTTAATTTTAAAAATGATATCTTTATTTTAAAACTGAACTTTTCTTTTTAAAACGACATGTATTTGGTTGAGAAGTCGTATTTTTTGGTCCAATTCATCTGTTTTCTCATTTAAATTCATATCTTTTCTTTTTTGCTCAAAATTAATTTTTTTAACTGAAAATGTGTTTATTACATTTTTGGTTTTGAAATTCATATTTTAATTTGAAAATTGATCTTTTCTTGTTGACATTTTTTTTCCTTTGTAGAAAATGTATCTTCTAGTTTAAATAATAATTCTATTTGGTTAAGGATCCAATTATTAATTTAGTTAAAAATTACATTTTACGTCGAAAATTCATGTCTTTGGTTGAGAATTTAAATATTTGATCGGAAATTCATTTTTTTAAATCAATTTTCAAACTAAACATGTAACAATTTCATTTTCGGTCTTAAAAATAATATTTTTATTTGAAAATTAATTTTTTCTCGTTTGAAATTCATGTATTTGTTTAAAAATTCTTTTCTTTTTGTGTGAAGAATTCTTCTTCTTTGTCAAAATTCATGCGTTTTGATTGACGATTCAACTATTAAGTTAAAAATCCGTATTTTTTACGATTCAATTGAACTGTTTTCTATTTAAATTTAAATAATTTTGGCTAAGATATCAACTTTTAAATTTTTCGTTGAAAATTCATGTCTTTGGTTGAAAGTTTAAATATTTGGTCGAAAATGGGTTTTCTACTGTTCTTCAAAATTAATTTTTTCAACTGGAAATGTGACTATTTCATTTTTAGTTTAGAAATAGATATTTTTATTTGAAAATTGATCTTTTTTGGTTGAAAATTATTTTTTTTCTTTTCAGAGAATTCATCTTCTTATTTAAAAATTCATTCTTTCTGGTTGAGCATTCAACTATTAATTTACTTGAAAATTCCGATTTTTTTGCTAAATTCAACTGTTTTTTATTTGAATTTAAATATTTTTTCTAATATTATATATTTGGTCGAAAATGCTTTTTTTGTTTGCTTACAATAAATTTTTTTAACTGAAAATGTAACCGTTTCGTTTTTGTTTTTCAAAATGTTTTTATTTAAAAATAGACCTTTTCTGGTTGAAAATTCATGTATTTGGTTGAGAATTTAAATATTTGGTCGAAAATTCATTTTTTTTTTGTTTGAAATTAATTTTTCAACTCCAAATGTAACTATTTCATTTTTCGTCTTAAAAATAATATTTTTATTTAAAAATTAATTTTTTTTCGTTGGGAATTCATGTATTTGTTAGAAAAAATTTGTGTATGTGTGTGAAAAATTATTCTTCTTTGTCAAAATTCATTCTTTTTGACTGATGATTCAACTATTGAGTCACAAATTCCTATTTAAGAAAATTAAATTTAACTGTTTTCTATTTAAATTGTTTATTAATATAAATAAGCTACGAGTTGTTTTGGAGATTATACCATCTGTTTTGGCGATTTTTAACTCTTTCAGTAGCAATAGAAAAAATTTTCTTCACTGCAATTTCGATGAGTTTTTCACGCCCTTTTCATTAATCGTAACCTTATTTCGGAAAAATGAATATTTGATCTTCAAAAATAAATGTCAAAAATAAATTTGCCTTTTTTCATTGAAGGAAAATTTCTAACATATTTTTTTAAGCTTGAAAGAAATCTTGTTTTTCAGTAACTTAAGATTTAAACATTTAATTTAACTTTTTACTGTTGGAAATAAGTTTTAAATGCTTCAGTATACCCAATGACGCTTGCACAAGTGTGCTGATGTTCTAGACGATTATTTTTACCAATAAAAAATTAAATTTTATTTTTTAATAATAGGGATCCTAAAGAAAAACCCAAAGATTCTTTCCAGCAAAAGAAAAATTTCAAAAAAGCGTGCTTCTATGGAAAAAGTAAACTTTTCTCAAAAACCACTCATTGCATATTTTTAAAAATAAAAATAAAAATTCCCACTAGTTAACCTCAAAGCTCTTGAAGGCAGAAACTTAAACTTTCATTTGGGATATAAAGATAACAAAATATGCGTTTTACCAACAAAAATAAAATTTGTTTTTGGCTTTCATTTTTGAAGACCAAATACTATTCATTTCAAAAAATGTTTTTGACAATGGAAAGCATACAAAACCCTATGAAAACTGTACTAAAAGAAATTTTCCTATTACAAAACAGAAGAATTAGAACTCGCAAAAATAGGCAACATTGACGAAAATCCCAAATTTTTCACCCTCTCCCACTCGGTATATAATTATCCAAATGATAGCATTTCTTCCACATAAACTACTATTTAAATCACAACACTTTGACCAACTTTGACTTGGAGCAGATAACTTTTATTTTTTGAGTGGGGACAGTTGCGAAGTAATGCCCTATTTATGCATAAACAAAAATTGTTGCTTTCCTTTGATGAATAATTAATAGCCAATTATTTATCAACGATTCCATATTACCAATAATTAAAATTGATGATTGTTTAAACAAACTAAATGAAAGAATTTATTAACTGGCTATTTTCCATGACTTGAGCTTTATTTTTTAACTTTATCAACTGTTAATAATTAATTTTGTAACTTATTTAGAAACTTGGATAACGATTAACTATTGTTATTTTTACAAAGAATGTTGTAAACCAATTTTTCTTGTTAAAAATAATGGATCGTTATTCAAGTGTTTAAGCAAAGTTAAAAAATGAGTTTTTAAGATTTGATTACGCGTTAAAAGAACAAAGTTTAAATGCCGAAAATAACCAAATAACTAGGAAGCAGACTAGATAAGGTAGGAACTTTGCTAATAATCGTCTACGAAAGAGCAATTGGGATCCGCTTGTAACGAGCGCATAAATTTGCATTCAAACTAGTAGAAGCAATGGTAAAATTGTTTTTAAGAACAAATTAAAATGCAACTTGAAAATCCATCTTGAAAAGAAAGACCAACTGAAGACTACAGTATAGGCAGGTACAGGCCTGTCCTAAAGTGGTCTTAAACTAATCTTTCCAAAAAAAGGACCACAGTCCTTTTCTGCCAGAGAGAGAGAAAGAGAGAGAGCGAGAGAGTGGTGTCTATTTAAATTCCCTAAAAATGATACAGGTATAGGCTGAAGAGTACATACCAGAAAAAGACAAAACGTTATTTGAAACTAGTCTGAAAGTGGTATTAAATTGGTATTTCTTTTCACGAGAGATGCTACCTGGTTTCGTGAGTTTGCGATACTAGAGCACCCAAAACTTCAGATCCCAATAACTGCGAGCCAATATACTTAAATCACGAAGAAATAGTTAGGAGTGGTATCCCTGTAAGTGGGGAGTGGGACGAACAACGTCCAAGAATTCCTTAATGCTTGCCACGGCTGAAAACTAATCGTCACTGCATTAGTTATTGTCAGATGGCCCAATATTTTTTGTATAACAAGACTCGCTCTTGCCGCGTATGATGAAAAATGTTATTTTAGGTAAGTTTAAATATTCGTTTATCAAATAAGTATACTTTTTTCATGTTAGTACTTGGTTACATGCCTGAGGATTGCTAACGCATTTGCATAATTTGAATTTCAATTGTGAATAAAAATTGATTTCAATCAAGTATCATGTGCAGTGATCAAAATTGAGTTTTTCTGCATCTGCTTTAACAGTTTGAGCCCTTCTCGAAAATAAGAATTCTGTTTGAATACAATCATAAGCACTTATAATTTCCAATTTGGCTTAAGGTGACGATTACTAGTGCATTCACCTTATGTGCAATAAATTCTTCAAGATAGTTTGGGCATGTTGAGAGAATGAAAGAGAAGCAATTAACGAAACAAGTGTTCCAAGTTAAACTAAATGACAGCGTGCCCAGTGGCATGCCGCGGAAATAATGGTTAGAATGTGTAAATGAGGCGCTGATTAGGAGAGACATGAGAAGCCATAGAAACACAAAAGGTTGAATAAAAACATACATGAACGTGAAGGAGGCTAGAGAGGTATGCCAGGAGAGAAAAATGTAGCAACCAATAGTTTATCAAAAGAGTTTTAGTGAAGTGACCCGGGTGTTGCAGAACAAACATGTTATTTAAATCAATAATGCGGGAATTCTAGATCAATCTAAAAATCTATACACTCTTCCTCACACTACACCCTCTCTCACCGAGCGATTCATGCTCACCCCGGAATTGAAATGACTTTATGGTATAGTAATAATATTTGTTTTTTATTTCACATATATAATTATTGGCAGCTATTGTAGGAAATCTACACGATGAACATTTTTTTGAATAAGAAACAAGTTTTCTCATTGTCCTTTTTCTGAATAGTTTGAAAGAGAAATCAAGTTTCATTCCAAAAAAATTTTTCCTGATGAGAAAAGAAACTATGATTATTACGAAAAAATAGTTTCAGCAACATTTGTATACCTTTTTGCGTTAAGAAGTGTAGTTGCTTAACATGTGGAATGAAACAAAAATTGTATTGGAAAGTTCAAAGAAAGTTTATAGATATTTCTGAACTTAGTAATTTTTCTTGCTATAATTTTTCACAATTAGAAAGAAAAATATATTTCTTATCAAAAAAATGGTCTGAATTATTTGTATTTGTATTCATCCATGAAAAGTTCCTAGGGCTAGATAGCAATATAAGGAACAAGTGACACATGTCACTTTTAAAAAAGTGACGGTGATCGATATAACGATTAAAATAAAGAAAGACATTCAACAGAAGTAAAGAAATAAAATAAAATACACATAATTGGATGTGGTCTGTTAACAACAATACTATAAGTGCACGTACGCAAATATACATGCTTAAGAGTGAATACATTCATGTGCAAGCTTATATATGTTTTAAACGCAAGAATTTAAGTGTTGCCAATGTGTAATTTCAAGGGTAGAATTTGAAGTGTTAAATAAGTAACCAAAAAGGATTTTTCTAAAGTGAAATTGTAAAGAAGCATTTCTGATGCTTATAGGCAGTTTATTACAAAGGCGAGCACCACGAATAACGAAAGATCCTGGCATTTTACACGTGCCATGCGGCTTAATTTTTAGTATTGTTTTTCTTTCACGGAGTTTAGAATGTGTTGGTTGATCTTTGTCAATGAAATGAAAGAGATTGGAAAGATATCGCGGAGCTTCATTACTGAACAGGCTAGAAAGCAGGTTACCAATGAAAAATTGTCTTCTTTTGGCAACGTTAAAAAGTCCTGCCCTTTCTCTTTACTGGGTAATATGTCCGCTTTTTGGGATATTATAGAAGAACGGAATGCAAGCATTAAGCGTACGTTCAAGCTTCGCATTCAGTTCATCAGTAATATCGTCATATACAACACAGCCGTAGTCCATGTAACTTGGACTAAGCGATCCAATAATCAAGTAAAGGCAATAGTGGGGATCTAATAATACACCCAGATTCACATCAGGCTTGAACAATTACAATCACCTGGATTTGAGTATTTCGCCAGGAAGAGTGTAAATTTAATTGAGTTTAATCTTTTCGATGTGCATGATAACTTTAAGGATAATTTATTGTGTTTACCTCAATGAATGGGAATGTGCTTTGAATTCTTTTTTGATTGTACTTGAAATTTTTTTTTGTGGGATTGCATATCAATTTAAAATGGCCGATGAACGGGACATTGAGATCCCACCTCACGTGTTGTCAATGTCTGAGGAGGACCTCAGACGATACTTGGTTTCGGTAGCGGAAGTGCCCCAAACCTCGGAATACGAACCGGACATGGTCATCGGTGAAGCGCACCGCTCAGTCAAATTACAGGGGGTTATGTACGAAATAGTAGGCCGAGTGTTACTTCACACGGAAACCGCCCCATCGTGCAGTGGTAGTGAGGCAGACTTTTACGAAGATAGTATGAGAGCTGCCCGGATATTATTCGAATCTTCCGCTTATAGTATTGGAGGGCAATCAAGTAATAAGCCCATACATCATCACGCGCATGTTCATGGGGTAAGCCCTACACGCGCCACTCCGGATAGGGGTTGGGAAAATAACCCGCTGACGTCATCGTTCCAACGCGACCAAATACAAGCTCAGTCAGCTCGGGAACACGTTCAGACGGGTACTCCGTACAGTAATTTTCCTCCGGCCAATAGTTCAGTCTACGTGTCGGTAGGGGCATCACCTTGCGTGGGGGCAAATTTTGCAGCGTCTGCGCCATCTGCGAATGGCCCCCCGAGGTTCAGCCCCATTTTTCAGCAGGCCACTATTGAGATGTCTTACCCCACTATACCACAGTATTGGTCAATCTTTGCTCAACCTATTCAGCCGGGAGGGAACGAACCCCTCAAATTCAATATTCTCACACTAGGTCCCATAATAAAACGGTGGACACAATTGTTAAAAGATGGGGAATCACTTTCAGCGGGGACAATGAAACGAGTGCCGAAAACTTTTTGACCAGGGTTGAAGAGGGTCGTTCGGTTTCAGGCCTCACTGATGAGGAGTTATTGATAGGGATTCCATTAGTTTTGCAAAAATGACCCCTACAATGGTTCCGTTACAATTCTCATTCCTGGCCTACATGGCAACATTCCAAAAATGCCTTTCTCATGATGTACAGAGACATCAACTATCAATGGCGTCTTGAAGAACAAGTCGCTACTCGTTATCAGGGTCGGGATGAACGGACCGCTGATTTTATGACATGTTTGCCCATCGTAATCTCAGACCTGATCTTCAAAGGTCTATTCGCCTTTTCGAATTTTCAGATTATAATCAATTAACGCTACTTGCGGTGGAAGTGGAAAGAACGGCGAATTTAGATGAAGGAGAGCGATAACCTCCCAGCCCGGAAAATTCATTCTTCCCTGAATTGGCTTATGCCAAAAACACTAATGCCTCTCGCGGAGCTGGTGAAACTACTAGTTGCAACGCATCGAGCTGTGCCAATTCCTCTCTGGAATCATTGGTGAGTGCGTTGGTGAAGCTGGTAGATAAGCTGGGCATCAAGACCTGCTCACATGATAAGCCTAATTTCGACAATGGTAACCCAACCAGATTCAATTATACTAAACACAGTGCCAACACCAATAAGGGCGAAACTCATAGTGAAAAGGTTCTGGCGCAGACTTCAGCTAAGTCAGACTTCGCAAGACGGAGTCCGTCTCTGAGAAAGAGGATCCAATCAAAAGCCAAACCACCCTGTTTCAATTATGGTGGAGCTGATCATGGTTGGAGAACCTGTAGAACTCAATAGGCCAAGTTTTGCCATAATTGTGGCAAGCACGGCCAAGTTAGGCAGACTTGCAACTCTGCCCATTGTCAGGGAAACCTACCAAAAAAGACGATTTTTCAACAAAATACATGAATTCTCAACCAAATAGTTGAATTTTGAACTAAAAAATATCAGTTTTTAACCAAAAATGGAATAGTTAAATTTTCAGTTAATAAGTTAATTTTCCAGAAAAAAAAACAACAAATTTAAGACTAAAATGATGAATCTTCAACTGAAATAGATGAATTCTGATCCAAAAGGATGCATTTTTGACAAAAAAATAACTTTCAACCAAGTAGTAGTTAATTTTGAAACATAAAGAATAATTTTCTACCAAAAAATACGCTATTTCAAGAAAAGAGATGAATTTTCAATTAAAAAAGACAAGCTTTCAACCAAATAGTTTAATTTTCAGTTAAAAAAATTAATTTTCAACAAAAAAATTTCCTACAAAAAAAGACGAACAAATTTTCAGCCAAAGTGATAATTTTTTAATAAAATGATGAGTCTTTTACTGGAATAGATGAATCTTCAGCTGTAATAGATACATTTTAAGTCAAATAGATGAATTTTTAACAAAAGAGTTTATCTTTTAACCAAGTAGTTGTATTTTCAACCAAAAAGTTGAATTTTCAACTAAAAGTGTACATTTTTAACTAGAATACTTGAATTTTCAACCAAAAAGATGAATTTCCAAACAAGAAAATTAATTTTTATACAAAAAGATGAATTTCCAAACAAGAAAATTATTTTTATACAAAAAGATGAATTTCCAAACAAGAAAATTAATTTTTACACAAAAAGATTAATTTTATATAAAAAAAGATGATTTTTCAACAAAATACAAGAATTTGTAATGAAATATTTTATTTTTTAACAAAAAATATCAGTTTTCATCATTCAAATTCAAATTTTCAGTTTCAGTTTTCGGTTAAAAAAATTAATTTCCAACCAAGCTTATAAATTTTCAACTAAAATGATAAATCATTGACTGAAATAGTTTAACTTTCAACTAAAAATGGTAATTTTTCAACCTGAAATTGGATGGTTGAATTAAAAAATTTTTATTATGTTCAACTAAAGAGATGCATTTTTAACTACAATGTTAGAATATTCAATTGGAATAATTACATTTTCAGTTTAAAAAAAAATTAATTTTCTGTTTAAGAAAAAACAAATTTTCAACAAAATAGCTCACTTTTCAACCACAGAGATACATTTTTAATTGAAATGATGAATCTTGAACCAACCAAAATTAATGTTTATCAAAAGAGTTTAACTTTCAACTCACAAAATTAAATTCGTATTCCAAAAAATATGAATTCCGAACGAAAAATCAAGTAGTTGTTATCCCAACCAAAAAAATTAATTTTTGTTCCGAAACAGTTGAATTTAACCCCCAAAAAAACTACTTTTCGACATAAGTTTAATTTTCAACTGAAAAAGATTTTTCAGTCGTCAAGGGAGAGAAACAATTGCAAACAAGCTGTTCAATTTTCAAGCAAAGAGATGAATATTTGAATGTTCAACTAAAAACGATCAATTATCAAACATAATAGTTCAATTTTCACTTTGAAAAATTAAATAAACTAAATTAAAATTTTCGCGCTTTAAAGTATGTAGATACTTTTATTTTAACTTATCCGAAGTTTACCAGAATGGTGGTTTAAAAAAGGCTTTTTTGAAGACAAAAGAGTTTTTAATTCTGTTTGAAATTTAGGTTAAATAATCATTTTTGTCACTTATGAAAACTGGATCTGATGATTATAATGCTGCCTCAAAAGTGATAAGTTTGAAACATGAAAAAGACTTTAAAACCATCGATACAATGATTTTATGACAACCCAATTTTTTTTACTTTGAAGAAATGATTAAAATTGTAATGAAAATCTCATTTTATTTTCCATCAAAGATTTTATCCAATAATAATAATTTTAATATTTTAATTTCTGACGACGCTGCTATTCTACCTGATTTCACGAGTTCACATTTTGGCCGCACTGAAAAAATTTTTTGTTTTGATCTGAACTTTCCAAACAAACCGTTAACCCGTTAACCATACACTAAATGTGTATACAAATCTGACTCGCAGGCTAAATTCATCATAATAGTGTTGCAATCAAGATAGAGAGGCGCTACTGTGTATGGTTGTCGGTAACTATTTACCAACTGCAGGTAACTTAGTGCGAGAAAAACCTTGCTAGAGCGGTAAGTGACGCTTAAAGCTATAATTTTACTGCTAATCCATTAAGTTTTTTTTTTCAATTATTACCAATTGGTACTGAATATATATATAAGTTAAATGCAGCTTTCAACATTTATTCATATTGATCTTTAATAACCTTTAGTCTTTAAAAATAGTAAAAAAATCTACCTAGTTTCAAGTAATTAAATAAAATTTTAATTAATTACAAATCAGTAATTTTACGTTTTACATTCATTAAAAAATATTCCCAGAGTGTTTCTTAAATTATGTGTACTTAATTGCAAAAGACATGTTATATCGCAATATTTCTAACGATTACCGGTAGCTGAAAAGAAGTGTCATGCAACGAAAAAGTTGATTCGTGAACGTGCAAAGATTGCAAAATAAGGCTTTGCCAACTCTTAAGTCACGTGTGAGGACTAGATAGTTCAACTTTTCAATAATAGGTAGTAAATGGAATTTGACTACGAAATTCTTGGAAATTAAAAAAAAAACTTTTCTCTCCTTTTTTTCTCTCGCCTTTTTTCTTTTATTTTTAAATCACTATCCAAAAATATTTGCGAAAAATCTGCCACCCAAATTGTAAAATGTTTAAGATAAGGAGACGTTTTTTCTGAAAAAAAGTTGAATTTTCAACTAAAAAAGAAGATTTTTCTACCAAAAATGGAATAGTTGCTTTCAAACTGGAAAAAAAAATTTGGAACAAAATAGTACAATTTCCATTGAAAATTCGTTGTTTTTTTTCTCAAGTTATTTTTTTAACTGAAAATTTAACTATCTAAAGTTTGTTTTCAAATTGAAAGTTGAAAATTAATTTAAAACAAATAATTGAATCTTTCACTTTTTAACCAAGCATTTTAATTTTTAAAGAAAAAAGATGAATTTCCAATGAAAAAATGCAATAACGGATATTTCAAACAAAAAATATTTTTATTTTAAATAAAAAACTGTTGATTTTAATATAAAAATACGAATTTTTAACACAATCTTTCAACTACGAAATTCTTGGAATTGAAAAAAATTATTACTTCTCTGGATACAATTCTCATATTTTCAATTTTGAAAGATAATTTTTATATGGGTGAAATCATTACAAAAAAAATTTAGGAAAACATTTTTTAAATGAATAACTATTTTTTAAGATTATTTACTTATTTTAAAAATTGTAAAAGGGGATTTTTTTTCAATTTTCAAGAATTTCGTAGTTAAATTTGAATCTTGGAAGTCAGAGAAGAATTTTAAATTATATTTCTTCTGAATTTCATTTCTAACATTTTTAATGAAATTCAAAATTTAAGAAAATTAAAGTTTCAAAAGTTAAATTTTCATCTTGATTTTCATTTTCTTCCATTTTCAAAAGTTTAAAGTTGACGAAAATTGAAAATTCTGAACAAAAGGGTTGCATCTTTTACCACAAAAAATTTAAGAAAAATAAATATTGAATTTCCAATAGTGAAATTTTCAATAGTAGTTAAAGAATAATTTAATTTATAAATTAATTAGGAATTTCATTTTTATTTAATTTATTTTTATTTACTTTGATTAAGAATTTTAGATTAATTCCGAAATTTATTCTGAATTTAATTTCTAAACTTTTAAATGGAATTGAAAAATGAAGAAATATGAAAATTTTATTTTGTTTTTCAATTTTCAAGAATTTCTGAACTTCTAAAATTTTAAATATAATTGAAAATTGAATTTTGTTCAAACTTGAATTTTAATTTCTCTTAAATTGTCAAGAGTTAGGAATTAAAAAGCATCTTTATTTAAAAAAATACATTTTTGAACAAATAGTTGAATTTTCAACCCAGAAGATGAATTTTCTAACAAAAAAGAAAAAATTTCAACAAAATAGATGAATTTTAACTAAAAAAGATACATTTTCAACAAAAAAAGAGAATAGTTTAATTTTAAGTTACAGGAATAATTTTTAAACCAAATAAAATAAATTTTTAACGAAATGGTTACATTTTCAGTCAAACAGGTAAATTTTTATTCAAAAAGATTATAAGTCTATCAACAAAAATTTTTCAACCAAAGAAATGAAATTTAAATCAAAAAGAATAATTTTTTACTAAAAAAAAAAAAGAATTATTTTTGACCAAATATATGAATTTTCAACTAAAAAATATAAATTTTTAACAAAAAATAGAATAGTTTAATTTTCAATTAGAGATATAATTTTTTTAAGCAAATAAAATAAGCTTTCAAACCAAGTAGTTAAATTTTCAATCAAACAAATCAATTTTTTACCAAAAAATATTATATTTCTATAAAAAAAACTTTCTCGCAAAAAATGTGGTTGAATTTTTGAGTAAAAAAATTTATTTTCAATAAAAAAACTAATTTTCAACCAAAGAAATGAATTTTCAACTGAAAATATTAATTTTCTGCCAAAAAAGAATAATTTTCAACAAAATATATGAATTATTGCATCTGCACTTAAAGAACAGAAATAATTCCAATAATATTTAACTCAATCATTATAAACAATTTTTATAAACAAATTCTTACTTCTGTTTTTTTCTTATAGAAAAAATTGTTTCAAGCTAGTTGCTAAGATTTGTTATGAGAGTCATAAATTATAACAAAAAATTAGCATAATTTAAACTTTTACTGTTTTTATAAACATTTTGATAAGCCAATTCTTAATAAATGAGTTTTTTTCATAACTGATTTGAATTTTTTGACCAAAAGTGATTTACAGTTATCTTCAAAGTATAAGCATAAGTATTTATACGTATATAATATAATATATAATATAATATATAATGTGTAATATATATATATATATAAGTATATAAATATATAAGTATATATAAATATACTTCGAGATTCGTAAACCATAAATAACATATATTGTTAATAAAAATGTATTTAAACGAATGTCCCAAATGGCCGCTTCCGCACAACCGTTAATTTTAATTAATTAATAAAAACGTTTCCGTTTTTCGCACAAACGCCTAATTAATTTTTTTCAAAATTCAACCATTCTGTTAACACTTTTTGTAAATGAAAACTTAACTGTTCTATTTTTTTCTCGAAAATTTATCTTTTTTAGTTGAAAATTCAACTATTTGTTTGAAAATTTCTGTATTTTGCAGAAAAAAATTAGTTTTCAGAAAAAAACAAACAATTTCCAGCAAAATTTGTTAAATTTGTAACAAGTCATTTGTTGTTATAAATCATTTGGTAGAAATTAATCTTCTTTATTGTTCTCCCCATTGGTGCATAATAAACTATGTTTTGGCCTCATAAAATGAATCGCAATATAATGTTTATATGTATATATGTATATGTATATATATATATTTGTGTGTGTGTATGTATGTATGTATGTATGTATGTATGTATGGATATGTGTGTGTACATATGTATATATATATATATGTATGTATGTTTGTATGCATGTATATATATGCCATAGAAAAATGACCTAATTATTATCAGTGTAATATTACCTTCGGGACTTATCATTCTTTGTTATACAATTTAATATGAGGTCAAAGAGGAATGTGGTGCATCAGCAAAATAAGAAACTTCCTCAAAAATTTCTCGATCATTGAGAACTGAGAGATAATTTATTGTAGTATCAGGTTTTCATGATGACTCAATTTCTATGGCCAGTGCATGTTCATTAAAGATTATACAAGGTTGTAGATATTTAGTTCAGTGAAATAATTTTATATATATACATATATATATATAAAAAAAGGAAGAAAGGTAGAAAGGTAGAAAGGTAGAAAGGTAGAAAGGTAGAAAGGTAGAAAGGTAGAAAGGTGGAAAGGTGGAAAGGTGGAAAGGTGGAAAGGTGGAAAGGTGGAAAGGTGTAAAGGTGTAAAGGTGTAAAGGTGGAAAGGTGGAAAGGTGTAAAGGTGTAAAGGTGTAAAGGTGGAAAGGTGGAAAGGTGGAAAGGTGGAAAGGTGGAAAGGTGGAAAGGTGGAAAGGTGGAAAGGTGGAAAGGTAGAAAGGTAGAAAGGTAGAAAGGTAGAAAGATAGAAAGATAGAAAGATAGAAAGATAGAAAGATAGAAAGATAGAAAGATAGAAAGATAGAAAGATAGGAAGATAGAAAGAAAGAAGGATAGGAAGAGAGAAGAAATAAAAAAAGGTAGAAAGAGAGAAAGATAGAAAGAAGAAAGAAAGAAAAAGAGAAAAAAAGAAAAAAAAGATAAGAAGAAGAAAAAGGAAAGAAACTTGCGTAATTCTAAACATTCAGAATTTGATCAACCTTTTTTAGTGGTTTTTGAATTTTTATTTTGCTAACTAAAATAGTTTAATAGAAATGTGGAATATTCTTGTGCCAATAAGAGCATAAATTGATCATAAAAAACGGTTTAGACAAAGAAAAGAAAGAAAGATTAATAGAAAGAAAGAAGAAATAAAGAAAAATAGATGGAAAGAAAGATAGGAAGATGGAAAGATAGAAGGATGGAACGATAGAGGGATGTAAGGATGGAAACATATAAAGAAAGGAAAAAAGGAAAGAAATTTACGTAATTCTAAACATTTAGAATTCGTTAAACCTTTCTTAGCAGTTTTAAAATTTTAGTTTCGCTAATTAAATTTCGTTAATAGAAATTTGGAATATTCTTGTGCCAATAAATTTATCGAGTAAGTTAATGATTCATTTAAAAATAGATATTTTTGAATATTCGTGCATGTGTTAAAAGTTGATAAGTGCTAAATAATTAAATATGATCCTAAGAGAATAAACTGTTATAATAAACGGTTTAGAGAAAGAAAAGAAAGAAAGAATGATAGAAAGAAAGAAGAAAGAAAGAAAGATAGAGAGAAAGATAGAGAGATAGAAAGATAGAAAGAAAGAAAGGAATAAAAAAGATGGAAAGAAAAAGATAGAAAAAAGAAGAAAAGGAAAAAAATAAAGAAATTTTCGTAATTCTAAACATTTAGAATTTGATAAAACTTTCTTCATAGTTTTTAAATTTTAATTTCTCTAATTGAACTTCATTAATAGAAATTCGGAATATTCTTGTGCCAATAAATTTAGCGAGTAAGTTAATTATTAATTTTAAAAAACATATATTTTTGAAATTTCGTGAATGAGTTGGAAATTAATAAGTGTCGAATATATAAATATGATCCTAAGAGCATAAACTGATTATAAAAATCGGTTTAGAGAAAGAAAAGAAAGAATTAATGATAAAAAGAAAGAAGAAATAAAGAAAGATAGAAAGAAAGATAGAAAGAAATATAGAAAGAAAGGTAGAAAGAAAGATAGAAAGACAGAAAGATATAAAGATAGAAAGATGGAAAGATCGAAAGATGGAAAGATGGAAAGATAGAAAGAAAGAAAGGAATAAAAAAAATTTGAAGAAAAAGGATAGAAAAAAAGAAAGAAAGAAAAAAAAGAAAGAAGAAAATTTTTTTTCGTAATTCTAAACATTTAAAATTTGATAAAGCTTTTTTAGTAGTTTTAAAATTTTAGTTTCGCCAATTAAATATCGTTAATAGAAATTTGGAATATTCTGGTGCCAATAAATTTAGCGAGTAAGTTAATGATTAATTTAAGAAATAGATATATTTGAAAATTCGTACATGTGTTAAAAAATAATAAGTGTCAGATAATTAAATATGATTCTAAGCCCATAAACTGATTAGAAAAAACGGTTCAGAGGAAGAAATAAAAGAAAGAAGAAAAAGGCGAATTTTTCCCGAAGTACATACATTTTCAAACAACTAGTTTAATTTCTAAATAAAAAATATCAATTTTCAACCAAATAGTTCAATTTTCATCCAAAAAATATACATTTTCAACCAAAAATAGATAATGGAAATGGAAAATAATAAAAATTTAATAATAAATTATGATTTGATTAGAGTAAACCGAGATAATCTGAAAAATCTGCGACTGTAGATAAAGTAGAAATCACTTTTTTAAATTGACCAAAAATTATCAAAATAATGAAAACTTAAATTTTTCTGCAATGATAAAATTTTGCATATATTAAACTTATGTGTTATTATTTTTAGAGCAAAATTTCGAGCTTTCTATCCTAATATTTGGAAAGTATTAAAATGACTGAAAATTTTTATTTAAAATATTATTCCCACCCAACAAGAATAAGTTGAAAGTTCATTATTTTCGGTTAAAAGGTCCACTAGAAAAATTTTTCTTAAGAATTCATCTTTTTTGGCTGAAAAATTCAACAATTTGATTGAAATTCTTTATCTTTCTTGACTCACAAATTTTTTTTGATTGCAAAATAAAGTATTTTGTTAAACATTCATCTTTTTGGTTTGAAAATTCATCTCTTTTAGGAGAAATATTCCCTATTTTAGTCAAAATTTCAAATGTCTGATTAAACATTAATCTGTTTAGGTTGAAAATTGAATTTTTTGTTAAAAATACAACTGTTTTGTAGAAAATTCATATTTTTGGCTAGAAAAATCAACAATTTTGTAGAAAATTGATCTATTTCGTTGAAAATTGACGTAGTTTGTTGACAATTCGTCTATTTCGGTACAAAATCAATTTTTTTGTCAAATATATTATAACTGTTACATTTTTCGTTGAAAACTCATTTTTTTAGGTTGAAAATTCAACTCCATGGTTGAAAGTTATACTACTTTCTTAAAAGTTTATTTTTTTGTTTGAATCATAATTTTAGTTAAAAATTAAATTTGTGAACTAAAAATATGACTATTTTGTTGTAAATTCAACTTATGGTTGCAAATTAACTTTTTTTATTAAAAATTCTTTTCTAGTAGAAAATTAATCTTCTTGCTTAAAAATTAAACAATTTGATTGCAATTTTTTTTTCTTGACTAACAAATTTTTATTTGATTAAAAATTCAACTATGTTAGACATTCATCTTTTTGGTTTTGAAATTCATATTTTTCTGTAGAAATTTGATCTTTTTTGGTTATAAATGCAACTGTCTGGTTAAAAATTAATCTATTTTGGTTGAAAATGAACTTTTTTGTTGAAAATTCATATTTTCAGGATGAAAATTCAACAATTTGATGGAAAATTCAACTATTTGGTTAAATATTTATGTATTTTGTTGAAAATTTGTCTTTGCTGTGTTAATCCAACCGCTTTTTATTTGAAACTAAAATCTTTTTGTGATGAAATATCAAGTCTCTTTGGGTTGAAAATTCAACTCCTTGGTTGAAGATTCATAACTTTAGTTGTAAATTTAACTATTTTGTTGAAAATTCAACTGATTAGTTGTAAAGTTACTTTTTTGTTAAAAATTCATATTCTCGGGTTGAAATGTCATCTATTTACAGGGTAACCACTATTTTTTAAATTTTTGTCACCCGGTTTTCTCCCGGTTCTCCCTGTAAATATTCGTGATTTCTCCCGGTTTAGAAAAAATATATACTCGCTAAGCATCAGCAAACTTTTTTGCAAGAAATCTGTTGACTTTGAATCATATAAACAATTTTAATATCTTTATTAAACCAATTTTTCAATATTATGTTTTATACATTTTTTAAGCAATAATTAATCATTTATAACTGAAAACGTGGACAATTTAATTACAAAAAAGAGTTTAATAATATTATGTGATTTCTAAGTCGAAGTGCTAAAAATTAAACATTTTTTTAAATTGAAGAATCTCAAAATTGAATTATTTCGAATATATTATATAATATATAATATAATATTTACTTCATTTATTTCTTAATTTAAATTCATGTCGGATTTTCAATTATTTTAATAAACAAATTATGTGTTTTAATGAACTAATTATTTTTTAGCTTGAAAAAACTTTAGTTCATGTTTAATTTAAAAACAACTATATAATGCAAATTCCCTTTTCGTCTCAAATCTTGAGCTAAATTTCATGAAAATAGTTATGCCGAAAAGTAAATTTTTAAATGAATTCATCAATATTAATGAAATTGGCTTATCATGTATATTTTTGGTTCATTTTTTTTACTTGAAAATTTAAGAATCAGAGTGGCCGTTTTAATCACAGACAAAAATTCCCGGTCATTTCCCGGTTCGCTACCATTTTTCACGATCAATGGAAGTAAAAAATTCTAACTCTAAAGCTAAAAATGTGTCCATTTGAAGTATTGAAAACTGAGCTGCAAATCATTTTAAGCAATTTTAAGCTAGAAATATTAAAAATTACACAATTATATTTTTGTTATGAACTCAACACTTTTTGAATCAGAAGTTAAAATATTTTTAGTTTAAATAGTTGAAAAATCCTTGAAAAGCTTCAAAATCTGATTTCAAAATCTTGCAACATCTACATGTTGTTTTACATTTTTTTGAATTATGTGTTGACTTTTTAAAATTTTCAGACCATCTAAACATCTTTCAAAATGATTCGAATTATTCCTAAAATTTTGTTTAAATCCTGCCAAATAAAAAATATTTCCCTAAAATCTTCCAGATTCATTTTTGACAATTTTAGAAATCTTTTTAAATCTTTTTTAATATTCTCCTCAAATTAATTTTTCAAAATAAAAAGTTATTTTCAATTTTCCTACGAATCACAAGAAAATGTTTTTTATTTTTTTGAAGCCTTTCACAATTCTTAAAAATCTTTTAAATTTTTCGTTCGAAACCTGCATAAATTTATATTTTGTTTTAAATTAGGCCGTGGGCTATTTGCACAAAAATTTCGGTATGGATAGCAAAATTATTTCGGTGTACGTAGACACTTTGTTTAAATTATTTGAAATCAGTTCAAATTTTAAATTGAAACTAAATTCAACTTGCATTTTTTCTAGGAATAATAATAGATGTTCAATATTAATTATACAACAAAATTCAACAATTTTACTTGCAACTTAAATTTGTTGAAATAGAAAAATTAAAATTGTAACATTCAAAGTTTAGTTTCTTGTTCAATTTTGAATATTTGATTTCCAATTACTGATTTTAATTCAACAGTAAAAAATTACGAAATATTAAGAAATTGTTATTTCTCTTAATTAAAACATTTCAAATTTTAAAGTTTCAAATTTTAGACTAAAACAATATTTTAAATTGAATACAAGTCTTCAAGTATGAATATATTGTTTGTAATTTATTTTACAATTTCAAATAGTTTATAAAGTTTCAATCACGCGTTTAAATTTGTTTAACTACTAACACTTTCCAATTTAAACAGTTTACTTTTTAACGTTGAAATCCTTAATGCACAGTTAAATTTAAAAAATGATTATAATTTGTATTCACAGTTGATCAACTAACAAAATTTTACTTCTTCAAAATTTCAACACTGCGGATATTTTGGAGCATCTGCAAATAAATGCAGATTTTTACATCTAAAATCAGTTTCTCTTTCGCTTAGAAGATGGCAAAATGTCGCAAAGATCTCTCAAAACACTTACAAATTATTTAACACTGCTATTAAATTACTTTTATGTGTTATTAAATTCAATTATTTACGAAAATATATGACAGGTAAAAAATGACAGACCTGTCATTTTTTTCCTGTAGTTTTTTTCGCGACCACAGGAAACCGACAGGAAAAACGGCAGCCGAAAATCAATAGCCCTAATTGGCCATAATTTATAATAATATCGTCTAAACATTATAAAGTAACGACGACTTGCAGATTTATTAGTGAACATACGTAGAGAAGAGCTCTCGATAGGTCTGTCCAACATGTTTCTCAAGTCTGCTGGATTGAGATCGGAGACTGAGGGATTTCTTTTCGCCTGTCAAGATGGCCTTATAGACCCCTTACTTCACCGCGAGCGCATAATGAATGTTCCTGTAGGCCATACCAACTACCGAGCGTGCAAGCAAGAGCCAGAAACACTTGGACATGTTCTCATTGAATGCTCAAAGTATGCACGTTACGGGTATATAGAGAGACACAAATCGGCTCTAAATGTGTTATATTACCATCCTAGGCACTTCTATGGTGTTGATATACTGCCCGTCTTGCCATACGCCCAGGGTAAAAATATAGGAATTTATTTAGGCTGTATAATTTATCAATTAAAATACAAAAAGACAATATCATGTCCATCGAATATCAGACGCTTTGCCTCATTTATCAAATATTTTTACTTTACTCCGCATCAAAATAAAATTGATTGAATATGGTAAAATATCACTCGAAAAAAATGGTATCCTGTACGCAAAATTTTGTCATCAATTGCATTTAATTACATTTGAAGTGTATTTACTTGGCTGAAATAACAAATTTGAAAGCCCGAGAAATATCGTATAATAATTCGGTGACATCCGGTATTACGGTTTTATATGTTAAAAAACCCTGTTGAAGTCTTTCAAAATACAAAACCTCAAAATTTAAGATGTTTGAAACTTTTTTTCAAGAAAATGTTTTTGTTTTAATTACAATAGGAGCATTTCATGAAAGTTGTCCAAATTTGATCGTTGGATTCTTGTCCTTATTTTCAGGAATTCTATACACCATACGAAACCTTATATATCGTAAAAAATAGATGAATATCTACAGAAATTCTGAAAAATTCTTTGAAAGAATATGGAAATGTTTTTATATTACTTGGAGACATGAGAATCCTGGTAAATTGCTTTTAATTTTTAAATACTAGAACATTGTGCGCGCTACACGCGCACTAATTACTCCTTTTTTAGGGAAAAATCTACTAAGTGGAACTACTTTGTTATAATTTAACGATTTTTTAAAACATTTTTGAATTATATATTTTTTTACCTAAAAATTTAACTATTCCATGCTTGGTTAAACATTGATATTTTGCAGTTGAAAATTCAACTATTTGGTTGAAAGTTCACATATTTTGTTAAAAATTTTTCATTTTTGGTAGAAAATTAGTTTTTTTATTGAAAATTGATGTTTTGAACTAAATTTTAACTATTCAATTTTTCATCGACTTTTTTTTTGATAGATATTAAATATTTTTGGTTGAAAATTCATCTGTTTGGTTGAAAATTGAACTATTTCGTTGAAAATTCATTTGATTTGGCTAACAACTTATTTCTCAAACTTAAAATTAAACTGTTCTATTTTTTGTTGAAAATTTATCTCTTTTAGTTGAAAATTTATCTACTTTCTTGAAAATTTTTGTTTTTTGTAGCAATATAACCTTTTTGGTTGAAAATTCAATTATTAGGTTGAAAATTCCACTGAAAATTAAAATATTTGGTTTAAAATTCACGTAATTTTATGAAATTTCATTTCTTTAATTGAAAATTATTTTTTTTTTTTCATTGAAAATTAATTTTTTTAACTAAAGATTTGACCATTTAATTTTCTGTCAACATTTTTTTTATGGTCATTCAATCTTTTTAGTTCAAAAGTCAGCTGTTTGTATGAAATTTTAAATATTTAATTGGAAATTTATTTTATTTGGTTAAAAACTTATTTCTCTAACCTAAAATTAAATTAAAAACTCAAAAGAATCAAATTTTTTGTTCTTTACAGTCTTACAAAAAAAACAACTCATTTTAATTATGGCGTCAAAATTTAATTATGATCAACGTTTCGGCTCGGCTTTGAGCCATTCTCAAGATCTAAACAAAATAATTATATCAAATTTAATAAAATGAACAAAGTTATATGAAGAAACAAATTTCCACCAAGTTTTTAAATGTTACATAAAAAAAGTAACTTCGTTATATAGTCGTTATATAATTTTTTTAAAAATACGCGCCAAGGAAATGGCTTAACAGCAGACCCAATAAAAACGGCGCACCAATCACGTTCCTCCACATACTCCTTTCTCGCCAACCCGCGCGCATGCGTCGATACAAATATTTCCCGCCATCGCCAAAAACACGAATTTTCTACAATTCATTATTTCCTTCACTCAAAATATTTCCTCAAAAAATCAAGCAATCCAAAAACCCAGAAAAAAAGCTTCCTTCTGCATTTGAAAATAAAAAAACATCCAAATTTATTAATAGCAAAAATTTCGAAAATAAGTAAACATTACTCCGAGGGCGCTGCGATCGCCAGAACTCCCTTTTGCCTTGCGCATGCGCGCACCACTCGTGGGGGAAAGGCAATGATTTGCTGATCGTCGTTGGCTTGTCGAAACTCGTCGTGTCGTGTCAGTTTTTCGAAAGGAAAGGGAAATTCAGTTGCGTGAGAATGCGGGCTGGTTGTGACGCTCGTAAAAATGACGTGTGCCTCGGATTTTCGTGATACCGGCAAATTGTGATGATCTCAAAAATAGTTTCTTAAGAATAATAATTTTATAGTAAGTGTGTGAACTCTCGTGCTCTCTTGACTCGCTGGAAAGCAAACTAAAATTTCCCATTTTCCAGTATACTAGACTGGATTTAATTCGTGAATCGCCATCTCTTTAATATCACGAAATTCAAGAATTCACGGAAGTGTCCGAAAAGCGGTTAATTCAGGGTGAGTATTCATTCCATGTCACGTGCGATGCTCCGAAATTTTTTAGGCGCTGAAAAAAAGGTTAGAAAGTTCCGACTGTAAATTCTTCGCTAGAAAAAAATTTGTTTTATTCGAGAAGGGAAGTGCTTGTTCGAGGAGGTTTTTTTTCGGGTAAAGTGATTTTTTTTGGTGGAATTTTTGTGGTTGACATCACGTCACGATGGTCGTTGATAAAACAGCTGACCTGACGCTTTTCGTCATCGATTGAAATGATTTATTTCCTCCTTTGTGAGAACACTTTTTCCAGTGCGGGTGGATTTTTAGGATTTTTGTTCAACTTTTGCGTGGTTTATTTTGCGAGATTAATATAAATAAACGGGAGCAATCGGAGATGAGACGGAAAAGTTAGGTTAGGTTCGGGAATATCTTGTCGCGAGGCTTCACGGGACTTGTGACGATTTATTCTAAATTACGAGAAATTTATGAATTTTCTTTCAATTGAGTGACCGGGTATTTTTAATTGGCCCGGGTTTGTTTAATTTTGAATAAAAAGCCTTAAATTTTGTAAAATAGTTTTCGTTTTTTCGCTTGAAGGCGAACTGAATTCGTAAAAAGCTAATGAGAAAACCTGGTGCTAGGTAAAGAAAGGTTAGTTTCATCTCAATAATCCTCAAGAGGCGACTAAGTTTTATCCACCCAAGGACTTTAAAAAAATATACGGAAAATTAAAAAGCGTGAATATATTTTCGTTTATAAACGTTGCAAACTTTAGTTGGGTTATTTTGTTGTTGGTTAAATATTAAAATGTTTTGTTGAACACTTAGTCATTTTGATAAAAATTCAATTATTTTGGTGAAAGCTTCGTCTTTTTTGGCTTGAAAATTCGACTATTTCGTTGAAAATTCAACATTTTGGTTGCTTTTTTCCTTTTTTTTTATTTAAAAATCTTCCTTGGTTGAAAATTCAACTCTTTTGTATAAAACTTTTCTTTCTTTGTTGAAAATTCAACTATTTGGTTAAAATTATATTTTTTGTTGAAAATTCAAATCTTTTGTCTACTATTTTTCTTCTTTTGTTGAAAATTCAATTATTTTGGTAAAACTTCGTCTTTTTTGGCTTGAAAATTCGACTATTTCGTTGAAAATTCAACATTTTGGTTGCTTTTTTCCTTTTTTTTTTTCTCGATTGATTTTAATGGTTTGAAGGAAGTTTCAAAGCTTTTTTTCCTCTTATAAAAATCATGGCATTTTCAGGAATTTTCGACAGGTTCCAGGAATTAATTACATGGTTTCCACTGAATCTTATAATAATGTTCGAATATTTTTTCAATCAATTTATGGTGGTTTGAATTTGAAATTGTTATTCTTTTTGAATTCGAGGGAATTCTCTATTGATTTTCATGGTTTGAAGGTAGTTTCAAGGCTTTTTTTGTTTTTATAAAAGTCGTGGCATTCCTAGGACTTTTTGACAGGTTCCACGGATTAGTTCAATGGTTTTCACTGAATTTTATAATAATGTTCGAATATTTTTCTAATTAATTCATAGTGATTTGAATTTGTAAATGTTATTCTTTTTGAATTCGAGGAAATGCTCGATTGATTTTGATAGCTTGAAGGAAGTTCAAAAGTTTTCTTTTTTCCCCTTATGAAAATCATGGAATTTTCAGGACTTTCTGACAGTTTCCAGGAATTAGTTGAATGGTTTTCACTGAATTTTATAATAATGTTCAAATATTTTTCTAATTAATTTATAGTGATTTGAATTTTAAATTGTTATTCTTTTTGAATCTGAAGGAATTCTCGATTGATTTTAATGGTTTGAAGGAAGTTTAAAAGCTTTTTTTTCTTATAAAAATCATGGCATTTTTAGGACGTTTTGACAGGTTCCAGGGATTAATTTGATGGTTTTCATTGAATTTATAATAATGTTCGAATATTTTGCTAATTAATTTATAGTGATTTGAATTTAGAATTGTTATTCTTTTTGAATTCGAGGGAATTCTCGATTGATTTTAATGGTTTGAAGAAAGTTTCAAAGCTTACTTTCCTCTTATAAAAATCGTTGCAATTTTAAGACTTATTGACAGGTTCCAGGGATTAATTTAATGGTTTTCAATGAATTTTATAATAATGTTCGAATAATTTTCTAATTTATTTATAGTGATTTGAATTTGAAATTGTTATTCTTTTTGAATCTGAGGAAATTCTGTATTGATTTTAATGGTTTGAAGGAAGTTGCAAAGCTTTTTTTCCTCTTATAAAAATAGTGTCATTTTTAGGACTTTTTGACAGGTTCCAGCGATTAATTCAACGGTTTTCACTGAATTTTATAATAATGTTCCAATATTCTTCAAATTAATTTATAGTGATTTGAATTGCAAATTATTATTCTTTTTGAATTCGAGGAAATTTTCGATTGATTTTAATGGTTTGAAAGAAGTTTCAAAACTTTTTTCTCCTCTTATAAAAATCGTGGCCTTTTTAGGACGCTTTGACAGGTTTCAGGGCTTAATTTAATAGTTTTCCCTGAATTTTATAATAATTTTCGAATGTTTTTCTAATTAATTTATAGTGATTTGAAATTCTTATTCTATTGGAATGCAAGGGAATTCTCGATCGATTTGAATGGTTTCAAGGAATTTTAAAAGCCTTTTTTTCCTCTTATAAAAATCATGGCATCTTTAGGACTTTTTGACAGGTTGCAGGGATTAATTTGATGGTTTTCACTGAATTTATAATAATGTTCGAATATTTTTCTAATTAATTTATAGTGATTTCAATTTGAAATGGTTATTCTTTTTGAATTCGAGGGAATTCTCGATTGATTTTAATGGCTTGAAGGAAGTTAAAAAGCTTTTTTTTCCTCTTATAAAAATCATGGCATTTTTAGGACTTTTTGTCAGGTTCCAGCGATTCATTTAATGGTTTTCACTGAATTTATAATAATGTTCGAATATTTTTCTAATTAATTTATAGTGATCAGAATTTGAAATTGTTATTCTTATGGAATGCGACGGAGTTCTCGATTGATTTTAATGGTCTGAAGGATGTTTAAAAGCTTTTTTTTCCTCTTATGAAAATCATGGCATTTTTAGGACTTTTTGACAGGTTCCAGAGATTAATTTAATGGTGTCCCAATTCCACCATACACCTTCTATCTGTATTCTCCCATACTTAACCCATGTTCTTCTTCCCTTTTTTCTTTCCTTTTCCGCTATTCCCCTTAACTTATACTGCATCTTCATTTCTACCCATGTCGAATCATCCTTTATTCTCTCCGAGCTTCCATACAACACCCTCTTCTTTGTCATCACTTCCCTCTTATGTTTCCATTTCTTTATTTTCACCAGTACCATTCTCTCCCCTCTGCGCTCTTCCCTTCCTACACTTCGCACTTCCTCCATCTCTACCTTAGCATCAATCCTTCTTAGTACTTCTTCCACGCCTTCTATTAGCTCCTTCCTCTCTAATTTTAGACCCTTAATCACTATATTTCTTTTTCTTTCTTCTCTATCTTTCTTTTCTACTCTTTGTTCTATTGTTCTCAGCCTTTCTTTCTCCGTATTCTCAATCTCCCCACCTTTAAACTCCCGGTTTGAGCTTTCTATTTTTTTTATTGTACCTTTCAACTCCTCTACCTTTTTATTATGCTCTTTCTTCTTTGTTAGTCTTTGCTCCAACGTCTGCATCCTTTTATCTAGCTTTTCCCTAACTTCTTCCCATTTCCTCATTTCTTTACTAAGTTCGGTCATTTCCCGCCTAATTTCTTTCCTTATTTCCTCTACCCTTTTTCTTTTTCGTTCTTTTTAAAAAATATTTTATAAATATTCGTAAATCTTTTCAAGTTTTAAAATATTTTTAATCGCTTAAACACTTGTTTAATTCCTAAATAGCATTTAAACTGACCCGAATTTATCTTCAAATTTTGAAAAATCTTCAAAAATTAAAAAAATCACCTGAAGATATTATTTTCATATGAATCTTGAAAATATTCTTTCATTCTCCTGAAATCTTTACAAATTCTTAAAAATTTTCTAAATTTGTTGTTCGAAATCTTTGAAAATATAAATTTTGTTTTAATTTTTTTTTAAATCTTTTAATTACTATACTTCAACAAAACTAGAAAGAAGGTATCCTTTTTCTTAAAAGTTGTATCACGAGATTTCGCATACATTGTTATCGAAAAACTGACTCGTTGCATTCTCCGTGAATATTATGAGGTAAGTTTTATAATTTTCCACAATTTTAAACAAATTCTGGAAAAAATCGAATTCATTAAAAACATAGTTTTTAAACTATTAAAACATAATTTTAATATTGAGAAGAGTTAAAAAAAAAATTTTTAATGTAGATTTTTGATGATTTTGAGATAAAATTTTGGAACCTTTTTATGAATTATGAAAGGTTTCAAAGAAAATAAAAAAATTTTCTTAACATTACTGGAAAAGTTTAAAATATTTTTTGTTTATTTTGAAAATATAATTTTTAAAGAACATTGAAAAATGTTCTAAAAACTTTTTAAACATTTCAAAAAATTAGACGACTGAAGAATCACGAAAAAGAAAATTTAAAAACCGTCCTTCCTTGTCAACATTAGAAGTCAAAGTGTGATTTAGTTTTGAAAGCGCACTGTTTAGTAAAATGTTATTTGTAGGTCGGAGAGGAATTTTCAAGCCTTGTAACCTCTACTTCGCCGAACCGGTGGAGAGTTTCCGATAAATGTACTTCCCCAAACAAATGGAATAAAAATAGAACAGCAACTCTTTAAAAAATGGTTTCTGGAAAACTTATTATCTAACTAAATCGTATTTAATTAAACCTCAATTAAATAAATAGATTAAAATTAAATTAAATAAATTTAAAAGTATCTAAATTTGATAAATTAAAAATTTAAAGCTTTTTCGGGTTTCAATCGTGTGCGAAACTACGAAACTTGCCGACGTTTCGTGAACATTGCAGTTTTTTTCTTCAGGGCTGACCTAAAACTGAAGTTTCAGGTTATGTTGTTATATAGATTCTCTACGATGCCTATGATTGGCCAGAGCGTCCCATGGTGGGAACTGCTCGAACTTGATTGGCCAATAAATTGGTACTGGTGGGTCATAAAAGGTTCAACAATAGGTAAACTGATGCCTCTCTAGGAAGCAAACAAATACTCTAGATGTAATATAGTCGTATTTTGAATATCAAAAAAGTCTTTCTTATATAAACAAAAGTATACATTTTTTGAAACTTCAGAAATCGGTACTGGAGCTTCATAAAAGGTTAATCAATTGGTCAATCGATGCGTCTCAAGGACGCAAAAAATACTCCACATGTAATATTGTCGTATTTTGAATATCAAAAAAGATTGTCTTATATAAACGGAATAAAACATTCTTTGAAACTTCATAAATCGGTACTGATGAGTCATAAAAGTTTCATCAATAGGTCAATCTTTGCGTCTCAAGAACACCAAAAAATACTTTTGATGTAGTATTGTCGTCTTTTGAATATAAAAAAAGTTTTTCACATATAAACAGAATAAATCATTTTTTGAAACTCCATAAATCGGTACTGGTGGGTCATAAAAGATTCATCAATAGGTCAATCAATGCGTCTCAAAGACGCAAAAAATACTCCACATGTAATGTTGTCGTATTTTGATTATAAAAAATGTTTGTCTCATATAAACAGAATAAAACCTTTTTTGAAACTTCATAAATCGGTACTGATAGGTCATAAAAGGTTCATAAGCAGGTCGGAAAATGCGTCTTGAGGACGCTAACAAATACTATACATGTAATATTGTCGTATTTTGGAAATAAAAAAAGTTTTTCTCGTATAAACAGAATAAAGCATTTTTTGAAACTTCATAAATCGGTACTGGTGAGTCATACAAGTTTTATCAATAGGTCAATCTTCGCGTCTCAAGAACACCAACAAATACTTCTCTTGTAGTATTGTCGTCTTTTGAATATAAAAAAAGTTTTTCTCATATAAACAGAATAAAACATTTTTTGAAACTTCATAAATCAGTACTGGTGGGTCATAAAGGATTCATCAATAGGTCAATCAATGCGTCTCAAAGACCCAAAAAAATACTCCCCATGTAATGTTGTCGTATTTTGAATATAAAAAAAGTTTGTCTTATATAAACAGAATAAATCATTTTTTGAAACTTCATAAATCGGTACTGATGGGTCATAAAAGGTTCATGAACAGGTCGGAAAATGCGTCTTGAGAACGCTAACAAATACTATACATGTAATATTGTCGCATTTCGAATATGAAAAAGTTTTTCTCGTATAAACAGAATAAAACATTTTTTGAAACTTTATGAATCGGTACTAATGTGTCTCAAAAGATTCATCAATAGGTTAATCGATACGTCTCAAGGACATAAACAAATTGTCTCAATGTAAAATTGTCGTATTTTGAATATAAAAATAGTTTTTCTTATATAAACAGAATAAAGAATGTTTTGAAACTTCATATATCGGTTCTGCTGGGTCATAAAAGGTTCATCAATAGGTCGATGAATGCGCCTCAAGGACGCGAACAAATACTTCAGAAGTCATATTGTCGTAATTCCAATATAAACAACTTTCTCAATTTAAACAGAATAAAACATTTTTTGAAACTCCATAAATCGGTACGAGTAAGTCATAAAAGTTTTATCAATGGGTCAATATTTGCGTCTCAAGAACACGAACAAATACTTCTGTTGTAGTATCGTCATATTTTGAATACAAAAAAAGTTATTCTTGTATGAACAGAATGAAACATTTTTTGAAACTTCATAAATTGGTACTGATGGGTCATAACAGGTTCATAAACAGGTCGGAAAATGCGTCAGGAGGACGCGAACAAATACTCGTCTTGTAATATTGTCGTATTTTGAATATAAAACAAGTTTTCTTATATAAACAGAATAAAACATTTTATTAAACTGCATATATCGATACTTATTAGTCATAAAATGTTCATCAATAGGTCGATGAATGCGTCTTAAGGACGCGAACAAATACTTCAGATGTAATATTGTCGTCTTTTAGGCAAGTTGATAAGAGCGTGCGATCCTAGAGATAAGGTATGGAAGGATGTTAGTTTTAAGGCTTAGTTTGAGGAAAGTTGTGTAAAAAAAAAGGAAAGTGTAAGCAAGTCAATTTTTAAAGGCCAACAGGCTGAAGAATAAACGTTTATACTAATACCACTACTAATAATTTTTTAACTTTTTTGGTTTTTAATTTCCTGAGTGGGATAGTTCGTTGAAGGTTAAGAAAATGATCTATATAACTTTTTGGTTTTTAATAACAATTGCATTTGTTATTTAAGTTTTAGTGGTAGCACGGATCACTACGAGTATCCGGAGAATATGATTAGAAGGAGGTTCACGCTCGACTTGTTTCTTCTCCCTGCGTGTGGGTGGTGTTGATGATAGTCGATGTTCTCGTACGCTTTGCTGTGTCTTTGTCTCTTCTCTCTAATTCCCACTCACTCGGTACACGGTCCAGTGGTTGCTAGATGATATAGGTACAAGCTATGAGCTAAAACGGAGAGACAATCTATCCGGACACAAGAGGCATTATTTATATTGCGAATAGGCACCGCTGATCTCGCTTCTGTTAATAGGTGAAACCCATTATCATCGATGTCTAACGCAACAAATATTTATTTTTTAAATATATTTTTATTTTTAAATTTTAAGTAAATTTAAAAATTTCAAATAAATTTTTAATTTTCAAATTAAATTTTAATTTCTAAATAAAATTTAAATTTTCAAATAAATTTTCATTTTTTAAATAAAATTTCAATTTTTAAATAAATATTTAATTTTTTAAATAAATTTTGAATTTTTAAATAAAGGTTTATTTTTTCAAATGAAATTTCAATTTTTAAATAAATATTTATTCATCGAACAAATTTTTAATTTTCAAATAAATTTGTAATTTTTGAATAAATTCAAAATTTTAAATAAATATTTAATTTTCAAATAAATATTTAATTTTTAAATAAATATTTAGTTTGTAAATAAATTTTTCATTTTTGATAAATATTTAATTTTTAAATAAATTTCTATTTTCAAATTTTAAATAAATTTTTAATTTTCAAATAAATTTTTAAGAGAAAAGTCACTGAGAATCACTGAAACTTCACTGATTCATGTACAGTGAGTAATCTTTTCATGACAATTCATGACAATTGTATTTTTTATAGTTAAAATCACATTTTGCATTAAAATTTTTAAAATGTAATTGATTTAAGCGTAGCTCTAATTCAAAAAGAAAAGTAAGAATTGAAAAGAATTACCTGAATCAAAGAAATGTATTTAATATGTGAATATATGTACAAATGTGTATTAATATATGTGACATATAATACACGGTGATTGTAGAGTATATTTTGTCATATTCAATACTTCATTTCTTTAATTCAATCAATCGTATTTACACCGTAAACTTTTTTAGTACTATTTTATTGCTGTGATGTCCTTCCGTTCAATTATTATTATTTTTTTTTTTCAAACTTTTTCTCGGGTTAAGAAGAACCCGGTTTGCCAGCATAGCCACGGACTAAGTCAAGTGACTGATACGATTAGAATATAGATAGCTAAATTAATACGATGTATGAAATCATTTGCGATGATGTTTTGGATAAAAAATTAGGAGCATGGTGTAGTTTGCAGGTGGTCTTTTGCCGCTGCTATGCTTACATAGCGGCCTTGAGTGTTGGATGTGACAGAAGTGGCCTCTGGATGCTTTCTTAGAGCTACCATGTTCATTATTTTTATTTTAAACTTGTTCTCGGGTTATTATGAGAGAAGTTTTAGACTCCGGGAGCTAAGATCATCGTTCCTTAAAGCAACCAACCCCGTCGCAACTGGAACGTGTTCGTCATCCACTTCTGCTCCTTCTGTCCTAGAAGGTGAGCAAGAGCGGGAAATTGACGCGAGAAAACATCGTTCAACACTGTTCACTGGAGTCAGGTCTCTAGCCACGGATGACTGAGAGCGATATATCATTGCGTTTGGACATGGTGAACATCAAAAAAACATTTCATAACCGAGGACTGGTTTGGTCACGTGGTCACCGTAGAGGATGCCCTTAAGCCTTACTCAAAACAAAAAAAGTTTCTATTTTCCTCCTTAGGAGCGCCACCTGTATCATTAACAATAATTCTCATGCTGATTTCTCATTGGAAACTTATTTAAGTAATTCTGAAGAACAATGAAAGTAAGGTTAATATTAGAAAGTCTAAAAAGTTGCTGAATCATTATTTTAAACTAACAGATAGTTTCTGGCGATATTATTTACTATGGACGCGTCCAGTGCTGTGTCAAAGATGGTCAGAATATCCATATCTAATATCCATATACGTTCAATTATTTTTACAATATTTGTTCTCTTAAACTTAAGACAAAATTGATAAGTACTATTAATTCATAAGAAAGAATAGTGTAGTTGAGATGGATAAATACAGGCCTGAAAATATCTTAAGACGGGCCTGATTATGGGTGACAATATATGGACATATTGTCATTAACTTTCTTTCATTATCAAAAAGGTAAGTAATGTTATTAATAATTTTTTATGTGAAAATGAGGTAAAGAATGTAAAGTAAGTACATAGCTTGTTTGACCTGAGGATTGGAGGGCCCAATTTAATTATTTTTCACCCGAAAGTTTCAAGACACAATTATAATTATTTAAGAATTTCTCTGTTACAAATTGAAAATTATAAGTACTTATTAAAATTTATTAATGTTTCATTTACTTATATTAATTTCCAAAATTCCAGTTCCATGCGAAAAATTCTCTGTTCCAAGTCAAATAATAATTCCTTACGAAAATTATCTGTTCCAAAGTCTGAATTATAATTCTTTACGAAAAATTCTCTGCTCGAAAGTGAAAATTATAATTCTTCAGAAAATTCCCTGTTCCGCAGTTAAAATTATAACTAGTTAGGAATTTTTTTTTATATTTGATTTATTTATATCAATTTCCATAATTCCAGTTTCATGCGAAAAATTCTCAATTCTAAGTCAAATAATGATTCCGTACGAAAATTCTCTGTTTAAAAGTGTAAATTTTATTTTTTATCCATCTTTTTATAATTAAAACTATTTGAGGTAGCTTTTTATATTAAACTTATTTATATTAATTAACAAAATTCCAGTTCCATGCGAAAAATTATCTGTTCCAATTCAAATAATAATTTCCTAAGAAAATTCTCTCTTATAGAGTGTAAATTATAATTCGAGAACCTATTTTCGATCTTACTGGAGAAAATATTCAGGAATTAAAAATTGACCAGAACGACCTCTAAAAATCTTTACCGGCCTGGCAGAAATGGAGAAGTCTGCTACAACACTGGAGAGTCAGCTGCCCATGGCGTTGGGAATTTTAACACTCATCAGCACATTTTTTCAAGAGGAGAACATTTTCGTAGTGATTGTAAATATATTTTCCATTTTTGAAATTATTATAAATATTCTTGCAATGTACTTTTGTATGTAAATATATCATACTACGTTTTATTTTTTTAGGAAGCAGCAGCAACGGACGAAAAAGTAGTTCAACTGAGTAACTCGACGCATCCAGTTCTCATCATAAAAAGTGAATAATTTGACTAACAAGGGAAGGTCTTCAGGTGTTTAGCACCCGCAGGGTTATAGCCGCTTGAAAAAGATTCCTTGAAGTACCCGCAACAAAGTTCAACCCATCTTAGTCCCTACCTTTTCAATATTTTTGCACCTCAACTCTGCAAAGTTTTGAATTTTAACCATATTTGTGCGGTTTTTCACATGCAGTTGAAGCAAATTTTTGTTACGTTCGTTTCTCCTCGTTGCAAAATCTTATCTAAAGTCGGATTCAAAAGTCCTGACACCTGGCTTTGAAGCTTTATTACTCGACGAGAAAAAATCGCAGAATGTTGAGTCAAAGACAGAAATATTCTTTAGATGATCACGATTTCAGGACAAGAAGAAACATTAACATGCAAGTTCCTCCTAAGCCCCAAGATCTGGCTGAAATGGGTGCCTCCCTTCGTGGAGAAATCTCGTAAGAATCCGACCTCTGGACCATCAATTTCTCAGTTCATGTTGCTGCGAGAGCTTTGGCTGATTCAAATAGAAAGCTCAAGCCGACGATGGATCAAAAGAACAAAAGACGCTTGCATAAACTGGGCAAGAAGATTGGATGGGCAAAGCAGAATGCGTCCTGTGTTTAATGTGTGAATTTTCGACCCGCACAGTCGCCAAATCGTTATCTCGTGGAAACAAATAGATATATATTATTTTATTTTGAAATAAACTGATTTTTAATACGTTGTAAAGTATTTTTAAGTTTTCTTCTAATGTACGAATTAAAATAAAAAAGTTAATTGAAACTAAAATAATGAAAAGTTAAAAAAAATTACAAGGTGAAACAACACATCTTAGACTACATAACATCTGGTAGACCATTCACGGAAAGGGTTCGAAAGTTCGCCCAAGAACTGAGGATCTTCAATCACACACTGAACAAGTCAAAGCTGCTGACAATCAAGCAGCATATTGTTGACAAAATAGGACTGTTATCTGCCGCAAGGATGAGAATACAGAAGAGGGAGAGAAAGATCAGGGAGAATCAAAAGTTTTTCACTGACACATCTCGACTCTTCAGTGATCACCCTGTTTCTGTCAAAAATCCACCCAAGCCTAACGAGATAGAGACTTTTTTAAGAGAGGTATAGAAAATCCCGAAAACACTAAAGTTGAAAGAAGATACTGACAATATCATCTGTTTCAAGAAGTTTTGCGACAACCTTATAAAATTTGAGGAGGAATGTCCATCAATCACTACCGAAGAGGCGAAAAAAGCACTTAGAAGCACGAAGAACTTTTCCAGTGCTGGACCAGATTGTATCAAGAACATCTGGTGCAAGAAGTTGACTTCTATACACCAACATTTGGCCCGCAAATTCACCTTATATTTAAAGTCAAAGACGCCCATACCGCAATGGCTGGTGTTAGGACGCACTCTACTCCTACCAAAAAAAGGCAACTTTTCCAACCCAGAGAAGTACAGGCCAATAACGTATTTGAACACACGAAGAAGGAGCTTACGGCCCTTGATATCAACACACGTAAGATTATGCACATGTACAAAAGCTTGCATATCAATTCGTCAGTTCCTCGATTAAACATTTCAAGCCATCAAGGCGGACGCGGACCTCTGAACCTTAAGTGTCTTTATAACCGAATTGTTCTCAGTACAGCTTACATCGTTGCCAATGGTAGAGATACTTTCCTTAAAATGGTCATTCGAGGCTTGCCATTGTTTTTCAAGACTTCGAGAAACGAACTATATTCGTGATCGAAATCTCGGCCCCGTCCGAATACAACATCACTGCCAAGAAAAAAAAAGGAGGAGAGTTATCAAGACCTTACAAGGGAGCTGCAGCGACTGTATCCAAAATATTCGGTACAAGTAATTGTCCTTGTAATAGGCGCTCTCGGAGGTGCGAAACTATCACTGGTTCGTAACCTTAAAGCCATACGCGCGTGCTAAAAATATGCCAAGGCGCTTGCGAGGTAGATGCAGAAGGCTGTCATCCTCAGGTCGCTTCGTGTCCTCAAAACACACGAGGGTTTCGCTAGCCTTTCGTTGTGATCTCATTGCGTCCTGTGACCAACCATCTTACGGTTGAGAGAGGTGGCCATGAGTGTGATTCACCGGGATCCTACTGGGAGCCGGTGTCATTTTTAGATAAGAGTTGCTCCCAGTGGGACCCTGCGCTGGTTGTTAACCTTATTTTTTAATTATATATATATATAATTAAAAACTAAAGGCGAACAACCACCGCAGGGTCCCACTGGGAGCAACTGTCATCTAAAAAATGACATCGGCTCCCAGTAGGACCGCGGTAAATATATTAAGATCGTTGTAGTGACGAAATCAGCATCCCCACACTACCGAGGAGTGCGGACCCTTCTCGGTGTGTTATGAGAACATTTTTCACCAGCCCTCGTTAAAAAAAAAAAAAAAATCTCCCCATATTCGTTTTGACGGTGCAAACTGCGCCTTTATTGTCCTCCCTCAGTCGACGAAAATATTGGCGCATGCGCATTGTGCTTTACTATCTCTTTTTCTCTAGTTAAAAAAGAGATAATATATCGTAGTGCGCACGCGCCACTACTTCAAATATGGTGCAGATACCGCAATCAAAACTCGAGGCGCTTTGCACAACATGATAGTTCTCCTTATTATTACTCCGTGGTTTTTAGCATTTGCTGCATCTTTTTCTGCAGCTTGTAAATTGACTTTTATACTAAACATCATGTGTGCGACATTGATATATTTTTTGCCAGTAACCCCAACTTCTATATTAAGATATTAAAATGTAATATAATATGAATTACTATATTGCAGTCTCTTTGCAACAGTACATCATGTATTTATAAAGTTATTAGGATATTTGTTACCATTTTTTTTTACTACCAATTTGTTAAGATAAGATTATTGCCATGGTAACGGGTAGTCGCGTCGTGTTCCTGTTAAGCGTCCTAGAGCAAGCGCAGTACATCTACATGCCAAAGTTGGGATCACTGTTCTCTGCCGTGACCAGGGATAAAGAATTCTATTGGAGAATCGTCCAGCAGGGACGAAACGGGTTTCACGGTGGCCTTTAAAAAAGTTAGATGCTATTTTTAGGTACCCCAAAGTTATGGATAGGAGATTATTTTGAATGCTTCTGGGGAACCATTTTTGATGAAATGAAAATATTTCCCTGAACGGATTTTTATGCCTGGAAAAACCTATTTGAAATACTGAAAAGCAGTAAAATACTATTTTCAAGTTAATGAGACCATATAATTACGTTGATATAAAGTAGTTATATGTAAATTAGAATGACTAACGAGAAGTTAATCAATAAATAAAAAAAAGAAACGATTTAAAAAAATTGAAATCAATATACTTATGAATATTTGATCAAAAAATTCATATACATAATATTCAAGTTTCAATATTAATTTCTTATGAAAACTGTTGTAAGTATAATATACATAATAATTTAATTTTATTGTATAATACATAATGTGTAATATACAATTTACAATAATATATAATAGCTATATAATAATTGTATTATAATTAAACGTGCCTACTATTATACTTATTCATGTCGCGTATAGCTTCGCATACAGTAGGCAGGTTTAATTATAATACAATTATTATATTGCTATTATATGTTATTGTGCATGGAATATTACACATTATGTATTCCACGATAACATTGAAATATTATGTATATTATACTTACTACAGTTTTTATAAGAAATTAATATTGAAAATTGAACATTATGTATACGAATTTTTTTTATGAAATATTCTTAAACATATTGATTTCAATTATTAAAAAATCGATTCTTCTGTTCATTTATTGAATAACTTCTCGTTAGTCATTCTTATTTACATACATATAACTCCTTTATATAAACGTAATTATATGGTCTTATCAACTTGAAAATAGTATTTTACTGCTTTTTACTATTTCAAATAAGGTTTTCCAGGCAAAAAAAAATCCGATCAGGGAAATATTTTAATTTCATCAAAAATGGTTCCCCAGAAGCATTCAAAACATTCTCCTATTTAAAACTTTGGGGTGCCTGAAAATAGCATTTAACTTTTAAAGGCCACCGTGGTTTGTGATGAATCCATTGCGAGCTCTCTATAGAAGTTTGTCTTGCTGAAAGTGAAAAAAATCCAATTCAGTTTTAAAACATTCGCTGAAATGTAAATACAGTCGAACTTCGATAACTCGAACCACCAAGGGAAGCAAAAAAAACTTCGAGTTATCGAATATTCGAGTTATCGGATTATCTTCCTCCACTCTTTCTCTATAGGTAAAATCGTTGGTCTGCGGCTCTAAGGGTAATGATTTTAAATCTAATATCCATGGCTCCACGCAGCTTCTCCCTATTTTCTCAAAACATCAGTAAAGTAGAAGCAGGGATTCTGACATGATTTGCAACATAACAAATTGATATAAAATGATAATACTTTTGCAATTCTAATCATTATTTTGTTTGTACAGAAAATAAATTAGCCGAAATAATAAAGTTTCGCCACATAAATTAATTCTAATGTTATTTTTTTAATCAGGTAAATATTTAATTTTTCAATTGATATTTCACATTCCGGTGTATTTAGTACAGATAATATAAATGTTCCTTCAAAATGGATAAAGAAACATGTATTACATTTTCATTTTCTTACAGCAATTTTTTATTCAATAATTTGATACAAATTAATCAATGTTGATCCTAGGTTAGAAGTAAACAGCACCAGTCAATTCTATGTAAAAAAATAACTCCAGAAACTTGTACGAGTACTAAATTTTTACTTCCATTCACAAATTTTTTTTTTCATTTTCAAATGTATAACTTGCAAGGTTTCAGGATTATAAATAAAAACATTGCTCTTATTTCACAACGATAAAAATCAAATAATTCCAGAATTTAATGAATTGATCTTTTAAATGAGGAACGCTTTCGAAGTTAAACAAAATCGAATTTAGCCGATAAAGATTATATAATTTCTGAGTAAAAGCCTTCAATTTTAAATGATTTTCAATTGAAACCTTCAAAATTTGGAAATTTTATTTTAAAATAGAAGTAATAATTTTAAATGAAAAAAGTTCTAATTGGAGTAATTTTTAGATTAAAAAATTAAAAAATTGATTTAGATTTTTTAATTCAAGTTACAATTTTAATGCATACAATAAGTCTTCACACATTACAATATGTAATCATTTTTACATTCTCATCATTTATGATTGAGAAAGTATTATAATAGGCCGTGATTTCACACCTCAGTTTTTGAACGGATCTCCACGTTTTGAAATCCCCTGAAGCCGAAAATCAAGTTTTGGTGATGGCGTCTGTCTGTCGGTATGTCCGAAAACATGATAACTCTCGAAAAAATTAACGGATAAAATTGTCGAGCTTTGGCACACTTTTTTTTATCCTAAAAGAAAGAACGAGTTCGTTAACCACGAGAGATACGTGAAAAATTTTTTAAAGAATAATTTAAGCCTTTTAAAATATCTACAATTTTTGCCTCAACCATTTTTCTATAAGACTTGATGTTTTGGTTTTTTTATCGAAAATACAATGCAAAAAATCCTACAAAATTTCTTCGAAGCGTTTAAAAGGTCCTTACAAATGTTTTGAACCCTTTTTTGATAGAATTTTTCATTTTGGTTTTATTTATTGAAAATATTATTAAAACAATTCCAATTTGGAACCAAATAACGCAACATACAGGAAATTTTGAGCAAAATGACGCGAAATACAGGGAAAAGTTTGTGGAGAAATTTCAGCTATTAGAAATTCCTACAACATTTATTTAAAACATTTTTGGACAGAACTCGTCGTTTTTAATTTATTTATCTAAATGGATATGCATATGCAAACATCGAAAATTCTAATATTACGCCAAAAGCTGCAAGATACGTTAAAAGTCTGAAAAAAGACTTCCAGGAGTATTTGTTTTATTCATCAAAAACGCTATGAAAAAAATTCTTATTTTTAGCATAACAACACGAGATAGAGAAGGAAGGCCAAAGAGAAGATTGTAGACTTTTATTATAATTAAGTCATTAAAGATTATTTATTTTCAAATTTGACATCACGCTTTATAAAATTCACTCATTTTAATCTAAATTGCAAATTGAATAAGTTGAAAATCAATTATAAAGCATTTCCGTGCAAGGGGAACCACTTCTTGCTGAAGACAATTTTATAAAATGTCAAGCTGACGTATATTAATCTAAGTTCTTGAGGCAAAACACCACATATCGAGTTAAATTAAAACTCTGAACTAATTAACTGTTATCGCCATGCCCAGATAGGTTGCGCTTTCATTTGCAAGGAGATTTCTCCAAACCTAGGCTAATTATCCCCCCCCCCCCTGGAGGAGTGTGGGAAAAAGAATGAAGAAGTATGAGATCCTAGACCTGTCTGTTCCGGCACGCTTTTCCATCCACCGTTGCGACTTCCTACTGGGTGTTATGGTTAGCTCTGGTCTGAGTTTCCAGCCCGGTTCATCGGATTGCTCGATCGACCGGTACGTCTCACGTAATAATTAATCGTTCCGGTTTAAACCACCTGCTCGATCGAAGGTTTTGAGCACATCTAAAAGATCGGAATAATTTTCGACCTATCATATAAGAATGGCATTTTTTACCTATTCAGTGTAATGTCTCGAGAGTTCCTGAACTACATCCGATTCAGGAGCTCCACCATTCTTGAGCCATTCCCATTAAACTGGCATACATTAGATGTATGCCAGTGCGGCTTATAGGAGGTTACATTTTGGTTTCGATTGATTCGCTCGTTAAGTTTTTCTTTGATTCCCTCAAGACCTAAGATTCGATTTTCATGTCACATTTTCGCGGATATTAATGAAGCATGATTAGCCATTATTTCGGCTGTTTCATGGAATAATCTTATGGTACGATTATCAATATCGTCTATCTGTTCTGATAAATTGGTTCCTTGATTTATACAATGTGCGGCCTGTGTATTTATTAAATCGCGTATATTTTAATCTATTTTTTTAGCGACATTCCGAATTTTTTTTATCCGTGGTGGTCTCAATTTCGTTTATTCTTGTGTTTAGATCATTAGAAGGCTTTAAAGATTCTTCAATTGCAAAACGTAAACGAGTTAATTCTTCAATATCTATTCTTTCTTTCGATCCCATTAAGCTTATTGGTTTTCTTTGGGTCGTTCTACAAGACACGTCATGACTGGGCGGATTTGTGGTTAAATCTAACACACGCGCGCTTAACCCTATAGCTTTTCTTTCTTCAATTTCTAATGCTTTAGTTAGAACTGATCTTTCTTCCGGAGTTGATCTATCGTCTTCCGGACTGAGTAAAGTTTGATCTATGGGGCTATTTGGGGGTAAGTTACCGTCCCGATGATTTAAACTCATCTTTGATCCGAAGCCTGACATTTTTGAAGAATTTTGTTTAAATTTTATGTATGATAAAAGATAAGGAAAAGGGGTTTGAAATATTTTTCAACACTTACCTCCACCTTGTTTATAATCCAAATTTGAATAATCAGTATAAAACCAAATGAACAGTTTTCACGCTTTTTACCAAAAAACAATTGAATTAATTGAACAAATCCTTCTCGTTAATTTCTTTAGCTCACGTCGTTTGATGAATCCGTTCACTTATCTCAAAACAAACAAAAAATTTCAAAGAGAAAATCTATCCGATTTCAAACACTTTAAAAAAAAAGAAAAAACTTTTCAATTTTAATTTGCTTTCTTAAGTCCGGGATTCAAATTTATTTTAAATATTCACTAATATTCAAACTCTGCTAAGCACGTCTGCTCACAGTGACCGTTGAAGTCAGTTCAATTCAAATTTATATATTTGCTAAGTATTCATTATTTTCTATACAGGTGCCTATGAAAGCATAATGTTGACAGTTGTGATTGAGGACGGCCTCAACTGTCACCCGGGTTATTGTAATAATTATTTTTGCTCGATTAAATTTGAGAATGCTTGCATGACTTTGATACGTAAGATTCAAGGTTCATTCATATTTGGCATTATAATAAATACTGCTCTGACACAGCGCCATCCCGACACAATTCGAGCACGTATTCTATTTACCGGTATTTGTCGATTTCCATTCACAGAAATATAAGTTTGCGAGAGAAACTGACAGTTTACGAACTCACGGACATTTCGTGCAAAAAATCAATTCATTATCGTTTGATATATATACACACACACACATATATATATATATATATATATATTTTTTTATTTTTTTATTTTTTTATTTACAACACTTTCAATTCGAAATCATTCATGATTAATCAGACACTGACTAGTATTACAGAATTTTCTATAAAACTAACCAGTCAACTAAAGCGCTGGAACTAAAAGCTGGAAAAGAGCTTAATCTCACGGAAACTTTCCGTAACGATAGACAGTGCTTATTCATTATTGTCTCCAATCTTTTTTGCAACACTCACCTAGAAAGTTAAGACTTCCATGCCTCTAAATGATATGCAAAGTACGTCAATCCGACAGACTGTGCGGGAATAATGGCGCATGCGCACTTTGAAACACGTCTAATTTGTGAATCGGTGCAATGGATGCGCATGCGCACTTCAGAGATGAGTAGCTTTGCACACTGACAAAATAAAAATGTTTAAAAAAAATTCGTGTAAAAAAATTGTATGGAAATTTGGCTGAAACCCTCCATAAGGGATCGGGAATGCTAAATAATTAATAATGTTCTCGGGTGGTGTTGCAAAAAATATTGAGTGATACGCGTACGCATAGACGCTATAGGTGATTGCTACTCATGCGGTTGCAGCATTTGCCTTCCGCTCTTCGCACTCGTCTTGTAATCGCCTATTTTGTGCACTTGTATCACAAATAGCTTTCGTAAACTTAATATTTAAAATATTGTTTTATACTGGATTCTTAAATTGTTTATATTTTTAATGTTAGGAAATAAAAATCCAGAAATAGCATTTACTGCTAGTATTAAATATTAAGATATATATAATAATAATATTTAAGCATTAACCCATTAAAATGGAATAACAGCAATGATTCTATTTGACAAAAATACACCAACTTTGTAGTATAGGTACAAAATATGTTAATTCTGTAGATAAGTAAATACATAAAGTTGATTGAGTTTGCTCGATGAGCATTCTCCTTTCGTGAATTACAAAGATAAGCATGGAGAATTAATGGCAAGAATAAAATGTATTTAAGAATCGCTAGATTCCCCTGATTACTAAATCACTCAGTACTTAACATTCAAATGTATTTTTAGACTCATATTACTATCGGCATTATGGAATAGTTCATATTTTACAGTAAATTGCGTCGATTAAAGCAGCACTTGGAAATAGAGAGAAACATTAAGATGCGTTGGTGGACTTGATCGCGAGATCAGAGAGAAAGAGAGAAGGTAAAGATTTTACCTTCAGATGCAAAAGTGAGGAAAAGAGAGATGTAGAACCTGCGATCTATGGTAAAGGGCAAGGACGCTCGAACCAAGTACCCTGCTCGTTTGACTCCTCGACTGTCCGGCACTAACTGCAATTAACATATAATACGTGTGCGAGAACGCAAACAGCATGGTTATGGTGCAAAAAGTATGTAGTCTTTAAAACACAGCAAGAATCATAAATAGTGCGTGGGAAAGTATACAAATTCAAAGAAATACAAAGAAACTTTCAGAAAATGGAGATGTATGGGATTTTAATTAGGATTAAGGGGCCGTCCATAAACTATGCTATCAATTTGAGGTGGAGGGAGTCGTTTCCTGATAATAAATTTTAAAGAATTCATTTTTTTTCTTTGTTCGCAGAAAAAACTGAGGGTTCAGTAAAGTTGCGGCTCAAGTGAAAGTTGGTATAGCCTCGCAATAGAACTCTTTTTGAGGGTTCCTTTTTAGTTCGCTGATATCCAATAGATGGCTATTCATGTTTTCAACTGCGCATGTCCGAAAAGCACGGGTCTATTTGAAATGAATAAAGACTATGAATAATCATACAGATAAATATTAAAAAACCTTTTTTATTCTTTTTGAACAAAAAATTAAATTGAATGATAGAAGTACCTACCTTCCTAAAAAAATGTAATATTAACGTAATATTGCAAGTGTATATTATATAATTTTAATCTAATCCTGTTACAGAACATGTTCTTTTGTGTTCTAGAACTGTTACATCACAGTTATATAACAGTGTCCGCTGGGGTACTACATGTCGATGGTAGGCACCACTGATATATATAATACACTGGATGCAGGATTTGGTCTTTGCCTACCTGGGCTGTGTTCGAAAATTGACTGGGAGTACTGGAAGTACTGGCGTGACGTCATGGAAATTACTGTTGTGAGAATGGCGAGGGCGATGAGCACTGTTGCAGTGATGCCAACATAGACAGAATTATTATTCGGAGCGTTATGATTGGCTGTCGATCGAAAAGCGTCATCAATCATGGCAATTCCGTGTCATTTTGCGCGACATAATTTTTACTGTAATTACTGGATGACACCTCACGAGAAATGATATTATCACCCGCAGAGCAAAAACCCGCGATGCCGCTCAGTAACACGCAGAACGCGTTTCCCGCACTTTTGGCACGTGCAACGTGCAATCAGGTTTCTTTCACACGATTGCAGATCCGCACCCTGTGGACTTGCACAAGTAATAATTTGTGAAAATAGACATTTTTCCGTCCGCGGAAAATCTCCTAATGGCTGTAATTTAAATGCTCGTTTTTTTTTAAATAGCAAATATAATCAGTTTCATATGATGGGCAAATATATTGAGCTAAATATAATTATGGAAGAATAACGGCAATGCATTGAATAGATTTTTCAATATTTTGATGAAAAGAAACAAGCACATGCAAATCAGCTGATTTTTCCAAGTGTTTTGTATGACTTTTTCAATAAAATAATATTTTTTCACAGAATGTAAGTATTTTTTACATTTATTATTATAATAATAATATGCTTTTGCAAAAAATTGCCTGTACAAGTTTTGCGATATTGCAACATTTCCGGTAACGCATTAATTCCTGAAAAAGAACCTAACAAAATCAAGTATTTGTTAATGACACGCTTTTTCCTAATTGTTAACATATCAGAAACAAGCATGATGTCATTATGTTAATAAATGTTAAAAACACGTACCTTCTGTGCAAAAAAATATTATTTTGTTAGGGTACTATATTAGACAGAAATATGCAACCGCCATATTGGTTCCTGGACAGTTTGCGGGAAACAATGCGATAAGCATGTCCTGTCTTTTAGTTAAAATTAAGTTTAGAATATAATAAAAATGGTCTGCTGCAGGTTCTCCGTCATGTAAAAAAAGAAGCGAAGAAGGATTTAAAGTTTATCCTTTTACACCAGGACAAATAGAAAGACTGTCAATATAGATTATAAGTTGTAGACGCGACAAATGGGAACCGAATTGTAATTCATAATTATATGAAGTAAGTACTCATATTTATGACTGAAACAATATAATTTAAATATCTGGTGTCTGAAGCTTATGGTTATGTATTATTAAATTGCCTGTTAGCATTTTTTTGGTATATTTCAGCGAAATGAGGTCTAGATGAAAGTAAGGTTAGGAACCGGTATTTATTTTCTTTCAATTTAATAAAAACATATATTTTTTACCATATGCGTGCATTTTTATATTTATTTCGAATTTCATAAAATTTCGAATCAATAGTTAAAACCTAAGTGTTATTCGTAAGTCGAATAATTATTCATTCTTTCTTTTCAACTGATCATTATATTGTAAAGTTTAAAAACATTTACCTTCTTAATAATATCATTATCTTAAACTGTTACAGCTAACTTTACTTCAATTTTGTTACACATAACTATTTAATTAGGTTCTAGACCAAAATTCAACTCTTAAAAATTCGATATCAAGTTAGCGATTTTGAATTTCGCGGGGAACCAAGATGACAACATGCATATTCTCATCCGCAACTACAAAAAAGTTAACCAATAGGAATCGATTCTACCAAAGCCAGCCATATTAGATATGTGAGCGCGCGAGAATGAAGTATATTTGAAATGACGTAAATGCCATGAGCGAAGATTTATCTATTTAACCTCTTCCAATTTGTAGACAGAGACCTTCCAGTACAGTCTAAGCTTCGTAAAAGACATAAAATCCTTCAGATTCCTTTTCACAGAACATGTCAGCTTCAAAGATTATTTATAGTAAGAGGTGCCCGGTTATGGAATAAAATTCCATACGATATTGGAAATGCATCTTTCCTGTATCATTTCAAGTATCTCTCTTCCAAATATCTGTACGATACTCCTAATCCAACTCTTGAAATTACTCACTGGTAAACTATACCTTTTAGTTATCGAATATTTCATCTTCGCATCTCTTTCTATCTTCAGTAACTTTTGTAAATATTCATTTCTTATGCACACAGCTTTTCATTCTTTATTTATACCTTAGCATGCACAGAGAGCTACTAGGTTGGCTCTGCTTATTTATTTATTCTATTTTGTTTATAGATTGAATTATAAGTTCAATCAAGTATACTGCCAATCAGTGCTTGCACAAATTTGTACTGACCCTGTAATATCCTGTTCCTTAGAGGGCTATTTAGCCCTAGGGACTTTCTTGAATAAATCCAAATACAAATACTTAATCGTGTTTCTCTTAAATCGTTACCTTATCAGCATCCGAAAGCAGCTCTTCTTTAATCTCTTCTCCAGTATAACTCCTCTGTCCATACGCAATCTCACAAATATAAATAAAACGGAATTTCTTGAGCAACTCTCTACAAAAAGTCTACACTTCTTGCAAACAGCACTCATACCACCTCCACAGTTCCCTCTACTTTTCATGATACTATATTATTCTCTTCTGACAGATCGCAAGAAACCCCAGTTAGAAAATTCTTTGACGTAAAATCAAATGCTTAAAGTTCTGATGGTATCTCAATGTTAAATAAATCTTCTTGCTTTACCAGTCATTAGCGCTATTCCCTTGCACATCTTTCAACCCTACCTCTCCCAAAGACTTCCATCATATATCCATCTTCTGTGCCTTGTCCAAACCTTTTGAACGCATTGTCCATCAGCAACTTACGGCACACCTTGAACCTAACGAATTAATTGACTCAATGCAACCTGGGTTTTGGGCCAGGCATAGTACACTTATATCTTCACTCAAAGTAACTTCTGACTTTAAAGTAGCAATTGATAAAAGGAAAATAACGGTTGTTATCCTTATTGATTTTCAAGTCATTTCATACAGTTAACCATAATAAACTATTGACTAGGCTGACTAGGCTCGAATCGGTTCACCTCTCAAACATGGTTGTTATATAGTTTGAATTCTATCTTAGTAATCATTCTGAAAAAGTAAAAATCAACAATGGTGAACAGTCTGATTGTGGGGAGGTCAAGCGTGGTGTCCCGAAGGTATCAACGCTTGCATCCACTCTATCTAATATTTATATCTCAGAACTTGGTTGCAAACTTTGAAACTGCAACTATCACAAATAGGCTGATGACTTCAAGCTTTACCAGTCCAGGCCTATCGTCATTCTTAAGAGCCTACTTCATAAGGTTCAGTGGGCCTTGATAAGTGGCCCCAAGCTTAACACTGCTAAAAGTATGGCTATATTGATAGGACCTTCTTCCTCTCCATCACTTTCTCCTGATTGAAATCCTAATCCTCCCTTTCTTTGATACAGCTGTGTGGTATATGACGATATTACTGACATCCACAAAAGTGTAAAATGAAAATATCTTTCATTATTCGTGGTGCCCGCCTTGGAATAAACTACCTATAAAAATTAGAAATTCAGCTCCACAATATCACTTTAGAAGATTCATTTTTGGTCACTTCTTCAACACATCAAATCCTACCCTGGAAATCACACATTGATAGCATAGAGAGAGAGAGTGAGACAGAGGGGTATACAAGATCCAGAAAACACTAAAGTTCAAAGAAGATACTGACAATATCATCTACTTCAAGGAATTTTGCGACAACCTCATGAAATCTGAGGAGGAATGTCCATCAACAAGGTCGAAACGTACGTTTGTTTTTAATGAAATTGACGAATAAAGCATGATTCTTGACAACTGAATCCACTATTAATTTTAATGGACGTATGACCAAAATAACACATTCATATATGAATTGACTTCTTTAACTTGTTCACCAAGAACTTTTGTTAAGGTAACTTCTGTATCATTTCTCCAGCACTCATCAATCTCTTTCAATAAATACAATCTCTGACAATACTGCTCATTGGAACATACACCCAACAAATGATTTAGGTTATTAGTAATAAATGACGCATTCGCCTTTTTTCGCGCACAACTTGAATTATTATTGCGACTGGTTTGGACTACCGCAGGCATTCCTAGATTCTCACTAACATTTACAATACTGCTACTTTCACCAATAGCAGTGTTTTGATTCTTGTGAAAGTTTCGGAGTAATCTTTGATTGTGAAGGTAAAAATCTGTAGTAAATAGTTCATTACATAACATTTTGTCATACAGAGGTAACTTCTCAACTCTTCGTAGAGCGAAAATGTGCCCACATGGCATCCGTTTGGAGAGCCAGTCTCTACATTCACATTCTTGGGTTGTGACGTTATTAACGCCCTTTGATGACTGAATATGATACGAATTAACTTCTTTGCTAAGCACCGTCACATGATTGCTTACATTTATTAGTGTAATAATATACGGATGCCAACGTTTTTGCAAGGTATATACTCACTCGCTTCTAAATAATCCTTAGCTGGCATTTTTGAAATCGCATCTGCCGCTTTGTGGTCCTTGTCAAATTTGTGCGAATTAAGCCAAGTCATAAAGCGGTGTGCTAATATTGCTAAACTGTTATTTCTTTCACGACTTGCTTCATTTAACCGTTTGTCGTCTCTAATTTATTATTTGTGTTGTGGCCAGTATATCCTTCAGTCATACAGTCCACTCTGATCTGATGCTGTGCCAGTTCCTTTTAAAATAATCTAAAACAGTTTCTGGTACAGAGGTAGAAGAAAGATCATGTAGTTCGTCGCAGTGCTCTGCCGAGTCGCTATAAACCATTTTAGAGGTCAATTCCAGTGAATGAAGTCTTTCTTTGCTGGTTATTTGCATCTTTTCCGTTGTTATTTGACGACTGAAAGTTCGCTGTGTGTGCCACACAGGGTAATAAAATGTAAAAAATTATTAATTAATTAAATAAAAATGGTAAACAAACAAAATATTTATTGAGCATTTTCTGCTGTCAAATGGAATTTGTGTCACATGTTCAAAAAATTTACTTTATTGACAGAAACTTGTTATTCGTTTCCAAATAGAATCAAAAACATTAAAAATACACTTCTGAATATAAAAAATCAATACGTGACCTAGGCTGACCTTATTTTACCGTCTTAATTGATACTCGAATTAAAAAAATTACCTTAGATAGTTCATGATTGGTTTGCTCTAAATTGATCTTTGTGATCACTAATTTTTTTCCATCCTTGGATGCATGTAGATTTTATGAACGCCTTACAATCTACTTTTGTATTGCTGCAAATAATAAAATGTATGTTTTAAAACAGAAAAAAATGAAATATACTTTTTTTCGAAGTTGGAAAGTAAGGAAACAAAACTTGGTAAATATATTCTGTTAATAAAAAAAAGATAAAATAAAATGTATGTTTTAAAAGCAGTAATAATTAAACTTTCAACAAAATGCATGAATGTTCAATCAAATACATGAATTTTCTATCAAACAGTTGAATTTTCAACTAACAGAGATCAATTTTCAACAAAAAATGTAATAGTTACTTTTTCAGTTAAAAAAATTAATTTTCAACAAAAAAGATAAATTTTCGAAAAATTAGTGAAATTTTCAAACCAAAAAGATTTTTAACAGATTTTTATTTTACCCTTCATCTCTTAAACCTTTGCCCTCAGGTTTAAATGAACCTCCAAATGTGCATGCCATTTCTAATTCGTAATATTCGAGCTCCTCTGCGGCCCTATCTGCGGCACCGTATAGAAACGCCGCAACATTGACGACTTCATGTTGATGTACGAGTCGTATAAGAGAATCTGCACTACTTAGAACTGAGCAGCCTGTAGCCAGAACCGCTCTTCGATGAAGACACTCCAAGCTTAGCAAGCCTCTACCCCCCTTATCTCGAGGTAGGTATATTCGAGGTACGGAAGATCTAGGATGATGACTTCGATGGATTATCATAATCTTGCGTGTGCTTCGGACAAGTTGCTTCAACTCATCGACGTTCCATTTTACTGCACCAAATGTTTAGAGCAGTATAGGAACGTCTAGCATATTAGTCGCCTGGATCTTATTCTTTTCAGATAATTTGGAAGCCCAAATTTTTCTGAGAATTTGGCGATACCTTTTTACAAAGTCCATTATTAACAAACGCACATTTTGGGTTTCCGCTCGCGGTATTCCAAGATATGTATATGTTTCTCCATTACCAAGATGTTGCATGGTATTTCCGCCTATGAGTTGAACATCCTGATCGTCACGCGATGATGCAGTTTCTATTCTTCCTTGGTGTAGGTGGACGCAGGAATACTTGTCCAGCCCGAAGCTCATGGCAATTGCTTTAGAGTACCTATTCACCACCTCCACAAGATATTATTATTTACATTATTATTATCATACACATTATTTACATATAATAAGGATTTCAAAGAAATTTGCCCGCCTTGCTTTAATCTGCGCCAATTCTTTAATCACTTCAGACACATCCAATAAATTCGTAATCACTCCCTCAATTGATATCATAGTCAAGTTTGACAGTCTTTTTCCGCCATTGCTATTCCCAAGAATTTTTTTATTATTTTCAATTTTGGAAAGGATCGCCCCGCGCTTGCGATAAATACAGCCAAAGTTGTTAAAATTCGGTATGTTATGAACGTGTTTAGAAACACGAGATGCAAGCTTTCTTTTAGTATGAGCGTCAAAATTTCATTTGCACTCATGTTTGGCTTGAGGAAAGTTCTAAGCGCAATAAGTTCATCATACAAATCCACGCTTACTATATCTAAGCGATTTGCGTCTTCGTTTGTAAGATTTTCTTGTAAATTCTTGCACTTTTTAAGAATGTCTAACTTACCCATCTTTATAAGGGTAGTGCTGTTAAATACAAAACCGAAAATATTTTCGAATTGTTTAATAAAGTCAAACCGCTCTTGCAAGGACATGATTATTACGTCCCATACTGTGAAGTAAATATCAACTTTAAAACTTTCCTCGGGATCATCCAGGCACGGATCCAGAGGGGGGCAACGGTGGCTTGCCCCCCCCCCAAAGCCCAGACTCGAATTTTTCAAATAAGATAATTGAAGTTCACGATCTCAATAAAAAGAAATTAATTAGGAAGGATTGCGGCGAATTAACATTTTTCAATTAGCCCGAATTCGGCTTTCTGATTCGTTGAAACGAACTGAGCCAGCACGAATTGAATGCGTGTTAATTCGCCTTAATTCGTCGTCAAGGTAATTTCGAACAACAATTAATGGGAGGTTTACCTTAATTGTATAAACTAAAAAAGAGTAAGACTTAAAAATCAGAAGCTAGTGCGTTTTAAAAATAGAAAAATTAGTTTAATTAAAAAGAAAACTGAAATGTAAAGTCTAAAAGTACCTTCAAAAATAAGTCAAAAACTTTGGAAAAAGCTTACTTTTTTTAATTTATCAATATTTTTAAAAACATTAAAATGTATGTACTTTATTCAATAGAAATATAATAAAAATACTTCAATGTCAGAATTATTAAAAACTATATAATTTTAATTGTTTCCTTGAAGAAAAATTGTTAAGCTACCAAGCACGAAATACGTATTATCATTCGAGAAGCATACTTATATTCTGAAATATCATAACTCAGGGTGGCCGCTGGACCGGGAAACCGGGAGATGATCGGAATTTTTTGAGAGCGTGAGGTCAATTTCTGAAGAATATAGGCCCTGACAGAAATCGTTGTAGAGGAGTCAAAACGTGACTGAATTGTTAGCCGAACAATTCCCCTGACTTTGTCCGACTTTTGAGCTCCGACCCCTAAAAGAGCAACAGGTGTTGAATTTTGAGGAATACGCAACCTTTGAACCAAGTTTTCAGTAACAAGTGGCACTTCTGAGCTTTGATCCAAGAAAGCTGTAACTTCCACGGTTTTATTATGATCGTTAATGACTTTAACTTGAGCAGTAGCTAGCAGAGTAGTCGATGTAGTCTCCGAATCTTAATAGACATGATTGACTTGCTTCGTTTCCAATTCTGATGTCACTGAGGTTGAGGTCCGTGCTCCCCTGAAATGTGCCTCTCGATTCGAGTTGAGTTGTGTATGATGGAGGGTTGTATGATAGTGCTGACCGCATTAGAAACATCTTCTTGTAGATCGACATATAGAAGCTCGATGAGCGCTCAAGCAATTGAAACATAAATTATTTGAAGTAACGACTTTTCTCCGTTGCTCCGGAGTTTTTTGATAATACTGGGGGCATCGATAAACAGCATGCGTCTCTGAACATAATGGACTTGCAGTATCTAGATTTCCGTGAGCTTGATCCTTATACTCAGTACTAGAAAAGTGAGATCGGGCTATCGTTCGTGAATTCCTGGATGAAGATGTCTCGGGCCGAGAATGTTTAAAGGATTAAAGTGAAAGCATTCTAGTTATCGAAAATTCCCGAAAGCTATTCCAATCAGGTGGTTCCTTTGATGATCCCAGATGTTGCTCCCACATTTTAGCTGATTCCAAATCAAGTCTCTGAACTGTAATGAATATCAAGATATCATCCCACTGCTGAATCGGTCGTTGTGAGGCTGTCCAACTCTGATAAGCTTGCATATTTGAGGTGTCAATTCGTTCGATTTCGACAGCAGATTCTTGAGACATTTTATTGATTGAGAAGAGTGACTGAAGTGTTGCATTGACAAGAAGACGCCGATTTTCATAAAAGGATATAACAGCGTCCCATGCTTTCGAAAAATTCTCGTCCGTCATGGCTATATTCCTCAGCAGATGAGCAGCTGATTCCACGAAAATAGTCTTTGAATATTGAAGCTTTTCCACTGAGGAAATATTCGGATTGGAGTGAACGAGGGAAAAGAAAAGACCCTTGAAGGATATCCAGTCCGAGAGTGCTCCATTAAATTTCGGTAATTCAATTCGTGGAAGTCGTGTTGAATGATATATGGAGGCAGGAGTTGATGACGGCAGAGAAGGTGACGATGAAGATGACTGAATAGTGTCATCGCGCTGCTGCTCTAGCAAAGAAGTCATTTTTTCGATAGTTTCCAGATGACACTCGTAAGTAGCTGAATAAAGATCCTCTTTGAAATATGCATGGCTTTTCAATTAATGGCGAGCTTCAGAGTCAACTTTGACCAGAGCAAGAATAATGGCCTCATGATTATTGAAGAAATGAAGCCAATCTTCTTTGATTGCATTCAGCCTAATCTCGAAACGATGCTTCATTATGTCCTCGGGTTTCACTTTGATCAAGTTGGGATAAGCGTTTGAAATCGATTTCATGTGTGAGAGTTGTTGGTTGATTCTAGATTCGACCCGCTCGACTTTCATTTTTCTTGAATCTGTTTGTTCAATTTAATTTGAAAGATAAAATGTATCTCATTACCTCTTAGTTCCCTTCAATTCAATCCCCCGACACAATACACTCACAGATTGAACCTACCCCAATCCGGCTCGAAGGACCAAAAAATGTTAAAAGCCAAGAGAGGTGGGGAGGGGCAATCCAATGAAAACATCAGTGGACATTGAAACAAAAGGATATAAACACTAGTTTTAGAAATCAGGTGATGATGAAACAGGCCATCCCTTCATCGGTCCATGAGATTAAGATGCTGGATGTGACTCGCTCCATCCATCCTGTGGAAAATCCAAAGACCGAGCGCGTAGCGCGAGATAAATACATTAGCGAGCGCGAAGCGTGAGACAAATATATTCTCGAGCGCGAAGCTCGAGAACCAACAGTCGCGCGCCGTAGGCGCGCAATGAGAATGTGCCAGCGCAGCGGGCATATTTTTTTAATTAGAGAAGATATATAAAATTGTGCTGCATCGAGCTGTCGCAACGAATTTAAATAAGTTATTTAGTATTTTTTAAGTTTAATAAAAAAAGAGAACAAAAATTAACTTTGCAAGAGGCCGTTCTCAGTAAAATATTCAGATTTATTCCAAAATGCCTGGAATTAGTAAAGAAACTCTCCAGAACAGATGGCAGACCAGTACAGGAATAGTACTGGCTAAAATCCAGGTGTAGTATTGCGCTAATGCTGAAAAGCCATTAACTGACATGCAATCGCTGCCCTATACTGGTAGAAGTCTGGCCTAATGCAGGATAGCCAACCGGTACCTTACGCAGTTATGTCAGGCGTCAGTTCAGTACTGACACTTTACGGGCCCGGCACAAAACAACTTACAATGACCACCCATTATCTTCCGAAGTTGAGCCAAGCGTCAGCTCAATACTGACACATTACGGGCACGGTACGAATCGCTTACAATAGCCAATCATCATTTTCTGAAGTTAAGCCAAGCGTCGGTTGCATACTGTCGCAATATGGTCGAAATTAAAGATGTGAGCAATGGCCAAATCGCATCTCTTACAGTGGGCACCATCCAGCTAACCTGTTACTACCATGGAAAGTTCCTAAGTGATCACATGTTATGAGAGGAATTGTTACTTGTATGTCAGTTTCCTAGCTGGTAATGGATAATCGCCGTAGTTTACTAGGGAGGCTTGTTTGCATCCTTTACCTGCCAGATTAGAAACATGGTGGTAACAGCCGGCAGCCATTTTAAACTTCGTGCGCATGTGCAAGGAATAAGCAATCATTGGCTCCGTGATTCTCCGCACAATTTAAAAGTGCGAAATTGAGTAATTTAGTGTCCGGGGCTACCCGATGTCCAAAGCTACCCGACTCTCCTCTAATCAATACCGGAACAAAGAAAATTTTGTTGTGGTTGAAAATGTATTACTTTTTATTATTGATGTGCTACTATAAACAATGTAAAAGAGTTTCATTTTCAAGGAGTTTAAGGACGAATTTAAGAAAATAATTAGACATTTAAGTAAACAACAATATATTTGAAAACCCCAAATTGTTATTTTATAAAATAAACTTGTTAAATTTTTATTATGCCGTATCTACTAGAACAGATAGACCATCTGTTTACTGAATTATTCTATGAAAATATTACGAAAAATAAATTCAAGGTGCTGTTCAATTGTCTTATAAGATATTTTAAATATAACGAAAAGTAATGGGAAAAATTATTAAATTCATAATTTGTAAGTATTCCCTTAATCTTTGGCTGCTGCTTATTTTTTGTAGAACTTTGATAGGTTTACAGCAATTATAATCTCTTATCGAAGAACAATCTCTAATGTGGCAAGTACTGGTGATAATATACGTAGAGGAAGGAGGGGCAGCGCCGACCAGTTATCAGTAAATGATTTTTTTAAAGTTAATAAGATATAGAATTGATCCATTTTTTTCATTTTAAATCCTAATTATTGTATATCATATTTATATAAGTATTAATAACATGAATGAAACAACGATTTAATAATTGAATTATTTCTAAAAAGCTGTATTTCGTCGTCATTGCCCCACATCGAAGGGCAAAACCGACCGCAGATTTTTATAAAAATCAAAACATTTGAAGATGGGAAAACATGATGGTTCGCGTCTGCGGTATTTTATGTACTGAAAAAATGACCTTGAAACATATCCAGCACAGAGAATAAGTTATTTTCAATAAAAATAGTGATAGCTGTGATATAACCTCTTATTCGTTGACATTCCACTAGAGACGGAACCCCGCTTCTAACGGTATGATAGAGCGGTTTCATCGCTCCCTTAAAGCCGCAATTATGTGTCACGCAACTCGCGACTGGCTTCAGGTGCTTCCAACCGTCATGTTGGGACTGAGGACCAGCGTATTAGATTACGGATCATCTCCGGCTGAGTATTTGTATGGGACAACGTTACGGAATTACGGAAGGTCAAACCGGTTTCCGTGGAGCCATACTCTTGACCACACCGGATATTAAACCGGATCAGCGATCGCGTTATCGAAATAGATGTCAACGGCTCAAACCGTCGAGCTTCGCTGAAAAATGTCAAACCAGCTCATTTGTTAATCACGTTAGATAATGCCGCAAAATGACCTTCAACCTGTTCCTCATACTCCTATTACCACAGATAATGAGGCACCTAATATTAATCAAACTCCGGGTGTGGTAAACGCTAAAGACATTCCACAAAAACACCCCAAACGTGAACGTCACGTGCCGAACATATTACGTAAGAAAAGGGTGACTTTTAATATTTAATGACAGGCAACAGCATAAAATTTTCTTAAATAAAACAAGTATGTATATATTTCTTACTGCTCTCATAAGACTAAGAGTCCTTTGTTAAAATATACTTGAGTATGCATTTCATTATAATACCAACGAGCGCATCTGTATCTCGCATAAATGTAGTCAACGAACATCGCTTAAATCTAAAAACATAAAAATCTACGCTATCAATGATATTATTGTTAACAGAATGCTTGCGACAATTGAAATTTTCTTAGCATTAATATTTTTCGAAACAAAGAACGACAAGATTGCGCATATTTTGATATTTTTAATTTAAGATTAACTTTATATCGTTTACACTACGGAGGGAGTGTGTGGGGTGAAATTCATTCACGCTACGACACTGCTCGCCGCCATGTTGCGCATGTGCATTCGGAGCCAGATTCTCAACGGTACATCTTGCCAACACGAACGAGGCAAGTCAGTCTGCTTTCGCTAGCGCCTGAAATGAGTCGTTGACTACTCATGTGCGCTCTCTCTCTGTACCTAGGTACGCTTCCCTCTAAAATGTTAAGCTATTAAATTCAGTATCAGTTCAATGCGCTTTCTCTAAATTTCAACTACCCTCTGATGAGGTTATATGGGGGCCTCCGCATATTTTCCGCTTGTTTGGTGGATCCTGGAAATCATCTGTAATTTTGAACTTGGGAACTTTCCCGCTGAACGCCAGGGCATATAACCACAAATGTGCTTTCATTTTCCGAGGCGTTTTATCAACTTGGCGACTAGACTCAGATCCTCCTATATATGTACGGGCTCCCATTTTCAAAGGATGGGTTGGAATCTCCGTGTTCACTGCGCCTGCGGGGCTGAGCAGAGAGACTTGCCCTACCTCCTCTTTGAGTGCCCCCATCTCTCTGAGGGCCGCCCTGTTTTTTTTTTGGATTTCTTGATCGAAAGTTTCCGGATATATCCCCTGAAGAGGTTGACATTATTGATCTTCTGTTTGAACCGGATGGTGAAGTAATAAGCGAGTTAGGTGGGTTCTTTAGTAAGGGTAATGCCATTGTGTAATCTCTCTGAAGGATTCGGTCGGGAAAATTTTTCGCTTTATACTTTTCCTTCCCACATATACCTTCCCCTCCCTAGTGTGTATACTTTCCTCCCCCTGGCGTGCATACCTTCCCCTCCCTGGTGTGCTCCGTCTGACCGTCTCGGTGCGTCAAAGATATTATAAGCCTAGATGCGGCACGGAGTATAGTTCGAGGAACTAATTGTAGACGGCGCTCCCGGCGAAAATTGCCCGATCCCCCCGTGCCTCTCAACCCGTAGATCGTGCCCACCAACTCTCTCGCCCCGCACTCTTTACCCCCCGAACGAGTCAATCGAATAGCCGATACTCAGTCGGTACATACTTAAATATATAAATTAAAAATTTTATATTAAATATTTTTTAAATTACCTCGCTTCGCTCGGGCAGCAAATTCACACTCGTCAAAATAGCCTTCTTTACGCCCTTGATACACAATATACTATTTCCCATGTCTGTATTTAGAAGAGACATTTTGGTGTTCGTCTTCATGCCAAGTTTGAAGTACACTTTTAGGTCTGTAAACGGCAGCTTAACGAGATCGGTTGGCCTGAGGCTTGTTGTGTGTTTTGCGTGTGTATCTGCAACTTCGTTACCTGTTATCGCTGCGTGAGAGGGAATCCGATATATTTGGATGTCACCCCTTTCACCTTTGCGCTGCAGAAATTCACTGTATTTAAGCCTAATTTCGTAAATATAGGGATTTGTATTGATATTGAAAAGAGGTTTTGCAGGGATTCGAAAACACTGAGCGAGTCGCACATAACGAAGTTGCAGGCATTGGTGTTGTTAAGAGATAGATCAAGTGCGTCTCTTACTGCGATATATTCCGCCGTAAAGACTGAAATTTTTTTATTCAGACTTTTTTTAATCACAATACTTTTTTTAAGATTGACGCACGCCGACCGTGTTGAGAGAACATATGGGTTTTTAATCCCGTCCGTGTAGAATACAGTTGTATCTAAAGAGTCTAGGTCATTACATATTTGACTTAGGTTTGTATGTTGATTATTTTTCACATAGTTAATCCTTTTAAATGGGATTGGAGTCGCGATTATGTTTTAATCGTGTACATACATATTATAATTTCTTGACGTCATTATATTATTACCTAGAAAAACTAAATTTTCAATACATCTTTCGTATAGTCTTTTCTTTTTTCTTTTGCTATTTCGTGTTTGGGCGTAGTACTTTTTGACAGTCTTATTTTTACATGAGCTTTCATTCGATAAGATTTTTGATATATACATGTTGCACAGAAATTTAGCCCTTTCGACAATTGTCGGCAGTTTGGATCCGGCAAGGAGTATTTTCGTCGGTGTCGTTTTGCAAAATCCGAGTGCTATTCCTATGGCATTGTATTGTGTGCCTTCTAGTTTTTTCTGTTGATCTTTGTGCTTAGGATAGTATACATAGATTGCGTAGCCTATTATAGATCTTACCTAGCTCTTGTAAAAGGCGAGAAGAGTAGTGGGATCTGCTCCCCACCAGATTCCTTGTAAGTATTTAACTATGTTCGACGCTCTAGCACATTGTGACTTTACCTTGATTAGTTGTAAGTCCAATGAGAGCTTGTAATTGAAAATTATTCCACGGAACATGGCGGATTCATTGGATCTAATTATCAAATCATCTATTTTAATGACCGTTTCTCCGCGTTTAATGTGACTATTATTTAAATGTATAGAGATAGTTTTTTCGGGGGCGAGAAAAAGGTCTATATTACCAAGATTTTTTTGAACTTGATTTATGGCTTTTTGCAGTGAGGATAAATTACTCGAGTATAGCGCGATGTCATCTGCAAGTTGAGATATCGCTGCTTTTTTTGGTATATTTTTGACAATGCGGGCAATATATATTATATATAAGAGAGAACTTGAAACTTCTCCTTGCGGAACCCCTCTGCACGTTAATTTAGGTTCGCTGCATTCGTTGGTGTATACAAATCTTTCCATCATTATGAAGCTTATAAACTTGACTAAAATGGAACGACAACCAATATTTGCGAGCTTATTAAGTAATATTTTAATGTTGACGTTATCAAAAGCTCCTTTCACATCAAGGAATGCTGCGAACATATCTTTGTTTTTACGTAAAGCTGCCTGAACAGTGATAGTTAAGTTTAACAAATTGTCATAGCATGATTGCCCCTAACGAAATCGATTTTAACTATTTGGTAGTATATTGTGAGTTTCAATCCATCATTGAAATTTATTTTTTATTAAAGTTTCAAACAGCTTAGGGGAGCGGCGCCGAATGCGGCGCACATAAAGAAAAATGCACGATTAAAATTCAAATATAAAGTAAAAGATTGTAATAAAATAGAGACCTTGTCGGACAGTAGAACTACTGCGTAAATTATACTATATTATATTATAATAAATTATTATATCTATTTTCATTATTCTATAATTTCATTAGAACAACATTTTTCAACGAAAACCTAAACTTACATTCATAACTTTACAAGAAATGTTTATAGTCTTTAAAATATAAATACGTAATTATTTATGCATATTCTACTTACGTATACACGTACCTTTTTGGTTGGACAAAGTGTTATCTTATGTTAGGCTTGCTTACAAATTTTCAAGAAAGCAAGTTTGTTGGACTTCGCCAATTTTCAGGTTTTTGTTACTTTTTTTACAAGTTATGTAACAAAAATTCTGAGAGATAGGTGTTTTTTATAGTTTGACCTTGTTAATAAACGTTAGAGAGAAAGATTCAAAATTTAAAAAAGTTTTGGTGGTTTGAATTTTGCGATTTGCAGTAAGCAATGAAAGAGCAACAACTCGACGGGGAATTACCTAATATGGGAGCTGAAGTGTGTCGCGAAAAAGCACACTCTATCTTAACATTTGAGACACGTACAAGTGGTTGTTAAATCTCGCTCCTCATTGGTTGATTAGGCCCAACTTTAAAACTTTTTTGTGCCAAAACTAAGCTTCGCACAACTTTTTTCTACAGGGTTTTTTGTTAATTTTCTTGTGCACTATCACATAGTACAAGGGGTTGTATAAGTGGTGGGACACCCTATATATCCAGTCTATCCCTCGTCTATCCACATTCCACCTACATATCTTTCTATCCCTTGTTTATCCAGCTTTACTTAATTCTATCTCTTTTCAATTCATCTATATCTCTATCTATATCTTTCTCTATTCCCTTGTCAGTATACTTTTCCTTTTTTGTCGTTTATTCCTTACTAATAGTTCTCTATCCCTACCTCTCATTCGCTTACACCCCTCTATCTTTTTCTATCTCCTTTTTAATCCAGATTTACGTCTATCTCATTCAAATCCCTTTTCTCCATGCCTGTATATCCCTCGCATATCTCCGTCTATCTTTTTCGACCTCTTTGCTACTATAGTTCTAATACTATCCCCTTCAATCCCCACTTCTAGTATATCCTTCGCCTCTTCCCCCCCATCCTTTTCTATCTCTTTCTCAATCCAGATTTACACCTGTCTCTCTAAATTCGAATCAGTGAAAATTCACTGCTTCTCCGTGTAATTTAACTCAAAATCAGTAACGTACTTCTGGCAATTAGCATAATTGAGCCGCTGATAATAAAAAGTGGAAATATCTCGTAGGTGAGTAAAACGCAGCTATAGAAAATTGCCTAAAAAAATTGGATATAATTTCACGTCTGTAAAAAGCAGTCATAGAACATTGGCAGTAAAAAGTGGACACGCGCGTGTATTATTATTGTGTCCACTTTTTACTGCCGAGGTTTTATATTCCTGTTTCTTACGGTCCAAGTACCGTTATCTACTTTTTACTGCCAATCCCTCGTAGAAATCGCCATATGTTTTCCCTATTACACATCTGGCCCCGATCGGGCTGGCATGACCTGGCCTGGGCAGGGCTAATTTCATGGCCCAGAGTCGTGCCATACCGGGTTGCCGTTTTGCAACGCCACCTAGTACATGTTAAGGGAAACGCTGAATTTTGTACCAGAGTGATACTGTTGTCTACTTTATTGACACGTGAATTTCAGTGTAAACTTTTGATGTTCCATAAATGTTAATTCAGTTTAACAATATTATACCAAAGTGTAAAAATATTATATAATTTTAATTAAATTTAAATACTATTCAAGCTCTTTACTAAAACTAAAATGTCATTGTATTTTTAGATGCAGTTTGTGCCAAACTCAAGGCCACAGGGGAGGAAGTGCTTTCCCACATAAGCACAATATTTAGCAATGCTAAAGATTGGGACGGCAATCGCAAACATCGAAAAACTTGAAGTATATTATCATAATTTCTAATTTATTCATCATAGCGTGCTACGCCCCAGTTGATAGCGACCCGAGGGAAGTCAAAGACGCCTTCTGGGACACTTTAAATTATACAATTAGTACTTGCGATGAAGGTGAAAGAATAATTTTGCTAGGAGGTATGAACGGATGGGTCGGCGTCCAACGTCAAGATACAGATACAGAAAGGGTACTAGGTAAATTCCGAGATCCAAGAAAAAATTATAACGGGGAAACGTTAGTTAGCTTATGCTTAGAAAATGGCCTATTTATTACAAATACTTGATTTCGACATAAATTGATCCACACGTACAGCTGGTGTAAAGGAAATAACCGCAGTATAATTGACTTCGTTATTGCGGATGAAAGACTAATGGAACTAGTTGAAGATACAAGAGTCATGAGGGGGTTTGAATGCAATACTGATCTCTTTTAGTCTACAAAATAAAGTTAGGGCGGGGATGGAGAAGAAAGAAAACAACAAAAACGAAACAAACGGACTTTGTTACGGGATGTCATTGTTAAAACTGCGATTGAAATATGTGGCACGGCGTTTGTAGAAAGAAAATATGGTGATGCATGGTGGTATGATGAAATTAAGGCGGCCCGACAAGAAAAAAAAGAAGTGTAAGAGAGAACGTTAAACATCGCAGGTCGTAGCGATGAGGAGAGAAACAGACTTGAAAATGATTACAGACAAAAAAAGAGAAAAGTTAAACGACTAGTCAAGGAAAGTAAAGATAAAATCAGAACAGAAGATGAGAAGAAAGTACAGAACGACTTTCAAGGAACCATGAAACTATTATATAAACAGATGAAGGAAAGTAAAAGTACAGAGTTTGTCAGCATGATAAACAGCAAAGGTGAAATGCTATATGATACGGACCGGATAGTAAACGCTTTAAAAGACTCTTTTAGAGAATTATTAGGAAGTGAAGATATATGACAACAGAACTAAGAGATAGAAAATAATGAATTAGAAAACCCAATTGAAAAGTCTGTGTCACTGAGGTTAAAGATATAATTAAGAGCTTAAAAAATGGTGAGGCTGCTGGTGTAGACAGTACTAGCGCTGAAATGCTTAAATATAGTGGCTAGCACATACCTCACAGGTTGTGCGAATTGATAAATTTATGTATCGGGACGGGAAAAGTCCCAGACGATTGGAGAAATGCGATTATCGTACCAATAAACAAAAAAGGGAGATAAAAGCAACTGCAATGATTACAGAGGTATTAGATTACTAAGTACCGTAAGTAAAATATACTCAAAAATACTTAATCGTAGGGTAATGAAAATTACAGAAGAAAAGATATGGGAAGTCCCAAGTGGATTTATGCCAGTAAGGGCATATACAGATCAGATATTTAGTTTAAGACAGATCACAGAAAAAGCTTGAGAGTAGGAAATAAAGTTTTCTGTGCACTTGTGGACCTATAAAAAGCATTTCACAAGGTCAATAGAAGTAAACTTTGGGAAGTCCTTCAAGAGAACGGAGTCCATGGATGGCTCCTACAAGCAATAAAAACAATATATAGAGGTAGCAAAGCAAGTGTAAGAGTGAATGGGAAACTGAGTGACTGGCCCAAAATCAATGTAAATAAAACAATGGTCATGGTGTTTGAAGGAAAAAGTGAGAAAACAGTGTGCAACATTGCCCTAAATGGTGAGAGATTAGAGCAAGTTGACAATTACGTATATTTGGGTAGCCTATGCACTAGCGATGGAAAAATAGATGGGGAGTTAGATAGGCGCATAAATGAGGGTAAGAAGTTTATCGGTAGAGCAGGGTCCATTCTCAGAAATAAAAATATATCAAAAAAATTTTAAATGATCATACATAATTCTATATTTGTACCGACTGTACTATACGGTAGGGAGACATGGAAATGTCAAGAAAAGGACAAGAGTAAAATTAACGCGATTGGCATGAAACCTCTGCGCATAATATGCGGGAAAACACTGAACTCAAAAAATAAATAAATCCAGCTCTAACCAAAAATGCCTTTGACATATTGGGCTGTAACCATCTTGAGCCTGAGACATTAATATTTATAATAACCCCACCCATGAATTTTAAAGGAGAGTCTTTCAATATTTTTGAAATGCTTGTCGTTTCCCGAGGATCGTCGGTGCGCCCCTGGAGCCACCACTGAGGGCCAGAGCATGCGGGACGGTGGTGATGGTGAGCTGCGAGATGGTCAGGCAGATATCACTAATCAAACAGCTGGCCAGCAAGAACATCTGCGACATACGGTAAGCAGTAAAACGTCAACTGTGCCTGCTGAGGATGCTTCGGCTACCGTTAGCTATTTACAGCCAACCACCTCAACAGAAATACCGTGGCAGAGCATCAAGTGAGATATTACTATGAATGGGGAATTGGTGCGTCTCTATTATAAAAGTGCGAAGTTTGAAACTCCAAGCGAAAAAGGATATAATTTTAGAACGAAATTTGCTGCAAAGTATCCTCAAATAGAGAGAGTCGCACTAAGAAATCTTATCGCCAAGGTACAGGACATCAGGTCTAATCTACACATCTCAGAAGATCGAGCAATGGAGATTAAAAAACAGGTTGATTTGGCATCGAAAAACGACGAATGTCGTAGATAGCCCAATACAACCAGAGCCAGCAGCAGAGGTTCAACAAAAAAGAGGGTGATTAGAATGGACATACCATATGAACAGAGATGTAATGCACTTTCATTTTTTGGCAAAGAAAAGTGGGCAAAGTGTAAAAAGAGAACATCATCGACCCTTCTTACTTGAGTACCCAGAACTAGCCTCAAGAATGAAAGAGCAAAATCAAGCATATCAAGAACGCTCAATATCTGTAAGCAGATTGCTTTCGGCTGTTGAAATAACTGCCATAGAAATGAAAGTGGAACAGCAACTTCCTATTGTTGAACTTCCCTTAGAAAATGCGTACAACGAAAACCTAATTGAAGCTGAGTGCATAGGTGATAGGGATAATGAACATCAAGTACCGGATCCACTAGAACCACATCCGGACATCAATAACGATAATCTGAACAGCGAAATTTCAGAAAAACTACAGCACCTTAAGAGGAATTTTGGTCATGCTTCACTAGAGTTCAGACATGTAGAACCAACACTAAGGCATTCTCTGCCCAAGATGAACATCAGAAATGATTTGCGTGCACTAATAGAATACCTAAACAGCAAGGTTTCACCTTTGCATTTGAAAGAAACACAAACTGCGTCAGAGGTGCAAACTCTTGTATACTGTGGAGCTGTGGCAACCATTAGAACGTTGGGCCGCAGAACTGGGCCTACAAATACTGTCTTTGCTCCATGAAGGGAGCGAGATCCACCATGGAAGATCAGGTTGGATATGGATATCAGCAAAGTAAGGTGCAAATTGGGGCGACTTACTCAATATAAAAAAGGAAATAGAACCAGAAAGCTAATACACAATATTACTAAAATCATCCACCCTCGTTACATCGAGACATTAACACCAGCAATATTGGATGAGATTATAGACGACCAACGGTAGAGACTTGATGTTCTTACTGCTAGACTGTGTCGGTACAAGAAAAATAGTGCAAGAAGGCGAGAAAATCAAACCTTTCAGGCAGATGAAAGAAGGTTCTACCGTGAACTGAGTGTAAAACAGAACAAACAGCAAGACACCAGCATGCCTCAGTTGGAAGACATGACTAACTATTGGTCGGGTGTTTTCGGAAAAACGAATGAAAGAAATCTTGACCCTGCGTGATTCCAACTAGAGAAGTCAAGAGCTAGTAATAAACCTAAAATCGAGCTGACTAACGTCACAGCTTCAGATGTTTCAACGCTTCTGAAAAGAACAAGCAACTGGAAAGCTCCAGGTCCGGGTATGGAGTACAACTTCTGGTACAAGTACCTGACTAGTGTGCATCCTGCGTTGGCACGTCATTCCGATTATTTTCGTTTGGTTGCAAAACGACGTCGATAAACTCAGAAGGACTGACGTCATCTTTCCGTTGATCGAGTACTTCCGGTGCAAATTCCTCGTAGCGATTTTCTAGAGAAGCTTCAGTTCTCTTTCCGAAGACGATGTCTCTCGTAATTTCGACTTTCCTGTCTGCGGGAATCCATACTTTATATCCTTTGGACACGTCAGCGTAACCTAGAAAAATTCCTTTCTTCGCTCGTTCTTCGAGCTTCCCCTATCCAGGTACTCTGTCCAGAATGAAGACGTTGCTTCTAAATTCTCTTAAGTGGCTCAAGTCTGGAACTTTTCCAGTCCAAGCTTCGTACGGAGTCCTTCCATCCAGGCTGCTAGTTGGACACCTGTTTCGAATATAGTTAGCAGTCGAAACAGCTTCAGCCCAAAAAGAAGATGGCAGACCTGACTGTATGAGAAGACATCTCGCCATTTCCAGAAGAGTCCGATTTTTCCTCTCTGCTATCCCATTTTGTTCCGGATTGTAAGCGACGGTTAGTCTCCGCTGGATTCCATTCTTCTTTAAAAACTCGTCGAATTCTTTACTGAGATATTCCGTTCCGTTATCGGATTGAAGGCACTTAATTTTCTTTTGTTTCTGGTTTTCGACCAGTACTTTAAATTCTTTGAATTTTTCAAAAGCCTCGCTCTTCTTTTTCAGAAATCGTATCTCGCACCGCTTTGAACGATCGTTGATGAAAGTCATAAAATATTTAGATTTTCCCTTCGATTCGACTCTCATGGGGCCACAGAGATCAGAGTGAACTAAATCAAGTAGTTCTGATTTCCTCTCAGATTTCTTGGGGAAAGGTGTCCTCGTCATTTTTCCGCGGAGACAGATTTCACATTCTATTTTTCCTTCTCGTTTTCCGAGATTGATACCGTGCACTGCTTCAACTCGTTCTGCTTTCCGAAGATCCTGCACGTTAATGTGTCCTAAACGCCGGTGCCATGTTTCGATTTATTCCGATGCCCTACTCGCAGCATTGTTTTCTTCCATTATTTTCTGGCACTTGTGTTGCTTAATTTCGCGTACGTAATATAAATCACCGACACGATCTGCTATTAACTGTATGTTGCCCTCTCTGTCAACAACCGTGGCGTGACGCTTGTCAAAAGTCACCTCACATTCTTTGTCTGTCATTTTCGAAACAGAAAGCAGGTTCTCGCGAAGGTCCGGGACGTACAGGACGTTGTTCAAGTTGAGGTTCTTCATGCTTCCATCAACATCGGTGGCAAACGTGACCGTTCCCTTTCCTTTGATTTCCGTTGATTTATTACTCGCTAAATTAAGCTTACCGCACTTGGAGTCACAGAATTCTGTGAAATCGCGTTGTTCATTGCACAAGTGTGACGTTGCACCACTGTCGACGCACCACTTTTCACCGAACGTGTTATTTTTCGCCCGTAAAGCCTCATGGGTCTCAGTAAAAAAATCGACGGCAAACAAGCTCACGTATTCGGCGTTCTTCGCCTCTTTTCGAAAGTTTTCGCGTTTATTTTTACATTCTGAACCCTTATGACCGTATTCCCGTCACCGGTGACAACGAAACTTAAATTTTCCACTTTTAGCACTTCTTTAATTATTTCCGGCCGATTTTCCCTTATTTAAATTCGAGTACTTATTCGCGAACATCGCCTTCTGTATCGCGCCACGAGTATCGTTCTTCCCAGCGTCACTTTCTTCGATTATTTTCACGCGAAGTGTTTCCGATGACGGTAGTTCATCGCGAGACTCGATTGCGCATCTGAAATTTTCAAAACAAGGGGGTAGGCTGTACAGAAGTATAATTGCTAACAAATCCTCGTTTATTTCCACTTCCATCTCACTTAATTTGTCGACGGCGTCAAAAAATTTCCGAACGTGTTCGCGCGCGTCGTCACCGTCTTCCATCTTTTGAAGCATTAGCTGTTTCAGAACTGATATTTTTAAATTAAAAATTCAACTGCATAGGTAAAAGTTGAACTACATTGTTACACATTTGTTTTTTGAATGAAGATTTATATCTCTTTGCTCGACAAATTAACTACTTCGTTGAAAATTAATTTTCTTTCTGAAAATTCATATTTTCTGATTAAAAATAAAAATTTTTGTTAAAAAAATATATACAGATATAAATATAAGTAGACAGTAGAATTCATTCAAAAAATACGATTTTTCAACAAAATAAGTACATTTTTAAGCAAAAAGATGAATTTCAAAGTTTCAATGAAGTAGGTTAACCGAAATAGTTGAATTTTCAATTTAAAAAATTAATTTTCAGCCAAAGAGATGAAATTTTAACTGAAATTATGAATTTTCAACAAGAAAAAAATGATTTTTTAATAAATTGCTTCAACTTTCACCCAAATAATAAAATTTTCTACCAAAAAAGACGAAGATCTCTGGATTTACTTAAAATCTTTGTGAGATTTTGAAATTTCTGTGAACTCTTTTGGAATCTTTTTAAATTGTTGTGAAATATTTGAAATCCTTGAAATTTTAAAATTCTTGAAATATTTTGAAATTTTTATTAAATATTTGTGAAAGCTTTCTTGAATCTTCGTTTGTGAAATCTTTTGTGTTTGTTTGAATTCATTGACAATTTAACTTGTCCATTTTTGGTTGAAAATTCGTTTCTTTTAGTTTAAAAATGAGCCATTTGGATGAAAATTCATGTATTTTATTGAAAATTCGTCTCTTTTGGTTGAAAATTAATCTTGATGCTTACCAATTAATCTTTTTGGTTGGAAAATCATTTTTCGGTTGAAAATTTAACTAATTCACAAAAATTCTTTTTTCTTTTCTTGAAAATTAATCTTTTCAGTTGAAAATTCCACTATGTGTTTGAAAATCAACTTTTTTTTTAGAAAATTATTCTTCTTGTTCGTAAGTTCATTTATTCACGTTAAAAATTCATTTTTTGGTTAAAAATTTAACTACTTTGTTAAACAAAATTTTTTTGTTAAAAATTAATTTTTTAGTTGAAAATTCGACTTTTTGGTGAAAATCTTCTTGTTTGGAAAATCATCTTTTTGGTTGAAAATTTATTATTTTTGGTTGAAAATTAAAGTATTTTGTTCAAACC